>CM044004.1:44116044-44716044 GCA_024085815.1 Flaveria linearis | reverse complement strand
AGTCTTCTCCCCCTTTTTGGTAGCATCTTCTTAGAAGCTTCATAAAAGGCATTGAGAAAAGGACTTGTTTCAGCACATAAAGACTTTGGTTTGGCACTTGATGGATGTTTTATCAGATTGATCTTCTAGTCTTGTTTTTAAGACTTGAAAATGCATACATGTGTATACAATATGGATTGCACAGGAAGCAATATCAGCAGCTTTATCTCATTTTCAGAAATGAAGGAGAAGCATCAAAAATTCTTTAGAATTAACATATACTCTCCCTTAACAAAAGCTTTGAAGGGTGAGAAACTTTTGTGTATGAGACACCAAGAGGAGGATTCTTAGTTCTCAACAACTGGCAGGAGATCTTTGAAGGAATCAAGAGTGTTCACTTGACATCTTGAACTGAAAAGAAACTCAGTCATGTTTTGCAATTCATCACCTACAAAAATCTAAATCCTCTCGGTAGAGGTATTGCATGGAAGTTTCACTCCTAAATCAATAACACATGTAAATATGCCAAAACTAAGAAAAATACTAAAAATGACAAATCTTTTTGGTATTTTAGATTTTTGTAAATTTTATATTTACAAGGGTGAATCCTTCAACTGTAATAAGATCATACTAATCCAAAATCCTCTACATCTAAAAATGTTTAAAGTTTGGAATAGACATAGACAAAGAACAAAGTTGATTGTAAGTATGTTTGTCCACTTAAACTCTTGCAAGGAACTATTTTTAACATTTGTGATATTTATCATGTTTAGGTTTGATTAGATATGCTAATTGAGTACCCCACGCTTAGAAGTATAGAATAATAAACCCCCTCATGAAATGCAAGGTGACACTTTATCACAACTTGAACAAGAATACTTAGAGTATAAATTCTCATGATATGATTCACTTTGGGATTCTTTTATACTTCACTTTGGAAGTTGATCCTCATTAGGATTCTTTTAGCTTTGATCCACACTAGCATTCTTTTCCTTGCCTTTTTGACATGCATCAACACTTTTAGTGCAAGGTCAACTGGGTCTGTGCTCAGCACAACAGAAGTTGCCCTTATGTTTATTCCAGGTCTGTATTTACATACAACAAAGGAGAAACAGATGCTTTTATCAATGAGAAATTTATAAACCATTTACGCATGGTGTGTTTAGGTAACCACACATGCAAACACTTGGAAAAGTCTTTGCTTACCAATACCCTAAGATGGTTTTGATCCACAATGCATATTGATTTAGTTCATCATAAATATGCTTATCTTGAATCCAAGCTGAGCCTACTGACATACCTAACAGAGCCTTGTCAGTCTTTATTGATTTGAAAAATAGATGCAGAAGATAGTAGATGAGGATACTATCATTTCTCATGTAAATGCAGGAAGATTAAAAAAATATTTTTGGACTTTTCTTGATTTTTCTAATTTTTAGGATTTTTGGTTTTGAGAAAATAAAGAAATAGCATGTGTTATCAATGCAATAGAGATCATCAACAGTTAGTCCATGTAGCAATGTACTCAGACTAAGCAATAGAATGAAACATTGCTTGTTTATTACACTGCCATCATAGTTTCTATGAATGATTGATATCCAATATTGAATCATGGTTAATTTCTGCTCTATTTGGCTCAGTTGCATCATAAACATCATGAGCAGGAAGAACATTCCTGTCATGGGAAGGGATCAACCACTTCTAACTCTTCTTGGGTTGGCAGGCCTCCATAACAGTCCCCATCACACTAGCAAATCAGTTAGATATTTCAACCCAGGCCATTACTGTCCAGAGCTGTCCATTAGCATTTTTATATGTGACTTGCTCGTATGTGTATGATTTTGTTTTATCCAGATTATGTATCAGATTCACCCCCTGAAATTGTTTTTATTCTCCAACATTGTTTTGATTTTAAGCCAACTGACTCATCTTTAGCTTGTTTAACAAAAGGAGTTTGTTTGGTTTTTGAAAAACTTTTGGTTGGTTTAGAAAATCTATTTTTCTTTTGAATGTTTTATGGAGGTGTAACAAAGGATCTTTGTCCTTGATAGTGTTTGTTTCTTCTGGGTAGTTGATCATATTCATCATAAGAATTATAATTATGATTATAATAATTTAATGGATATGATCTTCTATGATATTCATTATAACAATCATTATTCCTATATCTATCATACTTATGTTGTGTGTATGACATAGGATAATGTCTTGGTGCCCAATAATCATGAATATCATAATGTTTAAAATCATACCCATGCCGATGTGATCGAGGAGAAGAGTATCTATGACGTCTGTTGTAGTACTTGTCACACCCCAACCTTGACGGCGGAATCGTCGAGGTGTGAGGGATAAGATTGTTCACAGCCACATAACGCTATGTTTAAATGTAAATAATTAAATTAATAGTTTCAACATGAATTACAAACATAAGTCTCAATCACGAAATACATCCAAACAAATATTAAAACATGACATAACATTTCATTTATTTATCTAGGTCCACGTCCTAGTTTTATTGCAAGCTTCAAAAGACCACTTTAAACTTGGGGGTTACCTGAAACATGATAAAAATAAAAGGTCAACTAAAAATAGTTGGTGAGTTTCCAATGTTTTCATACATAATAAGAAAAGATTATAAGTTGCAATTCGTGTCATAGATTATAAGCTAGTAAGGTTATAGAACACATATCTTCACAATCAAACCTCGACTTGATTACAAGTATATAAGATTGGCTAAGTGTATTTGGTTCCCTAGTGCACAAGCATACGGCTCCTAGGAGTTGGCAATACATCGACTTTAGCACCAAATAGGCTTGTCAGGCCCAAAGATCTAAGACGTCGCCAGGCTAGCAATAGTTAATGATTGTAACAAACTATGTATCTCGTATAATCACTTACAACATACGAATAACCATGACAAGATATAAAGATGAATTGCAAGTGCTTTACAAGTCTCAAACGTTTATAAGTGTGTAATGTATAAGTATCATGTTTCACCCCAAAATGGTGTGAAATAAAGTAAAAGGGGGCAAGGAAAACTCACTTGTCAAATAAGTATATAATGACGATTAATAAGAATAATAGTAGACGTCGTTCCAACGTGAATCGTTACAAGGCACCTAAATATTCACAAGGTTAAAGTCTCAATAATAAGCCTTAATGTTTTAACATGAACTAGAGTTTCGATTGGAATTGTGAGGTTCGTCGAGTAATTAAATTTATAAAGTAATTATTCGCGTTTCGATCCATTAGGAGAATTTTCATATATGTGTTTTAGTATTTTAAGAATGAATTTTAAGTATAAAAATTGATAAGGTTTAATATATATAAAACTTTATGATTATTTAAGATTAATTGGAATAACGTTTTGATTGATAACGAATAATTAATCTAACCTTTTGTTAATATATTTTATAAGAGAATAACATTTTAGAATGATTTATGAAATTATAAAATATATAATTTCTACAACTTATATTATTTATTATTTAAGACAAATAATTATTTATTATTTGAAACAATAATAATTAATAACTAAAACATGAAAATGCTCCAATTGTAATGTTTTGTTAAGATAAACAAATTTTAAAGTCTATTTTATAAGTTATTTAACTAGTTTTATTATTTGTTTTAATAAAATAAAATCAAATATTAATATATTTTAAGAAGTAAATTTGCAGAAATCGGTTTCATGTAAAGAAAATATTTAAAATTCATAAAATTTATTTTTATAATTTTTAAGTATTTTTCTGAAATTTAAATAGGTTTAAAAAGGCATAAAAAAAAAAAGTTGGAGGTAACCGGGTTCGAACCCGGGACCTCCAACACATACACACACCCAACTACCAGTGAACCGAAGGCCGTGGCCGCATTATGTCTCGGTTTTTAATTATTTTAAGCTCTTCTTTGATTAACCATGATTCCCGAATGAGCCCTGGTTCGATCCTCCCCCCAATTGAGGTCCAATTCGATTTCGAATGATTCTGAAATCATAATGCCTTTAACCCTTATGTAAAACCGAGCGTGTGTGTGTGTCGAATTACCTGTATGGTGATGGATCGAAGATGAATTGGACGAAGAACAGTCGCGGCAGGGTAGTCGATCGAAGGAGACGAAATGAGCAATGAAAATCCAATTAATCCTGTGTGCAGCTTCGTATGGTGATGAAGAATTAAAGCCCTCAATAAAACTCGATTAATGATGCTCGTACACTGAATTGGATTGAGTTGCAGGTCTGCGACAGAGAGGGAGGTCGATGGTGTGGTTTTGGGTGATTTCAGAAGCAATTGAAAGTGGGAATCGATTGAAGACAGATATATGCTCGTTAGTACGTGTTCAATTGACTTATTATAATTGTTAGTGCGATCGATGGCTCTGCAAAAGGGACCGACATCGCGTGGAGAGGACAGGGATGATTCGCACGCAGATTCCCGAATTAAACTATAGGCATGCGTTCGAATCCCCCACGTGAATGTGTCGGGGTGTTTGTTTTGATTAAAATTTGAGTAATTTGGCCGCTGCGGGCTCGCCGGAGCCGATGGCCGGCGGCGAGAACTCCGGCGGGGGAAACGGTCGGGTGTTTGAATAATTTACAAAAATGGTCCCTGAACTTTCAAGCTCTGTTATTTTATGTATTAAATACTCATTCAAAGTTTGTAAAATGTCAAAATGACCCCCTGCACTTTAATTCCAAGTTTTAGTTTTATTATTATTATTATTACTTATTATTACTATTATCATTATTATCTTTATTATTATTATTAGTATTATTATTTCTATTAACATTATGGTTATTATTTTTATAATTAAAGTAGTATTATTATCACTATTATTATTAGCTATTATTATTACTATTATTAGTTGTTATTATTATTATTATATATATATATTTTTTTTTTGTAATTAGCTATTATTATTATTATTATTATTATTATTGTTGTTATTATTTATTATTAATTTATTATTTATTATTAGCAAAACTAACTTTATATTAACCCAAAATTACAAGATGTTACAGTCTCCCTAACTTGAAAGAATTTCGTCCCGAAATTAAAAATGAAACTATGCGAATAGATACGGGTATTTCTTCTTCATGTGCTCCTCACGTTCCCAAGTAAATTCAGCGCCACGCTTATTCTCCCAACGAACCTTGACGATTGGGGTTGTGGTAGTTCTAGTCTTCTTCATAATGCGATCCATAACTTCAACGGGTTTCTCGACAAAGTGTAATGACTCGTCGATCTGGATGTCACCCAACGGAACATGCAGACCTTCGTCAGCCAGACACTTCCTCAAATTCGAAACATGGAACACAGGATGAATTCCACTAAGGTCGGAAGGTAATTCCAGTTTGTAAGCCACTTTCCCAATCCTTTTCAGAATCTTGAAAGGTCCTACAAATCTTGGAGCCAGTTTACCCTTTCTTCCAAAGCGAACAACACCCTTCCACGGTGAAACCTTAAGAAGAACCATCTCCCCAACTTGGAATTCCAATGGCTTACGTCGCTTATCAGCATAGCTCTTTTGTCGACTTCTTGCCACTTCAAGGTTCCTTCGGATGATAGAAACTTTATCGGTCGTCTCTTGTATGAGTTCAGGACCAGTGATGAGGTTTTCACCAATGTCGGTCCAGCAGATCGGTGAACGACATTTTCGACCATAAAGTGCTTCGAATGGTGCCATCTTGATACTCGAGTGATAACTATTGTTATACGAAAACTCCGCAAGCGATAGATGCGTATCCCAATCACCACCAAAGTCAAGGACACACAGGCGTAGCAAATCCTCCAGGGTTTGGATCGTCCGCTCGGTTTGACCATCAGTTTGAGGATGGTAAGCCGTGCTTAGATCTAGTTGTGTACCCAAGAGTTCTTGCATAGACGTCCAAAAATGCGAAGTGAAACGGGCGTCACGGTCGGATATGATGTGAAGAGGCACCCCATGACGACTTACAATTTCATCAACGTATATACGAGCCAACCTTGATGTCTTGTAAGTGTCACGTATGGGTATAAAATGTGCCGATTTGGTCAATCGGTCAACGATCACCCATATGCTATCATGTCCTCGAGAGGTTCGGGGTAGTTTAGTTATGAAGTCCATGGATATGTGTTCCCACTTCCACATAGGAATCTCGGGTTGTTCAAGTAACCCACTTGGACGTTGATGTTCGGCTTTAACCTTCGTACACGTGAGGCACTTAGCTACATAGGTCGCTATGTCTTTCTTCATTCCAGGCCACCAATATTGACCACGCAGGTCCATGTACATTTTATCGGAGCCAGGATGAATAGAATAACGAGTTTGATGAGCTTCGTCCATGACAAGGGTACGAAGATTATCACGATTTGGAACCCAAATTCGATTCGCGAAGTACATCAACCCATTAGGTTTCGTCTCCAGTTGAGTTAGAAGGTTATGCCCCAGTTCATCCTTCATTCTTCCTTCTTGTTGAGTCATTTGTTGAGCCTCCAAGATACTAGACTCGATGTCACTATCTATTCTCAAATTTTGTAGCAGTACGGTAGCCTTGTTGACATCTAGTCGAATTTCAGTATCGAATCTTCTCAATGCATCAAACCACTGTCGTCGATCGCGAATCTCTTGAAACGAGGTCATCTTGTTATGGACTTTACGACTTAGTGCATCGGCTACGACATTTGCCTTCCCAGGGTGGTAACGAATGTCACAGTCATAATCGTTAATCAACTCAACCCAACGACGTTGTCTCATATTGAGATCTTTTTGAGTAAAAACGTGTTGAAGGCTTTTGTGATCGGTGTAGACTATACATTTCGTACCATAAAGGTAATGCCTCCAAATTTTCAAGGCAAAAACAACAGCACCAAGCTCGAGATCGTGGGTTGTGTAATTCACCTCGTGAACCTTCAATTGTCTTGATGCATATGCTATGACCTTTCCTCGTTGCATAAGAACGCAACCAAGGCCTTGTTTTGATGCATCACAATATACGGTGAAATCCTCGTTTCCATCGGGTAGGGTCAAGATAGGGGCATTGCACAGTTTGTGCTTTAATGCCTCAAAAGCTTCTTCTTGTTCGGGCCCCCACTCAAATGGTTTATTCTTTTGTGTCAAGGAAGTGAGTGGCTTCGCGATCTTTGAAAAGTTGGCGATGAATCGCCGGTAATAACCAGCAAGACCAAGGAAAGAACGAATCTCGATCGGAGTCGTGGGAGCACACCAATTCTTCACAGCTTCCACCTTTGCAGGGTCAACGTGAATTCCTTGGCTATTCACCACGTGTCCCAGAAATTGAACTTCCTCGAGCCAGAAATCACACTTAGAGAACTTCGCGTACAGTTGTTCCTTCTTCAACAGATCGAGGATTTGACGGAGATGAAGTTCATGATCGGAACGGGACTTGGAATAAATGAGAATGTCGTCGATGAAAACGATGACAAATTTGTCTAGGTATGGCTTGCACACCCGGTTCATAAGATCCATGAAGACCGCAGGAGCATTTGTTAAGCCGAAAGGCATGACCGTAAACTCGTAGTGTCCATAACGAGTACGAAACGCGGTCTTTGGGATGTCATCGTCATGGACTCGTAATTGATGGTATCCAGAACGTAGATCAATCTTCGAGAATATAGCAGCTCCTTGAAGTTGATCGAACAGGTCGTCGATACGAGGAAGAGGATACCGGTTCTTGATGGTCAACTTGTTGAGCTCCCGGTAATCGATACACATACGGAATGACCCATCTTTCTTCTTTACAAATAAGACAGGTGCACCCCAAGGAGAAGAACTAGGGCGAATGAAACCTTTATCAGTCAATTCTTGAAGTTGACTAGAGAGTTCTTGCATTTCCGATGGTGCAAGCCGATATGGTGACTTAGCCACGGGGTTTGCTCCCGGTATCAAGTCAATTTTAAACTCGACTTCACGTACGGGAGGTAAACCGCTAAGGTCATCGGGAAATACTTCAGGAAAGTCTCGTACGATAGGGACATCCTTAAGTTCTTTCCCTTTGACTTTTGTGTTGACCACGTAAGCTAAGAAGGCCATATATTTCTTGGTTAAGCACTTTCGGGCTTGAGTGCAAGACATGAGTTTAAGTCTTTGGGATGGTTTCTCGCCGAACACCTTCAAAGTATCCCCAGACGGTACCGGTATACGGATACACTTCTCAAAGCAAACGATCTCGGCATGGTGTTTGGCTAACCAATCCATACCAATGATGACGTCGAAGCTTCCAAGTTCCATAGGAATAAGATCAATGGAGAATTCGTGTTCGTTAAGGCTTATGATGCAATCACGTATTATGGCGTCAACGACAATAGATTTCCCATCGGCGACTTCGACCGTGTAGGGTCTTTTCAGATTAATACGTGGTTTAGCAAGTACGGGTTCGAATTCTAACGACACGAAACTTTTATCCGCACCCGAATCAAATAATACAGATGCATAATGATCATTCACAAGATACATACCTGTTTGGTAAAAATTTTATTATTGAATACGTTGACTACAAAGATAGAAAACATCAATAGTACATGAAATGATTTAAACAGGATTCAACGTCGTACCATTCACAACGTCATTGCTGACTTGTGCTTGGTTAGCGTTGATATTAAAAGCACGTCCTCGGGCTGGTGGCACATTACCCACAGGGCGAGGGCATTGTGGGCGGAAATGACCAGGTTCTCCACAATTGTAGCAAACACGGTTTGTGACCATGGCGGCGTTGTTAGGAGCACGGTGACAAGTCGCCACCCAGTGACCATATTTACCACATAAAGTACAGATACGGCATGGTTGATTCCCCGGATGATGATACCTACACGTGTTGCACATGGGTTGCGGACCAGCATAGGCTCTAGCCCCAGGCACTTGTGCCACAGGTGCAGTGGTAGGTACAAGTTGTTTTTGGGGTTGTTTGGTTGCAGCCACAGCATAGTTGCGTGCCGGTGTAAACTTGCGCTTCTTGTTGTTGTTGTTGTTGTTGGATGGTTTAGCTTTGGTCTCCTTAATGTCCTCACTAGCCATCTTTTCCACCTTCTTTGCACCTTTCACAGACATGGTGCCTGCTCGAATATGGTTCTCGGTGAGTTGAGCGGTGATAGTAATGGCTTCTTCTAAAGTTGTGGGTCGGCTACCCACTACAGCATCTTGAATTTTGGGCGGTACACCCTTAATGAATTTCTCGATGTTGCGGGGAACGGTATCGACCATGTGAGGCAATAATAAACTCAACTCATGATGCCTAGTTGAGTAGGCCAAATGATCACCATCGTTTTGCTTCAAATTCCAGAATTCTTCTTCCAGCTTTTGCAATTCACTTCTCGGGCAGAACTTCGCGATGGCGATGTTCTTGAACTCATCCCAAGAGAGTGCCAAAATAGCATCAGCTCCTCGGTTTCTCTTCTCGCTATTCCACCAGGTAAGTGCTCTTTGTTGGAGCATACTAGTGGCATAACGGACTTTGAGTGCCTCGGGACACTCACAATTGGCGAAAGTGTTCTCCATGCCTTCGAACCACTCAAGAAGACCAGTGGCTCCTTCCTTGCCACTAAAGTTGGTGGGTTTGCACGAGTTGAAGTGTTTGAAGGTGCAAGTACGATCGTTCCCATTTCGGCTGTTGCTATTTTCTCCTTGAGCACCGTTGTTGTTTCCATTGGTGTTGTTGCTATTAGCCATCATGGTGCTAGTAAGTTCAGCAACCATGGTTGGGAGCACAGCAGCCATTTGTTTGGCGATCATTGCTGCCATCTTGTGGTTGGAGTTTCCACGTTTTGCAAGTTGTCGAGACATGCTGGACATACAAAAGGAGCTAGTTACGGGAGTGAGGATAACAAAGATTATTAGTTTAGACAAAGGTAGGCTAAAGGTTGTAAGGTACACGGAATGATTCCATTTGATAACGCATTATCATTTGGAACCGTGGACACGTCAAGGTAAGTTGACTCATTTGCCTTAGAGATTTGTATATTTTGACCATAGTTTATCACTCATCCCAGAAATCCCCAGGTAAGCGTAACGGGCCCCTCAATAAGATTTATACGAATACGCTTGCCTTAGCCCGAAGGCTTTTTGCCAGGAAATCCAGAATACAGGTGTCTATGTGTCACACAATATTTCTTAGGTTCATGAAATCAAAACCTTGATGAGATTTATATAGATTAGACATAACGTCTAAAGATCCAAGTCATAAGCATAAGTATACGATTTCCACGTGTCGTCGAGAATAAGATTAAGAGGTTTCATGTTCGGGGAGAGTCTAAGAGTCAAATGTAAGTTTTGGGAGACATGTAGAAATGTTTAGGCAATCCTATGCTAAGGCATCAAATTGCACATAAGGGAACATAACATTATGTAGCATGCAAACCATATACTTTAAAAGATAGAAATATAACTCTATAAGGTTCATGCATATGCTATAGTCTAGGTCACCATTTCTAATAACCTAATTCCCTATAGTTACGGGCTTTGATACCAATCTGTCACACCCCAACCTTGACGGCGGAATCGTCGAGGTGTGAGGGATAAGATTGTTCACAGCCACATAACGCTATGTTTAAATGTAAATAATTAAATTAATAGTTTCAACATGAATTACAAACATAAGTCTCAATCACGAAATACATCCAAACAAATATTAAAACATGACATAACATTTCATTTATTTATCTAGGTCCACGTCCTAGTTTTATTGCAAGCTTCAAAAGACCACTTTAAACTTGGGGGTTACCTGAAACATGATAAAAATAAAAGGTCAACTAAAAATAGTTGGTGAGTTTCCAATGTTTTCATACATAATAAGAAAAGATTATAAGTTGCAATTCGTGTCATAGATTATAAGCTAGTAAGGTTATAGAACACATATCTTCACAATCAAACCTCGACTTGATTACAAGTATATAAGATTGGCTAAGTGTATTTGGTTCTCTAGTGCACAAGCATACGGCTCCTAGGAGTCGGCAATACATCGACTTTAGCACCAAATAGGCTTGTCAGGCCCAAAGATCTAAGACGTCGCCAGGCTAGCAATAGTTAATGATTGTAACAAACTATGTATCTCGTATAATCACTTACAACATACGAATAACCATGACAAGATATAAAGATGAATTGCAAGTGCTTTACAAGTCTCAAACGTTTATAAGTGTGTAATGTATAAGTATCATGTTTCACCCCAAAATGGTGTGAAATAAAGTAAAAGGGGGCAAGGAAAACTCACTTGTCAAATAAGTATATAATGACGATTAATAAGAATAATAGTAGACGTCGTTCCAACGTGAATCGTTACAAGGCACCTAAATATTCACAAGGTTAAAGTCTCAATAATAAGCCTTAATGTTTTAACATGAACTAGAGTTTCGATTGGAATTGTGAGGTTCGTCGAGTAATTAAATTTATAAAGTAATTATTCGCGTTTCGATCCATTAGGAGAATTTTCATATATGTGTTTTAGTATTTTAAGAATGAATTTTAAGTATAAAAATTGATAAGGTTTAATATATATAAAACTTTATGATTATTTAAGATTAATTGGAATAACGTTTTGATTGATAACGAATAATTAATCTAACCTTTTGTTAATATATTTTATAAGAGAATAACATTTTAGAATGATTTATGAAATTATAAAATATATAATTTCTACAACTTATATTATTTATTATTTAAGACAAATAATTATTTATTATTTGAAACAATAATAATTAATAACTAAAACATGAAAATGCTCCAATTGTAATGTTTTGTTAAGATAAACAAATTTTAAAGTCTATTTTATAAGTTATTTAACTAGTTTTATTATTTGTTTTAATAAAATAAAATCAAATATTAATATATTTTAAGAAGTAAATTTGCAGAAATCGGTTTCATGTAAAGAAAATATTTAAAATTCATAAAATTTATTTTTATAATTTTTAAGTATTTTTCTGAAATTTAAATAGGTTTAAAAAGGCATAAAAAAAAAAGTTGGAGGTAACCGGGTTCGAACCCGGGACCTCCAACACATACACACACCCAACTACCAGTGAACCGAAGGCCGTGGCCGCATTATGTCTCGGTTTTTAATTATTTTAAGCTCTTCTTTGATTAACCATGATTCCCGAATGAGCCCTGGTTCGATCCTCCCCCCAATTGAGGTCCAATTCGATTTCGAATGATTCTGAAATCATAATGCCTTTAACCCTTATGTAAAACCGAGCGTGTGTGTGTGTCGAATTACCTGTATGGTGATGGATCGAAGATGAATTGGACGAAGAACAGTCGCGGCAGGGTAGTCGATCGAAGGAGACGAAATGAGCAATGAAAATCCAATTAATCCTGTGTGCAGCTTCGTATGGTGATGAAGAATTAAAGCCCTCAATAAAACTCGATTAATGATGCTCGTACACTGAATTGGATTGAGTTGCAGGTCTGCGACAGAGAGGGAGGTCGATGGTGTGGTTTTGGGTGATTTCAGAAGCAATTGAAAGTGGGAATCGATTGAAGACAGATATATGCTCGTTAGTACGTGTTCAATTGACTTATTATAATTGTTAGTGCGATCGATGGCTCTGCAAAAGGGACCGACATCGCGTGGAGAGGACAGGGATGATTCGCACGCAGATTCCCGAATTAAACTATAGGCATGCGTTCGAATCCCCCACGTGAATGTGTCGGGGTGTTTGTTTTGATTAAAATTTGAGTAATTTGGCCGCTGCGGGCTCGCCGGAGCCGATGGCCGGCGGCGAGAACTCCGGCGGGGGAAACGGTCGGGTGTTTGAATAATTTACAAAAATGGTCCCTGAACTTTCAAGCTCTGTTATTTTATGTATTAAATACTCATTCAAAGTTTGTAAAATGTCAAAATGACCCCCTGCACTTTAATTCCAAGTTTTAGTTTTATTATTATTATTATTACTTATTATTACTATTATCATTATTATCTTTATTATTATTATTAGTATTATTATTTCTATTAACATTATGGTTATTATTTTTATAATTAAAGTAGTATTATTATCACTATTATTATTAGCTATTATTATTACTATTATTAGTTGTTATTATTATTATTATATATATATTTTTTTTTGTAATTAGCTATTATTATTATTATTATTATTGTTGTTGTTATTATTTATTATTAATTTATTATTTATTATTAGCAAAACTAACTTTATATTAACCCAAAATTACAAGATGTTACAGTACTCATGCTCCGATCTCGGTGAGTACGACTCCGAAGGATGATAAGATCTTTAACCTTTTTTGTGTTGTGATGTTGGAGAGTTGTTGTATGAACACTCTGAAGTGGTATGATTCTCCATGTCATAATTTAAGTAGTAACGAGTAGGTATGGATCTTCTTCCCTTAGGCTTGAATGATGAAGTTGGATTTGCTTGGAACTTCACAGCCTTTTGTTTTGTTTGTTTTGTTGCTTTCTCTTATGAGGACATATATGTATCACTCTCAGTGTTTTTACACTCAGATGTGTTGTGTGAATCTGAATTACATGTCTCATAGAGAATTGGTTGTGGTATTTGAGTTTCAAATGTAGCCTTTAAGGTTAATGGTTGGTTTGGATCAGATGTAGAAGACTTGGTCTGACTTCTCTTCTTTCTTTTAGATCCGGTCTTCTTCCTTTTGACTTGTTCTTTGATTTCTTGTACCTCAGGCTTTTGTTTGTTCTTTAACTCCATCTTGATCTTTGCCTTTAGTTCGGCCTTAGGTAATTCTGGTTCAAGAAATCTTGCTGGTTTGAATTTCTCATTGAGAACCATAACCTTTTGTTTGTTGTCAGGCTTTGCTGCTTTTGATTTATGTGGTTGTGTTTGTATTGGATTGATTTCTTTAATGACATGATTAATACATGTTAATGTTTATTTGTTTGTTTGGTTGGTTTCTTCATCACTATTATCACTTGCAGGATCTCCATCTTGACCATCACATGAATGAAAGGTTTCATTCTGTGGTGATTCTAGTTTAAGGTACAACTTTGGTGCTGTTTCAGGAGAAGTGATTTAAGTGATAGTGGATGGTTTGTCTGTTGGATGATGATCATGCATATTTGAATAATCTTTGACTGGACTTGTCATTGAAGTTGGCATTTCTGTGTAGTTATGATTGTAAGGTGGAGGAACAACATGATATGTAGTTCCATCACTCTTCTTCTGATCTTTTTATGCATTAAGTAGTTCTTCCAACTTACTGGCAGTCAGCTTTAAATTCTCAAGTTCAACTTCTGTTGATGCATGATCTACTTTTGTCTTTATTAAAGACTCAGTGAGTCTTGTAACTTGAGCTTGAAGACTAAATCTTTCTCCAAGGAGTTTGTCTACATCCTTCAGAAGAGAATTGATTTTATCTTCTAATGCTTTATGTTGTATCTTGAATTCTGCATTTGTAGCCTTTTCTGTATTGATTGCTTGATTTAGACGCTCAATGTAATGTTGCAAGTTATTGATTGTTTTGGTTGTACTTGATTCTGGTATTTTGGCTTCTACTTCAGCCTTTGTGTTTGTTAACTTCATAAAGAGTTCAGTTGATTGAGCATTTAGCTTGTGATTTTCATTAAGCAATTTATCAACTTTTTTCTGTATTGAACTGATTTGTTTTGCAGATGTTTGTAGTTCCTCTGCATGTGAAGCTCTTTCCTCCTTTATTATGTATGATATATTATTGCAATATTTCCGGTATGCCTCAACTTCATCTATGCATGCTGATGAGCATAGATTGATCTTTTTGTCTCTAGGAATTTCAGGCAATGGTGGAATGTTTGTGTTGTTGATGTTTATGGCTTTTGCAAGCTTAGCAGTTAACACTTCAAGTTTGATTTGTTGTTGAACTATTTTGTCTTGCTACTGATACATCTCTTTAGTTAAACTGATGTTTTGGTGATTCAATGTCTTGATTTGAGCTTGATCATTTCTTTGAGATTGTACCATCTCTAACCTGCATTTTATCAAATCATTAGGCATGTGTTTTTTGAGTTTTCAAGATCAAATAAAATTAAGTGCATCAGTTCTTTCTCAATATGACTGATGTATAGTTGAATGTTTGTGTTATCAAATAATGAATTGTAGTTATCGTTTGATATGATGCTGATGTTTGGTTGTTTATAGCTTTTGTTTGATTTGCTGATGTTGTTTGGTTGATTGCAACCATTGTTTGATTTGCTGTTGTTGTATGGTTGTTTGCAACTTGGTTTGCTTTGTTTGAATTCTTGAAACCTCTTTCTACTTGCAGCGAGAAAGATAGCTCAGTTTCTTGAAACACGAGTGCCAGTGAATGATGTTAAATTTTTCATTTTGTTTAACAACAAAAATGATGTTTTAATCAAAATCAAATTTTAAAATTATAATTGAATCCAAAGAACGTAGAAACTCAATTTAATTAGATCGGCCTAATTAAAGAGTTAACTTTGTTCGATTACAGTTTATTTAAACTTGACTAAAATTAATCTAGTTTAATTAAAAAGTAATAAAATTTAGATAGCCTCAATTAAAATTTAAATGATTTTACAAACAATTGTAATTTATACCGGATGAAACTAATCAAATTATAGTTTTCACTCAATTAAATACAATTAAGAAAACGGGTTTAATTTAATTAATGTTTGACTAACCTGATTTAAAAATGAATTTTTTGTGTGTAAAATATAAATGTCTTTTAAAGAAAAATATATGGATGGTCAAAATAAAATAGGAGTCAAAATTGAAAATTCCCAAACTCAATCTCAAACTCTCGATCCTTTCTCTTCCTCTGACTCTTGATCTCTCAACACTCGGTGAACCCTAAATCAACAATCGTTGGTCGAAAATTTCAGGGTTTCGGTTGAAATGCCGGTGGTCAATGGTCGGATTGCAGTGTTGGTTTGAATTCGACAGGTAATTGGGTCGATGATGATGATGGTTGATTGTGTAGATACGATGGATTGGTGACGACAGTGGTGATGGTTTTTGATGGAGTGGTCGCCGTTGTCCGCTGTGTGTCAAGTAATCGAATAGGATTGGCTTAATTCATCCGCTGTGTGAACAGGTGAATGCCCGTTATGATTGTTGTGTCCACTGTATTTGTGTGTTACTTGTCCGCTGTTGATTGATGAATTAAAGTCCGCTGTGGACTTGATTAGGGTTGTCCGCTGTGGACTCAACGGTTGTTCGTCCGCTGTGTCTTCAGGTCCGGTGTGGACTATGTTTGCACATCCGCTGTGGATTCAATTTTAGGTCCGCTGTGGACAGAAATCAAGTATGTTGTGGAACTTGTTTGTTCAGTGAAATCAACGTGTCCGCTGTCAATCAGGTTTATGCTTGCTGTCTGCTGTTTGTTGATGGTTGTTGAGAATCAAGTCCGCTGCGAGTCAAAGTCTATGCGTCCGCTGTGGGTTCTTTTTGTGTGTCCTCTTTGGAGTTAACACATCCGCTGTGGATGTGTTTTTTAGCAGTTTGTATGTTAATTTCTTGTCTGTTGTGTATAGAAAGTTGTGTGTGTTTACAAGTTCACTGCGAGTGTTTTGGGTGGTCATAGAAAGGTGAATTATGTGTGGTTATGGAAGATGAAGATTAGAAGTAGGTTGTATGGTGTTTAATTTTGACCTGTTTTGGTTTGGAATGAATTGTGGTTAATGGGTTAATACAAGTTGTGATTTGGAATGAATTTAGTTATGGATGATGTTGGTGAATGTGTAATTAGATCTTTTGCGATGGATGGTAAACCTAGAATTTGGATGATATTATGGGTGTATGATGATCTGAGATTTTTAGAATTTTGTGTGATTATAGAAGATGGTGAAGGTGAAGGTGAGGTTGAATGTGTTGAATTTGTGTTTGTGGAAGATGATGAGGAATGATGTTGGTAGCCTTGAATCAAAGTGTAAGTTAAGAAAACTTAACACATCAGCTGTGGATTAATTGTTCACCAGCTGTGAACATTAGGTAAAATATCAAAAACAAGTGTAATTTGTATGATTATGTAAACTTTGATTATGAATGAAATTCCACTTTCAAATTCACCGCTTGTTGTTTGTATGATTGTTGAATGATTTTGAATGATTGTATGATGAACAAATGTATCAAAACCTGAATCAAATCATAGATTAGGCTGATTTTCAGATTTCACAACAAAAAGTCAAACTTCATGTTCTTGAATGAGCAAACATTTGATTCTTGGATTTTTGATGGAATTGGGTAAAATCAAAGGTTATAATAGATGTAGATAAGTGATTCTAGCTAGAAAAACAATCAATTTCAATCATCATCTAAACTCGGATTTAAATGATGAACCCATGAAGAACACAATAAAGAACAAAACCAAGATCTAAGAATCAATGTTCAAAATGTATGACTTGGATATTGTGAATGATAAACGAACCGTAGATTTGATGTTTCTAAGCTAAAACCACTATTAAATTTTAAAAAATCTTCAAATTCAAGAGTTGTGGTTATCCAATTGATATGAAACTTTGCAAATATGTTAGTTATCATAAACTAAAGCTACTAGATGTTTAAATTCGATCAAACAACAACAAAATCAAAATTTCACGTTCATGAGCATTTGAAAACTAGAAGAACAAGTTTGCTTAAATCTTCAAATTGATGGCTCAATTGAACTTCAATTGATGTGAAAACTTGCAAATCTTCATGAAATAACAAATATAAGCTAATGGTAGCTTGATTTCATCAAAAACAACAACAATTTGCAGATCAAACTTGTAGTTCAAATTTTTTAAGAAAAGTTTGAAGAACAAGGAACCAATGCTCTGATACCAACTGTGAACGGATCGAATATTGCAATCATATTGTTGACATTTATGAGATCTGTTATGCGGAATCTCACAGATCTGTTGATGATTTCAAGTGAAGATCTATATGCACGATGAACATGTATGATGATGAATGAATGATGAACAAATTCAAGAACATATATTCATATAAATTTCATTCATTCATATGTATGATATCAAGAGGAATTACAAAGGAGTTTGTAAGAAAAACATTTTCTCTCACACACACTCAACCTTGAATTCTCTGATTGTTAGTGATACACCTTTTTTGTGTGTTAGTGTTCTAAAACTTCTTCCCTAGAGTATAAATGACTACACTTAGTCATTTATACCCTTTACAATAATAAGACAAATTATATTTAAGAAAAAAGTGATTACACAAATATTGTTCTATGCCTGATAAATTCTCTGTTGATGATGCGTGACTGCCGGGTGCTGACGTCATTCGGGACGACCGTTGAGGTTGACTATTGACTTTGACCACGGTTGACCAAGTTTGACCAAGTTTGAATTTGGTCAATTTTCTTCGTTTTGATCATATGTTTAGCATATCTTCACCGTGTCGGTTTTGGTAATCATAATGAGATTCGGCTCTTAGGTTTTAATAAGTATCATCTTAAAATAGTCCAACACATCTTTTGATGGGTCACGACTATGGCATAGACATTTAGGACTTATAAATTTCAATAACATGAAAAGATTGCTTAAAGGAAACCATGTCAATGGTTTACCTCTGAAAGAGTTTCACTTAGTTGACCATTGTTTAGCATGTCTTAAAGGGAAGTAACACAAAACTTCCCATAAGCCTATGCTTGTGAACACAAACAATTCTCCTTTGAAGTTAATTCATATGGATCTTTTTGAACCAACTCACATGATGAGTATAGACCAAAAGAAGTATTGTTTGGTGATCAGAGATGACTTTTCTAGGTTCACATGGGTCTTATTTCTACTTCATAAGAATGAATCATCATAAATAATAAAAGAGTTTATCATTTAGATTGAAAATAAATTAGACTTAAAAATAAATTCAATCTGAAGTGACAATGGCACATAATTCAAAAATAGTACTTTAAATTTATTTTATACTCACAAGGGTATTTCTCATCAATTTACTACAGCTATAAATCCATAATAAAATAGAGTACCAGAGATAAATAAACAAAACACGAATTAAGGCAACGAGAACCATGCTAGTTGATGCTAAACTGCTAATCACCTTTGGGACAGAAGTAGTTAACACAACTTATTATGTACAAAATAGAACTTCAATAGTCAAAGAAATCAACATAACACCTTATAAACTGTTATTTCATAGAAAACCTTTTATTGGTTTCTTTAGACCATTTTGTAATCTTGTCTTAATATTGAACACTAGAGATCATCTAGTAAAATTTGCTCCCAAATATGATGAAGGATTCATTGTTGGATATTCATAAACTTATAAAGCATTTAGAGTGTTTAATTTTTGATTAAACATAATTGATGAATCCAAAAATCTTAATTTTAATGAGCACTGATTTCCTAAGTGCTCGAATCCACCTTATTGGTTGTTTGATAATGACTCTTTTACAAAATCATTTAATCAATTTAACATGTCAACTTCATATAATCAACATGGAACGGCATCTGAAAGAACTGAAGTTGTACAAGATGATTTCTCACAGTTTGCTCCATCCTTAAAAACTGATCTAGTTAGACAACCACAGATTGACGGTACATCAATAGAGGATGGTACTAATTTAGTGCCTATAACCTCACCTGATATGTTACTTGAAGTTCAAAACATGGATCTGTCCCAATAAATGTTGATGATGTGATGTACAAACAGAGGAAAGATATCAGAGTGCTTTTGATTAAGATTTTGAACATGAAAAAGCTTATGATTATTCCATGATTCTCCTACACACTTCAATCCATAAGATGCTACATACCAAGGTGACCTGAATGTTTCTAATCTTGATGTATCAATCCAAGTAAATGTCGTTCCTACTTCAAGGATACACAAAGATCATGCAGTGTCAAACATTATTGGTAATCTTGATGAACGGGTGACTAGAAGCAAGTCAAGAGCAGTGAATTGTAAGGATTACACTTAGAGGCTTATGCAACCAAAGAGCTCTCAGCATGCACATATGAAGTACAAGAAAGTAACTTTAGAGGATTTGATATAACTCAGTCAATTATGCTAAGTATCAAATCTTGCAAAGTCAAAAGACCAAATCTTCCGAATCCGAAGATGAAGTCTTTTAAAGCTTCAAAGACACAGTCTTCCGAAGCCAAAGACTGATTTCTTCCAAAGACAGATAAAACATGCTTTTCTAAATCACCTTTTGACAAAAGCTTACTACTTTCCGCTGCCACCTCTGAAGACTCACCAACTTATATGAGTTGGTGAAAAGTCAATTCTTTTGTCAAACTATAGATTAAGCTCTTATTTATGTAACTTTCTACTTTTGTACTTTTATCCTTTTTGTATTAGATAAGGATGTGAGCTATGGCATGTCATAGTCACTAGTTAATCTGCCTCACTAGTCAAAAGGCAATCTGCCTTTTGACTTTACATTGATCTTGTTGTCTATATAATGTTTCAAGCTGCCCTTTAAAGTATGGTCAACTGTAAAATGTAGTATAAAGTATCTCAAGTACTTTTAATTTCTATGTAAGCTTTGTAACACTTTGTAACAACTTGAGAGCAATATATATCATTTTTGAAAACCATATTATCTTGTTTTTGTTCTTGTTCTTTACTTATGTTCTTTGTTTCATCATAAGCCTGTTCCATATTTGATCTACTAAGTATTCTAACTCTCCTAACACTATGAAACTGTTACATTGACCCCCTTCACTGGTCAAGCAATTGGTATCAGAGCTTTTCAGGCTCTAGATTGTCAGATCTCACCATCTTAGATCTCTTCAGTTTCCCAAAGCACTTACCAGCTTAAGTGGCAGCTCTCTCAAATGCTGATATGGAAACCGGTACCATGACAATGTCTCCACTAACCACTTCTAATGACTTTGATACTTGGTGCCAACGTATGGAAGGGTTTATCAAGTTTGAAGACAGTAGGATGTGGAGATCTGTTGTTGAAGGACCTGACATCCCAAGCACCACTTCAGCCACTATTGGAGGTGGGATGATTCCAAAGGAAAGGATTGATTATTCTAAGGAAGATTGGTAGAAAATTGATGTAGATAAGAAAGCCATGTCCGCCCTCCAAACTGCTCTTCCAAACTTTATATACAAAGGCTTTAAGTTGTTCAAAGCTGCTAAGCAGCTCTGAGATGCACTAAAGCTTATGTATGAGGGGTCTGATGAAGCCAAAGAAAACAAGAAAGACCTCATGAAGTAGTAGTTTGAGAACTTTTCCTGCAAGTCAGGTGAAACTATGACTGAACAATACTTTAAGTATGTTGACATTATAGATACTCTCATGGATGTTGGAGTAAAACTTGAGAATAGGGACATTGTCTGGAAGTTCATGTTCTCTTTTCCCAGACAATGGACTCACTATTGTGTGGCCATTAAAAGAACTAAAAACCTCTCTATGCTTACTCTCACAAAGTTGTATGGTATCCTTAGTAGCTACCAGATGGAGATGAACATGCAGAACCCGTTAAGCAACTCTTCTAGCTATCAACAGATTTCAGCCCTCCATGTGGTTGAAAGAGATAGTAGGTGTAGGATCGTGGAAGGGTATGCACTACAACATAACAACACAATGAGGAGAGTTCCTTAGAACACTTAACAGATCAAATAGGGAACTGGTAACTTAAATGCTAAGAACATAAGTAACAAGTGAAACAGAACAAGATAACAAACAACACAAGTATATGGTTTTCAAGAATGTTGTATATTGCTTCTCAAGTTCTTTTATAAGATGTTACAAAGCATTGTTGTTAAGTTACAAGTACTTGAGATAGTATATACTACATCCTACAGCGAGCCATACTTTGAAGGCCAGCTGGATACATAAGACTAGACATCAATAAAATCTAATGTAGAGTCAAAAGGCAGATTGCCTTTTGACTAGTGACTATGACATGCCATAACTAACATCCTAATATATTACAAAAAGGATAAAAGTACATAAAGTAGAAAGCTCAGACTCAAGACCTTAATGTACAGTTACTAAAAGCATGGACCTTTTCACCAACTCATGTAAGTTAGTGACCAAATAGAGTTAAGCAGAAAGGTGGTCCAGCTTTATGAAAAAGTACATCAGATAAAAGCATGTACATAAAAATCTTCGGAAGAAATCTGTCTTCACTCTTTGGCTTCGGAAGACTTTGTCTTTGAAGCTTCGGAAGACTTCACTTTTGGCTTCGGAAGATGTTGGTCTTGGCTTCGGAAGATTTTACACTTAGAATAATATTCTAGTGCAGGGTGTAAAACTTCCGAAGCATTTCTACTTCAGTTCTTTAGTGCAGCATGCAGAGAAACTTTGGATGTTTTAGCTACTCAGACTTATAGGAATCCTTACAAACTCCCCCTAGGCTGATGCTACCAAAACATTTGAAGATCTTCAGCTGTTGTCAGTCCTCATCATGATGATGACCATGGCCTTCTTTATTAGATGGTCAGGATCACTCAGACTCTCATAGTATATCCTCATCTCAAAGAGATCATGCAGAGGTAGGTTGAATAAGTCTTGCCATGTGTAGAAATCTTCACCACCTTGATCTCTGATCACATGCCATCTTGGATTGGAGTTGATTGGGTTGCCTCTTCATGCACTTTATCAGGTTGATCTGATTCATCCTGAGGTATAGAGGTGGATGATTTAGACTTCATCTTCTTCTTTGACTTTGGTTTAGAAGCCATCATCTTCTTCTTCTTAAAGGACTTTATCTGAGAAGACTGGTCTGCAGCACCCTATTGATCAGTCTTGTCTTGCTCAATTGGGTGTTCCTCCCTTACAGGTTCAGAAGGAGATGGAGTTTGACCTTACTGTGAATCAGAAGATGAAGCTTGTTAAGGCTCAGCAGGAGGCCAGGTTGTGTTATCTTAGGTTGTTCAACCTTAACCTTCACTTTAGGAGGAGCTTCACTTAGAGGGGAGTGTAAGTCAATTAGCTCTCCACTTTTGATCTTCTGCTTGATTACCCTGATGTGCCTATCCATATTAGATAGAGACATAGGGCCAAGTCTCCTTTCGGAGAATCTATATAGCTTCAAGAAGCTCATCATCCTTTGTCTGTCAGCAGACTTTTTTATATTCTTTTGGATGAGAGCTCTTGACTTTGCAGCTTCTTCCCTCATCTTTCTCTTTATTGCCGTTTATTCTTTGAGTACTTGTTCTTTAAGATGTTTGAGATATTCAAACTCAATATACTCAAAGGACAAGGGAAGAACTACAGATGCCTGGTAGAGACATGTGGCACTCAGATAGTTAATCATATTTTGCCTATCTATCTCTTTGTCTATTTGAGGTTCTTGTGTAGCTGCCAAAACCTCTTGCACAGGACTTTCTTGAACTGGGGAGAAAGTAGGAACATGCTTGTATAATCTTTTCTATCTCTTGTCCTCTTTGAATTGGATAAGTATCCTTGCATCCTCTGCTTCCTTCCTCTGTCTTGACACTTCCATATCAGCCAGACTATTAAGTTCCTCTAAGGGGAGAGATATGATCTCATCAATGTCATAGTTTCTGGTCTGCAGGTAAGTAATCCTGACTACCCTTAACTCATCATCTTGAGTGTTTGGTCTGGGGTAGCCCTGATTGCAGCTTGCATGAATCCTGATGACCCAAAGGAACTTTCTCCCCTTAGCTTCCTCTTCCTCTCTCCCCTCCTCCTCAATCTCCTCAGGAGTTAGAACCCTTTTCCCTTTGTCACCCATAGACCTTTGTAACACAGGGTGGGGAGAGCTTTGGCCTTCATTGCTTGGTGTAGCATCCAAGCTCTGGCCAGAGAGAGATTGTGATACACCTTCACCAGCAGGTGTTTCACTGAGGGAATGAATTACTGAAGTAGTTATTGGTATGACAGGGCTCTCAGGCTCTATCACTGGACTAGTTGTTGGTGAGACAGGGCTCTCAGGCTCTATCACTGGGCCTTCAGTCAAGGTTTTTCCTTTGAAGTTAATCTTAGGTCTGCCTCAAGGTCCTCTGTCTTGAATACTCTATGCCATCCTACCAGCTTTTCTAGATTGACTTAGGTTGACAAGTGGCCTGCTGATGAGGACTGTTCTATCAGATGGCATAGCCCTTGGAATACCTTCCTCAAAGAGACTCTGAATTAAGGAGTCTAAAAAGTACACATCAATATGAGCTTGAGGAAGTTGCTGAGTATGCATAATAGCAAGTGAGGATGGCGAGTCCTCAATGTCCATACTCCCTGAAGAACTCCCAGGTTTTATGACCGGAATGATTTTCTCCCCCTTTTTGGTAGCATCACCTTCTTGCATAGGTGAGTTAGGAGTTAGGTCAATTACATTCACAGGTTCTTGTGTTCCTGGTTGAGCTCTTCTTAAAGGTCTCCTAGCTAGTTGTTCCCTGAGATAGGATATCTCAAGTTGCTGATCATTGACCTTGTTATGTAGGTTAGTCACCTAAGATTCAAGATGACTAACCTTAGAGACTAAATAGGTGCATGTTTTTGTCAATTTTTGCACTTTCAGCCTCATATTCCTCTCATATTCATTAGAAGAATTATGGGGGATGAGAGAATTGGACTAAAGTCTTCTCTCTCACCACCAGCATGGAGTTCTTAGCTGCTGGATTTCCCCTGCTCATTGACAACTTCAGTTGAAGTGTCAATGGGCTGAGTTGCCATGGTTGAGGTCTTAATGATGTAATCACTTGCAGAAGTGAGAGCCTCTTCCATATTGATCCCCTGAACAGGTTCAGAAAGATCCACCTTAGTAATGGGTGACTGATGTGGGCTAGACATAGGAGACTCAGGAGCATTCCTCTCTCTTTGAGTAGGGGAAGAGTAGAGAGACTCATGGTACTCATTGAAATCTAAGTCTTCATTAGTATAGAATTCAAGGTTAGGAATGGTGTGGTTTAAGTCTAAAGGCTGGGGATGGTAACTGTCCCTTGAAGGTTGTCCACTTAAGTGTTAAGACTCAGAGTGAAAGCTTAACGCAGTTGGGCTTGTGAGCTTATCAGGCTGAGCATGAGGAACCTCAGCACTGATTATTGAAAAAAAGGGAGTGGTTTGCTCCTCAGGGGAAGTGGTGTAACACCCGAAAGTTTGACCTTTTTACAGGTTGTGCGACTGAGCCTTAGTCGCCTGGGATTTATGCGACTGGAGGTTCAACCGCATGCTATTCGGCCGATTGAAGCTCAACCGCACGATTGGAGTTCAACCGCCCGAATGAAAGACGAGCCGCATGGAACACATGCGACTGGGGGTCCAATCGCATGGTGTTCATGCGACTGAAGGTCCAGTCGCCCCTGGAGCAGACGCGACTGAGAAGTACCTATAAAAGGGGAGCAGCTCTCATACTCTTCCCAACACTTATCATTTTCAGTCGGGAAGAGCAGTGGGCGACCGAGAGAAGAGAAAGAAAGAGGGAAAGTGCTGACCGAGCTCCGGATTTGTCGAGAAGCTAGCCAAATCGAAGCTCATCAACTCCTACCTGTTAATGTGAGTTCTAGGACCCCTCATTTACATGTTTTCTAACGATTTTGGGGCTGGAATCACATATAAACCCTATTTTTGAAATAGTGAAAGTTTGACCCATTTGGGTAAAATCTTGAGTAATGTGTTTATGGTATGAATTAGGACTAGAATATGCTTGTATGAGGTCCTAGTAGGAATCCCTGAGGCTTGGGAGGGTCGAATTGGGCTGAAAATGGGTTTATGATGACTGTGGGGACGGGAGTTCGCGACTGCAGTGTATGAAGAACTCCAGTCGCTGCCCAGTTAGGGTTATGCGACTGAAGGGCCATTCGGCCGACTGAGGAATAGTTGATGTCCAATCGCCCGATTGAGGCTCAGACGCACGATTAAACCTCAGTCGCATGTTGGACTATGCGATTGGGGGATTCGGTCGCATAGGTCCAATCGCAGAGTAGTTCAGTCGTACGGTTAAGAGTTAGTCGCATATAGCCCAGTCGTATAGTGTCTAGTCGTACGGAAGGGAGTCCAGTCGCACGATTGTATGTCCATTCGCATGACAGCCCAATCGCACGGTCCAGTCGCATGGAGGACATGCGACTGAGATAGGTTCGGTCGCCCCTGAAGGGCTGATGTGAATGATGATGCTATGCATGATTACGTATGTATGATGCTATGTATGATGATGAACGTATAAGGTATGATGCTATGTATGATGATGAATGTATGATGGATGTGTGTTCCTTATAATTGTGTATGTTTATATTTCCGAAACTTTACGAATAATGAGAATGAATGAATGAAGTATTATGTAACGTAAAGTGAAAGATAATGAAAGAGGAACACGATGATGAATGCATGTATTAACGAATGAACGAAAAGAAGAATGATGATGAATACATGCATTAATGAACGAACGAATTATGTCCTGCAGCATTGAATAACGCGATTGGTCCTTCTCTGTGATCGACCATGGTCATGGTACCTCTACCGCTTACCTCTAGTACCGTGGCATACGTTTGTGGTTCATATGTTGACTTCGGCCCGGTAGCTAATGACGATCGGGATATAGCATAAGGTATTGGTACAATTCACCTTTCAATGTGCAAGTAAAGTATTATGTAACGTAAAGTGAAAGATAATGAAAGAGGAACACGATGATGAATGCATGTATTAACGAATGAACGAAAAGAAGAATGATGATGAATACGTGCATTAATGAACGAACGAATTATGTCTTGCAGCATTGAATAACGCGATTGGTCCTTCTCTGTGATCGACCATGGTCATGGTACCTCTACCGCTTACCTCTAGTACCGTGGCATACGTTTGTTGTTCATATGTTGACTTCGGCCCGGTAGCTAATGACGATCGGGGTATAGCATAAGGTATTGGTACAATTCACCTTTTAATGTGCAAGTAAGTATGAACGGGATTCTTGTCGTTCGACCCCAGTAATCATAGCCGAGTGCTATGAAGTGGGTAAAGCCTTACAGAATCCATACGAGAAGTTAAAGATAACGATGTATAACGAATGATGAAGATAATAATGAATATTATCTCTGTGTATGTATGATGTATGAACGCATGTATGAAAGGATACTTTTAATGAGTAAAAGTATGTTTTATTATAAAACTAGAACTCACTCAGCAACGCTGATTTTTTATGTGTTTCCAGTTGGCAGGTAGTGTTGCTGAGGATGGCACGAGGCGACTACTCAGCTCTTTTAGGATGGCATTCACTTTTTGATTATACTGCCACATCATGTGTTGTGGGCCCGTAATGCGCACAACACATCATGTTGCATGCAAGTGCAAGATTTCTTGATAATCCTGATAAACAGGATTATTTAAGAAATCTTCTTTATGAAGAAAAATATATTTTTGAATTTAATATCTTCTTAACGAAGAAGAATATATTTTCTTTTTATTATTTTCTGTCGGTAGAGGTCGCTGTATGACCCTATGATTGCTGAGGATTTGAATAAACGAGATTATCCTTGTTTTCTTACGCATCAACAGCAATCATAGTATAGCTAGGTAATGTAAGGAAAAGCTTGTATTTTGTAACCAAGACAATGATGTAAAAGCTTTTATGATGAAATGAGAATGTATATTTCATAAATTCCGCTGCGATATTCCATTATGTTTATATTAAATGTATGTTTTATGGGTGATGACGACCAACTGTGAGGTGCCCGGGAACGGGGCCTTATAAGTGGGAGCTCTAGTATCCACTTCCTCCTGTATGGTAGAATGTATGGGGGCCTGCATAAGCTCAATAACTTGAGCAGGGGTTTGTTTGGTTTTTCTTTGGTAGGTGAGGGTGATTTGGGATCTTTTGGTCGTTGGGAGGTAGAAGGTGTGGGTTTAACACTAGCTTGTGTTGCTAGGTTGTCACCTTGAGCAATGAGCTCTAACAGTTTGGGGACAAGGGTTGTTTCAACCCCTGAGAAGCCTACAGTTGGCTTCTTCATGATTTTAAAGATGTCGGGCTTCATCTGTCCCAATTTAAGAATATTACCTGTTTCCCTCAACTGTGAGCCCAGTTCACAGTTAAGAATGTATTAAACATATCTAGGAAACATGTAATACTCTAAGGAGTCCAGGTGAAGTAGTTGGATAAAGCCAGAAAACGACAAACCTCTGAGAAACTGTCATCTTTCTCAGAGCTCAACAGAGCAACCTGGTTGTGGTGCCTGTGAAGTTGCATGGAGAAATCAGGGTTGTTTCTGCGATTTAGATTGGCCATTTTGAGAAGCTTAAGGGTGAAGGAAGGTGAAGAAAAAAGACGGTTTAGGAGAATTCAGGTTTAAGGAAAAGTGCAAATTGAAGAAGATAGAGAAAGAGGGGGAACCGTTGGGTATTTATGTGAAAAGGATTTGAGACAAAATTAATGAAAGAGGATAAACTTTGAAATCCGGAAGTCGGTCCCACCTCTAAAAAGTAGTTTCCTTTTGCCCAAAAAATAGTTTTGTTGGAAGTCGGGAAATCCTCCGAAGGTTATTTAACTTCGGAAGTTCTGAAGAAAAGGCTTCTAAAGGCAAATTGTCTTCGGATGATATTTCAAAGATTTCGGAGAATTTTGCTTCGGAAGGGATTTAAGACAGTTTTTATTCTTAGATGAATGAAAAATTCGGAAGGTAATTTTAAATCTTCCGAAAGATAAAAAGACCAAAATTCTCAAAAATCTAAGGAATGTCTTTTTAAAAAAAAATCTTTCAAAGAGAAAAGGGGCTTATGAAGGTGATAAAATAGATAACATAGGACACATAGGGTTTTAGAAATAATATGATTATGTTTTAAGAAAAGCTATTCAAAGTTAATCATCCCAATAGCTGATACAAGATATTTAAATCTCTGTTCATCAAAAGCTTTTGTGAACAGATCAACATATTGTTCATTTGTATTAACTTCGGCTAGTTAGTTTAATCCCTTTTCAAAGTTATCCCTAATCAAATGATAACGATATTGATGTGCTTTGTCCTTGAGTGCTACACAGGATTTTCTATGATTGAGATAGCACTGTTATTGTTTATGTGGTTGGGAGTCTCTTTGAAGTTGAATCCATAGTCCAGCATCTGATTTTGAATCCAAAGCACTTGAGCACAGTAGCTTGCAGCAACAATGTATTCAGCCTCAGCAGTTGATGTATACACACAGGATTGTTTCTTACATTGCCAAGAGACTATCCTTCCACCGAGAAATTGACATCCCCCTGATGTAGACTTTGCAGTCATATTGCATCCACCATAATCACTGTCTGTATAAGCATATAGATTGAAGTCAGAATTCTCTGGATACCAAAGGCCAAGTGATGGAGCACCTTTGAGACATCTTAAAATTGTTTTGATAGTGATTAGGTGTGACATCTTGGGGTTGGCTTGATATCTTGCACAAATGCATGTAACAAACATGATATCAGGCCTGCTAGCTGTGAGGTACATAAGAGACCCAATCATTGCCCTGTAGAGATGCTCATCAACATACTCCCCATCAAGATCACGTCCAAGGGAGTGGTTTCTGGCTATGGGTGTCTTAGCAACCTTACAATCAGTCATGTTGAATCTTTTAAGTATGTATTGTACATACTTTGACTGACTTATGAAGATGCCATTTTCAACTTGCTTCACTTTAATTCCTAGAAACAAATTGAGTTCTCTCATAGTACTCATTTCAAACCTGTCTTTCATCAGCTTCTCAAAGTCTTTGCAGAGCTTTAAACTAGTTGACCCAAAGATAATATCCTCTACATATACTTGAACTAGCATTATGTCATTTCCTGTTCCTTTGATAAAGAGAGTTCCATCAATAGTACCCCTTTTGTATCCATACTAACAGAGATTCTGAGATAGAGTCTCATACCACTTCCTTGGTGCTTGGTGTAGCCCATAAAGAGCTTTATCAAGCCTGTAGAGATAATCAGGATGATCAGGATCTGCAAACCCAGGTAGTTGTCTAACATACACCTCTTCATCAATCACCCCATAGAGAAAGGAACACATCACATCAAGTTGGTAGACCTTGAAGTTCTTGGATGCAACAAAAGCTAGGAATATCCTGACAGCTTCAAGTCTTACTATAAGAGCAAAAACATCTGTGTATTTAATTCCTTCTTCTTGAGTATACCCTTAAACAACTAGTCTTGCCTTGTTTTTTATGACAAGTCCTCTATCATCCTTCTTATTTCTGAACACCCATTTGGTTCCTATGGTAGTCTTCCCTTGAGGAAGAGGACATATGTTCCAAACCTTTTTCCTTTTGAATTGAAGCAGCTCCTCTTGCATAGCTTCAACCCGACTTCCATCCTTTAGAGCCTTATCAATCTTCTTTGGCTCTATCTGAGACAAGAAACAACAGTGAAGACAAACATTTGCATTATTAGTTTGTCCCCTTATTCTTACCCCTGAATCAACATCTCAAATGATGTTTGTGGAGGGGTGACACTTGTGGATCCTTAGTTGAGGGATCACAACAAGTTGTTAAGACAGATCTAAATTTGAGAAATTTTGATCTGGCAATGAGGATTCACCCTCCACATCAGCACACTTATCAAGATTAACTTGATTCAATAAGTGTGTAACATCATTAAGATTTTCTTCAATGGAGTGGTTATCAGCATCAAGGGATTCCTGATCACTTTCACCACCACCATGTTCTCTAACATTTGAAGCTCCTTCATTTGAGTTTTATGCCTCTAAGCTAGAATTTGAAGGCACCCCAGAAGTATCAACAGGATTTGTCATTGATGTGTTCGTAGAAACTTCATTTGCAGGATTACTTACCACTGGAGCTGAAGATGTGTAGCTTGAAGATCTTCTCAGCTCAAATCTTGGATCAGGATCACCTGTAGGTAATATATTTGTGGACCCTGAAACATGCTCACAAGATTTGTTAAAACAGTTGGTAACTAAATCAAGATCAAATAGCCAATCCGGACCAAAACCTTTTACACTGGGAGTGTGCTCATTGAAAATCACACTGGCTGACTCCTCAACTACTCTAGTTCTGAGATTGTATACTCTATAAGCTTTATCTTGAGAAGAGTATCTGATGAAATATCCATCATTTGATTTCTCAGAAAACTTGGCAGTTTGATCTTTAGTATTCAAGATGGTGCAAGGACATCCAAATGACTTGAGAAAGCCAATGAAAGGTTTCCTCTTATGCCAAAGTTCATAAGGAGTCTTACTATGTGTTTTAACTACTAAAACTCTATTTTGCACATAGCAAGCAGTGTTCACTGCCTCTGCCCAGAAGGTGATGGGCAGTTTAGAGTCAGACAGCATAGTTCTTGCAGCTTCAATTAGTGTCCTATTTCTCCTCTTAGCAACTTCATTTTACTGAGGAGTCCTGGGAGCACTATATTGTCTTGTAATACCTTTTTCAACACAGAATGTACAAGGATTTGGTTCTTGAACTCAGTTCCTTGATCACATCTTATGGTTTTGACCTTATGATCACATTGATTCTCACTTGTAAACTCTTTCTTTGGTATTCCAGTTACCAAATCTTTCTTAATTAATTTATTCATGTTTTTAAAGTTTACATGGCACATTCTTTTATACCAGAGGAAAGACTTATCACTATTTGCTTTAGATAAAAAGCATGAGACTTCTCCTGAGGGAGATGTTTCTTACAAATCCATCTTGTACATGTTCCCTTTCCTAGGGGCTCTGAGTAGGATGTGCTCATGAGGAATGACCACCTCAGGCCTGAGAACAATGCACTCATGCTAAGTAAACAGCATGTTATGACTCTAATCACAAAATTAAGATACACTCAGAAGATTGTATCCAAGCTCCTTGACAAAGTTTACCTTCTCAATGTTGAGCTTACCATTTGTGACCTTGCCCCTTCCAGTAATGTAACCCCCTGTATCTCCTCCAAAAGCAACTGATCCTCCATTAATTCTTTCAAACTTTTGGTGTAGTGACCTATTGCCTGTCATGTGCCTGGAACAGCCACTGTTAATAATCCATACATTTTTGTTTGTCTTGAGTTGTTCCTGCACAAAAGAGATGGTTAGTTACATTTGGAAACCCAAGCCTCATTGGTCTTGGGCTCATCAAAAGAAGTTGAAGACAATGCAACAATAATTGATCCTATAGTCATGCTAGAATGATTATTTGCTGAAGTTGATGAAGAACTCTCAGCAACTTGGTCTTTCTTTGTCTTCCACACCACCTTTGGACGCTTAGACTTGACCTTCAATACTTCGGAAGTTTTGTTGACTTTAGAAGTTTTGATGACTGGACCTTCGGAAGATCTTGCTTTCACTGCAGCAAGCTTCAGTGCTTTGGAAGTATTCCTTTCTTTCGAGACCAAATTTTCTTCCGAAGGCAAGTTTCCACTTGTCTTCTTCTTCATTTTGGAGCTTCCGAAGGAAAAAGATTTTCCTTCCGAAGCTTGCTTTTTCTTCTCCAAACTTTTAGAAGTTTCTTTCTTGGTAATGTGCAGAGTACTCTTTGGATTGTAACATAATCTTTAGCAAGATGAGAGGTACTCCCACACATAACACAATCCATTTTCTTCCTTCTAGGAGTCTTCTTTTGTGAACAAGGCTGAACTTGATCACATTTCTTCTCCACCTTCATCTTTTCAGATGCTGTGACAATTCTTGTGGGGATAGAACTACCTTTGGAGCTTGATGGTTCATGTTGTACAGCAGTGGTGCACAACTGATCAGCCTTCTTCTTGATGATAGGATGATTTGGACATGAGCTAGAACTCTTGTTGTTGGAGTTTAAGTTTGTGTCTCCAGCCTTAACCACTTAAATCCTGTAGAAATAAAGACTTGTTTCTATGCAAAATTAAAGGTGGTGTTGATCTCTTGAGCCTTCTTTGACTTTCTTTTAGCCTTCCTGATCAAGTTCTTTCTTTTAGACTTGGTCATCCCAACAGCTTTACTCTCCTTAGAGGGATGGTGACCCTTCTTAGAATGCTCTTCTTCACTCTTCTCATAGCCATTCTTCACCATCTCCTCTTTATCCTCTTTAGTCAAGGGGTCTATGAGCGGAAGCTCATCTTCACAAGTTCAACACCTAGGAGATCTTACAAACAAGATTGTGTGTGGAGGAGCTGTCTCACTAGATCCCAGTCACTGCTTATTTTGATAACAAACTTTTGCATGCAAGGATGAGGATATTATGTTCTTGAAGGTCTCTTTTCAAGTACATATTTTCTGCCATGGCTTTGCTGATCACAAGCTCAGCCTGGCATTCAGTTAACTTAGTTATGAGGTATTTGATCTGTGTCCTGTAGTTTGTGTGCTCATGTTTAAGAGTTGAAATGGGTTTCTCTAAGTCCTCTATCTTGAGTTATAGTCATTTTCAGCTCTTTTAAAATCAGCTTTTAAGATATTTAAGGACTCAAGATCAGATCTTATTTTTAAGTTATAGGACCCGTATCTATTAACTTTAGCAATACATTCAGGAGTACAAAGATGTTCCAATACCTTGGTTTCATCATGATCTACCATGAGTGCTTGGTTTGGAGATGCATCCTTCGCCTGAAAGCTCCAGTCAAAGCCTCCTTCTTCAACAGCAACTGCAGCTTGCTACTTTGGCTTCGCATTCTGGTGAGCCTTCTCAGTGTAGTTTGGTCTGGCTTGTGTTTGGATACCATTTGTCATTGGTGCCTTACACTCCCTTGCAAAGTGTCCTATTTAGTTACAGTTGTAATACTTTACTTTGCTCTTATCCAGCCCAAACTTTCCACTGGCTTTATTGCTTGGAAACTTCCTCCCTGTCCTCTTGTAGAACTTCCTGGCTCTGTGAGTGAGAAGAGCCATCTACTGAACTATCTCCATGTGTTCCAGATCATCTGGATGGATACAGTCCAAGTATTCAAGGGTGAAGAGAAAGTTTCCTGTGGTTTCATCAGCAGAGACAAAAGCATGAGAGGAACTTGTCTCTTGAAAAAAACTTCCTTGAGTGTAGCTTTCTCTTGGAGTCTCTGGGAAGGTGATGAAAGGCCCCTTTTGTGTGTTGTCAAGGTAGCATATAAGATGATGTTATGGTTCAATGCTTTCCCTTTCAACCACATGGAGGGCTGAACTCAATTGATTGCTGGAGTTACCAGATGAATTTTGCATATTCATCTCCATCTAGTATCCACTGAGAATACCATACAACTCTGTAAGAGTAAGAGTCTTAAGGTTCGCAGTCCTCTTGATAACAACACAATAATATGTCCATTGTCTAGAAAGAGAGGACATAAACTTCCTTACAATATCCCTGTTCTCAAGAGTTACTCCAACATCCATTAGAGTATCCAAAATCTCAACATACCTAAAGTATTGTTGAGTCATGGTCTCACCTACCTCGAAGGTGAAGTTTTCAAACTGCTGCTTAAAGAGATCCTTCTTGTTCTCCTTTGCTTCTTTGGACCCCTTATACATGAACTTTAGTGCATCCCATAGATCCTTGGCAGGTTTGCACTTCTTGAAGCCTCTATAGATGGAGTTTCGAAAAGCAGCTTGAAGAGTTGTCATGGCTTTTTGATCAATCTCTATTCTTTTCCTATCTTCTTTAGAATAATTAGCCACATCCTTTGGAATCATACGACCACAGTAGCAGAAGTGGTGCTAGGTATGTAAGGTCCTTGAACAACAGAGTCCGACATCCTCGAGTCTTGACACTTGATGAAGCCTTCCATACTTTGACACCAGGTATCAAAGTCTTCAGGAGTGATCAGTGGAGACTTTGTCATAGTTCCAGTTTACATATCAGCTTTAGTAATAACTGCCATTTGAGTTGTTAAGTATTTTTGTGTGTGTAAGGGATCTTAAGATGGTGAAATCTTATATCAAGAGCCTGGAATGGCTCAGATACCAAATGCAGGACCGTGGAAGGGTATGCACTTACAACATAACAACACAATGAGGAGAGTTCTTTAGAACACTTAAGAAATCAAATAGGGAACTGGTAACTTAGATGCTAAGAACACAACAAGTGAGATAGAACAAGATAACAAACAACACAAGTATATGGTTTTCAAGAATGTTGTATATTGCTTCTCAAGTTCTTTTACAAGATGTTACAAAGCATTGTTGTTAAGTTACAAGTACTTGAGATACTATATACTACATCCTACAGCCGGCCATACTTTGAAGGCCAGCTGGATACATAATACTAGACAACAATAAAATCTAATGTAGAGTCAAAAGGCGGATTGCCTTTTGACTAGTGACTATGACATGCCATAGCTCACATCCTAAAATATTACAAAAAGGATAAAAGTACATAAAGTAGACAACTCAGACTCAAGACCTCAATGTACAGTTACCAAAAGCATGGACCTTTTCACCAACTCATGTAAGTTGGTGACCAAACAGAGTTGCAGCAGAAAGGTGGTCCAGCTTTATGAAAAAGTACATCAGATAAAAGCATGTACATAAAAGTCTTCAGAAGAAATAAGTCTTCACTCTTTGGCTTCGGAAGACTTTGTCTTTGAATCTTTGAAAGACTTCACCTTTGGCTTTGGAAGATGTTGGTCTTGGCTTCGGAAGACTTTACACTTAGAATAATATTCTAGTGCATGGTGTAAAACTTCTGAAGCATTTCTACTTCAGTTCTTTATTGCATCATGCAGAGAAACTTTAGATGTTTTGGCTGCATCAGACTTATAGGAATCCTTATAGTAGGGAACCATAACATCATCTTATCTGTAACCCTAGCAACTCATAAAAGGGTCATTTCATCACCTTTCTTGAGATACCAAGGGAGAGCTACATCCAAGGAAGTGCAGCAGCATGCAGAGAAACTTTGGATGTTTTGGCTGCATCAGACTTATAGGAATCCTTATAGTAGGGAACCATAACATCATCTTATCTGTTACCCTAGCAACTCATAAAAGGGTCATTTCATCACCTTTCTTGAGATACCAAGGGAGAGCTACATCCAAGGAAGTGCGTTCCAAAAGACAAGCTCATCTCTAGCCCTTATGTCTTCTGATGAAAGTTGTGACAACTTTCGCTTCACTCTTGAAGAATTGGATTGTATCCATCTAGATGACCTGGAGTACATGAAGATAGTCTAGTAAAAGGCTCTTCTCACTCATAGAGCAAAGAGGTTCTATAAGAGGACAGGAAGGAAGTTCCCCAACAATGATCTAGTGGAAAGTTTAGACTGGATAAAAGAAAAATGAAGTGTTACAACTGTAACCAGATGAGACACTTTGTCAAGGCAGCAAGGACTAATGGTGGCCAAGCATAATCCAGACCTAAGTACACTAATGCTGCTCCTAGAACTTAAAAGCCAAGCCAACCAAAATAACACGTAGTTGTTGCTATTGAAGAAAGAGGCTTGGACTTGAGCTTTTGGGTAGAAGATGTTTCTCCCAACCAAGCACTGACGGTTGACCATGAAGAAGCTAAGGTATTAGAACACCTTCGTACTCCTGAATGCATTGCTAAAGTAAATATGTATAGGTCCTATGACGTAGACGTGAGATCTGACCTTGAGTCTTTGAACATCGTAAAAGCTGATTTCAAAAGAGCTGAAAATAATTATAAATCAAAAAAGAAAATTTAGAGAAAATAATTTCAACTCTTAGGAATGAGGACACAATCTACAAGACTCAAATCAAAGATCTCACTAGTAAGTCAACTGAATGCAAGGCTGAGCTTGTGATCAGCAAAGCCAATGTAAAAATTTATGTTCTTGAAGAGGAAACCTTCAAGAGCATCATATCTTCATCCATGCATTCAAACATTTATTAATCAGAACAAGCAGGGATTGGGTTCAAGTGAGATAGCTCCTCAACACACATTACTATCTGTAAGACCTTCAAGGTATGGAACTTGTGATATCCTGCGTTTCCAAGTTAATATTCGTATGTTAACAAAATGTGCTAAATTTATTAAATGCATTATAAGACTTAATTTTTTTATAATTAGGGTCATCTAAGGTCTAGCAAAGCCCCTTTGTGCATAAATTTTATAATTGTTAATTTTGTGAATTTTCGGGTCGCGTTGCGATGAAATGTATAACGAGCATTGGTGACAATCTGATTAATTAAATCTGGTTAATATATGTTGATTTTTATAATTTAATGTATCTTAAGTGAAAATATTATTAATCATGAAAATAATTATTATTATTATTAAGCTTAATCGCCTAAAATTAAGACTTTTTAAATATTACATTGATAAAATATACAGTCTGTTGCATGCTGTGTTAAACCATGTAAAATATTATTTTGAGTATTGGTCACTATTATTAACATTATGAACTCTTGGAAAGCCTCAAATTAATATTTTAATTTTATAGAAAATTTTTGTGTAAAAACCCGAACGTTTAAAATTTTTACCAAAAAAAAATTAACGAGACCGACACTCGTCTTACACCGGGTGGCATCTCACTTAGAGATCCACCAGCCAATTTATTAGCTTAATCACATGATTAGATTAATCTAATCACACTTAATCATTTCTATATTAACCAACAATACACTCCACCCATTTTCATACTCAACCTTTTCTCCATCATTCACCTACACATACTTTCTCTCTTATTTCTCTCTCATCTCTCTCTAAAACTCATGGCTGAATTCAGCCATAAACACTTCCACTTCCTTTGATTTTGATCATCCAAAGCTTGATTCTAGCTTCAAACAACTGATTTCAAGGATCCCTCAATGAGTTTGGTACAAGAAATTGCATAAATCCAACTCCGAGGAGAAGAAATCATCATAAAATTATCTATATTTCTTGAAGTTGTTCATGTTTGGGTAAGAATGTTTTTTTTAAAAACCTCTTGCAACATGACAGATGAACGATTGTTGTAAGTTTTGTACAACAAAAATTATATTTTCTTGAAATCCAAGGTTCCAATAATGATTTTTAATCAACAAAATAGGTTGTAAAAAGAGTGTATATGTGTGTGTGAACCGTGTATGTCTGTGTGTGTGTGTTTGATGTTGATGATTTTAGAATTTCATGTACCTCTGTGTTTGATTTTGACATGCAAGATGATCAATCTTTGATTTATGTTTGTGAACATCATAACAAACCCATCTCCAAAGGAGTTTATCAAAAATGATAAAAATGAGTGATATATGGATGTATGTGTGTATGATGTTTTTGAGCTCATCTTGCTTTTAGGATTTCATAAATGATTGAGATGATCCATGAATGATGGTGATCAATATCTGAAATCTTTTGGTGTTTAAAGTGTGTTTTGATTAAATAAAAACTAAGAACACAAGATAAAGTTGATTATTGGATTATATATGTATGTATAAATCGTATGTATGTATGTATGTATGATTGGTACTTTTGTTCTTGATTTATTCTTAACTTATGAGTTTAAAGATGAATGAACTGATCCATTTATATGGTGATCATGATCTGTAAACTCTTAGATTTTTATCTACTTTTTATTTAAAAAAAAGATAAAAACAAGTTAGAATTAATGATATTCAAGTGTAGATAGGACATGACCACTAGTAATGATTTCATAAAATTAAATTGTCATCAAGATAAGGATATTTGTAAAATAGGGAGAAATAAGTTTAAAACATATAACATATAAGTTAAAAGTTAGTAATATTACTGAAAATAAAAGTCTTGATGACTGGGTTCAATCTCATAAATGTTTTACGTTTAAAAACACGTTAAAAACGGTGTTTTCGGTCTAAAACAAGTATTTTTGTACAAGTCCGGTTTTGGACTGAAAATAATATTTTGTTTTATGTTAAAAACTTATTTTTTAAGTATATAACAAATCCATGACAAGCAAGGTCTTCGGTGATGACTTTATACGCGCGAAAAAGCCGAAAACCGATAATTTCGGAATAAAAATAATGGACTGTTTTATAATTGATTTTTAACAAAATATTTAACAATATTTTGGTATAAAAGATTCATTTTTAAACACGTAAGGTATATATGGGTTGATGTACGGTTTATGCGCGTAAAACCGTGCGGTTTTGGATTAAAAATCACCGTATACGGGTGCACTTTGGTTCAATCATGATAGAATATATTTTTTTAATAAAACCTAGTCTAAAATAATTTTATGTATGTTTTACTACTGGAATTTTATTATTTGTTAAAAAGATTAATTAATATTGATTTGTGTTAAATAAAATAATATATATAAAATAATAAAATAAAAAATAGTTTTCTCAACTAGAAAAAATTATGAATATTATTAATATTAAATAAAATGTTGTTATGAATTAATAAATATTTTATCTATTTAATTTATTTATTTATTTATTTATTTAGTACAAAACTTAGTAAATTTTACTTTATATTTTATATATACTTTTATATGTTTATTTTGTGGGTGTGATATGTGGTTGTCATTTAAGGGTTAAATGATTTATTAATAAATAAATATTGTCACTTAAAATATGAATTATCAAACTAAACCAAAACTCACCAACGGGTCTTTTAAAATTGGATTTCAAGACAAGTCTAGTGAGTTGGGTGAACAACTTACGTATTAGACTTATTACTCAACAATTAGTAGATACTTTGTGTTTAGGACGTTAATTGTGATGGGTTTTGTCACTTGTAAAACCAAGCAAGTTTAACCATTTAAACTTAGAAAAACGCAGCGGATATAAAGGTTAACATGTGGTTTGTAATTTGAAATTTTTGACCATTTTCAAACACAAACAAAACCCAAGAATGAGGATCTTTATTTATATGAAATAGCAAGCTATCAAAACAAAAATACAACCATAGGGAGTTGTAGAAAACACCTTTCTTTGACAAGTTGTGGTTGTTTAGGATGAAGAAGATGATGTTTAGGTGGCTAATCTTCAAAGTAGAAGATCTCAAACCGTAATACCCCAAGCCCTTCAAACACCTTGCTTGTTAGGATGTAACACCAAAAAGAACCTCTTCTTTTTGTTAGGATGACAAGTTGTGGTTGTTTATGACTTGCAAGAAACAAGGCAAAGTTGGGATGTCCTAGGCCCCTTGGGCGGCCGAGATTCCCATTTAAAATGGGTTTCCCACCCATTTTATATTTTTATAAAATTTACACTCTTTCAATCCTTAAATTTATAAAATTAAAACCTATTTTAATTTTATAACATCAACTCAATTTTATTTGTTATTATTTAACCAACTTAAATAATAAACAAATAAATATCTCATAAACCAATTATCCATATAATGTTATTCTATCACAAGAGCAACGATTTAGAAAAACCAATTTTCTAAATAGGTGTCAATATTTATTTGTATGATCTCATCAACAAACAAATATTTATTGGTCTTTGTTTGGCTTGTTATTGGTATGACCTGACTTGGATCATATTGTACAACCACATCTATCTTGTATGTGTCTTGTGCATATAAGATCTAACAATCTCCCACTTGCACAAGATTCATAGAAGATTGATGCAAGCAGTAAATACCGTCTAACAACGGTTTACTACCCTTAATACGTATGACTAAGTGCCATTCAATAACATCATCCTCTTCAAGTACCATAATTGAAATGTTTTAGGTGAATATATCATCTATCCTTTTGTCACAGATGTCATGTTAAATCTTAGAGACACAGAGTGATCATTCTCTGTTGATTTAACTTTATCAGGCCTTAGACATCTTACTCTCAACGAATAAGAGGAACAAATCCATCTTGACTACATACGTCTCTCACAGTTACCTCATATCATACCTGAACTCAGACTTATGTACTGCCATATTTCAGAACAGCGAAGAACTGAGCCAAAGTATAATATTTGGTAAAATATCAAGACACAATATGTATCTCAGGTCAGAGGATACCAAATGATGTTCGCCTTACTCAAAATTACTTATGATCAATCATGAAGATTCCATGTAGTAATATTTGAGATGCAGGTCAGTCCAATATTTGTATCCCACAAATATCTATGAACCTTGGTAGCAACCTATTGCTCTATATTCATACTTATGAATATCACCCAATCCAAGTTCATAATAATCTTACCCTCACACTTGTTCCCACAAGTCTGAACGACTATGGATATTTAGAGTAAACAATTTACTCAAGGATTAAACATGCTAAATTGGAACATTAATTGAAACATTATAACCAAATAATTTTATTCAAATAATAAAGAGTTCCACATATCCAAATACAAAATTTACAGATCAAATCCAATCACTAGAATATCGAAGTCCCATGGCACAAGTATGACCTTCATGCTTTGCCCTTTCAAGGTGCTTCGTGAGAGGATCCACAATGTTTTGATCCGTGTGAACTTTGCGAATACATATCTTTGCCTTTTCAACTTCATCGTATGTAGTTGAATCTCCGCTCAATGTGCCTAGTCTTTGATGAGAACGAGGTTCCTTGATTTGAGCAATCACACCCTCGTTATCACAAAAGATCTCTAGGTGGTCCTGAATGGAAGAGACAACTCCTAGATCGGCAATGAATTTCTTCAACCATGCAGCTTCTTGAGCTGCCAATGAGGCGGCGACGTATTCTGATTCTATAGTTGATAGAGCCACCACATCCTGTTTGGAGTTCTTCCAAGAGACCGCTCCTCCATTCAGAATGAAAACATATCCCGATTATGACCGTGAATCATCATGATCGGTTTGGAAACTCGCATCCGTGTAACCTTTTACGACGAGTTCCTCATCACCAGATCCATAAATTAGGAACATATCTTTCGTCCTTCTTAGGTATTTAAGTATGTTCTTAACAGCCATCCAATGACTGCTTCCAGGATTTTGCTGGTATCGGCTTGTCATGCTTAAGGCGCATGACACATCCGACCGAGTGCATATCATTACATACATGATGGATCCAATAGCAGACGCGTATGGGATTGCTTTCATTTTATCTTGCTCATCCTTTGAGCTAGGACATTGAGCTATACTCAATATCGTTCCTCTTTGAATAGGTACCGTACCTTTTTTGGAGTTCTTCATCTTGAACCTTTTCAAGATTTTATCAATGTATGTACTTTGATTTAAAACAATCAACCGCCTTGACCTATCCCCTATAGATCTAATTTCCAGAATATAGACAGCTTCACCAAGATCCTTAATGGAAAAACAACTTGCAAGCCAGGTTTTTACACCTTCCAAGGTTGGAATGTCATTTCCAAATAGTAGTATGTCATCAACATACAATACTAGGAAAGTTATTATGCTCCCACTAGCCTTCTTATACACACAAGCCTCATCAGCGTTTTTGATGAAGCCAAAATTCTTTACCTCTTCATCAAAATGGTGATTCCAACTTCTCGATGCTTGTTTCAATCCATAGATTGATTTCTTTAACTTGCATACTTTATTAGGATGTTTTGGATCGACAAACCTTCTGGCTAAACCATATAGACATCTTCCTTAACATATCCATTTAGGAAAGCGGTTTTGACATCCATTTGCCAAATCTCATAATCATAATGAGCAACTATGGCAAACAATATCCTTATAGACTTTAGCATCGCAACAGGTGAAAAGGTTTCATCATAATCAACCCCTTGAGTTTGAGTAAAACCCTTTGCTACAAGTCTAGCTTTATAAGTATCCAAGTTTCCATGCATATCGGTTTTCTTCTTGAAAATCCACTTACTTCCAATTACCTTGGAATTAAGAGGTGGTACAACAAGTTCCCAAACTTGATTGTCATACATGGATTGCATCTCAACGTTTATGGCTTCAAGCCATTTGTCACAATCTAAATTGGACACTGCATCATGGTATGTGGTTGGTTCATCTGAATCTACCACATAGCATCCATCCATGAAAAATCCGTATCTTTCAGGTGGATTACTAGTTCTACCACTTCTGTGAACGTTTTGTGTGTATTGATCAACCGCTTGATCATCCTCAACATCCTCATGTTGAGTGCTAGTTTCAACCAAACGTGCATCGGGTTGTGGTTCTTGATCCTCCTCAAGATCCACTGTTCTACTGCTAGTTCCTTCCATAAGGAACTTTGCTTCTAAGAACTCACCCTTTCTAGCAACAAACACCTTTTGTTCCAGTGGATCATAGAAATAATATCCCATAGAATCTCTAGGATATCCAATAAAGATACACTTAGTGAATCGGACTTCTAATTTGTTTGGGGTTGGAGTCTTAACATAAGCCTCACAACTCCAGACCCTTAAGTATGATAGGGATGGAACTCTTCCATGCCATATCTCAAAAGGTGTCCTTTCCACCCTTTTGGTTGGGGCCATATTAAGAATACGGGTCGCGGAGAGCAAAGCGAAACCCCAAAATGATAAAGACAATGTGCTTCTAGCCATCATAGATCGGACCATATCCAATAAGGTTTGATTCTGTGACATCCGTCACCAAAGGTCCGTCATTTAACGTGATCGATTAACCTTCGTTGTCAGTCATTCCTCAATTTTATAAACCATCTACGTGGATACCATATTTGTTTTACTTAGTTGTCCTTATATGCGTGTTATCGTTGCTTGACTTGTCGTTATCTTAAGACGTTTCTCCAAGATTTGCCCTGTTAACACTAAACACGTCATTTTTATATTAAAATAATTGTCATGAATAAAAATCATTTTTAACTTATAAATAACATTAATAACATTTTATCATCAATAAAACAAGACTAATTAATAACGTTTTCAACCGAAACAAAAATTTGGGAACCCGGGGCAAAGTGCGGTGACTAAACTTGATATTTTGAGAAACTAGGCTGGGTATAAATACCCCTTCCCAGCCATTCTTCACACTTTTTCACCTTCTTCATCACTTCATCTTCATCTTCTTCACTCTCTCTCTAGCCTACACCAAAAATCGAACCGTTTGTCGCATTCTCGTCATCAAATCTTGAGTGTCATCGTGTATACTCGTTCCTAGCAGGTAGATAACCTCACTTACCTCGTTTTAGCTCGATTTAGCTGCTGCGTTTTAGGGTTTTCGGGTGCTCGGGTTCATCCGAGCACATGAGGTCGTGTGGGCTTGCATGTCATGTTTTTGAGTGTGCTTCTTGTCTAGACAGGTTAGGATATGAGTTCTGGAGGTTCTGGTTGGGTAAAACTCGTGTTCGGGCAGCCGAAGGCCGCCCTGCAACTTCCTGCAGTCACGACCCCCGTCGGCGCGAATGGGATTGTCGCGCGAATGGGGCGTGCGATTGGGTGTGTGTGCGACTTGAGTCTGTGCGATTGGGTAAGTCGCGCGGTTGTGTCGCGCGGCTGTCGGTGGATGCGATTGGTATTGTCACGCGACTGGAGTTGTCACGCGACAGGGGTTGTCGCGTGACTGGGCCATGCGACTGTACGTGTGTGCGATTGTGTGTGAGTCGCATGATCAGATGCTTGTCGCGCGAAAGAAGGTCCACTCGCGCGAATGAAGCTGATTCGCGCGAAGGGACGTCGAGTCGTGCGGTTGCCTGTTGGGTCGTGCGACTGGTATTGCATGGTACGACTAAAGGCTTAGTCACACGAATGAAGGTTCAATTCTACGAAAGTAGCTAATTCGTACGACTGAAAGTCCACTCGTGTGAATGGAGTGTCGGTCGTGCATCAGGTCCTGTTGTGTGATTAACGATGCGTGTATGTGTGATTTCCCTTTGGGTGTCTTGTGTTGATGAGGTAACATCAGAAATAATGTCATTGCTCGAATGTCATAGCAGTGACGGCTATCTTTAAATACTTGTACCTACATAAGGTCTGAGGTGTGTGTGTCTGCTTGTGTGTACTACCCACGACCGAACCGAAACGCCGGAACTAATCGACTATCATATTATGTTCTATGCTCCTTACTTATGCTTGTCAGTAATTGTCAATAGGTGTTTGACGGTTCCTAGCATCTTATTCCAGGAAATCTTACATCGATTGTGCTTACCATATGTTCTGTGAGTTTCGTGGCCCCTTTTTATGCTTATAAAACCTTTTCGAATAATTTCTACTTGGGGGAAAAGAATGCTCACTTATTTAACTTGATTTCAGGCACCTTCCCTAGTGGAAGTTGGCTGCTACTTATATGAGTAACTTACTTTGCTAAACTTGTTGATTGATACTAAGGATAAACGGATGTCATGTAACTGGTCTAGGCATCGTTCTATGTATATCGTGGATGTGGTGGGAATGCTGCGGAGGACCCTATACATAAGCATCCCCGGTATACTAAGAATGTGCTTAAACCGGGTTACATGATGATCCTGACTGTTTGCTGCTATATGAACTGGAACTATGTGCTATGTTACCCTATGTAGGTTACTTAGGGGTTTTACACTACCATGCACTACTATTTGATGTTACGTGTTGATTAATGCTACTTGTTTGGTGATACTATTTGGCTGTGTGGGACTTCTGTGTGGGACTTCTGTGTGGGACTTCTGTTTGGGACTTCTATGTGGATCTTTCAGTACAACCATTAATCCCGGTATTGGGACCTAAGGACTGGTTTGGTTGTAACCATTACGTATGCGCTGTGTGGATCTTGCTACGTCATGTTTAACTTGACACGTATGCGCTGTGTGGATCTTGCTACATCAAGTTAAACTTACTATGCTATGGAAAACCTTTTTATATAACCATTAATCCCGGTAATAGGACCTAAGGATTGGTTTGGTTATAAACTAAACGTATGCGCTGTGTGGATCATGCTACGTCTTTTATAAACTATTTAAACTTTGGAAACGTTTCCTTACAACCATCAATCCCCGCGTGGGACCGATGACTAGGTTTGGCTGTAGCTATTTATAACTGGTAAAACCGCCTATGCATAAGTGTAGTCGCGGTAATCCTTATTTAAACCCAACGTTTTCATCATGAATGCTTTCACTACTTAAAACCTACGAAGCTCACCAACAATTATGTTGACCGTTTTGAGAATTTCTTTTCAGGTGATCAGGGTAATTGAAGATCTAGGAGTGCTGCCTTTTAGAGGAGACCCTAGGATGCGTTTTGTAACTATTACCCTTGTAAATCTTGAACATGTTCTTTTGTGTATTAGTTCCCAAGTCTGGGGACTTACATTACCAGTTATTCCTTAATGCTTATGTGAACCTTTATGTTGTACTTATGGCTATGCTATCATGATCTTTGACTATACACGACACAAGTCTCAAACTGTGTTCGGGTGTCGTCATGACACGCTTGTCATCATACTATTATTGCTACTCTATTTCATACCATGTGTTATGACGATCCCGTCTCGATCACATTCCCCGTGTTTCCGCTATCAGCGGGGGTGTGACAGACTGGTATCAGAGCCATTGGTTATAGAGAATTAGACAATTACACTTGACCTAGACTATAACCTAGGAACCTTCATGTAGATTTGCATGCTTAAGCTTGTGTGCATTTATATATCTCGTGTATGTGTTCCTCCTTTCGTGCTTGATTATCCTTCTGTTTTGTGATCTTTCACCTTGTGCTTGAGCCTTGTGCTCGTCACTTATGAGGTGCTTCCTATTGGATCTTCCGTTCCCTCTGCGCCAAGTTATCATAACCAAATTCGGGTATTGAGACCCGAAGAGATCTTCACAGATCATACATTGCGCTAGACCTCAGATACTGAGACCGACCCGAGGAGGCCATGTCTGAGTCCTTTCTAGGACACGAGATAGACAACCTCCGCCAGACTATACGTGATTACTTGTTCGGGCTCTCAGTCGACTTAATGGATTATTATGGATATGGTGTGAAGGAAGGTCAGATGTCATGTAACCGGATTAGGCATCATTCTCGGTACATCGTGGGTGTGGTGGGAACGCTGCGGGAACCCTATATATAAACATCACCGATATACCGAGAATATGCTTAAAATGGGCTGCATGGTGATCTTGACTGACCGGAACATGTGACGTTGGAACTTGACAAGTGGAGTACTTGTGTATCTTAAGGTGACTAAAGCATCTTTGTTGCCTCTTTTATGAATAGAACATGCCGCCTCGAAGATCTAACCGCAGAAGTAGTAGCGGAAGTGAAGCCCCGAGGGGCAGAGGCAGAGGCAGAGGTAGACCTTCAGGAACAAATGAAGGCCCTATTGGCAATACTCCAGGGACTGGAAACCCTGATATGGCAGCCCTAATTGCTCAACAACTGACTGCCTTGATTCCCACTATTGTAGCTCAAGTGAGCGACGCTTTGCAACAACAAAACCACTCCCACGGGGATGGTGGTAACGAGAACGAGGGTAATGGGAACCCGAATGGGAATGAAAGCAATCAGGAGACCGGAATGGTGGTACAGCCGGTAATGAAACTGGGGTTGCTAATACCAAACGGGGCTGTACTTACAAGGAATTTGTGGCCTGTAAGCCCCGGGATTTCGATGGAAAAGGTGGGGCGATAGCCCTGATTAGATGGCTTGAGAAGATGGAGGCTGTGATCGACATCAGCGAATGTCTCGATAGCGAACGGATCAAGTATGTTACGTGCTCACTGCAGGGCAGAGCACTAACCTGGTGGAACACCCAGGTTCAAGCAAGAGGAAGGGAATCTGCGATGCAGATGACTTGGGATGAATTTAAGGCCTTGATTACTGAGGAATACTGCCCTTACAACGAGATGCAAAAGCTTGAGCATGAGTTCTGGAATCATGCTATGGTGGGGGCAGGGCACGCAGCTTATACTGACCGATTCCACGAGTTGGCTAGGCTAGTTCCACACCTGGTCACTCCGGAATCTAAGAGGATTGAGAGGTACATTTGGGGACTCGCGCCTCAAATCCGAGCAATGGTAACTGCAGCTGCTCCTCCTACAATCCACAGCGCGATTCTGAAAGCTGGCGCTCTCACCGATGAGATGATAAGAACAGGAGTGTTGGGTAGGGGAGCGGAGAAAAGGAAAGAAACTGGGGAAACAAGCCGGTCCGGTACAGGAAAGTTCGATAAGAGGGCCAAAACGACCAAAAACTTTGTGGCCGTGACTCAAGGGAAGAAGGAATATGCTGGGCCACACCCGAGATGTGACAGGTGCAATCTTCATCATCCTCCAGCAACGCCGTGCCGGGTGTGTTTGAACTGCAGACGCCCGGGGCATCAAGCAAGAGACTGCAGAGTAGCGCCAAACCTGGTGGCACCCATCAACGCGGTTAACCCCGCCGGGAATGCCAGGGCATGCTACGAATATGGAGGCCTCGATCACTTCAAAAACATGTGCCCCCGACTGAATAGGGCATCGGGTCAGCAGGGAAACAACCAGCAACAGGTACTGGCCATAGCGGGCGCTCAAGGCCAAGGGAACCAGGGTAATGCTACACGGGGATGCGCCTTCGTCATTGGAGCTAATGATGCCCGTCAGGACCCGAACGTTGTTACGGGTACGTATCTGCTCAATCACCATTTCGCATCCATACTATTTGATACTGGAGCAGACAATAGTTTTATATCTTCTGAGTTTGTGCATATGCTTGATTTAAGTGCTAGTAGGCTAGAAACTAGTTACTCGGTAGAAATGGCTAATGGTAGGGTTGAACAAGCAGACGAGATTATTAAGAATTGCACCCTAATGTTGGGAGATCAGGTCTTTAGCATAGATTTAATACCATTCGAGCTAGGCAGCTTCGATGTGATAGTGGGTATGGATTGGTTGTCAAATCATGGAGTCGAGATTGTTTGTCAGGAGAAAGTAGTACGAATCCACATGCCAAACGGGGAGGTACTCAAGATTCAAGGAGAACGACCGGGAAGAACTCTAAAGCTCATTTCTTGCATGAAAGCACGCCGAAGTCTACGGAAGCAATGTTACACTTTTCTGGCTCACATAGTAGAAAAGAAAGAAGAAGAGACGAAATTGGCAGACATTCCAATTGTACGGGATTATCCGGAGGTGTTCCCTGATGATTTGTCTGGATTGCCTCCTCCACGACAGGTGGAATTCCATATAGAGCTGGTTCCTGGAGCTACACCGATAGCTAAGACATCGTATCAGTTAGCACCCTTCGAGATGCAAGAGTTGTCCAGCCAACTACAGGAACTACTGGAGAAGGGTTTCATTCGACCGAGTCATTCATCGTGGGGAGCACCGGTGTTATTTGTCAAGAAGAAGGATGGGTCGTTCCGTATGTGTATCGACTACAGGGAATTGAACAAACTGACCATGAAGAATCAGTATCCTCTCCCTAGAATCGACGACCTGTTTGATCAATTGCAAGGAGCCTCGTATTTCTCTAAGATCGACCTTCGATCTGGATATCATCAGCTAAGAGTATTCGAGGACGATATTCCAAAAACAGCATTCAGAACTCGTTACGGGCACTATGAGTTCTTGGTCATGCCGTTAGGGTTGACCAACGCACCAGCTGTCTTCATGGATCTGATGAATCGGGTGTGCAAACCTTATCTTGATAAGTTCGTGATCGTGTTCATAGACGACATACTTATCTACTCTCGTTCGAAAGAGGATCACGAAGAACACCTTCGAGCAATTTTGGAACTATTGCGGGAAGAGAAACTTTTCGCCAAATTCTCGAAGTGTGAATTCTGGCTTCGAGAAGTGAGGTTTTTGGGCCATGTGGTTAACAAAGACGGAATTCATGTGGACCCCGGTAAGATTGAAGCTGTGAAGAAGTGGGAAACACCCCAAACACCTTCAGAGATACGGCAGTTCTTAGGATTGGCCGGATACTATCGTCGCTTCATTGCGAATTTCTCCAAGATCGCACAACCGTTAACTTTGTTGACTCAGAAAGACGAGAAGTTTGATTGGGGGAAAGCACAAGAACAAGCGTTCCAAACATTGAAGGATAAATTGTGCAACGCACCGATATTGTCCCTCCCAGACGGAACCGATGATTTTGACATTTTGTGGTGTACTGTGATGCTTCATATCAAGGTTTGGGCTGTCTACTAATGCCAAAAGATAAGGTAATTGCTTACGCTTCGCGACAACTCAAAGTGCATGAAAAGAACTACACAACTCACGATTTGGAGTTGGGCGCTGTAGTATTCGCACTCAAGATATGGAGGCATTATCTATATGGAACCAAATGCATCATCTACACAGACCATAAGAGCCATCAACACATCATGAATCAGAAAGAACTTAACATGCGACAGCGACACTGGGTAGAGCTACTTAGCGACTACGATTGTGAAATCCGGTGTCATCCGGGGAAAGCTAACGTGGTGGCTGATGCTTTAAGCCGCAAGGAACGCGTGAAACCAGTACGTGCTCGAGTGCTAGGTTTGACTATTCAAACTAATCTAAAGGCTCAGATTCAAATTGCACAAAACGAGGCATTGAAAGAAGAAAACCTTGCGGGAGAAGAATTCCGAGGGTTGGATAAACAAATGACTCGCAAGGATGACGGCGTACATTACTTCATAGATCGTATATGGGTCCCTAGATGGGAGGTGTACGTACACTAGTCTTGGATGAAGCACACAAGACTCGATACTCTATTCATCCTGGTGCAGACAAGATGTACCACGATCTGAAAGAGCTATACTGGTGGCCAGGCATGAAGAAAGATGTTGCTGTATACGTGAGCAAATGCTTGACTTGTTCAAAGGTCAAGGCTGAACACCAGAAACCATCAGGGTTGTTGCAACAACCTGAAATTCCCGAGTGGAAATGGGAGAACATCACTATGGATTTTATTACCAAACTCCCGAGAACACCAAGTGGGCATGACTCGATATGGGTCGTGGTGGATCGAATGACAAAATCCGCTCACTTCTTGCCTATCCGAGAAGACTATAAAATGGATAAGCTGGCAAGGTTGTACATCAAAGAAGTCGTGACACGGCACGGGGTGCCGGTGTCAATCATATCCGACCGAGACAGTCGATTTACTTCGCGCTTTTGGCAGACGTTACAGAAAGCGATGGGCACTCGATAAGACATAAGTACAGCCTATCACCCCCAGACAGACGGCCAAAGTGAACGAACGATACAAACGCTTGAGGACATGCTGAGGGCATGTGTCATTGACTTTGGTGGAAGTTGGGATACTCATCTACCGTTGATCGAGTTTTCCTACAATAACAGTTACCATACTAGTATTAGGTGTGCACCCTTCGAAGCGTTGTATGGCTGGAAATGTAGATCACCAGTTTGTTGGGCTGAAGTTGGTGAAAGCCAGCTTACGGGCCCAGAGATCATTCAAGAAACCACTGATAAGATCTTCCTAATCAAAGACCAACTTAAAGCAGCTAGAGATCGCCAGAAGAACTATGCCGACAACCGTCGAAAGCCTCTAGAAATCAATGTTGGGGATCATGTCTTACTCAAAGTCTCTCCCTGGAAAGGGATCGTACGATTTGGAAAGAAAGGGAAGTTATCCCCTCGATACGTCGGACCATTCGAGATTACAGAAAGAATCGGTCCGGTGGCTTACCGATTGAGGTTGCCACAAGAACTCAGCGGTGTGCATGATACTTTTCACGTGTCGAACCTCAAAAAGTGTTTGGCGGACGAGTCCTTACACGTACCAATTGAGGAAATCAAGATCGATGAAATGCTTTATTTTATTGAGGAACCTATTGAGGTCATGGACCGAAAGGTCAAAAGATTAAGGCGCAGCAAGATACCTATCGTCCGTGTGAGATGGAATTCCAAACGAGGGCCAGAGTTTACATGGGAACGTGAAGATCAGATGAGATTTAAATATCCACATCTATTCAAGGATGACGCACTTAGACCTAGCACCAGTTGAATTTCGGGACGAAATTCCCTCAACTGGGGGATACTGTGACATCCGTCACCAAAGGTCCGTCATTTAACGTGATTGATTAACCTTCGTTGTCAGTCATTCCTCAATTTTATAAACCATCTACGTGGATACCATATTTGTTTTACTTAGTTATCCTTATATGCGTGTTATCGTTGCTTGACTTGTCGTTATCTTAAGACGTTTCTCCAAGATTTGCCCCGTTAACACTAAACACGTCATTTTTATATTAAAATAATTGTCACGAATAAAAATCATTTTTAACTTATAAATAACTTTAATAACATTTTATCATCAATAAAACAAGACTAATTAATAACGTTTTCAACCGAAACAAAAATTTGGGAACCCGGGGGCAAAGTGCGGGGACTAAACTTGATATTTTGAGAACTAGGCTGGGTATAAATAACCCTTCCCAGCCATTCTTCACACTTTTTCACCTTCTTCATCACTTCATCTTCATCTTCTTCACTCTCTCTAGCCTACACCAAAAATCGAACTGTTTGTCGCATTCTCGTCATCAAATCTTGAGTGTCATCGTGTATACTCATTCCTAGCTAGTAGATAACCTCACTTACCTGTGACTGTACGTGTGTGCGATTGTGTGTGATTCGGACGATCAGATGCCTGTCGCGCGAAAGAAGGTCCACTCGCGCGAATGAAGCTGATTCGCGCGAAGGGACGTCGAGTCGCGCGGTTGGCTGTTGGGTCGTGCGACTAGTATTGCATGGTACGACTGAAGGCTTAGTCACACGAATGAAGGTTCAATTGTACGAAAGTAGCTAATTCGTACGACTGAAAGTCCACTCGTGTGAATGGAGTGTCGGTCGTGCGTCAGGTCATGTTGTGTGATTAACGATGCGTGTATGTGTGATTTCCCTTTGGGTGTCTTGTGTTGATGAGGTAACATCAGAAATAATGTCATTGCTCGAATGTCATAGCAATGACGGCTATCTTTAAATACTTGTACCTACATAAGGTCTGAGGTGTGTGAGTCTGCTTGTGTGTACTACCCACGACCGAACCGAAACGCCGGAACTAATCGACTATCATATTATGTTCTATGCTCCTTACTTATGCTTGTCAGTAATTGTCAATAGGTGTTTGACGGTTCCTAGCATCTTATTCCAGGAAATCTTACATCGATTGTGCTTACCATATGTTCTGTGAGTTTCGTGGCCCCTTTTTACGCTTATAAAACCTTTTCGAATAATTTCTACTTGGGGGAAAAGAATGCTCACTTATTTAACTTGATTTCAGGCACCTTCCCTAGTGGAAGTTGGCTGCTACTTATATGAGTAACTTACTTTGCTAAACTTGTTGATTGATACTAAGGATAAACGGATGTCATGTAACTAGTCTAGGCATCGTTCTATGTATATCGTGGATGTGGTGGGAATGCTGCGGAGGACCCTATACATAAGCATCCCCGGTATACTAAGAATGTGCTTAAACCGGGTTACATGATGATCCTGACTGTTTGTTGCTATATGAACTGGAACTATGTGCTATGTTACCCTATGTAGGTTACTTAGGGGTTTTAGACTACCATGCACTACTATTTGATGTTACGTGTTGATTTATGCTACTTGTTTGGTGATACTATTTGGCTGTGTGGGACTTCTGTGTGGGACTTCTGTGTGGGACTTCTGTGTGGGACTTCTGTGTGGATCTTTCAGTACAACCATTAATCCCGGTATTGGGACCTAAGGACTGGTTTGGTTGTAACCATTACGTATGCGCTGTGTGGATCTTGCTACGTCATGTTTAACTTGACACGTATGCGCTGTGTGGATCTTGCTACGTCAAGTTAAACTTACTATGCTATGGAAAACCTTTTTATATAACCATTAATCCCGGTAATGGGACCTAAGGATTGGTTTGGTTATAAACTAAACGTATGCGCTGTGTGGATCATGCTACGTCTTTTATAAACTATTTAAACTTTGGAAACGTTTCCTTACAGCCATCAATCCCCGCGTGGGACCGATGACTAGGTTTGGCTGTAGCTATTTATAACTGGTAAAACTGCCTATGCATAAGTGTAGTCGCGGTAATCCTTATTTAAACCCAGCGTTTTCATCATTAATGCTTTCACTACTTAAAACCTACGAAGCTCACCAACAATTATGTTGACCATTTTGAGCATTTCTTTTCAGGTGATCAGGGTAATTGAAGATCTAGGAGTGCTGCCTTTTAGAGGAGACCCTAGGATGCATTTTGTAACTATTACCCTTGTAAATCTTGAACATGTTCTTTTGTGTATTAGTTCCCAAGTCTGGGGACTTACATTACCAGTTATTCCTTAATGCTTATGTGAACCTTTATGTTGTACTTATGGCTATGCTGTCGTGATCTTTGACTATACACGACACAAGTCTCCAACTGTGTTCGGGTGTCGTCATGACACGCTTGTCATCATACTATTATTGCTACTCTATTTCATACCATGTGTTATGATGATCCCGTCTTGATCGCATTCCCCGTGTTTCCGCTATCAGCGGGGGGTGTGACAGATTCCTCCTCTCAGACACACCATTATGTTATGGTGTTCCAGGTGGAGTGAGTTGTGAGACAATCCTAGAACTCCTAAGATGATCTTGAAAAGCATCACTTAGGTATTCACCTCCTCTATCGGTACGGAGAACTTTAATCGACTTGTTGAGTTGATTTTCTACTTCATTCTTGAAGATTTTAAACATTTCAAAAGCTTCATCTTTGTGCCTTAATAAGTAAACATACCCATAGCGACAATAATCATCGGTAAAGGTAATGAAGTATCTTTCACCATTCCTAGTCAATGGTTTAAAAGGACCACATACATCCGAATGTATGATTCCTAATAAATCTTTTGCCCTTTCGTTAGTTCCACTAAAGGGTGCCTTAGTCATTTTTCCTTGTAAACAAGATTCACATACATCAGATGAATCATATTCATTTGTTTTTAAAAGACCATTCTTTTGTAGTGTTTGTATACGTTTCTTGTTTATATGACCAAGACGACAATGCCAAAGATAGGTATCACTCAAATCCAACTTGAGTTTCTTGGTGTTAGTTTGGTACAATGAACTACTTAAAGCATTTTCATGAACCAATTCATAAATACCATTAATGGGAATAGCTTTAAAATAGAACATACATTTAAAGAAAAATGCATATCATTTTCAACAAAAGATAATACATAATCATAATGTCTTAATTAGGATACAGAAATAACGTTCCTAGTCAAACTAGGAGCATACAAAACATTCTTCAAAATTACATCCAAGCCACTTGGAAGTTTTAGGATGTAGTCCCCACGGGCTTCAACTATGACTTTCGTTCCATTGCCCATGAAGAGGCTAACATCCCCTTTTTTGAAGTCCCTACTTCTTGTGAACCCCTACAACAAATTGCAAATATGAGTTCCACATCCGGTATCCAATACCCATGTGTTAGAAGATGTAACATTAAGATCAATATGAATCATGTATATTGTACCTGAGGTCTGCCTGGCATCCCTCTTTGCTTTCAACTCTTGGAGGTGGACAGGACAATTCCTTGCCCAATGTCCAATCTCCCCACACTTGAAGCATGGGTCGTTAATAGAAACCTTTTGCTTCTTCTCTTGTGGTTTGGGTGGCACCCTTGCCACCCCTTTCCCTTTTCCCCATACGGGTCCCTTACCCTTGGCAACCTTTGCCTTGGGTGCGGGATAAGGCCTTTTCTTGTTCCCACCTTCATTGATGGTGAGAACAGGTAAAATCCTTTTACCCATGGCCGCCTCGGCCGTTTTAAGCATGGAGTGCTCACTAATGCTTTTGTCCCAAGCATTCATGTTGTAGTTCAACACGAATGTCTCGAACTTCTTGGTAAGGCCATTAAGGATCAAATCCGTGGCCAATTCCTTCGAGACGGGACAATTAAGCCTCTCGAGGTGGTCAATATGACTTTTCATCTTAAGTACATAAGATGAAACAGATTGGTTGTCGTCCATACGACATGCATGGAGTGCGCGAACCGTTTCGAAGCGCTCAACCCTTGCTTGCTGTTGGAACGTTTCCTTCAGCTGGGTTATCATGTCATAAGCTCCGTGATGTTCATACTCCTTTTGGAGATCTGGAGTCATGCTCGCTAGCATGAGACAAGACACTTGGACGGAGTCCTCAGTGTACTTCAGCCAATCGTTGTAGGCTTCCTCATCATCCTCAGTAGGTTGATCGGGGATAAGGTCGTCTAAAACATATGATCTTCTCTCTTGCTTGAGAACGATTCTTAAGATTCGATACCAATCAATGAAATTGTTATGATTTAGACGTTCCTTTTGGAGGATCGCTCGTAATGATTGGGTGGACGCGGATGAATTATCATGATTATCATTATTGGTGGCCATCTACAAAATTTAACAAAAATCTATTTTAGTATTTTCGATATTGCTATTTTAATAATTAATTAATGCCTTTTATGGTCATTTTCATATTAAAATCTAGAACCCAACATTACATTTAAATTGTGGTTAGATGACCTTTATCCCACGATTTAAATTAATAAGGTGGTCAACGATTGACGATTGCAACCATTTGCAACTTCTAGAGGTATGGGATAGACTTGAAACATCATATGTAAAGTCGGCATGTTAATCCCATCAACACCATTTGGAAACCATATTGTAGATGATCCATTTAACATGGTTTGCAAATCAAGTTACCCTACTTGCACACACATGTGAGTTTTCCAACATGAGTGGTTAGGTGATCTTTATCCCACAAATGTGGTATCCCCACCTTAAATCACAAGTTCCCTCTAAATGGTTAGGTGACCTTTATCCCATTAAGAGTTTCTAAATGACTCAAGTGTTGTGCAAAAGGATGGTGTTAAGCTTGTTTGTTAAGAATTTAAAGTTTTCATAATCTTAGTTTAGAAAACTCTATGTACCTTATATTTGCATGCTTTCATATATAAGGTACCCTATGGTTCATCTTTAATAAAACCACTTTTATTAAAACCATTAATCCTTTTAACAACCTTTTATTAACCATTTAATGATAAAGAACCATGAAATTTTCAGCTTGTTAAGTTGTTTATTAGTTTGTAATGCATATCCAAGTATCAACCAAACAATTTAAACAACAATCATCCAAACAAGCATAAACATTCAAACATTAGTGCATAACCATAGCCACTAAGTTGACCATACTTGTTTGCCATCACAAGTGTTGTCATAAGGTCTTTCCTAAGGGTTTATAATGACACATCATATGTGTCCATGGACTCCCACTTGAATCCATATCCAAATACTTCAAGGTCCATGTCTTTGATGTCCATCTTTGGGTCTTCATCATGTGCATCTTCCTTTTACAAAATATATCCTAATACATTTTTCTAATAAAAGAAATGCACCTAATCTATTATTACATAACCAAATGAATAAATAATTACAACCCAAATAATAAACATAAACATTACAACCCAATTGAATGAATAAAACCAACATGACAAATATCACAATCAACCAAAACAAACACATAAGGCCAGGGCTATGTTATGCACCAACATATAAAATATATTTAACATCCAAGAACAAAAATGAATCCCTTATTTCAGCCCCAAAATTTGAGCCAACATGAACTCAAAATTTTAAAGGATTGTCCAAACAACATAATCAACCATTTGATGTAAATCTTTCAAGGTTTAGACTAAAACATGCAAGAGTAAACCGTGAAACATAAGGGTTTCATATATCCACAACAAAGCGGCCCCTAATGGGTTGAAAAAGTCCATGAAAACTAATTTTTCAAGACCATTTGAAGCATGCATTGCATATATCCGGCTCTAGATGCCATTGATGGGTTTTGTCACTTGTAAAACCAAGCAAGTTTAACCATTTAAACTTAGAAAAACGCAACGGATATAAAGGTTAACATGTGGTTTGTAATCTGAAATTTTTGACCATTTTCAAACACAAACAAAACCCAAGAATGAGGATCTTTATTTATATGAAATAGCAAGCTATCAAAACAAAAATACAACCATAGGGTGTTGTAGAAAACAACCTTTCTTTGACAAGTTGTTGTGGTTGTTTAGGATGAAGAAGATGATGTTTTAGGTGGCTAATCTTCAAAGGAGAAGACCTATAACCGTGATACTCCAAGCCCTTCAAACACCTTGCTTGTTAGGATGCAACACCAAAAAGAACCTCTTCTTCTTGCTCCTCTAAAACCCGAAACTTTCAGCAAAGTTTTTGGCTTCAAACTTGAAATTTTCAGCCAAGTATTTTGCTTCAAACTCGAAAATGGCAGCCTTGGTTGAGAGGATTTCTTGTGTGTGAGAGAGAGTGTGTTAGGGAGAGAATGATGGATGAGTGTAGAGTGAGTTATAACTTGCAAGAAACAAGGCAAAGTTGGGATGTCCTAGGCCCCTTGGGCGGCCGAGATTCCCATTTAAAATGGGTTTCCCACCCATTTTATATTTTTATAAAATTTACACTCTTTCAATCCCTAAATTTATAAAATTAAAACCTATTTTAATTTTATAACATCAACTCAATTTTATTTGTTATTATTTAACCAACTTAAATAATAAAACAAATAAATATCTCATGAACCAATTATCCATATAATGTTGTTCTATCACAAGAGCAACGATTTAGAAAAACCAATTATCTAAATAGGTGTCAATATTTATTTGTATGATCTCATCAACATACAAATATATATTGGTGTTTGTTTGGCTTGTTATTGGGTATGACCTGACTTGGATCATATCGTACTAACCACATCTATCTTGTATGTGTCTTGTGCATATAAGATCCAACAAATTGATCGTTTATTTTCCGGGCTTGAATTTCGCTAGATCATCTCTCTGTCACATTTAAAGGTGAGATTTCAAAGCCCCTATCTTAAATAACGTTTTATTTAAGTATTTTAGGGGAAAACATGTTATAACGATTTTTGTATATGATATAATTATGGAATAACTGTGTGATCTTTATGATGGCCTTGAGTTGTTTTATTATTTGTGCATGACTACCCTCTTACATAATCATTAACCCTAGGAGGGCCACAAGATATATTGATAGATCTATTGGGTTTGACAACTGCTCCTCGTGCTCGGTAGCACCGGTCGGTTTGTACGGAGGGAATATATGATGAAAGGATTTGAGGGACTTTGTGTCTTGGTTTGATTATTGGGCTCTTGGTTGTGATCATAGTCAGTGGACCAAACTAGTCCTTGACGATCCAAAGGTTGATTCTAGGATAATTATATCATTTTATAAAGGGAAATTATGATCACTTTTTTATATAAACCTGTGAACTCACCAGCTTTTTGCTGATAAAGTTTTGGGCATGTTTATCAGGTGATTAGGCATGCATGGAAATGAAAAGGGTTTTAACTGCAAACTTATCAAGTTTGGATACCACTTTTAGGACCAAATTTCGCTGCCGGTTAAAATTTCTTGTTATAATTTTAATAATTTATGTTAATACTATTTAAGTTTTCAAGTTAAGACTTCTATTCAGACCAATGTAATAAAATTTTATATTAATATTTAACTTTGGTATCCATGATTTGTTTGCTTAATAATTGTTGGAAATAATCCAACTTCCATTATCTCTATCACACGCGTGCCCTTTCAGTGTGCTTTTCAAGGTGTGACAGAGGTTGGTATCAGAGCCAACAGTTTAAGCGATCTAGAAAATATTTTTCAAAAATCTAGACTATAACCATATATGTTTTTAAGTTAAGACGTTTTCATTCCCAAGTATTTCTTATCGTGCATGCATTGGTAATGATTTTATATATGATTATTCATATAAGATAAGCATAGATGCATTTAGATAGATATTTGGTATGGATATTTTGTGTTATAAATGCCTCTTGGACCCTGTTCATCCCATGACTCTGATAGTGATTACGAGGATCCTATGTTCTCTCTTCCCCCTTTCGTAGCCTTGGAGAATTATCACTACCCATTTTCACCTAGATGGGAGCATACTTCTTGGTATGAAAATGGATGGATTGGGCATCAGATAACGAGAGTCCTCCTACCCTTGGTGAGCATAGTCAGACAACACTTGTTAGTGATGAGCCTGTTCCTAACATTCCTCATCATGTTCCTGAGATTCACTTTATCTACTCGATGAGGAAGAAGCAAAAGCTAGAGATGGTTACTGATGATACTGTTAGAGATACTAGAGGAGGCTAAGCCCAAAAGGGCTAGAGTATGAGACGAACATTGGGACTGGTTGTCCAAAAGATTACGGATTGGTCTGATGAGGGTGGTGTTCTTTCTACGTTTAAGGTTGGTGAGCGATCGTCATCACGTCGAGACCTACCATTGATGGATGAGCCTGTTGATCGCACCATAGTTACTATAGCTACCTGATGCATCCACTATGAGCACCGAATTTTGTCCTTATAGGGTAAGGTGGGAGTGAAGAGCGAGATATTGCAGGATATGGATGGAAGGATGATGACGTTTAACGAGAATAAGGTGATTGAGAACGACATCCTGAACCAGCTGCATTTCAGGATTTGTGATCTGGAGTCGGGCCTCGTAGAGACGAAGAAGAAGCTGGATATGGCATAGATGAAGATAGCGACTATAGAGGTTGGGTGGTACTCGTGCAGCAATAGGGGACTACTCTTGAGGAGCGTGTAGAGAATGAAAGAATTAGAGGGTTGGATCGGGAAACATGCATGCTACTAACTTACTAGTGGCAAGGAGGCAAGCTGGTGTATAGCCGAGGTTTAGCATGTGTAATCTTTATCATGGTGGTAACTACAATGTGAATATGTGTTCGATGTGTAACAAGTATCAGCATCAAGCTCAGAATTTTCGAGTGAGGTTGATTGAGAAGCCTGAGAAAACTAGGCGAAGGTGTTTTGAATGTGGAGCTGAAGGTCACTACTATAGGGATTTACCCAAGATGAAAGGATTAAGTGCAAGGGGCAAGGCGTTTGAGATGAATGCCAAGGAGGCAAGGCAGGAACCGTCCGTCGTTACTGGTACATTCCTTGTCAACAATCATTTTGCATCTATATTATTTGATACTAGAGCTTATATGAGTTTTGTGTCAAAGAACATTGAACCACTACTTGGCCTTAGATCTAGTAAATTAGATAAGAAATATATTGTCGAGCTAGCCAACGTAAAGATAATTGAAGCATGATGTAGTTAGAGGGTGCACTAGGCAATAAGAGGGTCATTCCTTTAGCATCGACCTCCTACCCGTTGGGCTTGTTAGTTTCAATATTGTCGTGGGCATGGATTGGTTGTTAAAGCATCATGTTGAAGTGGTATGCTATGAGAAAATTATTCATCTCCCTATTCCAAACGGTGGAACTTTGACTATCTAAGGTAATAAAGGGAAACCTACTTTTAAGATTGTCAATGTAATGAAGGCTAGCAAATATCTACGTGAAGGGTATCCAAACTTTTCTTCCCAAGGCGGTGGATACTAAGAATGAGGAGGGAAAGCTTGAGGATATACCGATAGTGCGAGACTATCCAAATTTATCCTGATGATCTGCCTGGATTACCCCCATCTAGAAAAGTTGAAATCTGAATCGATTTGGTACCTGGATCTGCTCTTATTACCCGATCACCATATCGATTAGCGCCTTCGGAGATGCAAGAATTGTCCAAGCAATTAGAAGAAATGTTGGATAAGGGATATATAAGACCAAGCTTCTCACCATGAGGAGCACCAGTCTTATTTGTCAAGGAGAAAGATGGGTCGTTCAGAATGTGCATCGATTACTAAGAGTTAAACAAACTCACTATAAAGGCCCCGTACCCGGAGACCCCACAATTGGTCAATCATAGCATTATTCATATAAAGCATTACACATTTCATAATATTAAGCAGCGGAGTTCTGTTAACAGAAACCATTCATTTCATTAATAACTACTGTTGTTAAGCAATACATCATTGTTTCATCGGTTACAAAAAGATCGTTTAATTGCATTACAAAACAATAATATCATTAGCATGAATGGATGTCAGTCTTGCCATGCCGAGTAGCTTCACCCGCATGCCATCCTCATCAACATATACCTACCAACTGAAAATATATAAAAGTCAGCATTGCTGAGTGAGTTCTAGTTTTAAAAGCGTTAAAATACTTTTTATAATTTATATATATGAAAATACTCTTTATCATTAAAATACTTTTTTACTATGTACGTGAGCATTCATCATACATACACTCAGATGATGTTCATTATTATATTCTTCCTTTCATTCATATATTTCATTATTGTGCGCATTCGTTCGTTTTGTACTCTTTTCATTATCTTTTATTTTCATCCGAACCAAGGTGCAATACCCCGAATATTGTGCACAAAGCTGATGCTGGGCCTGAGATCTATAAATAGATCCCGAACATTATGCATGAAGTTGACCCAGTCACCTAGGGTATGCTACAAGAGTGACAGGATCTCAGCCTCTCGTTTGATCAATTAGATTATGTTTGCAGCGGATTTAGCACGTTAATTAGCAATTATAGCAAGAACATAAAAGATATTGCAATTAAAAGCATAAACATAGAGAGAGAAGAGTTCTGCGAAACATTAAATGTTTTATTGCTAAGCACGTTTCGGCATTTAAAACAGCATGGTTTACCATCCTTTTATAGGCGGCAAAAGCATGGTGGTGATGTCCTTTTTCTGACATCAACTGAATATTAAAATTACAACTGACTAAACATAAAACTACTGAAGATGTCAACAACTGACATCTTCTTACAAAAGTTCCTAAGTACTAACAAAAGTGAAACTACTGAAATCCTACAACGACTGAAGAACAAACTCTTCAGTCGTTTCTAACTACTGATACTATAACAGCTGAAGAACATGCTCTTCAGCTGTTGTACAACTACTGAAATAAAATAAACTACTGAAAAGGAAAACCATCACAATAACTGAAGAAGACTTCTTCAGCTGTTGTGACAAACTCTGAGTCTTCAGTACTTGGTCTTCAGACTTGGCTTCAGATGATGTAACAGCTGATGTCTTCAGTAGATATCATCAGCTGTTGTCTTCAGTCTTTGTCTTCAGACTTTGTGCTTCAGTAGAAGGTCTTCAGTTCTTCAGTTCTTCAGCTTTTGATACTTCAGTACTTGGTCTTCAATACTTGAAGTCTTCAGTACTTTGGAGTCTTCAGCTGTTGTTCTTCAGTTCTTTGATCTTCATACTTTGTTCTTCAGACTTTGTCAGAACAGCTGAGGCTAGAGCTAAGATGCTCTCGAGTCTGACATTCAAGCAAGATGCTCTCGAGTCTGACATTCAAGCAAGATGCTTTCGAGTCTGACATTCAAGCAAGTGAACACAATAGCTGATGGGAGTCTTCAGTAGTTATTGCAGTGGCATGTGGGACTTAGAGGTTTTCCTGATCTTGGCTCATTGGTTCTTTTGGTCCAACAAAGAGTCCCATCAATCTCAATGATTAACCCTGTGTGCATCATTCGGATTAGCTAAACGGCACACAGTTAGGCTAACGACAACATGGTCGTGCACCTCCATTCATTTTCTTGCAAGACTTTCATTCATTCCTTTATGTTCCCTTTTTCTTTATCATTAATCTTTCACTTTCATTAATGATAATACTTTACGTATACGATCATAAACATGCCACGTAGAGTCACACAATAATAAGTAATATGGAACATAAGAACAGGCCATACACATAGATAATATAAACAATTATAACCCTTAGGTCAAACTAGGGTCAAACCCTAATAATTCTATTTTTTTCCAAAATTTCAGAAAATATTCTAAGTGTTCTAGGCGCATGGGAACAATGCAAGTGCATGAGCCCTGCTTAGGCGCATCATCACTATACAGCGCATGGGGAAAGGTTAGGCGCATGGGCACTATTGGGGCGCCTGACCCCAACACTTAGGCATCTAGGCAATGTGTCTGGGCGCATGAACCACTGTTCAGACGCATGAGTCACACTTAGTCATTCTAAGGCATAAGGTTGCGCGCATGGGGTACTGTTTGGGCGTATGACCTACACTTACACTTTTCTAAGGCAATTTAAGGCACATGAGCCTTATATAGGCTCATGAACCACCTGTTTAACATATTTCTCGATTGTTTTCAGTCCCAAACATCATTCTAACCTGGTCTAAGCTTGTCACTACCATACTAAGCACCAATAAAGCATCAACAACCATAAAATATCAACATACATTCATAAATACATACGGGTAGAATAGAATAGTTGTAAAACCTTTGTACATACATTTTCAGCCCCAAAGAACTTTTAGAGCAAGTAAAAGCCGGGGTCTTGAACTCACGTATTGTAGCAAAACAAGCAAAACTCCTACAAACTTGCGTGTACATGAGTTCAAACACCTAAAACAAGCCAAACAAACACCAAAACACAAAGAACACTCAAAAATCAGTTTCTAAGGATGAAATGATGAAGAAACTGGACCAATTATCACCAAAAACACTTACCAGCGAAGATTTCAGCTTCTTCTTCTTCAAACCGAGGGAGCTTCAAGTTTCTCTCTTCTTCTCCTCTTTCGGTCGACCAAAAAGCAGAAAAGTGGGCATGGCATGGGTGGCCATGCCCCTTTAAAAGTAAAACTATGTACTTTTGTATAATTTTGCACAATACCCCCTTCCACTCTTGCTCCTTTTTATTTCCTTCAAGATACTTTTATTTCCTTTTATTTTGACAAAGTTTTAGGCGTTACAAGTCTACTCACCTTAAAGAGGTTTCATCCCCAAAACCTTTCACTCTTTGAACAACTGTGGGTAATGCTATCTCATTTCTTCTTCAGTCTCCCATGTAGACTCAGAACCCTTTCGATGCTTCCACTGTACTCGCACCAATGGAACCACTTTATTTCTCAATCTCTTCTCCTTCCGATTGATGATTGCCACTGGTTGCTCTACGTAATTGAGTCGTTCATCCACCTCGATATCCTCTAGTGGTACAACCATGTCTTCATCAGCTAAGCCCTTCCTCAGATGATATACATGGAATGTGGAATGAATTCCACTTAACTCATCAGGATATTCTAATCGATAGGCCTCCTCTCCTACTCGTGCGATAAATCGGAAATGTATTATATATCTCGGGCTTAGCTTACCTTGTTTCCTGAACCGAATGATTCCCTTCCAAAGTGAGACCTTCAACATGACTCTATCACCCACGTTGAATTAAATCGTTATTCGCCTTTTTTGGCATACGACTTCTGTCTATCTTTTGCAGCCTTTATATAGGCTTTGATCTTTTCTAAATTTTCCATCGTAGCCTCGATCACCTCGACAACTCCTAACTCCTTCTACCCAATGTCCCCCCAACACACGGGCGTCCTACACCTCCTACCGTATAGCACCTCATATGGTGGCATGTCAATGCTGGCATGATAACTATTGTTGTATGAGAATTCTGCTAATGGTAAGTGATCATCCCAGCTTCCTCCAAAGTCGATCACGTATGCTCGGAGCATATCCTCAAGCGTCTGAATCATCCTTTCAGACTGACCATCTGTCTAAGGATGATAAGCCATGCTAATGTGTAGCCTCGTCCCCATCGCCTCATGGTATCTCTTCTAAAACTTTGATGTGAACCGGGTGTCACGATCCGAGATGATGGACACCGGCACACCATGACGAGCTACAATCTCCTTGATGAACAGATCCGCCAATATTTCGTATGAGTATGTCTCGCGGATCGGTAGGAAGTGAGCACTCTTTGTCAGACGATCAACTATCACCCAAATGGCATCGCATCCCCTTGCCGTACAAGGTAGGTTAGTAATAAAACCCATGGTGATGTGCTCCCACTTCCACTCGGGAATATCCAACGGTAGGATCTTTTCGTCTGGCTTCTGGTGTTTTGCCTTTACTTGCAAGAAATTAAGGCACTTACTCACATACTCCACCACATCACGCTTCATGTCCGACCACCAGTAGTCCTTCTTCATGTCTTGATGCATTTTGGTGGCGCCAGGATGAATGGAGTATCGAGTCTTATGAGCTTTATCCATAATCCGCCCTCATAGGTCTCCGTAGCGAGGAATCCACATCCGCCCGAGGCGGGTTCTAACTTCGTGAGTGTTTTCTCCCAACTCCGCGACTAGACCTCTCATTCATTTGGAGTTGAGACGATCTTCCTTCAATGCCTCATCTTGAAATTCTTTGACTTGTGTCATCACGTCCGAGGTCATCACTAACTGATACGCCTTCACCCGAATTGGCTCGGGTCTCTCCTTTCGGCTAAGGGCGTCGGCCACCATGTTGGTCTTACCCAGGTGGTAATGGATCTCATAATCATAATCCTTGATCAAATCTAACCACCTCCTTTGCCTCATATTAAGATCCTTCTGCTCAAAGAAGTACTTTAAGCTCTTGTGGTTTGTGAAGATTGTGCATTTCATCCCATATAGGTAGTGCCTCCAAATCTTCAACGCGAAAACCACAGCAGCGAGCTGTAGATCATGTGTGGGATAGTTAACCTCATGGGTTTTTAGCTGTCGGGACGCGTAGGCTATTACCCTTCCATGTTGCATCAACACGCAACCTAGTCCCGAATAGGAAGCATCCGAATATATCACTAAGTCCTCACTTCCTTCGGGTAATGTCAAGACAGGAGCTTGAGTTAATCTCATCTTTAACTCCTTGAAAGCATCCTCCTGTTCTCGACCCCACACAAACTTCACATCCTTGTGAGTCAATTTGGTCAAAGGTGAGGCTATTTTGGAAAAATCTTGGATAAATCTTCTGTAGTAGCCCGCCAATCCCAAGAAACTTCGAATCTCGGATGGAGTCTTTGGAGACTTCCATTACATCACCACCTCAACCTTTACCGGGTCTACCATGATTCCTTTGGCATTTACCATGTGACCTAAAAATTGCACTTCGCGCAACCAAAAAGCATACTTAGAGAATTAGCATACAGCTCCTCTCTTCTAAGTGTCTATAGTACTTCACGTATGTGACCGGCAGGTTCTTCCTCATTTTTTGAATAAATCAGGATATCGTCAATAAACACAATCACCGATTTATCTAATATTGTCTGACACACTTGGTTCATCAAATCCATAAAGGCAGCTGGTGCGTTAGTCAAACCGAAAGACATAACAAGAAACTCGTATTGTCCATAACGCGTACGAAAAGTTGTTTTAGGAATGTATTGCTCCTTCACCTTCAATTGATGGTAGCCAGATCGGATCTATTCGTGAGAACCAACTGGCACCCTGGAGCTGATCGAACAAGTCATCAATCCTCAGTAACGGATACCGATTCCTCACCGTCAATTTATTCCGCTCTCGGTAGTCGATGCACATCCGCATACTACCGTCTTTCTTCTTCACGAACAAGACCGGGTCACCCCATGGAGAGATACTCGGTCGGATGAACCCTTTCTCCATCAACTCCTTCAGTTGGGCCATTAGTTGCTACATCTTAGTCGGAGCTAATCGATACGGTGCTTTGGCGACGGGTTGGGCACCGGGTATCAGATCAATCTGAAACTCAATCTCGCGATCCGGTGGCACACCTGGTAAGTCTTCTGGGTACACGTCCGGGAAGTCACGCACAACTGGTACCTCCGACAATTGTGGTACTAACGCATCCACATCTTTCACGTAGGCCATGTAGGCACTACATCCACGTCTCATGTACTTCCCTGCCACCGCCATCGAAATCACCTTCGAAACCGTAGTAACGCGATCACAGTAGACCGTCACCGAACTTCCATTGGGCGCAACTACTCGAATCATCTTCTTGTGACACACGATGTTTGCCTCATAGGCTGCTAGCCAATCCATCCCTAGTACTACATCAAATCCGCCTAGGGGTATCATAAATAGCTTAGCAGGAAACCTATGGCCTTCTAGTTCTATGTCGCATTTTTCTATCGCATTAGAAATTCTAGTAGACTTACAACACCAGTTTCTACATCAAATGGCTCATCAATGCTTCTACTACTAACAGGCAATTTAGCACAGAAAGAAGCAGAAATGAAACTCCTACTAGCACCAGAATCAAATAATATAGAGGCACAAGTCTGGTTTACTAGAAACATATCTGACACGACATCAGGGTCCACTCTTGCCTCCTCTCGGGCCATCGTGAAGGCTTTAGCACTCGCCCTCTATCCTCCTTCTTATACCTTCTTCTTCACCCCAGAACTCTCTACCCGTGGCTTCTTGAAGTCCCTACTCACATGGCCCTCCACACCATAGCTATAACACCTCAACACCTTAAAACATTTTCAAAGGAGAATGAATAATAAATGTTGATCATCCCAATAGCTGTAATTAAATACTTAAATCGTTGTTCAGCAAAGACTTTGGTGAAAAATCAGCATATTGTTCATTTGTATCAACTTTAACTAGTTTGATCAAGGTTTTCTCATTTATATCTCGAATGAAATGATTCTTGATGTCAATATGTTTTGTCTTGGAATGTTTGACTGGATTTTCTATTATAGAAATAGCACTTTTGTTGTCTATGTAAATAGGAGTCTCCATGAAATTGAAACCATAGTCTAACATCTGATTCTCAATCCATAGTAGTTAAGCACTGCAATTGGCAGTAGCGATGTATTTAGCGTCAACAGTTGATGTAGAGACACAGGATTGCTTCTTGCCTTGCCAAGAGATGATCCTTCCACTAAGAAATTGACATCCTCCTGATATGGATTTCTTGTTGATGTTGCACCCACCATAATCACTGTCAGTGTAACCATAAAGGTTGAAATTCTTGTTCTGAGGATACCAAAGGCCTAGTTTTGGAGCTCTTTTAAAGTATCTAAGAATTCTCTTGACAGTAATTAAATGAGAAATCTTGGGAGCATCCTGATACCTTGCACAGACATAGGTTGCAAACATGATATTAGGTCTACTTGTAGTGAGATACATTAGACAACTAATAATTGCCCTGTACTGATGCTGATCAATATCCTCCCCCTTGGAATCAGGGCAAATATTGTGATTTCTTTGTATAGGTGTCTTGGCTGGCTTACAATCTTTCATTCAAATTTTTCTAGAATGTTCTTGACATACTTAGACTGATTGATGAAGAACCCTTCTTCCATCTGTTTCATTTGAATTCCAAGGAAGAAATCCATCTTTCCCATGGAACTCATTTCAAATTTCTTCCTCATGATGCTTTCAAAATCCTTACACATTTGGTTATTTGATGAACTAAATATGATGTCATCAACATAGGCTTGAACAAGCAGCATATCTTTCCTAGATTTCCTTATGAACAATGTCTTGTCTATAGTGCCTCTGGTGTAGCCATTATTTAAAAGAAACTGAGACAATGTCTCATACCACAGCCTAGGTGCTTGATATAACCCATAAAGAGCTTTATCCAGTTTACGCATATAGTTGGGGTGCTATGGGTCTTTAAATCCAGGTGGCTGACACACATAGACTTCTCTGTCGATATCCCCATACAGGAATGCACATTTGACATCAAGTTGATGGACTGTGAAGTTCTTAGATGCAGCAAAAGCAAGGAAGAATCTTACAGCCTCAAGTGTTGTAATAGGTGCAAAGACATCAGTGTAATCTATCCCTTCCTCTTGTGTATATCCTTGAACTCCAAGACTGGCCTTGTTCTTGATGATCAAACCTCTATTATTGCCTTTATTTCTAAACACCCACTTAGTGCCAATAAGGACTTGACAAGGTGGCAATGGACACAGGTTCCACACTTTTTGCCTCTTGAATTGAAGCAACTCTTCTTGCATTGCTTCAACCCAACTGTTTTCCTTGAGAGCTTTTTCAACCTTCTTGGGTTCCAATTAGGAGAGAAAGCATGAGTACAACAGACATTCCCATTATGGGTTTGTATCCAGTTCACACACCTTCTGAGAAATTCCCAATTGATGTTCTCAGCTAGATGAGTGTTATGAATCTTGAGTCTTGGAATTGCATCTAGTTGCATAGATAGATCCAGGTTTGAGAAATTTTGCTTAGGATTGTGAGCATTGATTCCAGCTGATGTCTCACATTCATTCAATGAGGACTGGTTGAATGAATGGGTGATAACATCAATAATGTTTTGCTATGAAGCGGTATTAACCCAATTGCCTGTTTCTCCAAATTACTATCTTCATCAGCTTGGTGTTGAGAGTTAGAGTTGTTAGCTGATGAGTTTGTAGGCTCAACTGACTGAAAACTTGTTAAAGCTTCACTGTTTCCTATGATATTCAAGCTTTCAGGGAGTTGTTGTAGTGGGAGCTTGCTCTTCATGACTTCTTGGAAAAATTGGAATAGGTCTGGGTAACTCAAACAGTTAATCATCAGATAGGTCATTTTGAGTTCCTGTTCTAGCTGAAACATTCTCACAAGATGGTTTAGAATAGTTGGTAAACAATTCTATGTTAAAGATGTGGTCAGGGCCATTCCCCTTAACATAAGGAGTGTGCTCATTTACAACAATATTGCATGATTCCTCAAATTGTTGATTTTTGATGTTGAATACTCTATAATCTTTAGAGCTTGAAGAGTATCCAACAAAAATAGCATCATCCGACTTTTCAACAAATTTTGCTAAGTTGTCTTTTGTGATAAGTATGGTGCACCTACTGCTAAAGGACCTTAGAAAGACAATACACGGTGGCCTCTTGTTCTATAGCTCATAAGGGTTTTTTCCATGTGGCTTAACAATAAGAACCCTGTTCTGCACATAACATGCAGTGTTGACTGCCTCTGCCCACAAAGTTAGAGGCAACTTTGAATTAGCTAATATGGTTCTCGCAGCCTTAATAACTGTCCTGTTCCTCCTCTCAGCAACACCATTTTGTTAAGGAGTTATAGGAGCACTATATTGTCTGGTAATCCCTTTTGAGTTACAGAATGAATCAAGAACTTGATTCTTTTACTCAGTCCCTTGATCACTTCTAATTGTTTTTACCTTGTGATCAATTTGATTTTCAATTTTAAGAATAAAAGATTTTAATGTTTCAACAGTTTCATCTTTAGTTCTTAAAAAGAATACCCATGTAAATCTAGTAAAGTCATCAACTATCACAAGGCAATATGATTTCCTTCCAATGCTCATTATGCTTGTGGGACCAAAAAGATCGATGTGCAATAAGTGTAATGGGTTGATGATGGAGTTAACCTCTTTGGATTTGTGGGATACCTTGTGCTGCTTCCCTTTTAGGCAATCAACACAGTTGTCTTTACAGAAAAACTCCTTTTAGGCACACCATGTACCAAGTTATTTTTAACCAGTTTATTCATAGTTTTAAAATTAACATTACACATTTTTTTTTCCAAAGAGTAGACTCATCACCATTTGCTTTGGAAAGAAAGCATGATACTTCATCCAGTGGGGGAAGCATTGTTCATATCTAGCTGTACATATCCCCCTGTCCTGGGAGATCTAAGAAGCACTAATTTCTAAGGAATTGTCATCCCGGGTTTGAGGGTAATGCACTCATTGTAAAAAGCATTTGATGCTTTTGGTCATAGAATTGAGAAACACTGAAAAGATTATGTTCAAGCTGCATGAAAAAGTGTACTTTGTCTACCTTTAACTTACAATTGGACACATTACCTCTACCAGAAATGTATCATCCGGCTTCATCTCCAAACTGAACAAGACCTCCATCAAAATGTTGAAATTATTGAAGAAGAGATATGTTCCCTATCATATGCCTGGAGCATCCACTATCTATAATCCAAATATTTCCATTCTTGTCATATGGATGCCCCTACACATATGGTGAAATGATCAGTTACTATTAGAAGCCCAGGCGTTATTGATCATTGGCTTTTCTAATGTAGATGACATAATTGAACCAAAATGTATGCATGGGGGTTCAAATATGGTTTGTGAAGAAGAGGTTTGGGCTGCAACATTTTGTTTGATCTTCCATTCAATCCTATGGTTGATTAGTGTAGATGAGCCTAGAGAGGCTTGAGCAACATGACTTGCTTCTGAGGCTTCTTTGTTCTTAGAAGAGGTAGCCACCACCTTTTCTTTCAAAGCAGTCTTCTTATCTAAAGATTTTAAAGTGTTCCTTTTATTCCTTGTTTGTTCTTGGGCTTATCTTCCGAAGCTATTTTCCATTCGGAAGAATGAGTTTCTCCCGAAAGCAATTTGGCTTCGGAAACAAGCTTTCATTTCCTTAACATTTGAACCATATGATACGGTCCAAATGTGAAACCTTCCTTGACTCCTTCTTTTTTAACATTGTTTGCATAATGTGTGCTTGCTAGATTGTAGTAACAATCTTTGGCCAAGTGGTTATGCAGACCATAAATTATGCACTCAATGTTACCTTTGATGGGGCATGAGTGTTGTTGTTTCTTGCACTTCTTGTCTTCTTCAACAACCTTTCCCTTTAACTTCTAATTCTTTAGCTGGACAGGAGTACTGGTACTATACTCCTTTCCTAAATCAGAGTTTCTAGCCACTTGAAATCCGGCTGAGATGAATACACCCTTTTGTCTTGGGTTTATTTTTATCTTAGACTCAGCCGCCTTCTTAGCGGTTTTCCTAGCTACCCTTATCTTGTTCTTTTTGTCTTTGGTGGTCAGAGGTTCATCCTCATCTGTGTGGATGAGGTTTTCTACCTTATCAATCACCATGGTTGTAACCATTATTACATCACTCTCCTGATTATTGGATAGTGGGTTAGCAGTTGGAACCTCTTTCTCATTAGTACCACATCATAGATGTCTTATAGACACGTAAGAGTGTGGTGGAGCAATTTCATTAGTTCCCAACCCACTTTTGTTTTGATAGCATACCTTTGAGTGGGAGGATGATGCAAGAATGGTGTTAAAGTTATGCTCTTGAATAGCATATTTCGTTGCTTTAGCCTCAGCTATGACTAGCTGGGCTTCAGCCTCAGTCAACTTGGAGACTAAGTCTTTTATTTAAGTCCTGTAGTTTGAGTGTTCATGTTTTAAAGAAGATACAGTTTTGTTGGATTAGATAAGGCTGGTACCACCAAAACTACACTTAGAAGATTTTGAGTACAACTGAGCAAAGGCTTCCGAAGACAAAGATGCACTTTCGAAGCAAAGTTGAAGATCTTTCGAAGCTTAAGGATGAAGAACTTCCGAAGGAAGAGCTCAGTCTTTCGAGGCTAAGGAGTTCTCCTTCCAAAGTACTACACTTGGAAGATTCAAGACAAAGCCTTCCGAAGAAAAGTTCATGAAGACTTGCTAAAGTTTCGGAAGAAGTTATCTCTTCCGAAGTATAAATGGTTTTGAAAGACTTTGTTCATCTGAAGCCATTTTACCTTCGGAAGAACTAACTATGGACCAGTGGACATAAGTATAGTCCGACTGACATAGTCAGATATACTGCATGGTGCTTTCCACGCCCATGTAGTTGACCATACTTTATTCCACTGTTCACCTTTTATTAGTCAGTACAGTTACCAACTTTAATAGGTAACCAAAAGGTAAGTCATGGACCTATCATGACTACCTAATCTAGGATAGTATTTATCTTAGATACCTTACTTCTAACAATGTAGTATTTGTTTAGATGTAAGTTCCAGCTGGGTACCTACATCTAACCGGCTATAGATAGTAGTATACATAGTTTCTCTTTGTAACTTTGAACCATGCTTGTAAGAGTCTTGTAACTACTTAGTTGAGCAGTTATATATACAAGTATCTTGAAAACCATCTGTTGTGTTCATTAACTTAGGATATTATTATTAACTTAGCTTGAGATTATGCATTCATCAAACGAGTGAGACTTAGTGAGTTCAAGAGAAAACCTCTTGTTGAGAGACCAACAACGATCCTGCAAGTTTTCTCTAACTCTTCAATTTTGAATTTATGGTCAAATTCTACTCTCTTAAAATCAGATTTTAATATATTTTAGGACTCAATATCAGACTTAATTTCCATGTTGTAGTCCTGATACATTTTAACCTTAGCTATACAGACAAGAGTACAGAGATGTTCATATCCCTTGGTATCATCAGATCCAGCCATGAGAGCTTGAGCAGGGGTGACATCTTGCACCATAAAGCTCCAATCAACCTCTTGAGCAACAGCTGTAGTTTGCTGCTCAGTTGGTTTGGTTGCAGCCTTTGGGGTAGCATGATGTTGAGAGGCCTAAGCTTCTCCAAGATTAGATCTAGGAGCTTTGCATTCCCTTACAAAATGACTAAGTTGGTTACAATTGTATCATTTGGCTTCTAACTTATCAAACTCAAACTTGCTGTTAGTTGGGTTCTGGGGAAATTGCCTTCCTGTTCTCTTAAAGAACTTCTTTTCTCTATAGTTTAAGAGAGCCATCTGTTGGACAATATCCATGTATTCTACATCATCTGGGTTAAAACACTCTAGATCATCAAAGCAGAATTGAAAATCTCTAGAGTGTTTATTTCCTAAAACAAAAGCACAACTATCCTGGAAAGGACTTTGTTGAGCTTGTTGAGACCTGGGTGTCTCAGGAAATATGATATAAGGCCTAGAGGAGTATGATGGTTGTTGATTTTAGTTCAGGTACATCTGGGGCTGGGGAGTTCTTGACCCTTCAGCAACATGTAGAGCATTGCTGACAGGAGGGTTTGAGTTTCTGTTCATCCGATAGCCCTTCTGAGTCTCCCTTTCCGTAGGTATCCATCAAGGATTCCATATAGTTTAGTCATGGTGAGTGTGTTTAGATTTTTAGTTCTCTTGATAGAAACACAATAGAAAGTCCATTCTTGAGGAAGTACACTCATGAATTTTCTGACTATGTCTCTCTTTGCAAAAGTCACTCCCATAGACAGAAGAGATGCGATTAAGTCCATGTACCTGAAGTATTGTTGGCTGAAGGTCTCACCATCAATATAGGTGAAGTTTTCAAACTTCTACTTCAGTACATCTTTCTTGGATTCTTTGGATTCAGAGGAACCAAAATCAATGTCAAAGCATCAAAGAGTTCTTTGGCTGCCGTGTAGTGCTCAAAGCCTACCATTATAGAGTTTGGTATAGCAATGAGTAGTGCAGTCATTGCTTTGGAATAAATGTCCATCCTCTTGAAGTCTTCATTTGAGTAATCTTCATATATCCTTTTCAAGAGTGACACCATCCTCAGTTAGTGATGCCACCTTTAACTTGTATGGACCATGAATGACAGACCTCCACATCCGGCTGTCTTGATACTTGATGAAGCCTCCAATATGTTGACATGAGCTTCTGAAATTATCAGGAGTGATAATAGGAGCATTAGTCATGGCTCTCATCTTAGTTTCAGAGTATTTCTGATTGATGGCCATTTGAGTAGAGTGAGTGAGTATGAGAAAATAAGGGTCATTTGGGATCGTTAGATCTCACAATCAAGAGTTTGGACACTCTGATACCAATTGCAAGATTGGTGTTGGTCTCTCAACACAATATTTTCTCACAAACTCACTAAGTCTCATTCGTTAGATGATGCAGAATCTCTAACTAAGTTGATGATAACATACTAAGTTAATAAACACAGGAAATGGTTTTCAAGATACTTGTATATATTACTTCTCAACTCAGTGTTTACAAGACTCTTACAAAGCATGCGTAATGAGTTATATGGAGAAACTATATATACTACTATCTAAAGTCGGTTATACTTAGAAAACCAGCTGGAACTTACATCTAAACAAATATTACATTGCTAGAAGTAAGGTATCTAGGATAAACTACTATCCTAGATTAGGTAGTCATGGAATGTCCATGACTTACCTTTTGTTACCTACTAAAGTTGGTAACTGTACTAACTGAGAAAAGAAAAGGTTAATAGTGGACAAAGTATGGCCAACTACATAGGCGTGGGAAAGCACCATGCAGTGTATCAGACTTGACAACATGTGTCAGTCAGAAAGGTGAATAGTGGAATAAAGTATAGCCAACAACATGTGTCAGTCAGACTTGACATCACTAGAAAGGCTTCAGAAGGTGTGAGAACAAGGAGACAGACTCATAATGGAAATGTCTGCCTGTAGTCATGCTTTTTATCTCAAATGGAACCTAAAAAGGTGGAGGAAGCCCTCAGGGACAACAACTGGGTTGAATCAATGCAAGAGGAATTCCTTCAATTCAAGCGGTAAAAGGTGTGGAATCTATGTCCATTACCTCCTGGTCAAGTCCCTATTGGCATAAAATGGGTGTTCAGAAACAAAAGAGATAATAGAGGTTTGATTATTAAGAACAAAGCAAGACTTGTGGTTCAAGGATACACATAAGAGGAAGGGATAGATTACACTGATGTCTTTGCACCTGTTGTAAGACTTGAAGCTGTAAGAATCTTTCTTGCCTTTGCTGCATCCAAGAACTTCACAGTGCATCAACTTGATGTCAAATATGCATTCTTGTATGGGGATATTGACAGAGAGGTCTATATGTGTCAGCCACCTGGTTTTGAAGACCCACAGCACCCCCACTATGTGTGCAAACTAGAAAAAGCTCTTTATGGACTGCATCAGGCACCAAGGCTGTGGTATGAGACATTGTCTTAATTTCTTCTCAAGAATGGCTATACCAGAGGCACTATAGACAAGACATTATTCATAAGAAGATCAGGAAAAGACATGTTGCTAGTTCAAGTCTATGTTGATGACATCATATTTGGTTTCTCAAATGACCAAATGTGTAAAGACTTTGAAAGCATCATGAGGAAGAAGTTCAAGATGAGTTCTATGGGAAAAATGGATTTCTTCCTAGGAATTCAAGTGAAGCAAATGGAAGATGGCTTCTTCATAAATCAATATAAGTATGTCAAGGACATCTTAGAGAGATTTGAAATGAAAGATTGTAAACCAGCAAAGACACCAATACAAAGAAATCGTAATCTTTGTCCTGACTCCGAGGGGGAGGATACTGATCAGCATTAGTACAGGCAAAATTATTGGATCTCTGATGTATCTCACTGCCAGCAGACCTGATATCATGTTTGCTACACGCATATGTGCAAGATATCAAGTTGCTCCCAATGTGTGTCACCTTATTGCTGTCAAGAGAATACTTAGATACCTCAAAGGTGCTCCTAAACTAGGCCTCTGGCATCCTAAGAACAAGGACTTCAATCTCACAGTTATACTGACAGTGATTATGGTGGCTGCAACATCAATAAGAAATCTACATCAGGAGGATGTCAATTTCTTGGTGGAAGGATCATCTCCTAGCAATGCAAGAAGCAATCATGTGTATCTACATCAACTACTGAGGCCGAATACATAGTTGTTGCTAGCTGTTGTGCTTAACTTCTATGGATTGAAAATCAGATGTTAGATTATGGCTTCAACTTTATGGAGACTCCCATCCACATAGACAACAAGAGTGCTATCTCAATAACTGAAAATCCAGTCAAGCACTCTAAGACAAAGCATATCGATATTAGGTATCATTTCATTAGAGATATTAATGAGAAACATCTTATTAAGTTAGTCAAAGTTGATTCAAATGAACAATATGCTGACTTGTTCACCAAAGCCTTTGATGAACAAAGATTTAAATATTTAATTACGGCTGTTGGGATGATAAACATTGACTAACTCATTTGAAAAATATGTTAAGTCAAACTTGTCTACTTTACAATCTAAGCCCTATTACATTAAGTATTTCTCCAAAAAATTTCAAAGTATAAACTCTTCCGAAGAAAAATTTACACTCAGAAGATAGTATCAGTCTTCTCTTGATTTCTCTTATCTAGATATATCTTCCGAATAGAATCATGCCTCGAAAGACAAATCAATCATAGATTAATTTTTTTCCTAAGGCAAATTTCTACTTCTACGGAAGCACATTTTCACTTCGGAAGCAAAAAGTATTTACGACAAATTTTACTTCGGAAGCAGATTTGGCTTCGGAAGACACTCAGGAGAGAGATCTTAACAGTTCTCTCGGAAGCCTTTGTTAACGGAAGAATACTTTTTAAAATTGTAACGGAAACATTTTGGGTCCACTCTACAAAAAGTATGATTTTATGGAAGATTGTAGGTATATTTTTAATAAAACATCCTTACCGCCCCTGTCAAATCAGCCGTTACTGTTATTTCACCTTATCGGTTTGATTTTTTACTTCACTTAAAAAGTATTCCACTCATTCTTTCCACTTTCTTTACCACTGTAAAAGCCCAAATACACTGCTTCCGTTATCTTCTTCGAACTCAATTCCCTCTTTTCGAACATTTTCAAACAATGGCTCTCAATCCCCAACACAATCAAATTGCCATTCTCGATTCCTCTGAGGATGATGATTTCACTCAGATAATCGAGTTTCTCATACATTCAGTATACCTTCCCGCTCTCACCATAAGCCCTGTCATCTACTCTAACCATATGTCTGATTTTTGGACAAATGGTCAAAACACAATCATAAACAATAAGAGGGTAATTCAATCTAGAGTCTGTGGACAAGAAATAGTGGTAAGTGAAACCACTATCAGAGAGCATTTGGAACTTCATGATGCTGGAGCCCCAACTGAATTTCCAAGATCTGATTTGTAAGATACATATGTTCAATTAGGCTATAGGGGTGATGTGAGTAAATCCACTGTATACAAGTTTAACTTCTCTTATAACTGGAAGTTCTTACTCCACATCATTCTTCATAGTCTGTTAAACAAATCAGGATGTTAGGATCAAATCCCTTATGAACTAGGCTGTCTAGTTCATGGGTTGGTCAAAGGCCTGAGGTTCAACTATTCCAGGTTTGTTCTGAATAATCTAAGGGGAAACCTCATCAAGAACATATTCTACATGTATCCCTATTTCATTCAGCACATCATCAACTGTGAACTGGACCTGGATAGACTATAATACAAGGATATTTTAGTAGTTCCTCACATGAAGCCTGGTATCTTCCGAATGCTGAAGAAGGTATCATCCAACTTCACTAGGAGATCCACTACTCTGCTGCTAGGTATGCTTGAGCCTATGGCTCCTGGAGACATCCCTGGTCAACCCACAGGTGATGAACCCACACCAGTTATCACCCTTCCACTCCAAAAGGCCTCCCTACCTATCAAAATCCTTTATCACAGACGTTCCAAGTGAACCCTTGTTCAATCTACTCTGATTGAACAAGCCCCCTCTGTTCAACCCAAAAAGGCTAGAGTGGAACAAAGGGCTCCCACTCAGCCTGATGTCTCACTATTCCCTCCAATTGACCTCAACATCAGTGTTGAGTCTCCTCAGTCTGAACCAGATGAGCCCATTATCTAAGCCTCAAGCCCTCAGGATGAGTCCCAACACTAACCTCAGTATCCAAAAAGGGATAGCCACATCACTGGCTCAGAGCCATTAGATGTTGACCAACATCCGGGGTCATTAGGCATAACCTCTATATCCTTTACTGACCTTTTAACCCATACTGATGATTAGTTTATGTTCTCTCATGGCTATGAAGTTGATCTGCCACACCAACTCTTAGATCAGCAGAGCCAAGGAGAACCTCTGATCTCTGACCCACATCAGCAACCTATTACTGAGGTGAGTCCCATCGGTGTGCAGGGGACTCATGTAGGCTCAGCTTCCACTACTAAGAGTTTCTCATTGACCTCTTAGGACAGTGTAACATCAATGAGACTGAGTCTATAGCAACTTTGCCCATTGGCATCACTGAAAGAGATGACTTTGAGCAAGGGTATCCAGGGCGCTAAGAAACCACCACTGGTGATGAGGATGCACATACTAGGTATGTTGTCTCATCTCCCCGTGATTCTTCGACTGAAGATGAGGGAAATCTGATACTCACAACTAGGTATGTTGTCTCATCTCCCCGTGATTCTTCGACTGAAGATGAGGGAAATCTGATACTCACAACTCAGTACTTGCTTTCTAAGGTCTCTAACCTTGAATCTAAGGTTAGGATCCTAGAAAACAGGTCTGCCACTCAATAACTTGAGATTGAAAATCTCAAGGCCAAACTAGCTGAGACACAGATTGAGATGTCTGTCAGGCATGTACCCACTCAGGTTTCTTTAAGTTCTTCCTCTAGCTCATCTACTTCTCAAGATGATGCTACCAAAAAGGGGGAGAATGTACAGAAACAAGCTCATGAGGAACCTGAAATTTCTGAGGAACCTCAATCTCTGGCACTCACAACTTTATTCTCCCTTTACCCTCCACAAAAGCAATCACATACTTTCTTCCCATAACCACCTCCTTTAATGTTTCAAGTGGACCCAAGGATGCTCATCAACCTTCATAATCTTTTCACACAATTCCTGATGAGCTCCTCACTTGAACAACCATCCCCTGATTTTGCAACCACCTATTTTGGAGAAGAAGAAATCCAAAGCTTCAGTGTACCACCTACCACTCAGGTGGAAGTTGGTCAACCTAAGGTAACCATGGAACCTGAGATTCAATTCAAAGGGGAAATAGGGACTGATGGCCCAGCAACTACCTTAGTTTGGACAGTTGGTACAACTACGTCAAAAGTGCGGAATCCTATTTGATTGGCGATCCAATCAATTAGAAAAACAATCTGATCAATCCTTACGATGAAACAAACGTTAAGAACGAACAAGAATTGATCAGAAACGAACTATGAAGCTGGAACAAGTTTTCTTGAGCCTCTGGATGACTAGGGTACGATTATGCATAGGTATTCGAATTCTTACGTTTTTCCATGAATTAAGTGGTATTTATAGGTTAGGGTCACACGATTGGTTCATACGCACGATTGAAGGTTCAGTAGTGCGATTGAGCCAATCTTATGTCTTAATCGTGCAATTGATCTAGTCTCCTGGTTCAGTCGTGCGACTGGTCCATTCGCATGAAGTGTTCACACGTGTGGTCCATTAGCATGGTCCATTCGTATGAGAACTTCACATGATTAAGTTTAAACATGTTTCTCAACCATATTTGACTAAGAATTATGCAAACAACCACAAACCTATATAGTTAGTTCAATATACATCATCACACAATAAATAATGACATATTAAACATTAAAAGCATCAACCACACATTGTATTTCATTCATACCCATTTAATTACATATATGTAAGACATGAAAGACATTTTACATTATGCTCCTAAACCTGAGCTGAGGCAGGTGGGGCAGAAGATGATGCTCCTTGGTCTTGCTTGCTCTTTGTTCTTCTCTCTTGACCCTGAGCTGAGGCAGATGCAGCTGCATTGCCTTCTTCATCATCATCATCATCATCCTTCCTTTCTCTTATCTCTCCATCATCACTGACCTCATCATCATCACTGTCATCATCTTCACCATCATCATCATCATCATCATAATCTCCTTCTCTGATCTTCAGAGGCTCATCTTTTGATCCCTTGAACTTAAGCATGATGGTCTTGTTGGAACCCTCTAACTCCTCTATCTTCTTTGCTGATTGGATGTTATGCTCTTGGAGTTAGGCAATCTGCTGAGCTTGCTGTGAGATCTATTGTGCTTGGGTAGCGTTTAGCTCCTCAAGCTGACGTAGTCGGGCATCCTTCTCTTCATCAGCAGCTAACAGCTTCAGCACCATATGGTTAAGTGTTGCAAGTTGTTCCTCTACCCTGATGGAGGGTAGAGTAGGTCCAGTGGTGAATGTGGTATGTGATGAGGGACCGGCTTGATGGCTGGTAGTGGTAGTGGTGGATGTGGTGAATATAGGTGGTGGTATGTGAGTTGGTGGTGGATGGTAGGCTGTAGTGGTGGTGGATGGGAGTGTGGTAGTGATAGGTGGTGTGGTGGTGGTGGGTGGTGTGATAGTAGTGGTGGGTGGAGTGGTAGAGGTGGTGGTGATCAATGTGAACCTTGGCCTCTTCCTCTTCTTCCCGTAGGGTTGAGCCATCCTCTTTCTCCTCATTCCCTTGGAGACAGGGGTTCCCCCTTGGCTACTGGGCTCCTCTGGGGTGTAAGATGGATCAGTAGCAGCCTCCCCAGACTCACCCTGGCATCCACTAACCGCCCTAACACCTCTCTCTGTGGCTATTACCCGGCTCCCAACCGTTCGCACCAGAGGCTCCTCATCCGACTCCTCCTCCTCCTATTCCTCCATCTGGAAGTCAGGGTGAATAGGAGCTGGTTTGGTCCACCCTGACCATCCCCTCCCTGATCAGCATTATGATCATCACCATCACAGTCATTGGAGGGTAGAGCAATCTGCTTAATATCCGAGTCACTGTCATCGTGGCGCCACTTCCTCTTTGTTAGCGCCACGTAGTCCTCTCGGTCCAGATGCCTAAACAACCGCCTGACAGGGGGCTTCACCTGCTTCCCCCTGTAAACCTTCATCCGTTCGAGGGTGGTGTTGTCCATCACCTCTAGTACCATGGCATCCTCCTTCTCCTTTGGCAGCAAAGGGAGCTTCTGGTCAATAATCATCTGCATAAAGCGAGGGTACATGCAGAAGTTCTCCTTGCCCTTCGCCTCTATGTTCTCCACCAGGTAGGTGAAGATCATGCTCGAGAAGCTGAACGGGTGGTTCAGCACCAACGCCACATAGGCGTTCTGAATCTGGTCGGACATCTCATCGAAGCCTCCCTTTCTTGAGGCAATGCACTTAAGCAGCACATGGGCTAAGAACTTAAATTGGGGGCACAAGTTCTCTTGTTGAGCACACCTGCATTGATATCCCCCGAGTACTTGGCCCGCAAAAAAACAGCCTCGTACTGTCAGTGGGTGTAGTCGTGTAGGGTAATCAGCATCATCCCCAAACTCCAAGACTGTCCTGAGATCTTCCTCAGTGATCTCTGTAGCCTGACCAAAAATGGAGCTCCTGATACAGTAGGGCTCTGAGGACCTGTCTACCATAGCGCTTTCCTAGAAAGCCTGCTGAACAGAGCGGTATGGAGTGCACGGAGTCGATATCGCACGGAAGATCCTCGATCTTCGTAAGAATGTAATAATGCCTGAGAACTCAGCCGCATTCTGGGAGGTTAGATCCAGATGAGCACAAAGGTTATGCTTTGTGCTCATAGTCCAACGAGTCTCCATCTGTTACACAATGTAAATAAACGTTAGTGTGTGTCAATGAGTAACAATTTGATTCATTTGACTTGAAATTTTCTATTATGTTGTGCGAATGAACTGTGCAACTGAGAAATAGTCGTGCGAATGAGCTCATACGTACATCTAAGCATGCGACTGGGCATAGTCGTATGCTATCCCATGCGTTTACATCAGTCATGCGACTGAGCTCATATGCATGGTTCAGTCATGAGATTGAACTGTGCGACTGAGATCTAGTCATGCGAATGAGCTCATACGTACGACTGAGCATGCGACTGGGCTTAGTCGTATGCTAACCCGTGCGTTTACATCAGTCGTGCGACTGAGATCATATGCATGGTTTAGTCATGCGATTGAGCCATTCGTCCAGCTCAGTCGTGCGATTGAGCCATTCATACAGCTCAGTGGTGCGATTGAAGTTCATCATGGTGTCCATTCACATAACAGACTGTTTTGTTTTTCAAATTCAAATTTTTAGCAAAACTTGATGTTAGACTTCGTGGTTTGGCTCATAAGTCTCGCAAATGACCGACATAACACCTAATAACTTTTATTTGAACACTATACTTAGTTTTATAGGTATCTTAGGCAAGTAAAGTCTCGGTTAAGTTTAAGGCTCAAATTCGATCATTTAGGGCACGAATTTATTGAAGTTTGGAGTGAATATCGTCGCACATTACCTAGATGAACACTAGAAACCGTAAGATCACACAATGAGTAGTCTAGGACAATCAGAAGAAAATTTGGCAGAGTAACAGTGTTTCGTGCGATTTTAGGGCGATTGAGGGTGAATGGGCTTCTGCAACCGAATCCCCTCTATTTATACTAGGGTTTCCTCCAGTCGTGTGACTGAACCTAGTCACATACTTCAATAGGGCGACTGGATCCATTCGCACTCTTCAATCGTGCGATTGGCTCTGTCGGTCACATTCCGTCATGCGACCAGGTTTCATTCGTGCGACTGACTCATTCGGTCACCTCCATTCATGCTATTGGTTCAGTCTTGTGTTCCAATCGTGTGAATTTACTCATGCATATGGTCCAATTGCACGTCTGGTCAATACGTGTGGGTCAGCCGTACGATTGGGCTCATACGCATGGTTCAATCGTACGGCTAGTCCATACTCATGGTCCAGTCGTGCGAATGACTCATACGTATGGTTCAATCGTATGGCTGGTCCATACGAATGGTCCAGTCGTGCGAATGTCTCATACATATGGTTTGACTTTATGACCATTTGACACTTAGCCCTATTAACAATTGATAAAACATTTCGAGCATTCGATTATCTCAGACCTAACCATTTTAACTTAAAGAACTTTTGATCACCTCAGACGTGATCCTTTTAACAACAAAACAGTTTGTCACCTCAGACGTGACCCTTTTAACATTTGAAAACCTGTTTGGTCACCTCAGACGTGACCCTTTGTTAGTGATTTAATCCCAGATAGAATTCCAATGCATAGTCCGACGTTTAATGACTAAATTGACTGAAAATTAAACAAATTAAACAACTTGAACTAAAAGACAAAACAAAAACTTATTTTTGTAATTTTGTGTGAGGTTGAAATCCTAAGATAAGTATCTACTAGATTTTCCTTTCAAGACAGTACAGTATCAAGTTACATTGATCATAACTGGAACTATTCATTATAGAATCATACAGGTTTATCAAATCATTTGGGACATTTTCTCAAATCCTTTTGATACTAGATTCTTGTTTTCATCGAGAGTCATTAGCAAGTTTAGGAAATCATACTAGTACTGTAAGATACACACAATGATTTGGACTTACAAGAATTGCAGCTCACAATGATTGTCAGTATACTTGTCCTCTTAAATTCATACATAGATTTTTGACACACATTGGTGATGATTTAACGTTTATTTATTTCAACAAGCATTTGTGGATCCCACACTTATATGGTAATCAACATTCCTCAGAAGATTTTTAAGCGGTCTATGGGTATTTTGACAAGAAGAAACTATTCAAAGAGCTTTCAAAGAGATGCCAAGCCTCAGGTCAGTGCCATCGCACAGCAGAGAGACGCAAACAACAATGAATTCTAGAATATTTAGGTTATGTTTATCCTCAGGTCAGTTCCACCGCACAACAGAGAGGCACACAACCTACCTTCTTGTTTGAGCAATTATATTCTTTTTGCACAGATCGCACCAACAACATAGGTTATTAGCTTGATTGTTTTTTGCATTTTTTATGTGCTTTGCTCATTTGTATGGTCACCCGCACACATTTGTGGCGTTTATTTTGCTCGTCACCCCTTATTGCAACTTTGTTAATTGTGTTAACTAGGGATAAGATGATAACCCACAACTTGTTGAACAACTTAGTTTGAGTTTGAATACACCAATGAAGTCTACTTATCTATTGTGTTGAATCTACCGACACATCATCTAGTGATCTAGCAACCTCTAGGTCTACTTTCTCTATGTTACCTTATTAGCAGCTAGTTTTACTATCATTTTTCCTTTTATGTTGCTTAGACTTCTCAGACTTATACTTCTAATTTTGCATCTTAATCAGTTAAATTCTTTTAAAGTCCCAAACTCTTTGTTCCTGTGTTCTATCATTTTCCATAGTCATTGAATCAGTATCACATATACGATCTCATTTCTATTAACTAGACCGTCCTCCTCCCTCGTTTTTTTTAAGTAAATAAATACTGAATAAAAACTAAATCTCCCCCTAAAATTCTAAAACGGAAAATCTTTTTGTGTTTTTGGATTTTTAAGACAGGAAAATTAAAATAAGAAAAATAAAAGAAAATAAAATAAAAAATAAACGGTTAACGGACTAAGCATGTTCATCTTCTGGAATCACTTTATATTTCTTTTTCACGCCGTTGACCTCTAACAGATATAAAAATCTTGGTTTATCAAAAGCTTTTGTGTAGAGGTCAGCGCGTTGAAAATCCGTATTAATTTTAACAACATCGATTAAATTCTTTTCAAAACAATCACGTATAAAGTGATATTTAATTCCGATGTGTGTGGTCATAGGATGTTGGACCGGATTTTTAGTTACTGCTATAGCAGCAGAATTATCAACAAATATAGGAGTGTTAGAGAACTTCAAACCGTAGTCCCGCATTTGCTGTTGAATCCAAATGATTTGTGAACAACAGCTTGCAGCAGCAACATATTCAGCTTCACAAGTTGACAGAGCAGCCGATGTCTGCTTTTTACACTGCCATGTGACTAATCTTCTCCCAAGGAATTGACATCCTGCTGACGTGGTCTTGTAGTTCATTTTGCAGCCGCGGTAATCCGAATCACTATACGTTGTAAGCTCAAAGTCATCATCATGAGGATACCACAACCCAAGTGTTGGAGTACCCTTCAGATAACGAAAGATCCTTTTGACGCCTATGAGATGGTTGACTTTAGGTTTCGCCTGATATCTGGAGTATAGACATGTCGCATACATGATATCAGGTCTTGAGGCAGTGAGTTACATGAGAGATCCGATCATTCCTCAGTACATAGAGGCATCTACCAGATCACCATTTTCGTCAGGTGTGACGTCATGGTTTATGACAAGTGGAGTGCTAGTTGTGGAGGCATTCTCTATATCAAACAGAGTGAGAATATCGCCTACATACTTGGTCTGATGTATAAATATCCCCTTTGGTGTCTGATCCACCTGTAACTCGAGAAAGAACTTCATCTCACCCATGGCACTCATCTCAAATTCAGCTTTCATCACTGCTTCAAATTCTTTACATAATGCTTCGTTTTTGGAACTGAAGATTATGTCATCAACATAGATCTGAACTAGCAGTAAGTCACCATCCGTTTCTTTGATAAACAGTGTACAGTCAATCACTCCTCTGCGAAGCCATGTTTCACAAGATGAGTCGAGAGTTTCTCATACCAAGCTCTTGGGGCATGATGGAGCCCGTAGAGAGTCTTATCTAGTTTGTAAACTCTGTCCTGATGATACGGATCCTCAAATCCTTCAGGTTGACTGACAAACACTGTCTCCCGGATTTCACCATGAAGGAATGCACTCTACTTCTAATTGATAGACTTTGATCTTCATGTAAGATGCATAGGCTAGGAAGATACGAATTGCTTCCATTCTTGCCACAGGTGCAAACACTTCATTGTAATCAATGCCCTCGATTTGTCAAAATCCTTGAACTACAAATTGAGCCTTGCTTCTTATTATGACCCCTTGGTTATCTTTCTTGCACTTTAAGACCCATTTGGTGCCAATGACCTTAGTGCCTTTAGGTCTATCCACTAGAGTCCATACTCCCAACTTTCTTGAATTGAAGAAGTTCTTCTTGCATGGCACTCACCCATGCCTCATCGTTTAGGGCTTCACTAACATATTTTGGCTAAAATTAAGACACAAAACATCGATATTCACCATCATGAAGATATCCCTTTTCCATTACCGATGCATAATCAGCTGAGTATAGCTGATTTCTAGTCTGGACTCCTGATCTAACATCTCCAATGACATTTTCCAATGGATGATAAACATGATGGGTTTTGTCACATGTAAAAACAAGTAAGTTTAACCATTTAAACTTAGAAAACGTAGCGGATATAAAGGTTAAACATGTGGTTTTGAATCTGAAAATTATGAACCATATTCATCCAAGACAAAACCCAAGAAGAGGATCTTTTATATATATGAAATAGCATGCTATCAAAACGTAAATACAACCATAGGGAGTTCTAGAAATCAACCTTTCTTGAACAAGAATGTTGTAGATAAAAGGATGAAGGTGACGATGTTCTTGAATGTGTAGTCTCCAAAATAGAAGACCTCAAGCTTGTATACCCACAAGCCTAAACAAAACACCTAATCTTGTTAGGAAGAAGAACACCAAGACCCAAGTCCCTTCTTGCAAAAACTCGAATTTTCAGCCAAGAAAGCCTTCAAAATGCTTCCTTGAATCCGAAAATTCAGCCAAGAATGAGAGGGAGAAGAGAGCTTTTTTTAGAGAGAAAGTGTGTTCAAATAGGAAGAGTGCAAGTGTGTTCAAAGAGGGTGAGTTTCCAAGACAAAAAGGGGGAGTCCCCGTGCCCAAAGGGGGTGGCCGAACCCTCTTCAAAATGGGTTTCCCACCCATTTTTTTTGTTATTTTATAAAATGCACTCTTACAACCTTTTTATAGTTTATAAAATTAACACCTAGTTTAATTTTATAACATAACACACTTTTATTTGTCGTTATTTAACCAACTTAAATAATGAATCAAATAAATATCTCATGAACAAACTATCCATATAATATTGTTCTATCACAAAAGTAATATTTAGAAAACCAATTTTCTAAATAGGTATCAATATTTATTGTACGATCTTATCAATGAATAAATATTTGTTAGTGTTTGCATAGCTTGTTATTGGGTATGACCCGACTTGGATCATAACATACTAACCACATCAATATTGTATGTGTCTTGGGCATATAAGATCCAACAAAACATTTAGTCGAGATCCAGGAGTGGTGGGTACAACTACCTCATTACCCAGATTGTGAACAGCGGGTTCAGTATCCGAGGCAGTAGCAGTGTGAGGTTCCGAAGTATCAGAGGCATCAACATCCGATGCTTGTGTACTTGGAGTAGCAGGAACCTGTTGCCCTTGATCCACCTGATCATTTTCTTTGTCTTCATCATCAGAGGAGGAGTCACTTACTTCAAGTGCTCCCCATGAAGAACTAGAAGACTCAGCTTGTGACGCTGAAGTCGTCCGGTCCAGTGATGGTGTGTTTAATACGTCGTACATCATTCTGGTCGATAATCATCCTCAGGAGGGGAGAGAGGGATGTTGAAGGATCTAAAGAATCCATCATAGTCGAAAAAGAAAGAGGGTCCTTTTCCAGCAAGGGGGTGGTGTATCTCTGTACATCGACATTGCACCATACTTCTACTAGACCCATTGAGTTGTTGTAAACTCTCTTATTCGGTATGTTGTATCCTAAGAAAATTCCTTCTTCAGCCTTCTCGTTGAATTTCCCTGACTGAGTTTTCTTCAGCAGTGTACATGGTGCACCAAATGGTTTGAGGTAGTCTAGATTAGGTTTACGTCGTTGGAGTAACTCGTAACAAGTCTTACCATGACGCTTGACCACCAGGACTCGATTAAGGGTGTAACATGCATTAGCTACTGCCTCGTTCCAGAATTGGATAGGCAGTTTCGAGTCTGCTAGCATTGTCCAAGCTGTCTCTATCAAGCTGCGATTCTTTCTCTCAGTAACCCCATTCATTTGAGTAGTGTAGGCAGATGTGAATTGGTGCACAATTCTTTTTTGTTTGCAGAATTCCTCCATCCATTGGTTCTTGAACTCGGTGTCGTTGTCTGAGCGAACTTGCCTTACCTTCAGCTTGTAGAGTGACTCCAATGTAGTTACTAGATCTTTGAATGATTCAAATGTCTCTGATTTGGATTTCAGAAACATCACCCAAGAAAATCTTAAGTAATCATCTGTAACTACATAGCAGTACAGATCATTGGCAATGCTCTTTGTACTGACTGGGCTAAACAAATCCATGTGGAGAAGCTCAAGAGGCAGGTCGATTGAATGAACATTCTTTGCCTTGTGAGACTTCTTTGTCTGTTTCCCTTTCTTACATGTGACACAGAAATCCGATAGTTGGAAGTTTTGAACATTTACTCCACGCACTAGATCATTCTTGATCAAGTGATTCATCTTCCGGGGATTGATGTGTCCCATTCTCCTATGCCAGGAGATGGAGTCTTTTTCTGTTGCCTTTGACAAGAAGCATTGTACTTGATGATCGGTTGTGGAGGCCTTGAGAGGTCCAAGACATACAAATCGTTATATCTTGAAGCTGACATTAACACTTGGTCCTCCGGAATGACAGAGTCCTTTTTCAGAACATAGCACTTCTTGTTGTTAAATACAACTTTGAACTCTTTGTCGCATACCTGGGAGACAGAAAGTAAGTTATTTTGAAGCTGTTGAACATAGTTTACCTTATCAAACTTCACTTTCTGGTTTCCTACTTCTCCTTGTGCAGTGATATAACCTCCTTTATTTCCAGCAAATAAAACGTGTCCTCCTTTAATTTGTTTGACGTTTGACAAGAGAGACAGGTTTCCAGTCATGTGCCTTGATACACTGCTATCAACAATCCAGGTATTCATAGAAGCACTATAGCGGACACCCTGCACATTCAAAGGAAATGATTAGTTTAGGTTAGGGACCCAAGCCTTAACTGGCTTGGGTGACCCAGAGGAATCACATATAGTAAACTCTACCCACTGTCCATTTGAGGGAGCGGACAGATCATTCTTCTTCTTGTTCTCATTTTCAGACACTGGACTTGATTTTTCTTTCCATAAGCCAGTTTTATGTAAGTCCTGTTTGTGATAAACAGATGATTGACTTATTGTTTGAACTTTAGGTTCATTGGTTCTCTTTGGTGGAGTAATTGAACTCCTTTTTGAAGAACTTGGTTTTGTATCATTAAGTTCAATCTTCTTTCTTGGTGTCTGATAATAAGAACATTTAGAAGCAATGTGTCCATACTTTCCACAAGTGTAGCATGATCTACTTTTGACATGTTGGTGAAACTGTTTCTGTGGGGAAGTGTGTGACACAGGTGTGACTTTAGTTTCTTTGGGTTTTGACACTTCTTGTTTAGATGTTTTGACTTCTTTAACAAAATTCATTGTTTGAACATGATTAACATCTTTACCCTTTTGTTTCTTTGGACTAAGACATGGTGCTCGAGATGGGATAAGTTGTTTGGTCTTTTTGGGTTCTGAATTAGACATGTTTGAACCTGACTTCACCTTCACGTTTGCAAATTGTTCATCCAAATTAACAATAGGCATCTTACCTTTTGACTTCAAAGTGGTCTCCTTCTGTTTAGTAACAGATTCAATAGGTTTACTTGTGGAATCTGGATCACTTACAAGAGGAGTGGACACCACATGATCCTTGATTGGATTATCATTTATTTGTCTACATTTAGCATTCAGCAAGGTCTCATGTGGTGGTGGAACCACTTTGTAACCCAAACCCTCCTTGTTGTTTCGTTCTTTCACTAAGTGTTGAACTATGTGAGAAGAACTAGTCCAACTGTGTAGTTTTTGTTTTAAAGAGTTGACTTTGACTTCCAAAATTGCTTTTTCTTTCTTGGTTTCTTCCAAGGAGTTTAAATAGAACTTTATGTCATTTTCTTGGTTAAAGGCCACAACTTCAGTTTCCCTTAGTTGTTTATTTAACAGTTCTATTTTCTCTTTATAACTCTGCTCATTTTCTTTTAAAATTCGGTTTGCTTCTGTGCACAGTTGTAAATCATTTACTAAGCTATCATTGTGATCTAATAGCCTAGCAAATTTTGAATCTATGCTTTCCCTAAATTTATTACAATCAGAACAAGCATGATTATCAAAAAGTTGGTCTGTGGAACTTACCTGAGAAGGTTCGGTTGAATCAGCCATCATCGCAAAGTTTGACTATTCGGGTGCTGGTGATTCTAAACATGTTGTGCTGGGACCTTCTACATTTAGGTGAGTGACCACAGTAGCAGTATCTTCATGATCTGACATTACGAGTTCCACTGCTATATCACCTTCGCTTGCAGAGTCGTCATCCAAACCCTCAACACATGCAATGTTGGATTCTCTCGGAGACACAAAGCGAAAGGTCCAATCTTGTCCTTTATCATCTTGTGTAGTCAAGGCCTTAGGATCCTTGCTTGATGGTGTAGCCCCATTGACGGGTTTATCTTGACGATTGAAAATGGAGAATGGATTACCATTACCTGTCTTCTTGGGCTTCACACATTCACGTTTGAAATGCCCCTTTTCTCCACAATTAAAACAGGTAACTTTGGTTTTGTCAAAACCAGAGGTTGTGTCCTTTGTGGCTATCAAGTTCTGTCCGGTCTTCTTAACAAACTTCTTCGCCCTCCGGATAGCACTAGCCAACGCCCACATGATATCCATTCTTTTGAGCTCAGTTTCATCGACCTGCTCTAGTCTTCATCGGCGAGATGACAGTTTCCTATCTTCCCCATAACTAGACCGTCATATGAGTGAACGACAGCTGCTAGAAGATCCATATGCTCCTTTGCTACCTCTAAAGTCACATTACTAAGATTCTCGGTCTTCAATTTCGTAGCATTGGTTTCAGGTGCGATGTATTGGGTGCAAGATGACCCTGACGTCTCAGATCCTGAAATAATGGTTTGGGATGGGGCAACTGAACTGGACACGAATGCTGAATGAAGTGGTGCTCCAGAAGTCTTTGGTTAAGAGTTGAGTTGTAAAGTGACGGGTTCTGATCATATGAACTTTTTTAGGATCTGTACTTCATCCTCAACTCTTCCTCTCTCAGCTTGAGAATGAAATCATTGATATCAAACTTTGCCAGCATATCATTCTGTCTGAGATTTGACACAAACGAAACCCACTTCTCTGCCAATCCATCTACAAAACTCGACACCTTGTCTTCCATGGACGTAGTAACCCCATGAGTGTGCAGCTCACTCATCAAGTGGTAGAAACGATCGATAACATCATTTAGACTCTCTATCCGTATTGAAGAAAAGTTATCAAACTCCTTCTTCAAAGCCTTTTCCTTTAGTGCCTTCAACGTCACATTCCCGTCATATCATTTTCCAGAGCATCCCATAGCTTCTTGGCTTGTTTATTCTCAGAAAACTGATGGAATATATCCTTAGTAATTGACTGAGTTACAAAGCATACACCTTCTTCTCTGCATTATACTTCACCTTCTGGCTATCAGTCATACCACCAAAGATAAGTTTTACTCCATCAGCACCAACCGGCATGCTATATCTAGTCTTAATTGATTCCCACAAATTAGGATCAACTCTATTTAAGTATATCTCGAACCTTTGCTTCCATTGTGGGTAATCGTCTAACGTTATGAGCTTAGGGTGCTTATTGTGATTACCAACTTCATTTTCTAGAAGCAAGAGATTCTGGATCCGTGAATCCCTTCCGGCAGTGAAAGCTGAGTACTGATATTCCATTTGCATAAACTTGAGACTTGGAGAACAGAACAATTTCAATCGTACGATTGGACTATACAGATGGTTCACTCGTGCGAATGAAGGATGTGAATGAATTCAATCATGCGATTGGATTCAGTCGTGCGTATGAACAAGACGAATGGACTCAAACGACTGGAGTTGTTCAGTCGTACGAATGAAGGATGCGACTGAGTTCATTTGTGCGAATGGAGTGTACGAATGAGTTCAATCATACGAATGAGCTATTCGTGCGACTGAAGACTGCTGTTTTGAAAAATTCGAGGGTTTTGGATATTTTGACGCACAAACACGAATTTTTACGAACCCTAATCTACCGTATGCCAAAAAACGTGAACTTTTTGATCTGGAGAAGCCTAAAACACTGTTTTAACCAAAAAGATGGTCTTTTTGAATGAAAAAACGTGATTTTTACACCAAATCAATCGAATCACACGCAAAATCAAGAGCCAATGCTCTGATACCACTTGTTAGGACCGTGTACGTACGGAGTACTAACTGATTCTGCGCGTATACCAACTCAAATAGTACGGAATCCTATTTGATTGGCGATCCAATCAGTTAGAACGACAATCTGATCAATCCTTACGATGAAACAAACATTAAGAACGAACAAGAACTGATCAGAAATAAACTATGAAGTTGGAACAGGTTTTCTTGCGCCTCTGGACGACTAGGGTACGATTATGTGCGTAGGTATTCGAATTCTTACGTTTTCCATGAATTAAGTGGTATTTATAAATTAGGGTTTGTTAATCGTGCGACTGAACCATTAGTATGGTTTAGTCATGCGATTGAATCACACGATTGGTTCATACGCACGACTGAAGGTTCAGTCGTGCGATTGAGCCAATCTTATGTCTCAATCGTGTGACTGATCCAGTCTCCCGGTTCAGTCATGCGACTGGTCCATTAGCATGAAGTGTTCATGCGTATGGTCCATTAGCATGGTCCATTCGCATGAGAACTTCACATGATTAAGTTTAAACATGTTTCTCAACCATATTTGACTAAGAATTATGCAAACAACCACAAACCTATATAATTAGTTCAATATACATCATCACACAATAAACAATGACATATTAAACATTATAAGCATCAACCACACATTGTATTTCATTCATACCCATTCAATTACATATATGTAAGACATGAAAGACATTTTACATTAAGCTCCTAAACTAGGTACACATGTATCAACAAAGATGACCAAGGAGGAACTTCTTGAGGATGAGAGAATGAATAAGCTGAGGAGAAAAGGTATGCTACCTACTGAAAAGTTGTTGGCTGCAAGCAGTAAAGCAGCAACAACATCTCAGTAAGCCATTAATGAGAAGAAAAGGCTGGAAGTAATTAACAGGCTTATCATCCTGGGAGTAGCAAATGAAGAAGTGCTACTACTCCAACTTGATAGCTTATCAAGTTGGAAGAGGCAACTTTGCTGAAAAGAGAAAAGGACATACAGCAAAGATAGCCAAAGATGAAAGGGCTAGAAAGATGAAAGAAGAACAGAGAGGAAGAAGAGGATGGAGAGGATAACCTTCTTATGCTCAAGAGGTTATTCTCAGGAGGAGCTGAGTCCTCATGACAATGAGACAATCCTACTTCTCGTCAATAGAGAACAGGATCGGATCAGCAAGGAGAGGAAGAGGGCTGCTAGGGAGAAAGCCAAGGAGAGGAAAAAGAAAGATGAAGAGGCCAAGCTTGCAGCTGCCAAGAAGGTAGGAGATAAGGCCTGGATGAAGGCTTATCTCAGAGCATATGGATTCACTGGCAGGCAGGTTGGTCCCATGACAGATAAAAACTACAGCAACATGTCAGTGATATCAAGGCTGACATTCGCCTAGGAAGAAGGAAGGAGGTATCCCAAGGGATACAGAGAGTGGAACCCAAACCAATTCCCAAACCTAAACCACATCCACAACCATAATCCATACCAGATTAGCCTATACCCTTTTCCTTCCCCATCAAAACCGAACCCATCACTGAACCATACACCCCTGAACCAACACCATCCATCCTACCCTTACCAACTTCCTCTGTCTCTTAACAACCACCACCACTACTCATCCTATAACCCAAAACACAACCTAAAACCTAATCGATGTCCAAACCATTCTCTAAACCATCTAAACCTCCAACCTTAGAGGAGATTGGGGAGATCAAAAGTAAACTCACTATTTGCTCTAGAGTGAGTAGCATCTCTTATGATGATGGGATCATCACTATCAAATACATTGATGGATCATCAATCTCCATCACAAGAGATGCCTTCCTAGATATTCCCAGAGAAATTGTACACCAGTCACTTAGTCTGCTGGCCTTAAACTCTAGGTCCTTGAATGATGATGAAAAGAGACTAAGAAGAAGATTGGTATCCATTTTGGACACTAGGAATGGAGACAGACTACCAAGACAACCTCTGGTTCCTAGACAAAGAATTGTCCAATGGAGTTTTGAGATACCTTCCCATGACTTTATTATGGAGAGGGAGAATGGAGAGGTAGACAGGTTAACTGCCTCTTCTCAGCTACACTTAAGCAGATTTGACATGTTGAGTTAGCAGAGAGACCATTCACCAATCCATCTAACTCCCCTTTAGCAGCTCATATCAGAAGACACATTGACAGCCTGCATCTTGCCGAACTCAACAAAAGGCTAAAGCTGAAGAGGAGTTGAAAGCTAAAAAGGGAACAGAGTGTAGTTTTGGTAGCATCGACCTAGGGGGAGTTTGTTGGATATATTAAGGCTGGTGCAACCAAAACAACACTCAGAAGAAATCTGCACAACTAAGGAATGTCTTCCGAAGGCAATGCTGCAACTTCCGAAGCTTCTGAGATAATCTTCCGAAAAGCTTCCGAAGGATGAACTCAGTCTTTTGAGACTAAGAAGTTCTCCTTCCGAAGAGGACACTTAGAAGATTGAAGACAAAGTCTTCTGAGGACTAAAGCCTCGGAAGAAGCTGTGTCTTCCGAATGGTAAGTCATGGACCTGTCATGACTACCAAATCTTAGATATATTTTATCTATGATACCTTACCTCTTACAATGTAGTACTTGTGTAGTAGTAAGTCCCAACATGTTATCTACGTATAACAAGCTGTAGATAGTAGTATATATAGTCGCTCATTGTAACTTAGTATCCATGCTTCTGCATGAGTCTTGTAATACTTAGTTCAGAGATAATATATACAAGTATCTTGAAAAACTTCTCTTGTTCTTACTTATTATATTATTATCAACTGAGTTCTTGATTCTGCAATTCATCTTTGAGTAATACCTGGTATGTTTGAGAGAAACACTAAGTGTTGTGAACCCGTATCGATCCTGCACTACTATCCTAGATTAGGTAGTCATGACATGTACATAACTTACCTTTTGTTACCTACTAAAGTTGGTAACTATACTAACTGAGAAAAGGTGAATAGTGGAATAAAGTATGGCCAACTACATGGGCATGGGAAAGCACCGGGCAGTGTATCAGACTTGACAACATATGTCAGTCAGACCATACTTATGTCCACTGGTCCATAGTTGATTCTTCCAAAGGTAAAGTGGCTTCGGAAGAATAAGTTCATAGGCCAATTATACTTCAGAACAATCAACTTCTTCCAAGTATTCTGTTTAAGGTAGAGATTGCAGTACGTTAGACTCTGAAGGTCTAGTAGGTAAACCTGATACCTCACCAGCTGACTTGGGATCATCAGCAGTTGTCTGAACTCTTTCAACATCCTTGGCGACTTAAGGGCCATCTGTTTCCACATTCACCTCAGAGCTAACTAGGGTTTCTATTTCAGTATCTCGTTTACCAAATATCACCTCAGCTGATTTCTTGAGTTCAGACTCAGGTGTGTCCTTATGAACTTTATGAAGTTGGCTTGTTTCTTCTTCAAGAGTCACCCCATGGCTTTCCATATCATCTTCCATGGTCTCGGTTCCTCTTGTTCAAATGATCATTTTTCTTGATAGTTCATTTACTGAAAAGGCCTCTTGTCTAGTTGTTGTGGTAGTTGCATCAGCAACTGATTTCTTCAGCTCTTTTGTAGCTTCCAATAGCACTCTCAGTAATGGAGCTTCTCCTTCAGCAGAAGCTTTGGGAGCGACTTCCAGTCCTAGCACTACTTCTCTCTTTGATGATTTATCAATTCTTTTCCTTTTAAGAGAGGGAGAGAGAAAAATGCTAAATATTTTCAATGCAACCATCCTTGTCTTCCTAAGTTAAACCTTTGGTTTATCCTCCTTATTATTCTTCTAGTTTTCATTTCCTTCTCTTATATGCTCTCATAGCCATATCTATCTAGAAGAACATTCAGTTTGGCTTCAGTTTCATATAGAGGCTTATATTCTTAATTCCATCTTGTAGAAAATGAAATTCGTTGTGAGAGGTTGACAACTTAGTCAGCCAGACCTAGAAGAGTGTCTTCAGCTTCTCTAGGCTCATCTTCCCCCTTTTTGGTAGCATCATCTGAGATTTCGGATGACACTAAGAGAGTGGAGAAAGGCACATCCAAAAGTTCTTGTGGTGCTAAAGAGACTTGCATGCTAAGAATGATGAATTGTTGAAAGATCTGCATATTGTTCATACTTTAACTAATTTAATAATTTTCTTTTCTGCATAATCTTGAATGAAATGATACATGATATCAATGTGTTTTGTCTTTAAGTGTTAAACCATATAGTTGGTGATTGAGATGACACTATCGTTTTCAATGTGAATTAGAGTGGTCATGAAGGTTACTCCATAATCTCTAAGTTGAGTTTGAATCCACAACAACTGAGCACAACAACTAGAGGTAGCAATGTACTCTACTTCAACAGTTGATGTAGACACACATGTTTGCTTCTTACATAGCCATGAAACCGATCTTCCCCATAAAATTGACATTCTCCTGAGGTTGATTTCTTGTTGATGTCGCATCCTCTATATTCACTATCTGTACCTCTATAGAGATTGAAGTCAGTACTTTTAGGATACCATAATCCCAACTTAGGTTCCCCTTTACTTTAAAATCCTTTTTGCTTCTATCATGTGTAAAACTTTTGGAGCAGCTTGGAATCTTGAGCTCAGACATATGGCAAACATAATATCTGGTCTTCTTGCTGTGTGGTCATGAGAGATCCAATGATGGCTCTATACTACCACTGATCTATTGCTTCCCCCTCAAGATCTAGCGTTAGTGAACATGTTTTAGACATGGGGGTTTTAGCAGCTTTAACATCAATAGCTTGAAATCTCACTAAGATATCTAGAACATACTTAGATTTATTTATAAAGATCCCATCAGCTCTTGCATTGCTTCTACCCAGCTGTTATCTCTTAAAGCTTCATCTACTTTTCTTGGTTTCAGTTAAAAAGAAGCATAAGAACAAACATATGTTTGCCTCATGTGTTTTGCTTCTTCTTTTGACAACAACATTAACACTTCCAATGACATTCTCAACTAAGTGATCTTTATGAGTTCTTAGTCTTTGGACCAACTAGAGTTGTTGAGATAGATCCAAATTAAAGAAATTTGTTTCAGGAAGTTCGTCAGATCTATCAGTAGGAATGACTGGATCAACTACCGAAAGGACTCCTTCTTTAGTATTTGCCACACTTGGTTCATTTTCTAGAAATTGTCTAGTAAGATAATAATCATGAGACTCTTCACATGATGTCAATGCACTCTCTCTTGCTAACAATACCATTTTGTCTTAACCCAATAGCTCAAATTTCAAAATTCTCACTATTCACTACATTTATTACTTGAAATCCGCCGTTTTCAATCTCACCACCCACACTTGCTGAAAACCTACCTCTCTCAAAACCGTTCAAATGCTCAAACGCTCAAAGCCTTAACTGTTCATCTTTAATGGTAATCACTAATCTTAAGTTTAAACCATGCCACTATATTGTTGTATCACTATCGTTTCAATCACTCTTAACCCTAAAATATATTCAAATCATATCAATCAATTATGCTATCATTTTTTCTTTTGGTTATGTTAACATGTTATGCATATATTATAGCTGCCAGAGCGCACGATTGTGTAACGAATCAGTAGATTATTTAACACTTAAAAAAACGATCTTTGAAATTTGATATGAAAAACATAAAAGCATATAAATTTTTGTTATTTCTAATGATGTTTTTCAAGTTGTTGTCTATGTGTTTTTGTTGCTTTTAATTATAATTGTTGATGTTAAAGAAGAGTTGGCGTGTTGCTTATTAGATAAGCATATACAACAAATGTTCACAATACCCTGCTAATGTTTATAGGGCCAAGAAAATATCAATTTCAAATGAGTGTTTATACTAAACCATTTTTATTAAGAATCTGACCCACCTATTAGATAGTCAATTGCAGCTACATTTATTCATGGCAGGTTTGTATTTATAGGATCACCAATTTGTATGCTAAATTACATTATGTTGCCCATGTGTAGTTTTGTTTGGAGCAATCGTGAGCTTAGAAGTAGGTACCATATATTAGCAACCATTATTAGGTTCATAAATTATGAACTTGGTGTTAAACCTAATTTCTAATGATTTTTAATTTGTCCTACATACTAAGAACTAGATTTACTCTAATATATTGGAACCAACTTCATGATAATGCGAAATATAAAACATTCTAATATTCTTTATGTAATATGTATTTGGGATGATTATCACTGATCTATTAAAAATGTATGTTAAAACCGTTTACCAACATTCGCAATGGCAAATTGACTAGGCATTGCCAAGTTATTCATAAAGATAATAATACTTGAGGAATTGTAATTCTTGATAGTTGAAATTTCTCCAACCTAAGTTGTTTTACAATTATTATTTTTGGGATTAACAATCCCAATCACAACTAACTTTAATAAAAGGAAAGATGGATTTAAATCACATAATAACCTTGTAAACTCTAAACTATCATTATCACATCTTACGTTATGTTCCCGAGTTCATTTAACGAGATAAAAGAAAGGAATTGGAAGGAAAGAAAAAAACAGTTGTTTTTCAGATTTTTTTTTAATGAAAGGAAATGAAACAAAAGTAAAAAAATTATATTTTCGAGTTAACTTAAAAGAGAGAGAAAAGAAAGAAAATGAAAAAAATAAAAACTAAAATCAATCATATAAATAAGAAGGAAATAAAGAGGGGAAAAAAAGAAAAAAAGGAAAAAAAATATTTTATTTTTTTCTCTTGTTAAATAAACTCGAAAACACGTTAAAATGAATCAGAAAGGTTTACTATTTACAAAAGAGAAAATCAATGTATTTAAACAATATTTGAAGTACGAAGTCCCTCAATTTTTAAACAGCCCTAAATTGTAGTCCTCCTCTTGAACATTTTGCCACTTTGATTTCCAACTTCGAAAAAAAAAATCGTCTGAATGACTCTCTCTAAGCTTCTCACAACCAAACCATCTTCCTCCTCTTCTTCTTCTCTTACCACCCTCCTCAAAACGGGTTTCAAAAGTTTCGCTTCTTCTTCTCTTACCACCCTCCTCAAATCGGGTTTCAATCCAACAATCAAAGATTACACCACTTTCCTTATTCATCTCTTCAACCTCCAAAAGTTTCGCTTCATTACGCACTTCATATCTCAATTAAACTCCAACCAAATCCAAGGGGATCACATCGCCAACTCAATCTTCACAAGGGCTCTTCTCAATCAGCAATTCTATGAGAAAGCTGTTGGATTTGTCAATAGTAAGATCGACAAAACCCCAACTGTTCTGCAAAATCGAATTTTGGATGGGTTAATTCAAGGATTCTGTATCAATGAGAAGGACCCAGAAAGGGGGTTTTCTGTTATGCAACACTACTTGAAGATTGAAGGTGTTTTGCCTTCTTCTTTTACTTTTTGTACATTGATTAGTTCTTTCAGTCGGCAAGGTAGGATAGATAGAGCAATGGAGGTTGTGGAGATCATGACTGATGAGAAATTTAAGTACCCTTTTGATAATTTTGTGATTAGTTGTGTTGTTTCTGGGTTTGTTGGTATTGGAAAGCCTGAGCTTGCTGTAGGGTTTTATGAAAATGCTGCAAAGTCTGCTGCTGTACAGATGAATGTTGTGACTTATACTTGTCTTCTGAGTGCTTATTGTAGATTAAAAATATTTGAAGAAGTTTCTGAGTTGGCTTATAAAATTGAGAAGGATGGATTGGCATTTGATGTTGTGTTTTATGGCTGTTTAGTTCATGAATATTTCAAGGCAGGCATTGTAATTGCAGCTCTGCAAAAACATAAAGAAATGGTTGAAAAAAAGATAGTGCCAGATACTGTAAGTTACACAATACTTATAAATGGTTTTTCAAAGGAAGGACTTGTGGAAAAGGCTGTGGGATTTCTGCATAAAATGAAAAAAGAAGGAATTAAACCAAATCTGATCACTTATACAACAATCATGTTGGGATTTTGCAAGAAAGGTAAGTTAGAAGAGGCTTTAAATGTGTTCAAGAATGTTGAGGATTTGGGGATGAAAGTAGATGAATTTGTGTATGCTACATTAATTGATGGTTTTTGTAGGATAAATGATTTTGATAATGTGTTTCGTTTGCTTGATGACATGAATAAAAAGGGTGTTCATTCAAGTGTTGTCACATACAACACAATTATTAATGGTTTATGTAAGTCCGGTAGGACAACTGAGGCGTGCGAGATTTCAAGAAGGATTCATGGAGACGCTATTACGTACAGTACATTGTTACATGGCTATATCAATGTAAAAGATTCCACAGGGTTGTTAATGACAAAAAAGAGACTCGAAGAAGCTGGAATTCATATGGATGTTGTTTTGTGCAATGTGCTCATCAAAGCACTGTTTTTGGTAGGATCGTTTGAGGACATATATGTAATTTACAAGGGCATGCCTGAGATGGGTTTGGTTCCAAATCATGTTACTTATTGTACTTTGATTGATGGGTATTGTAAATTTGGTAGAATTGAGGATGCCCTTGAGGTATTTGATGAGTTTCGAATGACATCAGCAGATTCAATAGCATGTTACAATTGCATCATCAGTGGCCTTTGTAAGAGGAATAAGATTGATATAGCAATTCAAGTCTTTTTAGAGCTTAATGAAAGAGGCATGTCCCTAGATCTTGGTATATGCCGACTTTTACTACAATCAATTTTAAGGAGAATGGGGCCAGAAGGGATTCTAGATTTTATTTCCAACACCGGAAAATTGGGGTGCAAAGTTTTTCATATAATATGCAATGATGCTCTTTGTTACCTATGTGATGAAGGATTTTCTAAATCTGCTAGTGACTTGTACATATATATGAGGAAAAATGGAGTTGTTTTGACCACAATGTCTTATGATTCACTCTTGGAATTGCTTCTTAAGGATCAAAAAACATGTCTTAACAGAATTTTTGTAAGTGATTTTGTGAAGGAAATTGGAATTTTTGTAAGTGATTTTGTGAAGGAAATTGGAATTTTTGAGCCTACAGTAAACAAAATGATCTTAAATCACTTGTGTATGAAAGATGTAGGACTTGCCATCAAATTTCTTGAATCAAGAAACGCTAAAACGCAAAATATTATTGTCCCGGTTTTTGTATTTGAGAAACTAATAAAGAATGGTAGGATTCATGACGCGTTTAAACTTTTGATGGGATCAAAAGAAAGATTGCCATTCATGGATGTTGTTGATTACACCATTATTGTAGACGGTCTTTGTAAAGGAGGGCATATTGGAAAAGCTTTAGAGGTGTGCGCTTTAGCTAAAAGTTATGGAATCACCCTCAACATCATCACTTATAATTCAATCATCCATGGGTTATGTCATCAAGGATGTTATGTTGAAGCATTTAGACTATTTGATTCGCTAGAAAAGATTAATGTGATCCCCTCAGAGATCACATACTCTATACTTATTGATTCTTTAAGCAAAGAAGGCTATCTACTTGATGCTAAGAAGTTTTTTGAAATAATGATTTTAAAGAATATGAAACCAAATATCCGTATTTACAATTCATTAATAAACGGTTACAGTAAGCATGGAAGCTTGCCAGAAGTTTTGAAGATTGTAGATGATTTGGATGAAAAAGGCATCAAACCAGGTGAATTTACAGTTAGTGTTGTGATTAATAGTTTTTGCAAGAATGGTAATCTGGAAGGGGCTCTCGAGTATTATTTTGATTCTAAAACGAGCGGGTTTTCGCCAGATTTGTTGGGTTTTCTTTATTTAATAAAAGGGTTATGTTCAAAGGGAAGAATGGAAGAATCTAGAAGCATTTTAAGGGATATGCTTCAAACTGAGACAATTGTTGTGTTGCTAAAGAAGGTTGATACAGGGGATGAAACAGATTCGGTGGACCATTTTCTTGTTTCTTTATGTGATCAAGGAAATATTCGGGAAGCCATTGTGATTCTTGATGAAATTGTACATATGTTTTTTCCTGTTGGGAAAAATGTTGATGATACAGAACTTCATATTGTTGGATCTGAGCTGTTAATTTCAAATCATGAAGATGATGTGCTGTATGATGATTTTGAAGCTTATTATAGTCTACTTGCATCACTTTGTTCAAGAGGGGAGTTAAAGAAAGCAAATAAAGTTGCAAAATTACTTACCGGTTTTGATGGTGGATGAGTGGTTAAAAGTCATCTTCTTCATATCTTGATGCATCTGCAGGTATGTTCTCTATGTCTATGTTGAATATTACTATTTCTACCTCCTTGTTGAAATTAATCAAGTATCCCTTACTTTGACTAAATAAGGCTGCCTAATTGACCATGTTGGAGTTGAGCATTTTATATGGTTCCATGTAGCATTTTAAAAGATTAAGCTGTGACTTGTGCTCATGAATCGAGTTTTCTGAACATGGATCAGTAAATGTAGTTATTTGGACGAGTGATTATTTAAAATAATATAGCATCAACGTCATACTCGTCATATGTTCACTTATTTATGAAATACTAATTAATTATATTTTATATACTTGCATTCCATGAATTGTTGATGCATCTGCTTACTCCTTGTTTAGGTAGGTGCAAGAAGGTTACTTGACTACCTAGTTTCTCTTGATGCTTATATATAAGACATTTTCATTATGCATGAGCTTGTTTCTCATCTTCCCTAAGAAATTATCTTTTTAATATCGTCTTGTATAGTGTGTGTAGAAATTAAGATGATAATGATTATAGAGACGAGACTCGTGAGTCGTGACATAATGGACAGACATAAATTGCAGAGGTCGTAGTTGGTAACCCATTGGCTCAAAGATGTGATATGTTTTATCTCTAATGGATCAACGGGGACGAGTCAAAAAGGTTGACTTAAAATGGAAATAGATCAAACAGGTCGAATGTCGCCCAAACTGTATGTTAATCCATACAACTTCTTTAATTGCATTATGCAATCAGTTAGATATATATTGTAATTACATATTATTTGTTTAAAATGTTCAAGTTTACATTTTGTACTTTATTTTTTCAGGGCATTTACATATTTCCTCTTACTAAAATCATTAGTTACATATTTACCCAAGGCAAAACATTAATTAGATGTTTCTCCTTTCTAAAACTTATATATTACATATTTACCCATGTTATTAAAATTACTTATTGAATGATTTTTATACCCGTATTTTTACGAACACATTTCCCTTCCCGAAAACATCAATTACATATTTCCTCATGTTCGTGTCTTCAATATAAATAAAAACAACAAAATTACATCTCCAAATACAAATGTTTAAAATTTATTTAGAAAACAAAAATCACCGATAATCAAAGATATATCTTCAAACACAAAACACATTTTTTAAACAATTATAATAACAAAATATCAATACGTAAAAATTTTCCTTGGTAAAAACAAGATAAAATAGTCATTTGATATTTTATTTGTAATGGAATGGATAAATATGTAATGTATATGTTTTAAGAATGGGAAATGTGTAATTGAATTTTTGGCTTGAGGAAATATGTAATTTATAGTCTTAAGAAGGGGAAATATGTAAAAATCTCTTTTGTTAAAAGGGTAGTTTTGATTATGCTTGCTTGTTTTGAAACTAGAAGCTGTAAAAGATTTACAATGACTTACAATAGGTTGAATCTAACTTATCATTCGTTGCTAAATTTTCTGTTTACTTCAAATTTGTTATGAACTCACTGGTGCAGGAAATCAAGACCATGCAAATGGTCAATGAGAAGGGGAAGGCCATAGAGTCATGTTATACCCCATCAAAGGTATATGAGTTAAGATCTTGTCTTGGCCTGGTAAACTGGGCTTTTATGGCCAAGCTACTCTGGAGACTGGTCACTAACCCAGAGTGCCTGCTCAGGTAATGAAAGACAAGTGCTTCCCGCAGGAATCACCGCTAGCGGTTCTAGCGGCTACAGTTAAACCATCTGCCTCCTTCGACTGGAGGTCAATAGCGGCGGCCAAATTGATAGTCCTTGAGGGGATCTCTTACTTCATTGGAACAGGAACTGACGCAAAACTATACCCCTCCATGTAGAGGCTATTTCCCAGGCTTGACTTCTACTTGCTGTTGGAACAGGACCTTACAGGTACATACCATCCTCTTTATGCAGGTCTCTTCCAAAAGTTTAACTTCATTTGTGTTAAAAGGTAATTTGAGAGAAAGAATCTAAGAGATAAGAGAATTCATCAAAATGTTAGCTACCCTATTATTGAATTGTTATCAATTTAATGTTACATTGTTACCACTGAATGTTCAAATGCAACTAACTTGTCTAAGTTGCTATCAGATTTTTCTACTTTTATTATTGACACTTTACAGTTTACAGCCATATAGTATTCTTCACATAACCATGCTCTCCCCTTAAACATCCTTGTCCTCAAGGATCACTCTCTTGGAGTCCCTGGTGTAATTCATCTACAAAATTCTTAGCCTGCCTCTTCCAATGGTTTGTCATTGGTGGCGCGAGGATTTGACAGCTGCTCGGTATCCTCCTAGTCTTCTTGTCGAGTGTATCGACTGGTCTCAATCGAAATCGAGAATCTTGTGGTGAATGTATGATCTTTGTAGGCGGCCCTTTTGCTTGTTTCAGTAGAGATACATGAAAGATAGGATGCACTTGACCAACTGTAGGGTGCTTCACCAATGTTTTTGCACCTTCTTTTACATACCCTATTGTCAACATCCTTATAGTATTCTTCACATATAGTATTCTTCACATAACCATGCTCTCCCCTTAAACATCCTTGTCCTCAAGGATCACTCTCTTGGAGTCCCTGGTGTAATTCATCTACAAAATTCTTAGCCTGCCTCTTCCAATGGTTTGTCATTGGTGGCGCGAGGATTTGACAGCTGCTCGGTATCCTCCTAGTCTTCTTGTCGAGTGTATCGACTGGTCTCAATCGAAATCGAGAATCTTGTGGTGAATGTATGATCTTTGTAGGCGGCCCTTTTGCTTGTTTCAGTAGAGATACATGAAAGATAGGATGCACTTGACCAACTGTAGGGTGCTTCACCAATGTTTTTGCACCTTCTTTTACATACCCTATTGTCAACATCAACGGTTAAATTGATTGGGACCACATAGTTGTCGAGATCGCAAGGCTCACATAAGGCGCTACATAAGGCGCAAAGCTCTCGCTGGGAGCCTCGGCGCAAAGCGCAAAAAAAGTGCTAGCTCGGAACAAGAAAAGCACAACAATAAATAAATATATACATACACGCGCGTGCGCACGCGTATCTCTCAACGACTATTTTGTAAAAAAATATTATTTATATATATTAAACCTTCTAACATTAAGTGTTTGTTTAACATGTTTTAGTTAAAATGCCACCTAGTTATCATGTAGGCAAAATAAATTCACTAAAGTCACTTTGTATCAAGGATAATGGTCTTAACTAATTGTAATTGTTACTCGATCATTTTAAATTTAATATTCGAATAAACATAATAATTTTAATTAATATAATCACACAATAAAATACTATAACATTTTAATATGTTACCAAGGCTCCTGTCAAACCAATCTTGCCTGATATTCTGCTCCTAAACAACCCTTAATAACAGTTCTTAGCACATATGAATAATAAATAACTAATATTATGACATGCCACAACCACGTGTTGCGGCGGCGGTTGTTTAATCTTAAAAAGGTTTGGCGTCAAAACGTTAATAAAAATGAGTATGTCAATTCTTTAAACGTTACGGCTTGCTTCGCCCGTCGCGGTGCAAGTAGAACTCACCGACTATATTCTCATATTTTCATGCGAACATGCTCAGATTTAAATACAAATCTATGTTAAAGTAAAAAAAATGTGCAAAACCCTGAATTTACGTTTATAAAATTCAAAATTTTAGGTGAAAAACGAAACCATTTCATAAAATAACTTTAAAACGTCAAAAAAAAGTAAAAAAACATAATAAAAACCAACACTGAAAAGAATCTTTAATGTTGATATAGTTATATTAACAATCAAAACAGTTAAAAAAATGCATCGAATTGATAAATATTTTAAAGGAAACTATAACAAAGAAAACGAGTTTTTAGAAAATGAATTTCTTAGAAAATCAAATATGTAGAAAAAGTGAGCAAAATAACTACGAAAAAAAAAAAGTAATTATCCCAAGACTTGAACCTGGGTTGCATCTCTCATGCGTTGTTCTCTAACCATCAAACCAAGACAAAACATTTGTTTCGTTGTCACTCATCCTGACCTTATTAAGACAAAGTTCGTGTGGCTCAATCCCCCAACCTTGGTTTTAAAGTAGTATTATAATACTTGGTTTTAAAGTAGTATTATAAAAAAAAAGATACTTGAAATATAAAAAAATACCAGGACATTTGAAATAAATGAATACTCATTGGCACGATATATGGCACAGATTTTGTTATTCATTTTCTCGAATATAGCATGATCTTTGCGTGGTAAATTAGATAAGTCTTTTGAGAAAAGCAAAATCGTTATCAATTTGTTCTTTTCTGAATTCGAGTAAATGGTCGATTTTAAAATTCAAGCTTTGCATGTGCGATATTATCTTGGGATTCATTGTAGTCGAGACATATGATGAGGATCAGGCCTTAGCCTTTGCTTTATCTCTACCAATTGGACGAACGGGAGATCAAAATCAAGCTTGTCATCGGTGACGTTTAAATTTATTTGGTAACGAGCATCTAAGTAGCCTTGTGACGAGTTTGCTTTGTTGGTGCTCAATGATGTTTACGATCGTTTAGTTGATCGACGGACCTTTGGCGAAGGAACTAGATGCCATTTTGTTGACTTCTTTAGTAATCTCATTCTTCTATGATGGTAAACGTAGTTTTGTGTTCGTCTTTGTTAATCTGATTCGTCTGAATCTAAAGTCGACATTGCTAGTCCCACTTGATCGATTATTTGATAACTGATTTATAAATATTGTAGAAGTGGGTGAGTTTGGTTCACATAGCAGACCATTTTCCGGATTTTTGGTCGGGATTACAATATAGATCACGACGCATTTTAACATAGAATTTGCTTCGAACATAAGCCCAAAACTTTGAGTGTTTTTGAGCATCCCTTACATATCAATAAACATTATAAAAATAATATACTAAAGTGTTTTCCGCAAAAATAAAAAGAATTAATTAGAACTTTTTAAAAAAGTTAACTATAAGTGGATCATCGGATGTGTCGAGCCAAGCCTAAGCTAATGCGAGTTCTCCGTCGCCCCCCCATTTTTGGATGGTTTTTTCAATCGTAACCTTTTAGACTCCTTTTTTTCCTGTTCTTTCATTTAGAAGAGGTTGGTATTGTTTTATTTAGGTGAACGCTGTGATTGGGTCTCGAGCATCAATTGAGATGAGAAGAAGTTGAGTCTTGGTTGCAGTTTAGGCTCGGGTATGCACTGAGAAGGGAATACGAAGACGCGTCTTAGTTGTGGGGTGACGGGTCTTAGTTGTGGGGTTACGGGTAGAGTCGGTACACAATTTCATTCGTGCTTGCGTTGTAGTTGTATGGATTGTTGGGGTCATTCGTGGCACGCATGTTTACATATAGTGGGTTTTTGGATTTGAAAGCGTTCATACGCAAACATACGTGCCGTGAATGATCCAAAAAATCCGTAATACTACAACACAAGGACGGACAAAATAGTTTCCGACCTCTATCCCTAGCCCCACAACCAAAACCCGACTTCTTATTCCCTTCTCAGTGCGTGCTCGAGACAGTACCACACCCAAGACCCGACATTTCATTTCAATCGATGCTCGATACCCTACCGCAAACTTCACCCGAACAAACATTGGCAACCTCTTCCAAATGAAAGTATAAGAAAAAAAGAAGCCGGAGAGGTTGCAATTGAAAAAACCGTTGAAAAGTGTTGGGCATCAAAGAACTCGCGTGAGCCAAGGTTTGTGTTGGATCTATTAAGGCTGGTGCAACCAAAACAATACTTAGAAGAAATCTGCACAACTAAGGAATGTCTTCCGAAGGCAAGGCTGCAACTTCCGAAGCTTCTGAGATAATCTTCCGAAGAGCTTCCAAAGGATGAACTCAGTATTTCGAGACTAAGAAGTTCTCCTTCTGAAGAGGACACTTAGAAGAATGAAGACAAAGTCTTCCGAAGACTAAAGCCTCGAAAGAAGCTGTGTCTTCCGAAGTATAAAATGCTTCGGAAGAACTTATTCTTCCGAAGCTGTTTTACCTTCGGAAGAAGCACAGTATGAACCACCGGACAAAGCATGGTCCGACTGACACTTGCTGCCTACTCTGATCTTCTGCCAAGATGCTTTCCACGCTCGTGTGTTTTACCTTACCTCTGTCTACTGTTCACCATTCCTTAGTAGGTGCAGTTGCCACCTTTAGTGGTTGACCAAATGGTAAGTCATGGACCTGTCATGACTACCAAATCTTAGATATATTTTATCTATGATACCTCACATCTTACAATGTAGTAATTGTATAGTAGTAAGTCCCAGCATGTTATCTACGTATAACAAGCTGTAGATAGTAGTATATATAGTCGCTCATTGTAACTTAGTATCCATGCTTCTGCATGAGTCCCCTGTAGATAGTAGTATATATAGTCGCTCATTGTAACTTAGTATCCATGCTTCTGCATGAGTCTTGTAATACTTAGTTGAGAGATAATATATACAAGTATCTTGAAAACTTTTCTTGTTCTTACTTATTATATTATTATCAACTAAGTTCTTGATTCTGCAATTCATCCTTGAGTAATATCTGGTAAGTTTGAGAGAAATACTAAGTGTTGTGAACCCATATCGATCCTGCAATTTGTATCAGAGCATCCAGGCTCTTGATTGTGAAATCTAACGATCCCAAATCACCCTTGTTTCTTCAAACTCACTTACTCAAATGGCCCTTAACCAGAAATCTGTTTAACCTGAGATGGGAACCATGACCAAAGCTCCCATCATCACACCTGATAACTTCAGGCGCTAGTGTCAACGCATTGTAGGCTTTATCAAGTACCAAGACTCTCATATGTGGAGGTCCGTCACTCATGGACCATACATACCTAAAGTGGCCTCATCAACTGGTGATGGGTCCATGATAGAAAAGAAGGTAGAAGATTACTCTGATGAAGACTACAAGAAGATAGACATTGATGACAAAGCTATGACTGTTTTGCTCACTGCCATACCAAACTCCATCGTGGCAGGCTTTGAGCATTGCATTACTGCCAAAGAACTCTTTGATGCTTTCAAGTTGATGTACTATGGGTCATCAGAATCCAAAGAATCAAAGAAGGATGCTCTGAAGCAACAGTTTGAGAATTTCACCTACATTGATGGTGAAACCTTAAGCCAACAATACTTTAGATATATGGATCTGATAGCATCTCTGCAGTCAATGAGTGTGACTCTTGAAAAGAGGGACATAGTTAGAAAGTTTATGAGTGCTCTACCTCATGAATGGACCTTTTATTGTGTTTCCATTAGGAGATCTGAAAATCTTGGAACACTCACTATGACTCAACTGTATGGGATCCTTGATGGATACCGTATGGAGATGGAAAATCTGAAAAAGCGGCAGATGAATGACAGTTTAACCCCTCCTATCAGCAATGCTCTACATGTTACTGAAGGTGCAAGATCTCCCCAGCCACAGATGTACCTGACTTACAACCAGCAGCCATCCTGCTCATCTGGGCCTTATATCACTTTCCTAAGACACAGTGTCAACAAGCACAACAAGGTCCTTTTCAGGAAAATTGTGCATTTGTCTCAGGAAAAGGACACTCTGATAATTTTTAGTTCTGTATTGATGATCTAGAGTGTTTCATCCCAGATGATGTTGAATACATGGACATTGTCCAGTAAATGGCACTGCTTACCTATAGAGCAAAGAAGTTCTACAAAAGAACTGGAAGGCAATTCCCTCAGAACCCAGCAAACAACAAATTTGGTTTTGACAAAGCAAAAGACAAATGTTACAACTGTAACCAACCCGGCCACTTTGCAAGGGAATGCAAGGCTCCAAGATCCAATCCTGGAGCAGCTCAAGCCCATCAACATCATGCTACCGCTCAAGCTATAACCAAGCCAACTGAGCAGACTGCAGTTGTTGCTCAAGAAGTTGACTGGAGCTTTATGGTGCAAGATGTCACCCCTGCTCAAGCTCTCATGTCCGGCACAGAGGATACCAAGGTATGTGAACATCTCTGTTCCCCTGAATGTGTAGCTAAAGTTAAGTTGTATCAGGACTACAACTTGAAACTTAAGTCTGATATTGAATCTTTAAACATACTAAAGGCTGATTTTAAAAGAGCAGAATCTGACTATAAACTAAAAATTAAAGAGTTAGAAAATACTACATCTACTTTAAAACATGAGCACTCCAACTATAGGGCTCAAATCAAAGACTTGGTTTCAAGGTTGACTGAGGCTCAAGCCCAGCTAATAATAGCTGATGCTGAAGCAAAGAAGTATGCTATCCAAGAGCATAACTTCAACACCATTCTTGCATCAATCTCTCACTCAAAGGAATTTTATCAAAACAAGAGGAGGTTGGGAACCAAAGAAACTGCTCCACCATATTCTTATGTGTCTATTAGACAACCAAGATGTGGTACTGATGAGCAAGAGGTTCCAACTGCTGATCCATCATCTGTTAAGAAGATGAGTGATGCAAAAATGGTTACCACCACCACCACAAAGAAGGAACAGGTAGAAAACCCTATCCCATCAGCTGAAAACAAACCTCTGACCACCAAACAAAGGAGAAACAAGATACAAGCAGCCAAGAGAACGACCAAGAAAGTGGCTGAGTCCAAATTTAAAATTGACCCAAGGCAAAAGGGTGTTTTCATTTCAGCTGGATTTCAAGTGGTAAGCTCAGATTCAGGATATGAGTGTAGTACCAGCACTCCTATCCAACTAAAGGATCTGAAGCAAAAAAGGAAAACAGTTGAGGAAACCAAGAAAATCAAGAAGCCACAACCTGCAAATCGCACCAAAGCAAACTCTGAATGCATAATGTGTGGTCTGCACAACCACATGGCAAAAGATTGTTTCTACAATCTTGCAAGCACACACTATGCAAACGAAGTGAAGAAAGGAGCAGTCAAGAAAGGTATCGCATCTGGACAACACAACATAGTCCAAATGTTGAAGAAAGGAAAGCTAACTTCCGAAAGTAAATTACCTTCGGAAGAAACATCTTCTTCCGGAAGGAAAATAGCTTCGGAAGACAAACCAAAGAGATTTCCGAAGAACAAGAAAACACTGCTCAAGCCTTCCGAAAAGAAGATTGCTTCGGAAGAGAAAGTTGTGAAAGCTTCTTCCGAAAAGAAAGAAGCCTCAGAAGAATGCTCAGCTGCTCAAACTTCATCAAGTTCATCTTCATAAATCAACCAAAGGATGGAATGGAAGATCAGAGAAGATGCTGCAGCCAAAACCTCCTCTTCACAAACCACTATTGAACCCCCATGCATACATTTTGGTTCAGTTATGTCATCACCATTGGAAGAACTCAAGACAAATATGGCTTGGGTTTCCAATCCAAATTAACTTTTTCACCTATATGCAGGGACATCCATATGATAAAAATAGAAATATTTGGATTGTAGATAGTGGATGCTCCCGGCATATGATAGGGAACAGATCTCTCCTTCAACAATTTCAAAATTTTGATGAAGGTCCTATTCAGTTTGGAGGTGAAGCCGGAGGATATATCTCTGGTAGAGGTAATGTGTCCAATGGTAAGTTAACAGTTGACAAAGTACACTTTGTCAAACAGCTTGAACATAATCTCTTAAGTGTTTCTCAATTATGTGATCAAAAGCATCAAATGATTTTCACAGAACATGAGTGCATTATCCTTAAACCTGGGATGACAATTCCTAAGGAATTGGTGCTTCTTAAATCTCCCAGCAAAAGGGATATGTACAAGCTAGAAATGGACAATGCTTCCCCACTGGGTGAAGTATCATACTTTCTTTCTAAAGCAAATAGTGATGAGTCAACTCTTTGGCATAAACGTATGTGTCATGTAAAATTTAAGACAATGAATAAATTGGCTAAAAATATCTTGGTACATGGTATGCCTAAAAAGGAGTTTTTCTATAAAAGACAACTGTGTTGCTTGTCTGAAAGGGAAACAACATAAGGCATCTCACAAATCTAAAGAAGTTAACTCCATTACTACTCCATTACACTTATTGCATATGGATCTTTTCGGTCCCACAAGTATAATGAGCATTGCAAGGAAATCATATTGCCTTGTGATAGTTGATGATTTTACTAGATTTACTTGGGTGTTTTTCTTAAGAACTAAAGATAAAACTGCTGAAACTTTAAAATCTTTTATTCTTAAGATAGAAAATCAAATTGATCACAAGGTAAAAATAATCAAAAGTGATCAAGGGACTGAGTTTAAGGATCAAGTTCTTGACTGATTTTGTAACTCAAAAGGGATTGCCAGACAATATAGTGCTCCTAGAACTCCTCAACAAAATGGTGTTGCTGAGAGGAGGAACATGACACTTATTGAGGCTGCAAGAACCATGTTAGCTGATTCAAAGCCGCCCCTAACTTTCTGGGCAGAGGCAGTCAGCACTGCATGCTATGTGCAGAACAGAGTTCTCATTGTCAAGCCCCATGGAAAAACCCCTTATGAGTTATGGAACAAGAGGGTTTATTGGCTTTTTAAGGTCCTTTGGCAGCAGATGCATAATACTTAACATAAAAGACAATTTGGTAAAGTTTGCTGAAAAGTCAGATGATGCTATCTTTGTTGGATACTCTTTAAGCTCTAAAGCTTATAGAGTATACAACATTAAGAATCAACAATTTGAGGAGTCATCCCATATAGTTGTGAATAAGCATACTCCTTGTGTTAAGGGAAATGGTCCTGACCATATTTTTGATTTAGAATTGTTTCCCAACTATTCTAAACAATCTTTTGAGAATGTTTCAGCTAGAACAGGTACTCTAAGTGATTCAGACAATGATCAGACATTTGAGTTGCCCAGACCCATTCCAAATTCTCCAAGAAGGAATGAAGATCAAGCTCCCACCACTGAAAGCCCTGAAAGCCTAAATCTCTCAGGAAACAATGGAGCTTCAACTAGTTGTCAGCAAAATGAGAATCAACTCTCATCAAATGACAACTCCATATCTCAACACCAAGCTGATGAAGATAGTTATCTGGAGGATCAGGAAGCTGATGATACTATCTTACAACAAAACATCATTGATGCTGTCACTCATTCATTCAATCAATCTTCATTGAATGAAAGAGAGTCATCAGCTGGAACCTATGATAATAATCCTGATCTAAATCAGTCAAACCTAGATTTATCTATGCAATTAGATGTAATTCCAAATATCAGGATTCATAGAAATCATCCAGCTAAAGACATCATTGGAAAGGCTTTAGAAGGTCTGAAAACAAAGAGACAGACTCAGAATGGAAATGTCTGCCTGTACTCATGCTTTCTATCTCAAATGGAACCCAAAAAGGTAAAGGAAGCCCTCAGGGACAACAACTGGGTTGAATCAATGCAAGAGGAATTGCTTCAATTCAAGCGGCAAAAGGTGTGGAATCTATGTCCATTACCTCCTGGTCAAGTCCCTATTGGCAAAAAATAGGTGTTCAGAAACAAAAGAGATGATAGAGGTTTGATTATCAAGAACAAAGCAAGACTTGTGGTTCAAGGATACGCACAAGAGGAAGGGATAGATTACACTGATGTCTTTGCACCTGTTGCAAGACTTGAAGCTGTAAGAATCTTTCTTGCCTTTGCTGCATCCAAGAACTTCACAGTGCACCAACTTGATGTCAAATGTGCATTCTTGTATGGGGATATTGACAGAGAAGTCTATGTGTGTCAACTACCTGGTTTTGAAGACCCACAGAACCCCCACTATGTGTGCAAACTAGATAAAGCTCTCTATGGACTGCATCAGGCACCAAGGCTGTGGTATAAGACACTGTCTCAATTTCTTCTCAAGAATGGCTATACCAGAGGCACTATAGACAAGACATTGTTCATAAGAAGATCAAGAAAAGACATGTTGCTAGTTCAAGTCTATGTTGATGACATCATATTTGGTTCCTCAAATGACCAAATGTGTAAAGACTTTGAAAGCATCATGAGGAAGGAGTTCGAGATGAGTTCTATGGGAAAAATGGATTTCTTCCTAGGAATTCAAGTGAAGCAAATGGAAGATGGCTTCTTCATAAATCAATATAAGTATGTCAAGGACATCTTAGAGAGATTTGAAATGAAAGATTGTAAACCAGCTAAGACACCAATACAAAGAAATCGTAATCTTTGTCCTGACTCCGAGGGGGAGGATACTGATCAGCATTAGTACAGGCAAAATTATTGGATCTCTGATGTATCTCACTGCCAGCAGACCTGATATCATGTTTTCTACATGCATATGTGTAAGATATCAAGCTGCTCCTAAGGTGTCTCACCTTATTACTGTCAAGAGAATACTTAGATACCTCAAAGGTGCTCCTAAACTAGGCCTCTGGTATCCTAAGAACAAGGATTTCAATCTCTACAGTTATACTGACAGTGATTATGGTGGATGAAACATCAATAAGAAATCCACATCAGGAGGATGTCAATTTCTTGGTTGAAGGAACATCTCCTGGCAACGCAAGAAGCAATCGTGAGCATCTACATCAACTGCTGAGGCTAAATACATAGCTGCTGCTAGCTACTGTGCTTAACTTCTATGGATTCGAAATCAGATGTTAGATTATGGCTTCAACTTTATGGAGACTCCCATCCACATAGACAACAAGAGTGCTATCTCAATCACTGAAAATCCAGTCAAGCACTCTAAAACAAAGCATATCGACATTATGGTATCATTTCATTAGAGATATTAATGAGAAACATCTGATTAAGTTAGTCAAAGTTGATTCAAATGAATAATATGTTGATTTGTTCACCAAAGCCTTTGATGAACAAAGATTTAAATATTTAATTACGGCTGTTGGGATGATAAACATTGACTAACTCTTTTGAACAATGTGTTAAGTCAAACTTGTCTACTTTACAATCTAAGTCCTATTACATTAAGTATTTCTCCAAAATTTTTCAAAGTATAAACTCTTCCGAAGAGAAATCTACACTCAGAAGATAGTCTCAGTCTTCTTCCGATTTCTCTTATCCAGATATATCTTCCGAATAGAATTATGCCTCGGAAGACACATTAATCATATATTAATTTTCTTCCAAAGGCAAATTTCTACTTCTACGGAAGCACATTTTCACTTCGGAAGCAAAAAGGATTTATAACAAATTTTGCTTTGAAAGCATATTTGGCTTTTGGAAGACACTCAGGAGAGAGAATCTTAACAGTTCTCTCGAAAGCCTTTATTAACGGAAGAACACTTTTTAAATTGTAACGGCAACATTTGGGGCCCACTCTGCAAAAAGTAAGATTTTACGGAAGATTATAGGTATATTTTTAATAAAACATCCTTACCGCCCCTGTTAAATCAGCCGTAACTGTCATTTCATCTTATCGGTTTGATTTTTTTTACTTCGCTTAAAAGGATTCCGCCCATTCTTTCTACTTTCTTTACCACTGTAAAAGCCAAAATACACTATTTCCATTATCTTCTTCGAACCCAATTTCCCTCTTTCCGAAAATCTTCAAACTATGGCTCTCAATCCCCAACACAATCAAATTGCCATTCTCGATTTCTCTATGGACGACGATTTCACTTAGATCATCCAGTTTCTCACACAATCAGTATACCTTCCCGCTCTCACCATAAACCCTGTCATCTATTCTAACCATATGTCTGATTTTTGGACAAATGGTCAAAACACAATCATAAACAATGAGAGGGTAATTCAATTGAGAGTCTGTGAACAAGAAATAGTGGTAAGCGAATCCACTATCAGAGAGCATTTGGAACTTCATAACGCTAGAGCCCTAACCGAATTTCCAAGATCTGATTTGGAAGATACATATGTTCAAATGGGCTATGGGGGTGATGTGAGTAAATCCATTGTCTACAAGTTTAACTTCTCTTACAACTGGAAGTTCTTCCTCCACATCATTCTTCAAAGTCTATCAAACAAATCAGGAGGTTGGGATCAAATCCCTTATGAACTAGGCTGTCTAGTTCATGGGTTGGTCAAAGGTCTGAGGTTCAACTATTCCAGGTTTGTTCTGAATAATCTAAGGGGAAACCTTATCAAGAACACATTCTACGTGTATACCCATTTCATTCAGCACATCATCAACTGTGAACTGGACCTGGATAGGCTAGAACACAAGGATATTCTGGTAGTTCCTCACATGAAGCCTGGTATCTTCCGAATGCTGAAAAAGGTGTCATCCAACTTCACTGGGAGATTCACTCCTCTGCTGCCAGGTATGCTTGAGCCTATGGCTCCTGGTGACATCCCTGATCATCCCACAGGTGATGAACCCACACCAGCTATCACCCTTCCACTCCAGAAGGCCTCCCTACCTATCAAAAGCCTTTATCACAAATGTTCCAAGCGAACCCTTGTTCAATCTACTCTGATTGAACAAGCCCCTGATCAACCCAAAAAGGCTAGAGTGGAACACACGGCTCCCACTCAGTCTGAGGTCTCACTATCCTCTCCAATAGACCTCAATATCAGTGTTGAATCTCCTCAGTCTCAACCTGATGAGCCCATTACCCAAGCCTCAAGCCCTCAGGATGAGTCCCAACACTCACCTAAGCAGCCAAAAAGGGACAGCCGCATCACTGGCTCAGAGCCATTAGATGTTGACCAAGGTTCCGGGTCATTAGGCATAACCTCTATATCCTTTACTGACCTTTTAACCCACACTGATGATGAGTTTATGTTCTCTCATGGCTATGAAGTTGATCTGCCATACCAACCTTTAGATCAACAGAACCAAGGAGAATCTCTGATCTCTGACCCACATCAGCAACCTATCACTGAGGTGAGTCCCACTGGTGTGCAGGGGACTCATGTGGGCTCAGCTGCCACTACTAAGAGTTTCTCATTGAGCTCTCAGGACAGTGGTAGCATCAATGAGATTGAGTCTACGACACCTTTGCCCATTGACATCTCTGAAAGAGATGACTTTGAGCAAGGGTATCCAGGGCGCCAAGAAACCACCACTAGTGATGAGGATGTATATACTAGGTATGTTGTCTCATCTCCCCATGATTCTTCAACTAAAGATGTGGGAAGTCTGAAACTCACAATTCAATACTTGCTTTCTAAGGTCTCAAACCTTGAATCTAAGGTTAGGATCCTAGAAAACAGGTCTGTCACTTAGCAACTTGAGATTGACAATCTCAAGGCCAAACTAGCTGAGACACATATTGAGAAGTCTGTCAGGCATGTACCCACTCAAGTTTCTTTAAGTTCTTCCTCTAGCTCATCTACTTCTCAAGATAATGCTACCAAAAAGGGGGAGAATGTATAGAAACAAGCTCATGAGGAGCCTCAAATTTCTGAGGAACCTCAATCTCTGGCACTCATAACTTTATTCTCCCCTTACCCTCCACACAAGCAATCACCTACTATCATCCCACAACCACCTCCTTTAATGTTTCAAGTAGACCCAAGGATGCTCATCAACCTTCACAATCTTTTCACACAATTCCTGATAAACTCCTCACTTGAACAACCATCCCCTGATGTTGCAACCACCTACTTTGGAGAAGAAGAAATTCAAAGCTTCCGTGTACCTCCTACCACTCAGGTGGAAGTTGGTCAACCTAAGGTAACTATGAAACCTGAGATTCAATTCGAAAGGGAAATAGGGACTGATGGCCCAGCAACTACCTTAGTTGGGACAGCTGGTACAACTACATCAATTTCTTCCGAATCGAAAATTCAAGCTGCGGAAGCAATTGCTGGCTTATCATCTTTGCCCGATGATCTCACAGAGGCCATTCTTGATCTAGCCTCTGAGGTGAATAGTGAGGACTTCCTTACAACTCCTATTCTTCCATAGACAACACATGATCAATCAGGACCTTCTCAACGTCAACCCTCTCAATCTCAATCCTCAAAGCCAAAATCTCCAAAGAAAGTATCTCCTCATGACTACAAAGGAAAGAGGAAGATGATTGAGGAGGAACTTTTTGAGGATGAGAGAATGAACAAGCTGAGGAGAAAAGGTATGCTGCCTACTGAAAAGTTGTTGGCTGTAAGCAGTAAAGCAGCAACAACATCTCAGCAAGCCAACAATGAGAAGACGAGGCTGGAAGTAATTGACAGACTTATCAGCCTGGGAGTAGTAAATAAAGAAGTGCTACTACTCCCACTTGATGAGCTTATCAAGTTGGAAGAGGCAACTTTGCTAAAAAGAGAAAAGGAGCATGCAACAAAGTTAGTCAAAGATGAGAGGGCTAGAAAGATGAAAGAAGAAGCAGAGAGGAAGAAGAGGATGGAGAGGATAACATTTTTATGCTCAGGAGGTTATTCTCAGGAGGAGCTGAGTCCTTATGACAATGAGACAATCCTACTTCTTGTCAATAGAGAACATGATCAGATCAGCAAGGAGAGGAAGATGGCTGCTAGGGAGAAAGCCAAGGAGAGGAAGAAGAAAGAAGAAGAGGCCAAGCTTGCAGCAGCCAAGAAGGTAGGAGATAAGGCCTGGATGAAGGCTTATCTTAGAGCACATTGCTCCACTGGCAGGCAGGTTGGTCCCATGTTAGAGAAAACACTACAGCGACATGTCAGAGAAACACTACAGATACATGTCAGTGATATCAAGGTTGACATTCGCTTAGAAAGAAGGAAGGAGGTATCCTAAGGGATACAGAGAGTGGAACCCAAGCCAACTCCCAAACCCAAACCACAACCATAACCACAACCCATACCATATGAGCCTATACCCTTTTCCTTCCCCATTAAAACCGAACCCATCACTGAACCATACACCCCTGAACCAACACCATCCATCCTACCCTTACCAACTTCCTCTGCTACATAATAACCACCACCACTACTCATCCTACAACCCAAAACACAACCCAAAACCCAACCTATGTCCAAACCATTCTCTGAACCATCTAAACCTGCAACCTTAAAGGAGATTGGGGAGATCAAAAGGAAACTCACCAATTGCTCTAGAGTGAGTAGTATCTCTTATGATGATGGGATCATCACAATCAAATACATTGATGGATCATCAAGCTCCATCACAAGAAATGCATTCCTAGATCTTCCTAGAGAAATTCTACACCAGTCACTTAGTCTGCTGGCCTTAAACTCTGGGTCCTTGAAAGATGATGAAAAGAGACTAAGAAGAAGATTGGTATCCATTTTGGACACTAGGAATGGAGACAGACTACCAAGACAACCTCTTGTTCCTAGACAAAGAATTGTCCAATGAAGTTTTGAGATACCTTCCCACGACTTTGTTATGGAGAGGGAGAATGGAGAGATAGACAGGTTAACTACCTCTTCTCTGCTACACGTAAGCAGATTTGACATTGCTGAGTTAGCAGAGAGACCATTCACCAATCCATCTAACTCCCCTTTAGCTGCTCATATCAGAAGACACATTGACAACCTGCATCTTGCCAAACTCAACAAAAGGCAAGAGCTGAAGAGGAGTTGAAATGTAAAAGGAAACAGAGTGTAGTTTTGGTAGCATCATCCTAGGGGGAGTTTGTTGGATCTATTAAGACTGGTGCAACCAAAACAACACTTAGAAGAAATCTGCACAACTAAGGAATGTCTTACGAAGGCAATGCTGTAACTTCCGAAGCTTCTGAGATAATCTTTTGAAGAGCTTCCGTAGGATGAACTCAGTCTTTCGAGACTAAGAAGTTCTCCTACCGAAGAGGACACTTAGAAGAATGAAGACCAAGTCTTCCGAAGACTAAAGCCTCAGAAGAAGCTGTGTCTTCCGAAGTATAAAAATGCTTTGGAAGAACTTATTCTTCCAAAGCTATTTTACCTTTGAAAGAAGCACAGTATGAACCACTAGACAAAGCATGGTCCGACTCACACTTGCTACCTACCCTGATCTTCTGCCAAGATGCGTTCCACGCTCGTGTGTTTGACCTTACGTCTGTCCACTGTTCACCATTCCTTAGTAGGTGCAGTTGCCACCTTTAGTGGTTGACCAAATGGTAAGTCATGGACCTGTCATGACTACCAAATCTTAGATATATTTTATCTATGATACCTTACCTCTTACAATGTAGTATTTGTATAGTAGTAAGTCCCAACATGTTATCTACGTATAACAAGCTGTAGATAGTAGTATATATAGTCACTCATTGTAACTTAGTATCCATGCTTCTGCATGAGTCTTGTAATACTTAGTTGAGAGATAATATATACAAGTATCTTGAAAACTTCTCTTGTTCCTACTTATTATATTATTATCAACTGAGTTCTTGATTCTGCAATTCATCCTTGAGTAATATCTGGTAAGTTTGAGAGAAATACTAAGTGTTGTGAACCCATATCGATCCTGTAGTTTGGCTCGACAATCTGATGATCCAATTATAGCTAACACTTGTTAAAGTTTCTAAATAATCTTTTTTATTTTTACGAAACACTTTAAAATATTTTTTATAATGTTTATTGATACATTAGGGATGCTCAAAAAGGCTCAAAGTTTTGGGCTCGTGTTCGAGACAAATTCCAAGTTAAAATGCATAGTGATCTATGTCATAATCCTGTCCAAATTTCTAGAAAATGGTCGGTTATGCCAACCAAACTTACCCATTTCAACAATATTTATAATTGGTTATCAAATAATCGATCACGTGGGAGTAGCGATGTCGACACGAATCGGATTAACAAAAACAAGCATAAAACCACGTTTACCATGATAAAAGCATGAGAGTTATTAAGAAAGTCGACAAAATGGCATCTTGTTTCTTTGCCAAAAGTCCATCGATCAACTAAACAATTGAAAATATCATTGAGCACCAATGAAACAAACTCTTCACAAGGCCACTCGAATGCTCGTTCCTAAATCAATGTTAACGACACCGACGACGAGCTTGATTTTGATCTCCCTGAAGAACTGGTTCACCCGATCGATAAAGATAAGGCAAAGGTTAAAGGTTGATCCTCATTATCTACCTCGACTGTTGGAATTAACAAGACGATAAATTGAATCTTTTCAAATCACATTCACAACCAACTGAATATCTTATTGTACATGTTTAGAGACCAAGTTTATCAAAAGAAGAAAAATAATAGAAGACGAAGTCAACAAAGCAAAGTTAAATTCAAGACAAAATAATAATCAAAATTAGCGTTTATGGTGTAATACTCCCTAGAATAGTATAAATAGAAACCCATTAGTTCATTTATTAGTGTGTTTCTCATGATGTAAATCACCACCTAAGGAGAAATTCTCCTTTGGGTGGGCTTGATCTTAATTTTTGTTGTATGAAGATCCTTAACATCAATGAGTTCATCTTACTTTCATCATTTACTTCTTCTGTTATTTGATTTACACACATTCACCCATAGCAATTTTGACATTAAGGTCTTGAACATAGTAAATAATAAGATCCAAGCTCAATGAATCTAAAATATTGATTAAATAAAGCTGTTGGTTGTTGGATTCATCAATTGATTCAGATCTAATTTTAATTTTATGATGTCAAAAACAAAGAAGAAAAGAAGAAAAATGAAGAACAAGACGATGTTCATCAATAAAAAAACCCATGTGTTCATTAGTAAAATTCAAGAAGAAATCAACAAATCTATTCAAATTTGGTATAATTTGAGAATGATTAATCAGTTTTCTGATTATCATCATAAAATCTGATGCAATTGGATAGATCAAAATCAAAAGAGAAACAGAAAAAATAGAAATGTGCGTGCACTGTTCATCGAGATGAATTAAAGTCAAGTAATCAATAATGTCGGTGTAACTGATTATGGTGAAATCGGTACCATACATGATTCACAAATCATTTTCCCATGAAATCAAAACCGTTTTCATGATCTGAATTATTCAGAATAAAAAATCAGATTAACAACTTCATAATACTGACATTTGTATTTGTTCAAGATTCATCAAATGTGAAATGTGGCTGAAACTTCATTAAATGTGAATGTTTTTTTTGTTTGATGAACGCAACTGCTTAAAGACAAACAACCATGGTAATACTCATTGAAATGCGGTTGTGCATGAGTCAACTAATGCGGCAGATTCAAGTGAGACAACAAACAAATGCGAACGTAATTGCACAAACAAATGGTGTTAATGCATGTGAACTTTTAATGCAGCTGACATTCAAACAAATGCAGATGCATTGAAACATGCATGTTCTCACACAAATGTGGATGCTCATTCATCCAAATGGATGTGAAATGTGCATTCTTATATGGTAAGATTGATGAAGAAGTTTATGTTTCTCAACCTCCAGGCTTTGAAGATCCGGACTATCCTCACAGAGTATACAAGCTTGACGAAGCCTTATATGGTCTTCATCAGACACCAAGGAAGTGGTATGAGACTCTCTCATCCTTCCTGCTGAAGCATGGATACAAAAGAGGAACAATAGATCAGGCTCTCTTCCTCAAACATGAACATCAATATCTCTTGGTAGTGCAAATATATGTAGGATGACATTATATTTGGATCAACAAACAAGAGATTGTGTGAAGAGTTTGAATCATTGATAAAATCTGAGTTTCAGATGAGTTCTATGGGAGAGCTAACATTCTTTCTTGGCCTGCAAGTTCATCAAAAACCAGATGGTATTTTTATCAATCAAGGGAAGTATATTCTTCAAATACTGAAGAAATACTCTCTTGCTGATACATCTTCATGCAAAACACCAGCATCAACCATTGATAATTATACCTTATCCTAAAGGGAAGTCTGTAGATCAAAGACTACATAGATTAATGATAGGATCATTAATGTACTTAACTGCAAGCAAACCTGACATTATGTTTGCTGTTTGTGTTTGTGCTAGGTACCAAGTAGATCCAAAGAAATCACATATGAATGCTGTGAGAGGATATTCAGATATCTTAAAAGGGAAGCCAGCTCTTGGCCTTTGGTATCCCAAAGAAGGAGAATTCAATCTGTACTCCTATTCAGACTGTGACTTTGGAGGATGTAATAATAACAGAAAATCCACAACCGGTGGATGTCAGTTCATAGGACAAAGGATTGTTTCTTGGTAGTGGAAGAAACAAACAAATGTCTTAGTATCCATAGCTGAAGCTGAGTATATAGCTGCTTCAGCTGGTTGCTCTGAAGTTTTATGGTTGCAAAACCAGTTACTTGATTATGGGTACAATTTTATTTAAACACCAATACATATAGATAACTCAGCTGCTATGTTTATCACTGCTAATCCAGTGCAACATAGTAAAACAAAACACATAGAGATAAGATACCATTTTCTGAGAGATTGCTCTGAAAAGGGTTTGATCAAGTTGATCAAAGTGGATACCAACAATCAGTTTGCTGATTTATTCACTAAAACCTTTGATTCAGTAAGATCTAATTTCTTAATTGATTCATTAGGCATGATCAACTTATATTAATTTTCTCTAAATTATTAAGGAAAGCTTGATCTATTCACCATGAAAAAGCCAAAAACATACATAACATCAATAAAAATACAAAAAGAATGTCTTGAATAAAATTTTGTTTTGTTTATAGCCTTTGTATATATAGGAAATGATAGTACACTATCACTTTGTCTACTCTCCTACCTCTAATCTTACTTAAAGTCTGATCAGATGTGCCTTGATATGTAAGTAGGTTCAGCTTGAGTAGAACTTAGACAAATGCATGCCAAATTTAATGTCTAGATGACTGATTATGAGATTTTCCACTTTGAGGAGCAAGCGAGTCTTATCCTGAGGTGATTAACTTACTCACCCAAACACACTATGTACTGACTTCTTATAATTTCAATCTTTGCAATTCATTTTCCCACTGTTTTGCGTGAGCACGTAAAGACCTGGTGCCCAAGGATGATCATATATCAAGCTCTAAAAGAATCCAAAGTGATCACATATATATTAATTTCAAGAGCTTACACAACAATGTGCATTAATAAGATTTCATAGAAATCTTAAAATAGAACTTATACTTAAAGGTACATGGTTTAAGTGTGAAAAAGTTATAAGATGACTCACTAACGGAGGACAACCTTTAATATGACTTGAATGTGGATCCCATATCAGTCTATCACTAATCAAGCTTAAAACATGATAAACAGCATGCCTAGTTGAACATATGCTCTTGTTTGAATTTAAGGGGATCAACATACTTTCAATCAGTACTAGATCATTGTCTACTTCACTTTAAGCTAAAACCATCAGAAGGTAACTTAGTGTCATAGTATGATCCTATTCTCAAAGGTTGTATGTATCTTTAAGTTATGATAATTCTTGTTATTTAACATAGTATGGTGAGATCATTGCTTTTCATGCTCCTTTCTAATTAAATTTATGTTAATAATTCATTATTCAGCACAAATTTAGGGGGAGTAGTAATAATCAGCATGAAAACTAAGTTGAACTAACATATGGAAGGAAATTGAATCATGAACAACTACTTTCACTGTTGGATATCTGACTTGAGAAAATCTTTGCACGATTGTCAATGGAACAAGTCAACAATGGTCCAAAAGCAACAGATGATCTAATATCATATTAGAATCATACATCAAAAAGGGATAAATTTTTATCCTTCAGAAGAAGTTACAGTGCAATATTGCCTTTCAGCAGATGCTACAGTGTAAAAGATCAATCAAGTTAAAATGTGAGACATCCGTAGATTGGTAGCCTATGGATGTGAATGTTTTAGTAAAGTATAATTTATTTCCTTAGATTGATAACATATGGAAATACAAATTATACTTCCGTAGTTCTTCAGGAATTAATAAGTCATCTGTAGATCTCCTTCGGAAGATTTATTTTCCATTGGAAGATATTATTTTCCTTCGGAAGATGACTTCCTACGGAAGCTCTAAGCATCTGAGGAAACTTTAAGTTACTACAGAAGATACATTATCTGCAGAAACAAAAGTTACCACAGAAGTGTTGAGGGTCCCACAATATTAAAAGGCCATTAATTATTTTTATGAAAAAGTGCATAAAAGATACCTTGGACTTGTCATTTTCATTTACTTTTCTCAGAACACTTTTGACCTAGAAAAACCGTTTGTCAAAATCCTCAAACCCTTTTTCCGCCGATACTCAAATTACCACTCAAAAACAATAATTCAGTTCTTAAACTTCAGTTCATCATACAAACATCTTCAGCAAGGTAAATCACTGTTTATCAACTCAATATTGCTGAAATGTTATCGAAACTCTTGAACTTCCTAAAACCTAAAAATTTATGATATCATGCCTAAATACTTAAATCATTATTTTATGATGTTATTGTGTATTGCAGATGGAAAATTGATTCGCAAAGGAGCACAATGTATTTGTGTTCCTAAATCCGGATGACCCTGTTACCAAAGGATATACAGAGATCATACGATATCTAAGGCGTTCGAGGATATACTATGCATTATCTGCTGACCTAATAATCTATCAAACACATATGATAGATTTCTGGAACACTATAAGAGTAGCTGAAGAAAATGGTGAAAAAGTTATCTACGCATCGATCAGGCATAAAGTTATGAGAGTGGATGAACAGATTATAAGGAGGGTGTTGGAGCTGGGTCAGGTCACCCCAATATATTCGACCATGAATACATTCAGAAGGTGTTTGACTTATAGGATACAACGGAGATTATAAGAATGGTGAGATCAAGAAGGGGAGACTGTGCAAGCCCTACAGATTCCTGTGTCACACATATTTGAAATGTATATCAAATAGGAAGTCTGATGTGGATAGATTCTCAAGACACGTCTCCTCTGGAATCATTGGATTATTTAAAAGAAGAACGTACAACTACTTTAAGTACATTCTTGGATGCTTATGTGATAAAGTCGAGGTACAAGAGGCTGATAAGATGTACATGTTCCCAAGATTTCTTCAGCTGATTATCAATGACTCCCTACCACACATAGAGAGGGAAGGTGATATGTTTGTTCAAACACATTTGGGACGATCTGTATTGAACAAGATCAGTGGTAGATATGAAGGGGAGGAAATGGAAATGTTCCCTCATATTGTGGATGCAAATGCTGAAATACCACAAGAGTTAGTGGTCATAGAAGAAGAAGAACAAGCTGAAGAATCTCCTGCTAAAATTGAGCAAGGTTCACATTCACCTCCTCAATCTGCTATGATTAATCAACCCTCATCACCATGGCTCAACAAGCTTCTCCACCTGAACAACAACCATCTGCATAACCTCAACACATACAAACCATCTCTCTAAATCAATCCCAACCATCCTCTCCCAAATCACAAATATCCACCAACTCCACTCAGTCAGAAAATCTCTCTCCCATACTACCATCACCCCACCAAGAACAACCTCAAAGCTTAATCTCACCTGTGATTGAAGCCAACCCAGCTTCTGGGAGTAACACTCCTACTGAACTAGTGATTGGAGAAGAAGAGGTTGATGAAGCATAGGGTGAAGCCACTAAAGAAGTGCATTTAGAGGCTTAGAATGAGGAAGAACAGAAGGTAGGCCAGGTTGTACATCATGATAAGCCTAAGAATGAAGAAGAAGATCAGTTTATTGACATCACTGCTTATCATGAAGATGACCTTGATGATGAAGATATTGATGTCAGTAAAATTTTCCTTGTAGCAAAATACAACAAATTGACCATCAAATCCAACAAGAGAAAGGAGAAACTGAGGAAGATGGAGGAGGAAATAAAGGAAAAGGATGCCATCTTAACTTTGCATGAAGGGTCTATCAGAAGATTGAGAGATGATGCTCAAACTGATCATGAAGTGATAGATGCCTTGAATGGTCTAGTAAGAGAGTTGAAAGAGGAATCGGAAAAAGAGAAAACAGAGAAGGAACAAATTGTCTTAGAGATGAACAATGCACAAACCACCATCTCTAAGCTATCTGAATGCCTTACAGGTAAAGATGATGAAATTGAGAGATTGAGAAAGACACTTAATGAGCTTGAAGCTGCATAATTTTCTCAAATTATACTACATGCTGACAAATCCTCGTCTAGGGCTGATCAACTAATCATCAGGTCCTACTTATCTTGTTTCGCATTCTCTGGAAACATCTTCATCAATTCCTTCCTCCTTTCATAGACATTTGTATTCTTAGCCATAGATTTTATTTCTTGAGGTTTCAGTATTCTCATCCTCTTTGTAGTCTCTAAATATTGAGGATTATCTGTATCAAGTACAATCACCTTGTTTGTTTGTGCTTCTGTCTCTTGGAAGCTCCTCACCAAATTCCTTAGTGACTCAGACTGAAGTCTCTTCCAAGGATAGTTACGTGCTTGCAACCATGATCTTAAAGCATGAATACTCATATTTTCATGATCAGGATGGTGCAACTCAGATGTAGGCATATCCTCAACATTTATACTCTCTTGTAATGGATTCCACTCTCCATGTTCAACTATAATCTCATTTGAATCTACTGGAGCAACAAACTCAGTAGTAATACATTTCTCATATTCTTCATTAATCTGAGAAACCGTCAAACCATCAAGAAAAACTCTATTATACTTCATTCTCACCAAGTAATTATACCTATCTTCAAAATCAATAGGTACATCATCTTAAGTTGTCTCGGTTGGTGAAAAAGTTGGCTCAAAGTTAGCTTCTGCAATATCCTCATCTTCAAGTACTTCATCATACCAATCGTCACCAAATTCATCTTCTATGTCATCAAGAGCTCCAATCTTCTCGTGAACATATTACTCTTCTTTTTCTTGACTATCACCAGTCTTTTAAGTTTTAGATGATGGTTAAGATAAAACTAAAACATCTACATCATCAATCTTTCTTTTTCCTTTATCAACTTCAGGAATCTTTTCAATATCAATTGGATTTATCTCAGAAACAATCACAATCTTTGGAGAATCAGACTTTTGGTTTTCTTTCATTTTTTCTAACTCCTCTTTCATGATTTCATTTTCTTCTTTCAACTTGTTAAACTTTTCTTCCATTACGTCATAATCTCTCATCATCACTTCAAATGTCTTTACATTTTCCTCCATATCTTTTACAAGTTCAACAATTTCATCATCTTTCTTTTGAATTACCTCTTTTAACTTCTCATTTCTTCTTTTAGATCAGTAATGATATTTTCTTAAGCAATATTAGTTTCTTTCAAAGTATCAATCACATCCACATCTAGTACATCTTCTGTTTGTATAAACACATTGTGTGCTGTAATAACATGAGTTTCTTTAGCTTTAATTGGAGTGGAACTTTGGAAGATAGGCTCATTCATCATAGCATCAATAAAATCAAATCCAAAATCCTGATTTTGATCATGTTCTTCATTTACATTAGAGTCTAACACGTTCTCAACATGAGTTTCTTCATTAACTCCTTCATCATGATCAATACCAGTAGTAGTTCCTTCATCAACATCATTTCTTTCTTTAGCATGATCAGAAATAGTTTTCTCATTACTCTCCGATTGATGTGCCTCAACTGCATCATCATCATCATCATCATTATCATCATCACTACTTGATGAACTTTCATCATTATCATCATTATCTTCATTTTCATCATCATCTCCTTCATTTTCATCATCACCAGGATGTACTTGAGGAGTTTCATCAATAAGATCAGCTGGATCCACTGGTTCACCTTCAGTCAAATGAAAGTGATCTATATTGATATCTACTTCATCTCTTGCAACATTCCTCATGTAATCAAACATAGGTACATTCTGAGCACCTGTAATCATGGCCAACCTCTTGTAAGATATCTCAATCATGTGCTCAAGTTCTAAGATTTCTCCCCTAACACCATAAGAATGGAAATCTGGGTATTCTTCATTAATGATCATCTATAAGAATCTTGGACACATTAGGTATTTGTTCCTGATACCTTTCTCCAATTTGAATATAAACCGATTCAAAATCCATTTGGCCATGTTGTATTTTCTGTTAGTAGCAAGTGCAACAATAGGAGATGCAATGTCTACAGGGAAAGAATTCCATCCCACACTCCTCTTAGACATACAGTGCTGGAATATGTAACACAATAACTTCAAGTGGTTGTAGACTCTGGCTCTAAAGAATTTCTTCTTTGGAAAGTGATCAGGATGACCCATTTTCATGACTGTCTCTCTACATTCATTGAATGTCAGTTCTGATAAATCTTCTGGATCATTTTGTCCATATCTTAAGGCAGTTTTGATAGAATCTTCTGAAACTTCTTTCATTCTATCATTGGTAACAAAACCTCTCAACACTTTTCTTCCTTCATCATTTACTTCAATAGATGTTGTGTTCCAGAACTTCTTGATTAATCTGGAATAGATCACTGGTTGGTAACACATAGAATATACATACTTAGTCCTTAGTAAAAGTCTGATCATTTCTTCATAACTGACAACATCTTGTACATCCTCATTAAGTAATGCTGCAACGTTGTGCTTTGGCTCAAACTTTAAATCATTCATCTGCACAAATGAAAACAAGAACTTTAGTCAATTTGATTTTTAAACACTTTGAATTTAATAGATGTTGATTGGAATTTAAAAAAATATTATGTTTTAAAAGTTTTGTTTTAATATGACTTGTACTTAGAAAATTTTCTAAGTATTTATGTACTCTGTTCAAGAACATAATACTTGCGAGTTAGTGTTTCTATGATTTAAAACACAACAATTATATAAATTTTATCAAACATATTAAACAATTGAATTTTTTATGAAATTTTATTTTTATTAAAAAAAATCAAAAATCCTGATTGTTCATCTTCATTCCTTCGACAGATGAACTATCATCATCGAACCAATGTTTATGAAGTTCAATGTTTTATATATCAAATTGCTCGAAATCAAATCTACATCAACATTCTATCATCAATTTTAGTTCTTAGTTCTCATTCATTTCACAAATTTCAGATTATCATTCGACTTAGGGTTCATACGCCTAAATAGCTATGAAACGCCCAATCAAATGTGAATCAAATTCTTGAAATAGTGTAGATTTGATTATGAACTTACGTTTATAATCTGATAAACATACTATCGATCGTAATATTATAGCACAAACAATCAAACTAAGGGAAAAAAAGGTAACCGAGAGTCGAGAGAGTGAGTTCAGGGGATTTGAAGTGAATGAAAGAATGAAAAACACGAAGTGTTGTATTTATGCTAAGTAAAAACTTTAGGCGCATGAGCACTGTTGTGCGCATGGAGTTGAATTTTTCACTAAGTTTTTAGGCGCATGAGCACCGTTTGTGCGCATGAGGTTAGGCGCATGAGCACTGTTCACCCGCCTAAGCATTGTGTAGGCACTACTTGTAAGGCCCTGATCCTAGGAAACCTCATAGTTGGTCATTCACAGCAAAAGATAGATTTAAAACATTCATTTAAATATATATTACAGCGGAAAATTATAGAAAATTTCAATCCATTACAACATAACTAAATTTAAAACATTAACATTGTCTTTAAGCATCGAATAGTCTTTAAAAATCCTCTTAATATTTGTCTTCATCAGGGATGTCAGTCTTCAGATGCCAAGAAGCTTTAGATCCATGCTCCCATCCCATAAGTCCTAAATCTCACCTGTCACCTAATATGCATAAAAAGTCAGCTTCGATGAGTAAATTCTAGGTTTACTTCATTAAATAACTTTTGTAAGATGTATTAGCTTTAACATCTGAAAATACTCATCATCTATCAGAACATTGATATACATAGATTATTGCTTTATCGATACTGTAGCATTAATTATTAACTATTACTCTTCTTTATCGGTCAATTCCCAGTTACTATCGGTTCCTATGATCAACATAGGACTTTACTGACATGCCAATTCAGGTCATACAGTCGTACCCAAACAAGACATTATTGTCATGTCAATCCAGGCCTTACTGACCTACCTGTTCGAGCCTTTACTTTACTGTCACGAGGGTACAACAAATGCAACCCTCCTCTGTCATTTGCTTGTAAGGCTTTACTTTATCAAGGTACACATTATGGGCCCAATAACAGTTCTTTAAGTTTCACTTTCATCTTTAGTTTTTACATACACTTTACACATAATAAGAAGTAAAAATCTTAGGTTTACTATGCATAATAGCCCTAAAAACATGAAAAAACTTGTAAATAAGGGGATCTAGAACTCACGTTATCGTTAAGTAAGCCTGCGTCTAAGCTACTTAGCCTATGTTCGGGTCACACCATCTTCATAATAATTAACACAAAAATAGGTCATTCTCTACACAGTTTCGCCAGCAATTTCGCTGGTAATTTCGCTAGTTTCACTGCCAGTTTCGCCCGGCAGTTTCGCTACCAGTTTCTCCCAGCATTTTCTTTGCCAGTTTCGTACTGCAGTTTCACTGCGAGTAGCGCCTAACTTTCGTTGGAATTTCCTAGTTTCGCAATATCTACGGGTCAACCTAAGCACTAGCGAAGTTACCAGCGAAACTATAGTTTCACTGGAACTTTCTTAGTTTCGCTAGATGAGCCCTTAGTTTCGCTGGATGAGCCCTTAGTTTCGCTGGATGAGCCCTTAGTTTTGCTGGATGAGCCCACAGTTTCACTGATCGGGCTCACAGTTTTGCAAGATGAATAAAAATGACGAACCAGCCCTTTTTTAACCCAAAATCTTAACTTTTTACGTACAAATTATTGGTTTACCATCATGAAACCATATCTAACCTTTTTACATGTTTTCATAGATAAAAATTTAACCTTTATGTGATTCTTTGAAACTTCGGAAGCGGTCTCTCTATCTTTCTAGATAGAGGAAAGACTTGCCACCATATACCCCTCCCAGACCCTGCTCTTCAGCGGGAGACACTGGGTATGTTTGTTTGTTTGTTTGTGATTCTTTGAAACTTTTGAACCCAAAACCCTAAAAATCCGTATATGTTCTAAAGGGATGTTTGGAGGATGATTCTTACCTTGATTTCTTGCTCTTTCCTTGCTACTTTCGTGCACCAACACCAGATCTTCAATCTTCAAAGCAACCAAGCTCCAAATCCTCCAAAATCTTCACTTTCTCTCTCTACTCTCTCTCTAGGGTTGGTTTCTTGAGTTGCAAGTGTGAGGGAAATGGTTGATGAGGGTTTGTTTAAGGGCTGATTATGGGCCCTTAAACACACCTAACACTTAGCCCATGGATTAATTTGGCTAAAATCCGTAATAATAATTTTCTTTCCCCCTTTTTATTTATTATTATTATTTTTATTCCCAACTTAATCCATTATTACTATTTTGCTTGCTTAGTCATTCGGGGCGTTACAAGTCTCCCCCCTTATTTAGGTTTTCTCCTCGAAACCTGTCTAATCGTTGAACAGATCGGCGTATTGTTGCCTCATTTCCTCCTCGGATTCCAAGGCGGCATCTGACCCCTTTCGATGTCTCCATTGTACCTTTCCTTGTCGAATCTCCTTGTTTCTTAACTACTTCACCTTTCTGTCCAAAATAGCGACCGACAGCTCCACATAGTTTAGCTTTTGATCTACTTCAATATCATCTAGAGGCATAACCATCCCGTCATCAGCCAAACACTTCCGTAGGTGCGACACATGAAAGGTAGGGTGAATCCCACTTAACCCTTCTGGAAGGTCCAGCCTGTATACTACATCTGCAACTCAAGCTAGTATCTTAAATGGTCCAATAAACCTGGGTCTTAGTTTCCCCCTCTTCCTTAATCGGATAACTCCCTTCCATGGCGACACTTTTAACATTAGTTTTTCACTCACACTAAATTCTATTAGTCTCCTTCATTTATCGGCATATGACTTTTGTCTATCCTTTGCAGCCTTCATATACGCCTTGATTTTCTCCAACTTTTCCGTTGTGGCTTCCACTACTTCTAAGCTAACCAGTTCCTTTTGTCCGACGTCACCCCAACAAACCGGGGTGCTACATCGTCTCCCGTACAACATCTCATAAGGAGGCATTTTAATACTAGTATGATAGCTATTATTGTACGAGAATTCTGCTAATGGTAGGTGGTTGTCCCAGTTACCATCGAAGTCCATGACCCATGCTCGTAGCATGTTTTCCAGGGTCTGTATCGTCCTTTCGGATTAACCATCAGTCTGCGGGTGGTAAGCGGTACTGATGTGCAACCTTGTCCCCATCTCTTCGTTAAATCTCCTCTAGAATTTAGATGTAACCGCGTGTCCCTATCTGACACAATCGATATAGGCATACCATGCCATGCCATTACCTTTCTGATGAACAACTCTGCGAGCTTCTCTGAACTGATTGCTTCCTTGATGGGTAAGAAATGAGCACTCTTAGTCAACCTGTCTACTATTACTTAAATTGCATCATTACCCTTGGTTGTATGCGGTAACTTAGTAATAAAATCTATGGTAATATGTTCCCACTTCCATTCTGGCACCTCCAACGGTTGAACATACCCATAAGGTCTTTGGCGCTCAGCCTTCACTTGTAGGTACATTAGGCTTTTATTTACATATGCAGCCACATTTCTTTTCTACCCAAGCCACTAATAATCTTTCTTCAAGTCATGGTACATTTTATTTGCTCCTGGGTATATTGAGTAGCGAGTCTTGTGTGCTTCATCAAAATTTTCTCTCGTAAATCTCCATACCTCGGAATCCATATCCTACCATAAATGGCCTTCACACCCAATGTGTTATTAAATAGATCATCAGCCCTTCCCACCATCCGTTCTTTCTTAATTTGGTGTTCTTTCAAGGCTTCCACCTGAGCTTCGCTTATCAATTTCATAACATCTAGGTTTACTACCAGTTGGCACGCCTTCACTCAGATTGGTTCATATCCTTCTTTTCGACTCAGGGCATCGGCTACCACATTTGCTTTACCCGGGTGGTAATGCATTTCATAGTCGTAATCCTTTATCAACTCCAACCACCTCCTCTGTCTCATATTTAGATCTTTCTGCTCAAAGAAATATTTCAGTCTTTTATGATCGGTAAATATACTGCACTTAGTTCCATAAAAATAATGTCTCCATATCTTCAATGCGAACACCACTGCTGCAAGTTCCAAATCGTGAACAGGGTAATTAACCTCGGTGTCCTTTAGCTGTCTGGATGCGTAAGCTATAACCTTTCCTCTCTGTATCAACCCATAGCCTAACCCACAGTAAGAGGCATCAGAGTATACCGTTAGGTCTTCATCTCCCTCTGGTAGGGTTAGCACAGGCGCTTTGTTTAATCTATCCTTCATTTCCTGAAACGCATCTTCCTGATCTTTTCCCCAGTCGAACACTACGTTCTTCCTTGTTAACCTTGCTAATGGGGAAGCTATCTTTAAGAAATCCTTGATGAACCTTTTATAATAGCCATCCAATCCCAAGAAACTACGGATTTCGGATGGCGTCCTTGGGGATTTCCATTGCATAACTACTTGAACTTTTGCTGGATCAACCATAACCCCTTCAGAATTTATAACGTGCCCTAAAAACTGCACCTCATATAGCCAGAATGCACATTTAGAGAACTTTGCATACAGTTTCTCCTTTCGTAATGTTTCTAACACCTCCTTGATATGACAAGCGTGGTCTCCTTCATTCTTTGAGTATATTAAGATATTATCGATTAAGACTATTACTGATCTGTCCAACATCGGTTGACACACGCGATTCATTAAGTCCATAAACGTCGCAGGAGCATTGGTTAATGTGACAACCGGTCCCAAGGTCACTATTATAAACCCTAATTTAATTGCATCATTTCCTATCTTATAAGTACTAATAATAGAAACAATTTAATTATATCAATAATGTTAGAATCACCATTTGTTATTTGATCCATTTTATGATTTTATGTGTTTTTTATGAGTTTTAGTTATTTCAAGCCTTAACTTTTAGAAACTTAGTGCCCGGGAATGTGAATTAGTCACCCTAAGTAGAAATTACTTAGTCTTAATTGAAAGATATAAAATGTGTGCACACACACACACATACTTGTAATTTTCGGACCTAGCATGCATAATCATGCATTAGACTTATCAACTAACAATATTTTTAATAACTAACAATTTTACACTACAGTACAAAATAATACTACTAAACATTTTAATAGATTAAAAATTAAATGAAAATCCCCCACTACATGCCAAAATCGGCCGCCCCCCTCTCCTCTACTCCCCTCTCTTCTACACCACCTACACACCCACCACTCCCTTCTCATGCATTCTAATTGCAAGACACTCCACCCTCACATCTCTCCCTCTATTCTCTCGGATTCTCTCCCGCTGAGAACACACACACACACACACACACACACACTCTTTTCTTCTCCATTTTCAGCTCCTAACCAAGAACAACATCATCAACATCATCGGCCAGCCTCAAAACCGCAAGAAGGAGGAGCTTTGTGAGCTTTTGGATGCATGATTCCACTTTGATCGACCTCTCCAGCCTTTGTTCGAGATTCTCCAGCCTTTTCCAAGAGGTTTTAGGCCATCCACGACTCACTACACATTCCAAACCGTGAGTTACATCAAGTGTAAGCTCCATGTGTTGGTTTTGGTCATTTCTCAAGTTTGTCTTCATTTTTCACTCAAAACCTTACAATATCTTGTTCTAACAGAAGTTTGCTGCTACCACCTCGTTCTTGGAGAGCTTTTCACATTCTTGAAGGTATCCTACAAGTATAGCATGTCAATCTATAGGTGTAACACGAGTTACACCTAGAAAACCCTCTTTTTGGGTGATTCTCACCATCTAACTTGTGCATCTTGAAACCCCATGAAGCAAGACATGTAACCTGCTTTTTAATGGTTCATGAAACTTCTAATAACCTGTTTTAAATGTTACAAATGGGTACACACCATGAATGGGAGGTTATAGCATAAAAACACCTTGAAAATCCTTCTTTCTACAAGTAACAACGCACTTTAAACACTTGTTTGAAAACCCTCTCAAACAAGGGTCATAACCTGCTCAAAAACAAATTTTAGACCCCCAACAATCTGATTTCTAAGTTAGATGAAGTTTTGGTAATGGTTAAACTCAAGTTACAATGATTTACACATGTGTAATGGTCGGTTATGATATTTTCTATATATTTGAAGTCTATGGATGTGTAGAACAACTAGGCCACGATTTGGGACTGAAATTTCAGAAGGTTTTGATGAATATTAAGAGTGTTAATAATGTTTAATCTCTGGAATAAAGGACATGTTGTGTTTAGACTCATTTTAGTCAGTTTCGGGACCCGAAAACATGGTAAAACTACTTAAAAACAAGAGAGCTTAGGCTATAAACTTTTTTAAAGATAATTCCAGGTTCATTAAGGATTAATAAAGTGTTCTGGAGTGAATGGGAAACTTTAGTGGTCAAAAGGTAATTTAAATGGATTTTTAAGTGAAAACGGGTACTAACCGAGACACGTTTTTAAGGAAAATCTAAGAAAAATGAGTATAAAGTTAGAAATTATAAAAACCATGTAATTTCAGTAGGATAAATGATAAAATAACTTATAAAGTATAAAGGTTGGTCAAACAAGCTTTTAAAATGGTCAAACTCGGTTAAAAACGCGTTTTAACGATTTAAATGTAAAAACGAGTCTTTCCACTACTAGAGGCAAATTTTGGTAATTTAAAAGGTAGGAAACTTATAAAAATTTCTTTTAAAAGTTAGCTAATGGCCCAAGACTCAAAAACATGGAAACTCATAGGTAACCATTTAAAACCCTTCGGTTTTACCGTAACCGGGAACATTAAGCACGCAATTAATATACCGAGCACATAATCTGAAAATTTGGGTATATGTTCTTAAAATTAAGTTAGATTAAGGTCATGAACCTTATTTTTTACTATAAATGTTATCTAATACAAGAAACCAAACTTAAGGGTAGAAACTGTCAATTTTGAAACTTCAGGGGCTAAACTGTAAAATTTTGTCAAACCTCACAACCGACTCAAATGACCCTTTTAGTCACTTGAGTAGCATATTTACCATATACTCTTGACTTGATGATGTAAAAATCCTTGATTTCATGAGAAACCTTGACTTTCCATAAAAAGAAACTTTTTATGCAAACCCTAATCGAATCAAAGCCGAATCCGACCAGCTAAGACTTAGACACTCTTGTTGCACCTTAAATAGGTTTAGAGCAGTAGCTAATCACTTAATATATTCATGTTAGGGTGCTAGACTTGAGATATTCCCAGCGCACGAAGAGTTTCTTTTGCTTAATATCTAAGGTGAGTTCTAGTGATCCCCTTTTACTTACTGTTTTTGGGATGAAATATGCTCTGTTGTTTTTATGAACTATGATTGTGCTTTACTTGATGCTTGTATGTGGGACTTATGGATACCTGCTGATACTTATATCATGATCATTATTTCTTTTGTGAACCGCTTGTTTTATGTGGATAGATCTATTTGGGGAATCCCCCCCACACAGTGGCTCCCACTACAGGGAGGTACCCCACTGAGATCCCGAGGGATCGTATGTGGCATGTAACAGGTTTTGATGAAGAAACTATGGTGAACCATCCTGGCAGGTATGGTTCACTGTTTCGAGGCTTGGTTCCTTCCTTTGGGAATATCCGGTTAAACACAAGTTTAGAAGAGGCCAACCGGGGACTGAGTGCAGGGTTGATTATGATAACCCACGATGATTGATTCTGAAAATGGTGCTTTTAAAATTGAATGAGATTTTTCATAAGCTTTTACACTTGATACTAAACTGTTAAATGTGGACTTCAAGAGTCCCTTTTGTTGTTTTTAAATTTTAAGCACTTGAATTCATCAACTTTTTAGTTGACACTATTTTCTTTTGAGTAGGTTTCAGGTAACCCGTGAAGACTCTTAGCTATTATAGATGACTTAGACTCAACCCCCGAGACCATGGCATTTGCTTGTGTGACCAAAATTATGGTTTGAACAATGATGGAAAATGTTGACACAATGACTATTTTATTTATGTTGAACTATGTAAACATTTGGGGCTGGATCTGTTTCCAGTCTGGTGTCTTTTAAAACTTTAAAATGCCATGTGATGTTCTCTCCCTTTGAGCACCTATATTGGTTTGTTTCCGCTGCCATGTATGTTGTTGCTAGTCTGTGACGTCCCACCCTACCTGGGCCCGGGGGTGTGACAGTTAGCCCGAAAGACATAATCAGAAACTCATAGTGTCCATAGCGCGTTCAGAAAGTTGTCTTTGGGATATCTTTCTCCCTTACCTTCAGCTGATGATACCCGGATCTGAGATCTACTCGGGAGAACAGCTTGCCCTGGTCAAACAGATCGTCTATTCTGGGTAAAGGGTATCGATTCTTCACAGTCAGCTTATTCAGTTCACTATAATCTATACACATCCTCATGCTGCCGTTCTTCTTCCTCACGAACAACACCGGAGCACCCCATGGAGAAATGCTAGGCCGAATGAATCCTTTATCAAGAAGTTCTTGCAGCTGCGACATGAGCTCCTTCATCTCGGACGGGGCTAGGCGGTAGGGTGCTTTGACAATGGGTTGGGCTCCTGATAACAAATCAATCTGAAATTCTATCTCCATATCCGGTGGTAACCCTGGTAGATCCTCCGTTAATACATTAGGAAAGTCCCGCACCACTGGTACATCCGACAACTCTTTCGCTTTATCTTTAATATCTTTGACATACGCTAGGTAAGCCCCACACCCTCGCCTCATACATTTCTCCATAGATTGTAACTAGACTACCATCAGGAGCCATTAATCGGATTATCTTTTGCTGGCATATTATGTTAGCATCGTTGGCAGCTAACCAATCCATTCCCAGTACGATGTCAAAACCGCCTAAGGTCATGGCAAACAATTGTGCGGGAAAGTAATGACCTCCTAGTTTAATGCGGCAATCCTCTAACACACCCTGACTATTCAAATGGATTTACCATCGGCCGTTTCTACCTCAAAAGCATCATCTATTTTCCTAGTTTGAATATCTAGGGTAGCACAAAAAGATGCAGATATGAAACTCCTATTGGCACCACTATCAAATAATACGGAGGCACAAACATCATTGACTAGAAACATACCTGACACCACGTCCGCGTCCTTCCTCGCCTCTTTCTGATTCATGGTGAAAGCCTTTGCCCTGGCCTTGGGCTTTCCATCATCCCCCTTGCCATCATTTCTGCTTGTTCTCAAGCTCCCCGACTTAGCCTTCTTGCAATCCTTGCTGTGGTGCTTAGACTCGTTACAGTTGAAGCACTTGTTCAATTTCGGGCATTCTCTGGCTATGTGACCAGTTCTCCTACACCGGTAGCACCCATAGCTACCTATTTGACATTCTCCCAGATGCCTCCTCCCGCACTTCCCACACTCCTTAATCTCATCAACCCCCTTCACAATCACTTGTTTTGAATCCACCCTTGCTTTCTTGTCTCTCGGCTGGTAGTTACCATATCCTTACCTATTCCCATTATTGTTCCAAACCTTCCTCATTTCACCCACTGTCACTGGCCTGCGATGATCGTATAACCTTCCACTATGGTCCACTGCTAACTTAAAAGTACCAGGCCGGGCAGTGACCATGTCCCTACGAATGTCCAGAGGCAACCCTTGTATGTACCTCTTAATCCTCTTGGATTCAGGAGTCACCAAGTCAGGCACCAGACGTGCCATTTCATTGAATTTTGTGGTGTACTCCTGATGTGTCATGTTTCCAGCCTCCAAGCTCACAAACACTTGCTCAATCTTGTCAAGCTCTCTCTCCGGACAATACTCCTCTATCACCAATCTCTTCATTTTAGGCCACTTCATCCTCTTAATAGCCTCCTCCCCATAAGAGTCAACGATGTTATCCCACCAATACAGCGCTGGATCCAAAAATGAATGGGAAGTAAAATTCACCTTTTGGTCTTCCTGGCACTTGCTGATCCTCAGCACGGCTTCCATTTCTCTGATCCAACGCTGAGCAGTAGCAGCATTACCAGTACCATCAAATGTTGGGGGCTTACACCTCTAAAAAGCCCCATAGCTGCACCTCTTTGCCACCTCCTCAATCTCAGAGTCGTCGTTATTAGCCAGACGATCTTCCTCATCACTCATTTCCTCAGTCTTGACCACTTTCTTCTTATCCACCTTCTTTGAAGCCGTACCCTTTTTGTCGTCTCCCTTAACCTGCTCCACAAACTCAGCAAGCAAAGCGGGCATCACACCAGATAGGATCTGGTGCACCTCTTGGGCAAAAGCTTCCTTCACTGTTTCCTTCAGCTTTGCTTGGTCAGTGGTAGGCCCCTCGGTTTCCGTTTCTAACTCAATCTCCTCCTTAACCGATTTCTCAACTGGCTTTCTGGTTGACCTTTTTGTCGATTTCGCAGCTTTGCTTGCTATTTCATTTGCCTTAGTGGGGGGCCTTCCCCTAGCGCTTCTCCGAGTGGCCACGGCTGGAACTGCTTTCTTTGGTGCCATTCTCTCTACTTCCTATAAGATTTAGAATATCAATTTGGTCTTTCAAGGCAAGTTCAGGTCATGACAAGTTTTGTAAATTTTTAATAACAGTGGCCAGTTGTGATTAACTACTTACAGAACTTCTCATGTCCTTAACTCTCCTATCCTGAACCACACTAACACTCGAACCTACTATCCCTATTCTATACACGTATAGGTCACATAAATTCAGATAGACACCACAGATAATGTTATCATACCCTATTCTCGACTCTAACTTAAATAACAAGGCAGTACCTATCAGAATAATACTTACAACATATTTCGTTACCTCTTGGCATGGACCTTCTTAGACTGGCATCCTTCTACTTGGTCCTATTTTCTGTTTAAGTTTAGGTTTATAAAATAGTTTTCCTAAATCTTTTAAACATTGGCTCTGATACCAACTTGTAAGGCACTGATCCCAGGAAACTTCACAGTTGGTCATTCACAACAAAAGATAGATTTAAAACATTGATTTAAATATACATTGCAGTGGAAAAGTATAGAAAATTTCAATCCATTACAGCATAATTAAATTTAAAACATTAACATTGTCTTTAAACATCGAATAGTCTTTAAAAATCCTCTTAATATTCTTCTTCATCAGGGATGCCAGTCTTCAGATGCCAAGAAGCTTTAGATCCATGCTCCCATCCCATAAGCCCTAAAGCTCACCTGTCAACTAATATGCTTAAAAAGTCAGTTTCGCTGAGTAAATTCTAAGTTTACTTTATTAAATAACTTTTGTAAGATGTATTAGCTTTAACATGTGAAAATAATCAGTATCTATCAGAACATTGATATACATATATTATTGCTTTATCAATACTTTACCATTAATTATTAACTATTACTTTTCTTTATCCGTCAATTCCCAGTTACTATCGGTGCCTATGATCAACATAGGACTTTACCAATATATCAATTCTGGTCTTACTGTCATACCCAAACACCAATCAGGGTTTTTCTAAAAAGTAAACATGAAATTACACTGAAAACCAATTAACTCTACATCCATGGACTTTGCCTAAAGCCTAGTAAATAACCTTGAATTAGTTCTAAGAATATAAATTACCCGAATCCTAGGGCATGTGATAGCTCGTTGGAATCGTTATTGCGCGCGGAATTTGAAAATGTAAAAATTAGTCGACGCGCGGGTCGAGACGAGACGGATTACACGAGAGGGGCCAAGGGCCCGAAGGCCCTTCTTCCTCCCATGTTTTGGCCGCAATAGTTAGGGAGGGGTACTCCCCTTTGCTTGGCTCACTTCTCACAAATTGTAGAATTTCCTTGAAACCCTAGCCACCACCTTCTCAAAAACCCTCTCATCTTCTCCTCTTGGCCATTGAAAATTCTGAAATCACTTGTGCAACCATTGAGCTTTTGACAATCAAGTCGTCCAAGAACGTTAAACTGGGCTAGAGACGTTTGTCTTTAAAGCTACGGTAAGCGAAAATCGGTTTTGATGAATTTTAATTCTTGTTTTACTCTAGAATCGAGGATATTCATCATCCATATCCAAAATCTTCATCTAAGAATCCATCATTCTTGGTTTTTGGTGCTAGATCGTGAAAATCTAAGCGTTACGATTGTCGGGTTCACCATTTGGTAAAAACCCTAATTCTTGGACTTGTATGGTAATCGAATCTAGAATATTGGTTGTAAACTTAGATGATCTGCCCTTAATCGAAATTTTGGACTTATAAAACATTTTGAAATAATTAAAATTGTTTCTTGAAAGAATTGATGGGTTGAACAAATCGAAACAATGGAATTATCACTTAAAGTTGTAAACCGGGAGACTAAGAAAACAACTGTTTGGGACTGGAAAATTAAGTAAACTAAGTGGTTAGTTTAAGTTTTTGACAACTTGAAACTGGAATGAAAGCACTTTTGCATATTTAGGTTGTTAACGGGCACATATTGGCACTTGAGACGCAAAGGAACGAAATTAACAATCTGGACAGCTTGCTGTCTGAAAAATGGGTCATCTTGTTTGTGTGATAACTTGGTCGAAATATGCCCAATTGAGGCGAACTCTGGGTCTAAATTTAATCCCCATGAGTCCTCTAACTAACCCAAGTGGTCTCGTGTCGTTTCGACAGCGTTTGGCCCTCCAAACGTAGCAAACAAAACAGAAGGTCAAAACTGACGAATCTGGGCAGCAGATTAGTCTGTATTCTTCGAGTCATAACATTCTTATACTTTTTCAAATGAACACGATTCTTTTCCTGGAGTTTAAGTTAATGTCTCTTCTTTCAAACGACACTTTTTACACAAAGATTCATTATCGTTTCGATCTCCAAACAGCCTATACAAGACTGATGCGCAATCAGATATGTATGCTGAATTATCTTGGTAACCTTAAAAGTAAGAGTTGGGACTAAATAATCTAAAGTAAGACAATTTTTGCATATAAAATTGATTAAATTTCTTTAAAAAATAATTAAAATAATAAGTGTGGAAATGAAAAACCTTGATTAGCGTTAAGGGCTGGACTAAAAGGATTACACCCATATTGGCCATTTATATTTAGTGCTATATTAATCCTTTTGTGTATTATATATTTTTAGACATGTTGTGGGATTTGAACTGTGACATTTCAAGGTGAGTTTCATGGCCCCTTTTTAATTATGTTTTCTTGGGGGAAAAGCTTTCTCAATGTTTTATTCTATGTCGTGCTTTAAAGAACTTGTGTGTGGTTTGAGTCATAGGATCCAGTCTAGATTTCTTTCACAAATGTGTACTATACTTGGACTGTATTTGGATTGAACTGGACTGTACTTGGACTGGACTGTTATGGAGAGGTATTGTTAGTACTAGCAGGTTGACACCCCACCCCTGTCGTTGGTATGCTAGCTAAGACTGACTTGGCCCGGTTATTGGACTTGGACTCTGCAGGACCGGGTGAAGGGTATGCACATACAACAACACAAAGAGGAGAGTGCGTAAGAACACTTAACAATTCAAATAGGGAACTAGAAAGGTCAGTATTTGAGAACTAAGAAACACAAGTGTAAATGAGACAGAACAAGAACAACACAAGTAATTGGTTTTCAAGGTTGATGTATATTGCTCTCTAGTTCCTTACAAGTGTTTACAGAAGTTCAACATATAAGATACAAGAACCAGAAATACTTATACTACAACTTATAGCCGGCCATACTTTGAAGGCCAACTGGATACATGATCTAGACAACAAAATCAATGTAGAGTCAGAAGGCAGATTGCCTTTTGACTAGTGACTATGACATCCCATAGCTCACATCCTAATATATTATAAAAAGGATGAAGTACATAAAGTGGAAAGTTACATACTCAAGACCTCAATGTATAGTTACCAAAAGCATGGACCTTTCCCCAACTATTGTGAAGTTGGTGTCTTATCAGAGTCATAGCGGAAAGTTATCCAGCTTTAGGTAAAAAGTACATCAGTAAAAGCATGTGTTTAAAAGTCTTCAGAAGTAACCTGTCTTTAATAGTTGGCTTCAGAAGACTTTGTCTTTGAAGCTTCGGAAGACTTCATCTTTGGCTTCGGAAGATATTGGTCTTGGCTTCGGAAGATTTCATACTTAGAGTAATTTCTAAGGCAGTGTCTGAAACTTCCGAACCATTCTACTTTAGTGCACTTGTGCATGCATGCAGGAGACTTTGGGTGTTTGGGTTGCATCAGCCTTGCATGATAAACCTTACAAACTCCCCCTAGGCTGATGCTACCAAAACACTTGAAGATTTCAGATGTTTACAGTCCTCATTATGATGATGACCATCCTTTCTTCATAAGATGACCAGGATCACTCAGACTCTCATAGTGTCTTCTCAAGTCAAAGAGATCATGCAGTGGCCGATTGAACATATCCTGCCATGTGTAGATATGTTCAACACCTTGATCTCTCATGACATGCCATCTTTCTGGATTTGTAGTGTATGTCCAAGACAAGATGGGTCTTCCTGATGCTAGAGGAGCTGCTTGGATTGGAGTTAATGGAGCATCCTCTTGTTACACATCCTCAGGATGTTCTGACTCATCCTGAGGTCTGGAGATGGATATTTCTTTCTTCTTTTTCTTTGACTTTGGTTTAGAAACCATCCGTTTTCTCCTCATTGAACCTTTTAACTAAGAAGTCTGTCCTGCAACACCTGATTGATCTTCTTTGTCTTTCTTAGTTGGGTCTTCCTCTCTCATGGGTTCAGATTGAGAGGGGACAGACCCCTGCTGTGGATCAGAAGTGGAAGCTTGCTAAGGTTCAGCAGTAGATTCAGGTTGTGTTGTCTTAAATGGTTCAACCTTAATCTCCACTTCCTGAGGGACCTGACTTGGTGGGGAGTGTAAGTCAACAAGTTCACCTCTTTTAATCTTCTGCTTGATTACCCTTATGTGCTCATCCATGGTGGACAGAGACATAGGACCAAGTCTCCTTCCAGAGAATCCGTACAACTTCAAGAAGCTCATCATCTTCTGCCTATCAGCAGATTTCTTCATGCTTTTCTAGATGATGGCTCTTGATTTTACAGCTTGTTCTCTTAACTTTCTTTTGGTGATCTTTATTTCTTTGGCTATATCAAGTTCAAGTTGTTTGAGGTACTCAAACTCAAATTAATCAAAGGGTAAGGGAAGAAGTGTATCAGCTTGATAGAGGCCTGTGGCACTCAAGTAGTTTATCATGTTAATCCTATCCTTCTCTTTGTCTACCTGAGGTTCTTGTGGAGCCACATCCTCTTGTTCATGACTTTGTTGAACTGGGGAGAGAGTAGGCACATGCTTGTAGAGTCTTTTCTATTTTTTCTTCTCTAATCTTAAGAAGTAACTCTGCATCCTCTTCCTCTTTTCTCTCCTTTGACAATACCATGTCAGCCAGTTCATTTAGTTCATCTAAGGGGAGGGAAATGATGTTGTCAATGTCATAGTTCCTGGTCTACAAGTAGTTGATCATGACTGCCCTTAACTCATCATCATGAGTAATTGGTCTGGGAGCAGCCCTGTTAGCAGTTTCCATAAGTCTTGCAGACCCAGTAGAGGAACTCTCTCCCCTTAGCTTCTTTTTCCTCTCTCTCTCCTCCTCCTCAATCTCTTCAGAAGTCATTTTTCTTTTCCCTTTGTCACTCACAGACCTTTGTGATTCAGGGTGGAGAGAGCTTTGGCCTTCATTTCTTGGTGTAGCTTCCAAGCTCTGGCCAGAGAGAGGTTGAGATGCACCTTCACCAGCAGGTGTCTCAGCAAGGGAATGAACCTCTGCAGCAGTTGATGGTGAGACAGGGCTCTCAGGTTCTACCACTGGGCCTTCAGTCAAGGCTTCCCCTATGAAGCTAATCTTAGGGTCTGCCTTAACATCCAGTTGACCGATGGTATTTCCAGATTGCCACAGTCTTCTTCTGAAGCTAAACTCTGTATTGACCCTGTCTTGAATCCTTTGAGCCAACCTGTCAGCTTGTTTAGATTGGACTTGGTTGACAAGTGGCATGTTGACAAGGTCAAGGGCTTCATAGTAGTTCAAAGTATGAAAGTTAAAAGACTTCTTGGCGCCCTTGAACTCTTTGAAGAATGAGGGCTTTTCTGTCAACATCATACCTCCACTCAATAATGTAATTTGAAGTTGGTGGGGATGACATAGCCCTTGGAATGCCTTTCTCAAAGAGACTCCTAATGACAGAGTCTATATTGTCCACATCAATGTGAACTTGAGGACTCCTAATAACAGAGTCTATACTGTCCACATCAATGGGAACTTGAGAAAGTTGCCAAGTATGCACATTTGCAAGAGAGGATGATGAGCCCTTAATGTCCATACTCCCTGAAGAACTCCTAGGTTCTGTGACTGTAATGACCTTCTCCCCCTTTTTGGTAGCATCACCCTCTTGCATAGGTGAGCTAGGAGTTAGGTCAATCACATTCACAGGTTCTTGTGTTCCTAGTTGAGCTCTTCTTAAAGGTCTCCCAGCTAGTTTTTCCTTAAGATAAGATATCTTAAGTTGCTGATCATTGACCCTGTTTGCAAGGTAGTCACTTGAGATTCAAGATGACTAACCTTAGAGACTAGATAAGTGCATGCTTTTGATAGCTTTTGCACCTTTTGTCCCAGATTCCCCTCATCTTCATCAGAAGAATCATTAGGGGATGAGAGAATTAGACCAGAGTCTTCTCCCTCACCACCAGCATAGTGTTCTTGGCTGCTGGATTTCCTCTGCTCAGTGACAGCTTCAGTTGAAGTGCCAAAGAGCTAAGTTGCCATGGTTGAGGTCTGAATGATGTAATCACTTGCTGAAGTGAGAGCCTATTCCATATGAATATCATGAACAGGTTAGAAGTATCCACCTGAGTGATGGGTGACTGATATCGGCTAGACCTAGGTGACTCAGGAGCACTCATCTCTCTTTGAGGAGTGGAGTAGAAGGGAGACTCATGGTACTCAATGACACCTAAGTCTTCATCAGTATAGAACTCAAGAGTGGATGGGTTGGTTTAAGTATAAAGGCTGGGGATAGTAACTGTCCCCAGAAGGTTGTTCACTTAAGTATTTAGACTCAGAGTGAAGGCTTAAGGCATTTGGACTTGTGAGCTCATCAGGCTGAGCATGAGAAACCTCAGCACTGATCATAGAAGTAATAGGAGTGGTTTGCTGCTCCGGAAAAGTGGGAGCTCCAGTATCCCCTTCCTCCTGTATGGGTAAGTATATGGGGGCATGCATGGACTCAATAGCCTGAGCAGGGGTTCGTTTGAGTTGTCTTTTATAGGTGAGGGTGATTTGTGGTTGTTTTGGTGGTTGAGATGTAGAAGGTGTGGGTTCTGACAGGATCTCAGCCTCTCGGTTGATCAATTAGATTATGTTTGCAGCGGATTTAGCACATTAATTAGCAATTAAAGCAAGAACATAAAAGATATTTCAAATTAAAGCATAAACATAGAGAGAGAAGAGTTCTGCGAAACAATAAATGTTCTATTGGTCGCACGTTTCGGCCATTAAAACTGTATGGTTGCCCATCCTTTTATAGGCGGCAAAAGGATGGGTTGATGTCCTTTTTCTGACATCACTGAATATTCAAATTACAACTGACAAAACATAAAACTACTGAAGATGTCAACAACTGACATCTTCTTACAAAAGTTCCTAAGTGCTGACAAAAATAAACTACTGAAATCCTACAACGACTGAAGAACAAACTCTTCAGTCGTTTATAACTACTGATACTATAACAACTGAAGAACATGCTCTTCAGTTGTTGTACAACTACTGAAACAAAATAAACTACTGAAAAAGAAAAACCACCACAACAACTGAAGAAGACTTCTTCAGTTGTTGTGACAAACTCTGAGTCTTCAGTACTTGGTCTTCAGACTTGGCTTCAGATGATATAACAACTGATGACTTCAGTAGATATCATCAGTTGTTGTCTTTAGTCTTTGTCTTCAGACTTTGTGCTTCAGTAGAAGGTCTTCAGTTCTTTAGTTCTTCAGCTTTTGATTCTTCAGTACTTGTCTTCAGTACTTGAAGTCTTCAGTACTTGTAAGATCAGTACTTCAGACTTCAGTACTTTTGGTCTTCAGTACTTTGGAGTCTTCTTCAGCTGATATTCTTCAGTTCTTTGATCTTCATACTTTGTTCTTCAGACTTTGTCATAACAGCTGATGGAGCTAAGATGCTCTCGAGTCTGACATTCAAGCAAGAGAACATAATAGCTGATGGAAGTCTTCAGATGTTCTCGAGTCTGACATTCAAGCAAGAGAACACTGTAACTGATGGGAGTCTTCAGCAGTTGTTGCAGTGGCATGTGGGACTTAGAGGTTTTCTTGATCTTGGCTTATTGGGTTTTTTGGTCCAACAAACTCCCCCTGAACCAATGCAGCCAAAACCTCTAATTATTGGATGTCCCACTTATTGATGGCATAAAGATTGGTCTATTTCCTTCTAGATCAGATTAGAAGTTGACCCAGATAAGCACTGGCCAGAGAGGTAGTCTCAAGTGTTTGTTTGGGTAAGTATGGATGGGAGCTCTGTCTTGGGGAATTGGACACAGAGCTGTTGCCCCATCCATGAGATCTACCTCCCACGTACAAGCCGGTAGGATTCTCGACAGTAGACCTGAAGAAAGATCATTTGTTCTTCTTTGGACAGGTCTTCAGGCTCACCTTCGAACAATCCCTCCCGACCGTACAGCTCTGAGATGAACTTGACCTGTCTTCCATTTTTGAGCTCAAGTGTTGTGATTTGCCTATATGCAAACTCATCAGGATGTTTACCCTCCAACAACAGATTGAGCTCATTCCTACGGAAATTCTCAAGCTTCTTATAGACCAGACCCTTCCTAACCACCCTATTATCTAGCATTGAAAAGGGTGATTGGCCGGCTCTATAAGCTTTCTCGAATTCCTCTACTATTTCCCAGGGTGTTATTACAATAGCCACAGAGATCTCTTCATCTACGATTCTCTTTAGTTGGCTCTTGTACCTCACAGGCATGTCCTTCTTGACTATCCTGTGAGACACCCTTGGGTCAGGCCAAGTTCTCACCCTCTCCTTATCATATTGAAAGGTTTGTTTGAGGGTGAATAATCTCAGAGCTTCTCTCTGCATGTTTATTATAGAGGTGGTAGCAGTATAACATTTGTCAATGCTTTCCAGCATTTCCTCATCATGTCTCTTTTGCTGCTCCTCCTCTTCTAACTTTACCCTCACAGTGTCCTGCTGTGAGGTGGGAGTGATGGTTTGTGGTTTGGCTTTGGGTAGAGGTATAACTGCTGAAAGTGGCAGGCTATCCTCCTCATCCTCCTCTTCTTCATCTTGCAGCCTCAGCACCCTTCTCTTCTTCTTCAAGGGTGGATCATTGGCTGCGGGTTTTGGTGGTAAAGGAGTTGGTTTTGTGGGTTGTGGTTGGGTTGTTGGTGTGGGAATGTTGGCAGGCACTGCTAGTAGCCTAGAGATAAGTGCTGGTTTGGTCAGTTTTACTAGCAGTGTCCTGTTCCCAGCACCGGCTTCAGTTAGGGCCTCAGCGACCAGTCCCTTAGTAAAATCACCAGCCGAACAGATCTTGGTGGTTATTGCCAAGATTCTGTCCCTGGTCCATGCCTTGACATCAAGGACTGGTCTGCCCAGGTACTTCGAAATGAATCTACTCATAGCCTCGAGTTTCTTTTGATCCTCTTGGCTATAAGTAGACCATCGGTAGTTTATCTCCTTTCTCTCCATGTTCCTGATCTCTTGATCTAGCAAGGCAGTGTCCTTGTCAAAGCCTTGCCTGAACAGCTGTTCAATGACAGAGTTCATTGAACGGCTATGCTCAGCATCAGCCTCCTTGACAAGGGCTGCTAGATCAGGATCATCCACCTTCTTTCCCTCTCCCTTTTTCTTATCAGTGATACTGAAATCCTTTTGGATTTCAGCCACTTCTATCTGCTCTACCTCCCTCTCTTTCCTCTTCCCTTTCTCCCTCACCCTACTACTCTCCTCAACCAACTCCCTCTCTACCACCACCTCTTTTTCTGCCTCTTTCTCCTCCTCTCCCCTCTTCCTCTTGTCTTGCACTGATGTCTCCCCCTTTTTGGGTGCATTGGTTGGGGTTTGACTATCAGCAAGAGCCTTAGATATGGCAACCTCCACCATGGGTTGTATATATGTGGGAAGCCTCTCATCCAGGGTTTGAATGACTATATCTTTAAGGATGGGTGTGATGAGAGGCAGGGATTTCTGGAGGATAGCATCCAGCTACTCAGGGGGGTTCTGACCCTGAGAGCTAGTGCCAGAAGCAGGGGCTGGTGGCTGAGTTTGTGGGAGTGGCTCAGTGTTTGTGAGACCTTCGGGTGAAGGTGCCATCTGTGGGGTAGTGGTGGCAGATGGACTTCTATCCTGAGTCATTTGAGCAAGCAGCTCTTTGAGTCTGCTTATCTCATCCTCAAGGATAGTGTTTTGAGCTACTACATCGTAGAAGAAGCTCAGGTCATCATCAGCATAAGCTGAATCACCTGACCTCCTGACATTGTCAGGATGAACATGTCCTGAGTGTGGCTCAGTAATGACATGTGCCCCTTGTTCATGGTACTGGGGACTTCTGGCCTCCGGATTGGATCCATCATCGGCCATTGCCTCTGGTGAGGTCTTAGTGATGTTACCAGCTTCACCCTGCTCAGATGTTGATGTAGGGGAAGTGGCAGCCTCACCAGATTGTTCTATCTCCCTAGCCACACTGGGAGATGGAACTGATTCTCTGTGCTGTGGGCTCCTATCGGCACTTGTACCCACCCCCTCTTCGGTTGGAGTCTCCCCAGTTGTAATAGGTTTCTGGGGAGAGGGTGGAGTGCTCAGATCGGTCAGCACTTTGGCTATTACCAATGTTGGGCTTAGTGGGGCGGTCTCATCAGTAGGTGGGCTAGAAGCAGTGTGCACATGGGGAGGACTGTGCTCTTCAATGGCAGTCTCCTCAAGTGAGAAAGACCCCAGTAATGTGGTTGCCCCAAAATTGGTTGCATCAGGCTCCTGTTGAGAGGAAGCCTGTGCGGTTGTGGTGGGTGGAGTCGTGGTACCTGCTGGGAGAATCGAACCAGCAGGCACATCCTGCCTTTGTGTGGCAGGGGCATCCTCAGGGGACTCATCTCCCTGAGTAGCCTTTTTGGGTTTCTTTTTGGCTTTTGGCTTGGTGGGGACTTTGGATTTGGAGGTGGAGGCTGTGGGTTCCAGCTGCGTGGGTTTTCGCAGCCGGCCAGCCTGTTTGAGTGTTTGGTCAGTGTTGTGCCTGGAGTATACCTCGACTTGAACAGCCATGGCAGGGACCCCAGTGCCAACTAGTCCCTCATCCTGAAGCTGGTTTTCGATCATGGCCATTATGAACCGTGGATACAAGTTCCAACGGTTAGAAAAAGGTTTTGTGGCCATGTCCTTGAGTTCCAAAAATAAAAGATCAGTAAAATTTAAAGGTTGTTTCTCAAGGATAGAATACAATACCTGTTGCCACCTTGTGGACATCTGGTCCCACGAAGAGGTCTTGGGAGCCAGACACATGTTCACCATGTGGAAGATCAATCGTTGAGGGTCAGGGAAGTGTTTCTTCAACAAGGTGGAGGCGGAGAGGTTACCCTGGTAGTCATGAGATGTGAAGGAGAGATCCAGGGTACCTTTGGGGTAAGAAGTTGGGTGAGTGGCATCCTCCAGCTCTAGGGTTTGGCGTATGGTAGCTGGAGTGATAACCACGGGCTTGCCGTTGATGGAGGACCGGAGGGAGACCGCGGCATTCTGCTCTCCGGTTTGGACGGTGACATTTGTCCAAAACTCCACCAATGAGTCGGTGTATATAGTAGGGTTTAGGAGAAAAGCCGTTTTGTAGGGTAAGTCGTTCATAAGATCGACGGCTTGGTGAAACTTGGGCCATAATGGCGATTTTGTAAGGTGGGCAACACAGTTGTGTCGAGGTTTCAGTTGCATGTTCGCCATTAATGGTGTATGGGAATTTCAGAGGTTTGTAAGGATTAGGTCAAGTGAGGAGTAAATGCTCTGAAGGTGGGGTATTTATAGGGTAGGTTAAAGGTTGAAAGAAAAGTACTGAAGGTTTTGGTGTTAGTTATCAGTTGTTGTAACAACTGATGACGTGGTTTTAACCTTCAGTGATTGTAACATCTGAGGACTTGGTATTAGTCTTCAGTAGTTGAAACTACTGAGACCTTGGTTTTGTCCTTCAGATGTTGTGAACGTCTGAAGAGTTACTGTCAGTCGTCAGTAGTTATAAACTATTGATGACCTAGTATTCTTCTTCAGACGTTGGAACAACTGAAGACTTGGTGTTAGCCTTCAGTAGTTGTAAACTACTGAGATCAGTAGTTGTGAACTACTGAAGACATGGTATTGCTTCAGTTGTTGTAAACAACTGAGGACTTGGTGTTAGCCTTCAGTAGTTGTGAACTACTGATGTCAGTAGTTGTGAACTACTGAAGACATGGTATTGCTTCAGTTGTTGTAAACAACTGAGGACTTGGTGTTAGCCTTCAGTAGTTGTGAACTACTGATGTTAGTAGTTGTGAACTACTGAAGACATGGTTTTGTCCTTCAGTTGTTTGTGTATGAAACATCAGCTGTTGTTATCAGCTGATGAGAAAGTACTCATCAGCTGTTTCCATCAAATCAGTTGTTTCATACTAGCCTCCACACTTGCTCATCAGCTCTTTGGCTGACTTTCAGATGTTTCATCGACCCTTCAGCTCTTATGAATATTTATGCCTTCAGCTCTTGTGATCAGATGTTCACAAGTGCTGATGAAATATTCTTCAGAGCTGGTGAACAAATTTTGTCTTCAGTATGTGTAAGATTACACATCAGCACTTATGAGCAAAATTTGTTCTTCAGTACTTATTTATTTGAAAATCATACATCAGTAGTTGTAATCCACCTCACTACATCAGTTGTTTTTCAATAAATAATGTACATCAGTACTTTGAGTCATTTTAGTCTTCAGTAGTTGAGAAAGAGCTGAAGACTAAATTACTCATCAGTACTTGTATTTGACCCTTGCTTTTCAGTAGTTGTGAACTAAGAATACCAGCATAGGTCAAATCAATCAAGCTGCGCATACCAAGCCTTAGTACCAAATTTTGGAATGTGGCACTATCTAAAGGCTTAGTAAAAATGTCTGCAAGCTCATCAGCACTAGGTACAAACTTAGGATCAATCAGACCTTTCTCATAGCAATCCCTGATAAAATGATGTCTGATCTCAATATGTTTGGTTCTTGAGTGCTGGACTGGATTCTTAACAATACAGAGAGATGAAGCACTATCCATTAATAATGGAGTCTTAGTCTCAGTAATGCCATAATCCAGAAGTTGGTTCTGAAGCCAGAGTATTTGAGAGGTACAACTTGCAGCAGCAATATACTCAGCTTCAGCGGTAGATGTAGCAATGGATGTTTGTTTCTTACTCTGCCAAGAAACTAAACAATTGCCTAGGAATTGGCAACCACCAGAAGTGGATTTTCTGGTGACTTTGCATCCTGCATAGTCACTATCAGAGAAAGCAACTAATTTGCAAGAATGCCCAGCTGAATACCAAAGACCTAGTGATTGGGTACCTTGCAGATATCTAAAGATCCTTTTGACTGCAATCAAATGGGATTCTTTAGGTGCAGCCTGAAATCTAGCACAAACACATGTTGAAAACATGATGTCTGGTCTAGAAGCTGTAAGGTACATCAAGGACCCAATCATACATCTGTAAAGGGTTTCATCAACCGCTTTACCTTTCTGATCTACATCTAGTTGTGTGATGCTGCTCATGGGAGTAGAACAGGGCTTACAGGATTGTAAATCAAACTTATTTAATAACTCTTTGGTATACTTGGACTGATGGATGAAGATTCCATCATCCAGTTGTTTGATTTGCAAACCCAGAAAATACTGTAATTCTCCCATAGCACTCATTTCAAATCTCAGCTTCATAAGCTTTGTAAATTCATCACACAACTTTGGATCAGAGGATGCAAAGATGATGTCATCAACATAAATCTGAACAAGGAGCTTATGTTGTCCCACAGTCTTGATGAATAAGGTTTATCAATGGTGCCTCTAGTGAACTTATTCTCTAGAAGAAAGGTTGAGAGTGTCTCATACCAGGCTCTAGGTGCTTGCTTCAGCCCATAGAGAGCCTTATCAAGCTTATACACCCAATCAGGATGTTTATTGTCCTCAAAGCCTGGTGGTTGACACACATAAACCTCTTCTTTTTTTTCCATATAGAAAAGCACTTTTGACATCCATTTGATAAACCTTGAGACTGTGAAAGGCAGCATAAGCTAAGAACAGTCTGATTGCTTCCAGTCTGGCCACAGGTGCAAAGGTCTCATCATAATCGATGCCTTCCTCCTGTGCAAACCCTTGGACAACCAGTCTGGCCTTGTTCTTGACAATTTGGCCCTTCTCATCTATTTTGTTCCTGAATACCCACTTGGTGCCTATAGCACACTTATCTTTGGGTAATGGAACAAGCTCCCACACTTGCTGTTTCTTGAATTGAAGAAGCTCAAGCTGCATAGCTTCCACCCATCCATTGTCTCTTAAAGCAATATGATAGTTCTTTGGCTCTTGCTGACTGATGAAGAGAGCATAGAAGCAGAAGTTGGACAATTGATTCCTGGTTGAAACTCCAGCATGGATATCACCAATGATTTGTGAAGTGGGGTGATTCTTGAGCTTTGATAAACTATAATATCTGTGCAAGTGTTTGTAGACCCATCAGCAGCAACAGATGGTGATGTTGATTCCTGAAACCATGTAGAGGATGGCAGCTCAAATGAAGTAGAGCAAGCAGAAATCTCATCAGCATTTGTAGTGGATGGAGCTGCTGAGGCTACAGGAGCATCAGGTTCAGTGGACTGAGGCAGGTTGTCACTAAACCTGAAGAGGTGAGTACTGACTTCATCATCATCAGTACCACCAGGTGGAGATCTGTTAACAAGCTCAACAGATGGAGGTTGATAAGGAACATATTGCAGTATGTCCAGATCAAACAACTCCACAGGGTTTTGTGGAATCTTGTCCTTTGGAGATTCATTGAACTTAACATGCAAAGTTTCTTCAACCCCCTTGGTTCTACAGTTGAAGACTCTGTATGCTTTGCAAGTTGATGAATAACCAACAAAGTACCCTGCATCCACCTTACTAGCAAACTTATGGAGTGGGTTGCTAGTGTTGAGAATAAAACAAGGACACCCAAAGGCTCTAAAGAATGAAATAAGAGGAGCCAAATGATGAAGAACTTCATATGGAGTCTTCATCAACCTCTTATTTACTAAAGCTCTATTTTGTACATAGCAAGCTGTATTGACAGCTTCAGCCCAAAAGGTCAGTGGCAACCCAGAGTCAGCCAACATTGACCTTGCTGCTTCAATGAGGGTCCTGTTCTTTCTCTCCACCACTCCATTCTGCTCAGGAGTTCTAGGAATGCTAAACTGCCTTCTAATTCCCTTGGACAGGTAGAAGTCATCAAGTGTGTGGTTTCTAAATTCTGTTCCATTGTCACTCCTCACACACTTGACCTGTAGGGAATACTGCTTTTCTACTTGTAACACAAAGTTCATTATTGACTTTGCTGCTTCATCCTTGGAGTGCAAGAAGAAAGTCCATACAAACCTGGAGTAATCATCCACAATTACCAGGCAGTATTTCTTCTTTGCCATGCTCATTACTCTGACAGGACCAAAGAGATCCATGTGCAGAAGTTGTAAGCAGGCAGTGGACTTTGGTTCTTCTATTGAAGGGAATGAAACTTTGTGTTGTTTTCCTTTCAAGCAAGCAGTGCAGTCATCTTCACACTTGAACTCCTTCAGAGGCAATCCTCTTACTAAACCATGGCTTATAAGCTGATTCATGTTCTTGAAATTTACATGACCCAGCCTTCTATGCCATAGTGTAGACTCTTGAGGAGATGCCTTGGAGAATAGGCAGGATGGCCTTTTAGATCCATCTTTTTGGAAAGATCTAAGGCATACACTCTTCCTGTCCTGTTGGCCTTCAGGAGAGTGTGTTCATCCAATGCCTTGTCAATCAAACTCAGAACTTTGGATGACAGAATCCGACAGTTCTGGCTTGTGAAAAGGGCAACATGGCCTTTGTCACACATTTGACTAACACTCAAGAGGTTGTACTTGAGATTCTCCACATGGTTAACATCATCAAACCTTATTTCCCCGTTGGAAACAAAGCCTTTTCCGATGATGTAACCCTTTGCATCATTGCCAAAAGAAACAAATCCCTTCTTTCCTTGAGAGTAGTCATTAAGAAGGGAGCTGCTTCCCGTCATGTGCATGGATCCTCCACTGTCTACATACCAGATGCTTCTATGGCATGTTGAAGAACCCTGCAAACACAACCATGTGTTAGTTTGTCTTGGAGACCCAAACCTGCTTGGTTTTGGGTCTATTCTCAGTACAGGTGCAGCACTAACAGTTGTGTTGTGTGTAACAGCTTGAGGTGAAGAAGATGGTACAGAAGAGGAACCCTTTGGCTTGGACTTCCTTTTCTGTGGTTTCAACATAGGAGCATCTAAGTGGTTGACTCTTCCCACTAGCTGCTGAACCATCATCACCAATTGTGTCTGATTCTGTGATAAGGCTTTCAGCTCTTCAGACACATTGGAGTTTGCTGATGATGAGTTCCTATGTTGTACCATCTTTTTCTGAGCAACCTCAGCTGTTGCCTGAGTTATCCCTACCTTCTTTTTAGATTTTGCTTTGGGCTTAGGGATTTCAGGCTTGGATGTTGCTAATACAAACTTAGTTTCAAACTCATTCTTCATTTTATTGATGCTCTCAGTAATTTTCTCCTTCTGTTTGAGTTTGGAACCCCTTTTGTACCAGCAATCATCAGTAAGATGATTGAACAAGCCACATATCTCACATGGCTTTTTCTTCATCTTATGCTGATCATCAGCTGAAGAGGATTTAACTGCTGAAGACTTGTTCTTCAGCTGTTTGTCATCAGTACTAGCAGTTTTCTTCCTAGTGCCTGCTTTCCTGGTATCCTCTCTAGCTGTCTTCAAACCTTTCCTACTGTTAGTTTTCTTCTCTTTAGTGCTAACAGTATTTGAGGTTTGAACTTCAGATGTTGTCACTTGCTCTCCAGTACCTTCAGTACTTCTAGTGACAACTCCTGAGTTGATCAGCCTTTTGGTCATGTGACAGTCTATCTCTGATGATGCTGATTCAGAGGATAGTAAGTCACATGATGAGAAGGATTGGTTATTGCTCTCCCCATCAGATTCAACTTCTGCTCTTGAAATGAAGTCTGTGGGAGGAGCAGTGTGATTATAACCAATGCCAAACTTCACATTGGAAGCTGTTTGCTTGCTAAGAAGCATTTCAAAACCCTTGCATGATTGCACCCATCGATCACACTCAACTTGGGTGGTTGCAAGAGTTTCCTTGAGATCTTTGTACTTCTCTAGAAGTACATCTTCCCTAGCTTTAGCATCTTTGATTTGGCAGTTAAGCTTGTAAATCTCATCATTTTTATCTTTTAGAACAACCACAAAATCAGCTTTTCTTTTGGAAATAGTTTGCTCAAGCTCAAGATTTTTATCTATTAAAGCTACATTTGCTTCTCTAATAGAAGCAAATGCTGCTATGCATGACTCTGAACAATGCTTGGCTTTTGCCTCAGTGGATACCTGAGATGAGGCATTAGATGATGACCCTTCAGCAGAATCAAGGGCCATCAGAGCAAGATTTCCAAAAGGTTGATCACCACCATGTTGACCAGCACCTTGGAGTAGTGGTTCCTGACCAGATAGCTCTTCTGGTAGACTACTCCAGTCAACAGCAGTTGGGGTGAAAAAGCTTTGTTGTTGAGGTTGTGTGTGGTGATGAGATTGGGAAGAATGAGGCTCTAGGAAGAGCATGAGGTGGTTGAGCCGGGGGTGCTTGAGTTTGACCAGGCTGAGGCATGTAGTAACAGGGGTAAGGATAAGGCATATGACCCTGTGGCATAAAATAAGCAGGTGGTGCCTGTGCTTGAGATGGATGGGTAGAACTGTAGGAAGGTTGCCCTTTGTGCTGTAAGCTATTGCTGGGAAAAGTCACAAAGGGTGCAGATGAGTTAGATCCAGATGATCTACACTCTCTTGCAAAGTGTCCAAGCCTTTGGCACTTGTGACACCTCAACTTGCTCTTGTCAAAACCAACTTTGGTTTTGCCAGAGAGTCCTGGGAATTTCCTACCAGTTCTTTTGTAGAACTTCTGAGAGCGGATATTTATCATTGCCATTTGGTTCAAAATATCCATCTCTTCCAGATCATCATCTGGAATGCCCTTCAAATCCTCCATCAGAAAACACAAATTGTCACCACCACCTCCTGAACTACTAACACCAACAAAAGCTTTTTCTGAGTTTGTAGAGAAATCAATATGCTCATCATAAGAACTTTATGATGAAGCATATTCTGACTCATGACTTATCAAGGCAGCATTACCTTGGACAAAGTCATCAGCAAGTTAGCCAGAAGATGACAACTTCCTCTTTTGCTCTACCTCTCTCTCAAAAGTGAGCAATTTCCCATGAAGTTGGGTGAGAGATAGAGTGTCTAGGTCAGCACTGGAGCGTAGGACAATGGTATATGTGTCCCATCTCTCAGGCAATGACCTGAGGAACCTGTTGTTCATCTGGCTTTTGGAGTACTCTTGTTTAACCATCTTCAGCTCAGAGATCAAACAAGAGAACCGCTCAAACTGCTGGGTCAGAGTTTCACCCTTTCTATATGAGAAAGTCTCATATTGTTGGGCGAGGATTTCCCTATTGTTTGCTAAGACCGAATCAGTTCCTCCAAATTGTTCCTTTAGAGCAACCCATAGGTCATGAGCAGACTCATGATGCAAGAGCCCTGAATATATCTCGTTTGGAATGGCCATGGCTAAAATTCCATGGGCTCTAGCATCAATTTCGAACAGCTTTAGATCTTCATCCGAATATTGTTCAGGTTTCTTCGCAACCTGTTCATTAGATTCCGGGACGCTCACCATAGGCTTGTATGGCCCATGCACCACTGACTTCCAACAACCAGCACTGTTGACAACCAAGTGGTGTAGCATACGTCTTTGCCATATGTTATACTCGTTCCTAACCAGCATCGGAGGCTTGGTTGCGGAACCAGTATTGTGAGGATCATTTGTTGGTGTTGTCATCTCAGGTTTTGGTCAAAAACAAGTTTAAACACAACAAACGTAACTCAAAACCACCAAAAGACCTCAAGATTTTGGCCGGAAACAACAGAAACTCACTCTCTATGGCTAATTCTTGCAAATTGCTAATTCGATCAAACTGAGAGATCAAAAGAGCAGTTTCAAATGATCAATAGTGAAATCGATCAATGATTAACCTGCTCTGATACCATTTGACAGGATCTCAGCCTCTCGGTTGATCGATTAGATTATGTTTGCAGTGGATTTAGCACATTATATAGCAATTAAAGCAAGAACATAAAAGATATTTCAAATTAAAGCATAAACATAGAGAGAGAAGAGTTCTGCGAAACAATAAATGTTCTATTGGTCGCACGTTTCGGCCATTAAAACTGTATGGTTGCCCATCCTTTTATAGGCGGCAAAAGGATGGGTTGATGTCCTTTTTCTGACATCACTGAATATTCAAATTACAACTGACAAAACATAAAACAACTGAAGATGTCAACAACTGACATCTTCTTACAAAAGTTCCTAAGTGCTGACAAAAATAAACTACTGAAATCCTACAACGACTGAAGAACAAACTCTTCAGTCGTTTATAACTACTGATACTATAACAACTGAAGAACATGCTCTTCAGTTGTTGTACAACTACTGAAACAATATAAACTACTGAAAAAGAAAAACCACCACAACAACTGAAGAAGACTTCTTCAGTTGTTGTGACAAACTCTGAGTCTTCAGTACTTGGTCTTCAAACTTGGCTTCAGATGATATAACAACTGATGACTTCAGTAGATATCATCAGTTGTTGTCTTCAGTCTTTGTCTTCAGACTTTGTGCTTCAGTAGAAGGTATTCAGTTCTTTAGTTCTTCAGCTTTTGATTCTTCAGTACTTGTCTTCAGTACTTGAAGTCTTCAGTACTTGTAAGATCAGTACTTCAGACTTTAGTACTTTTGGTCTTCAGTACTTTGGAGTCTTCTTCAGCTGATATTCTTCAGTTCTTTGATCTTCATACTTTGTTCTTCAGACTTTGTCATAACAGCTGATGGAGCTAAGATGCTCTCGAGTCTGACATTCAAGCAAGAGAACACAATAGCTGATGGAAGTCTTCAGATGTTCTCGAGTCTGACATTCAAGCAAGAGAACACTGTAACTGATGGGAGTCTTCAGCAGTTGTTGCAGTGGCATGTGGGACTTAGAGGTTTTCCTGATCTTGGCTCATTGGTTCTTTTGGTCCAACAGGTTCAACACTAGTTTGTGTTACTAGGTTGTCACCTTGATCAATGAGCTCTAACATTTTTAGGGCAAGGGCTGTTTCGACCCCTGAGAAGCCAACAGTTGGCTTCTTCAAAATTTTAAAGATGTCGGGCTTCATCCGTCCCAGTTTAAGAATACTACCTGTTTCCCTCAACTGTGAGCCCAGTTCACAGTTAAGAATTATTGAACATATCTAGGAAACATTGAATATTCTAAGGAGTCTAAGTTCACAAGAAATTAGTATAAACAAATTGAGAGTACCTGAACTTGACCCCCTGAACCATCCTATGCACTATGAAGGAGAGATCTTCAGGAATCTGGTCCCACCCTCCATGCTTGTTGGACAAGCTGTGGATAACCACATGAAGTAGGTATTTCTACTGAGGTTGAGACCTTCCCTTCCTGAAGGTCTTTACAGCCATCTGCCTAAAGGAATGATTAACAGCTTCTTTTGGGAAAAACACCTCACCTTCTTCATCGTCCAGCTAAAGATGATTGTTGATGATGGACGGAGTTATGAAGATTGTTCTCCCTGCACTGTGGCAGACAGTGCCTTCTCCCCGTCCATAATGACCTCTTGGCAGGTCCTCTAAAATTTGAGCAAATGATCCTCATACAGAGTATGATCAATGGTAAGGGAGGTGAAGTAGTTTGACAGAGCCAGGAATTGGCAAACCTCTAAGAAATGTGAATCTTTCTCAGAGTTTAGCCGAGCAACCTGATTGTTTTACCTGTGTAACTGCATGGAGAAATCTGGGTCATATCTTCTGTTAAGGTTGGCCATTGTAAGAAAGATGAATTGAGGTGAAAGATGAATCAAAGGTGGTTTCAGAGAGAATTTGAAATTTAGGTTTGCAGGAAGGATGAAGATGATAGAAAGAGGGGGAACCGATTAGGTTAATATGTGAAAAGGATTTGAGACAAAGTTAATGGAAGAGGATAAACTTTGAAATCTAGATGTCGGTCCCACCTCTGAAAGAGTGTTTTGCTTTTTGCTCAACAAGTGGTTTTCTTGGAAATCGAAAAGCTTCCAAAGATAAATTGTCTTTGGAAGTTTTAATGAAAAAGCTTCCAAAGGTAAATTGTCTTCGGATGTTTTAATAAAAAGCTTACGAGTCCAAAATGACTTCAAAAGAATTTTCGAAGAATTTTGAAAAACGTTGTACCAAAAGAACCAATGAGCCTGATCAGAAAAACCTTTAAGTCCCACAAGACATCATAAGTACTGAAGAAGGCTTCATTAGCTGAAGTCATCAGCTGAAGACATGTACTGAAGACTAAGTCTGAAGTTCAAGTACTGAAGACAAAGTCTGAAGATCAAGAACTGAAGACAAAGTCTGAAAGTATCTACTGAAGACAAAGTCTGAAGTTCATCTACTGAAGACAAAGTCTGAAGTTCAAGTCTTCAGAGGTTGTCATAACAGCTGAAGTAGTTCTCTTCAGTTGTTGTGATGGTTTTATTTCAGTAGTTTTCTTTCAGTAGTTTAGTTAATGTAAAACGTCTGAAGAGCTTGTTCTTCAGACGTTGTAGCTTCAATAGTTATAGTTTCAGTAGTTATAGTAGCAGTACACTTAGCTTTTATTGTAAGAAGATGTCAGTTGTTGTAGACATCTTCAGTAGTTTTGTTTACTTTCAGTTGTTATTTGTAAAACGGTTAGATGTCACTATCAAGTGACATCTGCTGACGTCACCTTCCTTATAAAAGGGAAGTTGACCTAATTTTGTAATTGACGAAGCGTGTGTTGAATGAAAACATTCCTTTTTGCAGAAATACTTTCTCTCTCTATAACCGTACTATTTCATTGAAATATCATTTGTGTTCTTGTTTGAATTTCGTCTAATTCTTATAACTATTCCGATGCGAATCAAATCTAATTGATCAAACTAGATCCTAGATCCCTTTCAAATGGTATCAGAGCCGGTTAATCATTGATCGATTTAACAATTGATCATTGAAACTGCTCTTTTGATATCTACGTTTGATTGAATTAACAAATTTGTAAGAATTGGTTATAGAGTTTGAGTTTCTGCTAGGTCAATTAATTTGAGGTTTTACGTGTTTTTGAGCTAGATTTGTTGAAATTACTTTGAATTTGCTTGAACTTGTGAAATGGCGACACCAACCAATGATCCTCACAATACTGGCTCCTCAACAAAGCCTTCGATGCTTGTTAGGAGTGAGTATAACATATGGCAACGACGTATGCTCCATCACCTATCTATCAACAGCGCAGGATGTTAGAAATCTGTGGTGCATGGACCATACAAGCCTATGGTGAGTCTTACCGAGACAAAAGAGATGGTTCCGAAGAAACTTGATTAGTATTCGGATGAAGATCTAAAGCTGTTCGAAATTGATGCTAAAGCTCATGGAATTCTGGCCATGGCACTGCCTAATGAAATCTATTCAGGGCTTATGCATCATGAAACTGCTAATGATCTCTGGGTTGCTCTGAAGGAACAATTCGGAGGAACTGATGAGGTTTTAGCAAAAACTAGAGAAATCCTTGCCCAACAATATGAGACATTCTCTCATAGAAAGGGTGAGTCTCTGACTCAGCAGTTTGAGCGATTTTCCTGTTTGATTTCTGAGCTGAAAATGGTCAAACAAGAATATACAAATAGCCAGATGAATAACCGATTCCTCAAATCCCTGACTGAGAGATGGGACACATGCACTATTGTCCTACGCTCCAGTTCAAATCTGGATACTCTATCTCTCACCCAACTTCATGGGAAACTGCTGACATTTGAAAGAGAAATAGAACATAAAAGGAAGTTGTCCTCATCTGGAAAGCTCACTGATGACTTTGTACCAGGCAACACTGCACTGGTTGGTCAGGAGTCAGAGTATGCTACATTAGAAGGTTCATATGATGAGCATATTGATTTCTCTACAAACATAGGAGAACATGCTTTGTTGGTGTGGATTGTAATTCAGGTGGTAGCAGTGATAATTTGTGCTTTTTGATGGAGGATTTGAAGGGAATTCCAGATGATGATCTGGAAGAGATGGATATTTTGAGCCAAATGGCAATGATCAATATCAGATCTCAAAAGTCCTACAAAAGAACTGGTAGGAAATTCCCAGGTCTCTCTTGCAAAACCAAAGTAGGTTTTGACAAGAGCAAGTTGAGGTGTCACAAGTGCCATAGGCTTGGACACTTTGCAAGAGAGTGTAGATCATCTGGATCTAACTCATCTGCACAAACCCTTTGTGACCATCCCAAGCAATAGCTCACAAAACAAAGGGCAACAGTACACCAGTTCTGGTCATCCATCACAAGCTCAATCATCACCTGCATATTTTGTCCCTCAAGGTCCTATGCCATATCCTTACCCCTGCTTTTACATGCCACAGACAAGCCAGGTTCAAGCACCAATAACTCTACAACCTCATGCCCTTCCTGAGCCTCAACCATCTCAATCTTATCAACAATCTCAACCACAACATAGCTTTTTCACCCCTGGAGTTGTTGATTGGAGCAGTTTACCAGATGACATTTCTCGTCATCATGAACAACTGTTTCCTGGGGCTGGTCAACATGGTGGTGACAATCCTTTTGGAAATCTTGCTCTTATGGCCCTGGAGTCTACTGGTGGTTCATCCTCAAATGTTTCAACTTCACAGATATCACAGGTATCTTCAGAGGCCAAGGCCAAGTTATGTTCTGAATCATGCATAGCCACATTTGCATCTATTAGAGAAGCAAATGTAGCTTTAATCAATAAAAATATTGAGCTAGAGAAAGTTCTTTCCAAAAGAAAAGCTGAGTTTGAGTCTGTGCTAAATGAAAAGAATGATGAGATTTACAAATTAAAATGCCAAATCACTGATGACAAGGCAAAGGAAGAGGTACTTTTAGAGGAGTATAAGGACCTCAAAGAAACTCTTGCATCTACCCAGGTAGAGTGTGAACGTTGGGTAATATCATGCAAGGGTTTTGAAATGCTTCTCAGCAAACAAAAAACTTCCAACGTGAAGTTTGGAATTGGTTATAATCACACTGCTCCTCCTACAGATCTTACTCCTAGGTTAGAAGTAGAATCTGAAGGAGAAAGCAATAACCAATCCACCTCATCATGTGATTCATCCTCTGATAATGCACCAAAATTAGAGGATGAAGTCAACATTCATCCCTCTGAAAACCAATCAGCTGATAATGAAACAGTTGATGGTTCCAATGATGATAGTCACATGATCAGAAAAGAGTTGATCACTTCAGGTGTTGTCTCACAAAGTACTCAAAGTACTGAAGAGCAAGTCACAACACCTGAAGAACGAACCCAAACTACTGAAAGTAAAAAGGGTTTGAAAACTGCTGAAGAATCTATCAGGAAGTCTGAATGTACTGATAGCAAACTGCTGAAGAACAAATCTTCTGTAGTTAAGAATCCTTCAATACTTAACACAAGTACTGAAAGGAAGAAAGTACTGAAGAACAAATCTTCAGTAATTTCATCTTCTTCACCAGTTGATCAACTGAAGATGAAGAAAAAGCCATGTGAAATATGTGACTTATTCAATCATCTCACCAATGACTACTAGTACAGAAAGGGTTCAAAACTCACAAAGACAAGAACATTAAAAGAAAATTAACAAAATGAAAGTTGAGTTTGAAACCAATTTTGTTTCAGTAGCATCTCAACCTGAAATCCAAAAATCCTTAAAGAAATCCAAAAAGAAGGAATGGGTTAATCAGGAAACAGCTGAAGGTGTTCACAGGAAGATGGTGCAACACAGGAATCCATCAAAATCAAGCACTGATGCGTCTGATGAGCTGAAGGCTTGAACAAAGAATCAGACACAACTTGTTATGATGGTTCAACATCTATTGGGGAGAGTCAACCAAATAGATATTCCTGTGATTAAACCTCAGAAAAGGAAACCCAAGCCTAAAACAAAGAAAACCTTTTCTACACCATCTCCATCACCATAGGCTGCAACTCATGACAAACCAGTTAGTGTAAAATCTGTTGATGAGAACAGACCTAAAACCAAAATGGTTTGGGTCTCAAAAACTAACTAGTTTCTTGTGATGAATGCAGGGTTCTTTAGCATGCCAAAGAAGCATCTGGTATGTGGACAGTGGAGGATCCATGCATATGACAGGGAGCAGCTCTCTTCTTATTGACTACTCTCAAGGAAAGAAGGGGTTTGTTTCTTTTGGTAATGATGCTAAGGGTTACATCATCGGCAAAGGCTTTGTTTCCAATGGTGAAATAAGGTTTGATGATGTCAACCATGTGGAGAATCTCAAGTATAATCTCTTGAGTGTCAGTCAAATGTGTGATAAAGGTCATGTTGGATCTAGATTGTATAGGACTAGATCATTTTTGTATAGGCTTAGTACTTGTATCAAGTCTTGTAATTAACACGTGTAATAGTCAATATATATATGTGCTTTGAATTTATAAGTTAACTTTTATATATATGTGTGTTGATTGGTGACTTGACAGGAGAAACAATATACTTGGATGGATTTCCTGAAATTGACCAAGTGTAGGAAAATTCTACGGATGAACATTATTGTTAATCCGTAGATATGTTTCTTACAAGACCAAATGACCAAGTGTATGTTCCTGTGGATGACCAAGTACCATGGAGTGAAGACTCCTACGGAAGAAGGATTTTCTACGGAAGAACAAATCTGCTACGGAAGACCAAGTCATCTACGGAAGAACAAATGATCTGCGGACGACAAGATTGCTGCGGAAGAACATCATACTTGTTCGATTGCAATTCCCAAGAAGTCAACAAGTCAACACAATCATAACAAATCCCGAGAGATCCGGTGTTTCCTTAGCCGACTCAAATCATCTATAAATATGAGTCCTAGGTTTCACATCTCGCAGAACACAATCAATCATTATTACGGCTGTCAAGATTACATCATTGTGCAACCCTAACCGCCGTCGCATCAACATCAACATCATTAGATACACTGTAGTCGATTGTTCATAGTATTCATTATTATTCTTTTGTAATCATTACGTTATAGTTAATGAAATACGTTTGAATAATTATTGATTTGGCATTCATTGTGTTTCTGTGGTTGTGTTCATAATTAATCATCAAACCAATAAAACGTCAATTAGTGATAATTCCGCGATCATTAAATTGATTTATTTTAATACTGATAATTCCTGAATTGAGATCCTTGGATTCACAGTGTGTATCAGAGCATTGGTGCTCATTGATCTAGATCAATTGACCTATCAGTATTAAAATTGTTTAATTGATTTCAAACAACTAAATCAACGACTTGTCATTCAGCAAGCATTCTCTCATTGCTTGTTTGATCTAGATCTATATTCAAATCCATTGAATACTAGATCTGCGTCTTTGATAGATTTGTCAATTTAGGCATTTAAATTTAAGCATTAAATTTTAAATCCTTACTTTGCAGAAAACATGAGTACTTTTGGAGGAGGATCTTATCAACCACCAAAGTTGGAAACCAAGCTGATTTAAATCCTGGAAGATCAAGTTCAGGAATCATGTGAACTACACAGATTCTGACTTGTGGGAGTCCATCACTCAAGGTCCTTATATTCCACCCACTCTTGGGCCGGACTATAATGACAAGAATCAGCCTATTAGCACTAAGGACTTACCACCTGATGATGTCAAGAAGGTCAAAGTGGATATTAAAGCATACAGCTTGCTTAGTATGGCTTTGCCAGAAGAAATCTTGATCAGGTGTGAGAATTACAAGACAGCTAATTCCCTGTGGAAGATACTTCACACTCTCTGTGAAGGGAGTGATGAGATCAGAAGCATACGGAAAGACACCCTTAGATCACAATATGAAACTTTTCATCATATTGAGGGTGAATCAATTCCTCAGCAACTCCATAGATTTATGCAACTTGTTACCGAGATGAACATCTTGGAGTTAAAATATACCACTGAGGAACTGAACAAGAAGATGCTCCACACTTTACCTGAAAGTTGGAAGCAACAGTCTCCATGTTCAAGAATACCATAGATCTCAAGACAACTGGTCTAGATACATTGGTTGCTAAGGTTGAAGCACTTGAACTGGATGAACAATCAAGAAACAAGAGTGTGAGAACTCATGTCTCACCTTATCACTTCAAGGAAACCAAGAATGCTGGAAGTGCATTTATCTCTAATAATGAAGGTGATAACTCTTGTGCTTTGAGTGATGATGAAGAGAAGTAAGTTTCTATGCATCCAAACCCACTAAGAAATCATCTCAAAGTAAAAATCAAAAGGAAAAAGGAAAAGCTGCAGAGAAAAGAGAGTCATCAGCAACAGCAAACTCAGAACCAATAACTGTGATATTGGATTCTGAAGAACAAAAAGCAGCCTTTGCAGCTTTCAGTTCAAGCTTTCAAGCATATCTTGGAAGTTCCCTTACAGCAGCAAACATCTGTCAGCAAGATTTGGAGGAACTCCCTCCTGATGTTGTAGAAGAGATGGATCTACAATGGCAGATGGCAATGATTGCTTACAGAGCTAAGCAATATCTACGGAGAAATAAAAATCTGGCAGCAGCAAGCAAAACATCGAAGATTGGCATGGATAAGTCAAAAGTCAGATGTTTCAAGTGCAATCTTTATGGTCATTTTTCTAGAGAATGCAACCAACAATCATTTCCGCAGTATCAGCAGCAGCAACAACATAATCAGCAGCAACAACAACATCAGATCAGCAATCAACCTCTCTAAGATCTCTACAAAGACCTCAGCTAACATCCCCACCAGCCACAAACACATCAGCAGGTCCAAGCAACTCTAAGGAGACAGGGCTGATCATACTTCAGGATGGAACATGTGACTGGAGTTTGTATGAGAAGGAAGTGATAGAGGAGAATCAAGCATTGATGGCACACACGGAAAACAAAGTTCCTCCTATGGCCAGAGAGGTAAAAGACAGGTTATGTTCATCAACATGTGTTGAGGAAGTTGAACGATATAGAGTCCATGCTCAACAACTGGCTGATAAAGTAAAGGAAACTATTATTTTGAATGATTCACACTTAAGAGAACAAAATTATATCAAATCAAAATCAGTTCTTTACAAAAAGACTTAGAAAAATATGTTTCTGAAAACTATAGTCTAAAAGCCCAAGTTGAGCATCTGACCACTCTCCTTAACAAAATCTATGGCTGATCATGCATCAACTGAAGTGAAACTTCAGAAGTTTCAATTATCATCTCAGCAATATGAGAAGTTGTTAAACTGTCATATTGAATCAAAGAACAGGTCTGGGTTGGGTTATAATGCTGTTGCACCACCTATTAATGATAACTACACACCTTTACCTAAAACAATGACTAACAACTTGTCAAATCATTTTGTGCAAAGCACCAAAATTGACATCAAACATAGTCAATTAAAAAATATGAAACTGAGATGAGTGAAACTGAATCTATTGAATCAAAATCTTTAAACATAATGAATCAGAATTTGATAACTATGATGACCTGGATGATTCTGATGAACATGATACTGATCAACTAAAACATTGGTAAGAATGTTCAAGTTGAATCTGGTCTTCCGCGAGTTCTTGAAGAATCAAAGTTGTAGTACCCGCCAAAGCAACGAAACATGCTGAAGACTATTTGCAAGAGGATTGCTGAACTTAATGAAGGACTGCAAGAACTGAATCTTCACAAATTGATAGCTGCGGATCAAGTACTGAAGTACCTTTGTCATCTTTAGATAAAGGCAAGATACAAACAAACAAGAATCCTCGGAAAGCAAAAACAGAAGAATCCATAGAACATCTGCGGAAAAAGAATTATGAGGAATCCGTAGAACATCTGCGGAAAGCAAAACTTGCCAAGTCCGTCGATCATCTGCGGAAGGCAAAAAATACTGAATCCGCAGAAAAGCAACGGAAGAGAGAAACTGATTCTGCGGAAAAGGTAGAAAGAGAATTAAACAAACATGCACAGAAAAAGAGATAAATATCAAGCAACACAAGGCAGCCAAAGACAAACAAACAACAGCTGATGAAGCCCCACACAAAAACAAGAAGAAATCAACTGATGCTTCAGCAAGTGAGAAAAAGAACAATCAAAAGAAGGTTAATCTGAAGAAAATTCAGAAAAAATTGCAAATGGTGTGATATGAAGAATCACAATACTGATGAATGCTATTTCAGCAGCTATGGTTCCATTTGTAATATGAACAATCACATGACAGATGATTGTTTCTTCAACAAAACATGTGCTATATGTGACAAAAATAATCATTCCACTCAGGATGTTATTTTAATAAGAAGAACAAGAAAAAGGGCAAAAGAAGTCACAAGTAGCATCATCCGAATCAGATTCTCAATCCTCAGTAAGTGTCAAAGAGACAAGATTAAGAAAGATCACCAAAAGTCAAAGACAGGCTCTCTGTTGCTGATAGGATTTGAGGAAGAAAACACCAACACAGGCTAAAACTCCTCACAAAAAGGTGGATCTGTGTGAGAAACAGAGTGAGTAATTGATGACTTCTTTGACAACTTTGCAAAAGGAACTCCTGTGTCTCAATCAAAGCAGAAAGATGAAGAAACTTTCAAAACCACAGGATCCTCTTCATAGTTAAGATACCAACCAAAACAAGCCAAGTTGAAGATAGACTCAGATAAGCATGAAGACCCCAGAAACCTGAAACATCTTCAACAGAATCATCCTCACCACCATTAGATCAAAAAGAAACAATTAATACTGAAACTTCAAGATTAATCATGAAGGAGTAACTATTGTTGACACATCTGGCAAGCCCAAGACAATTAAGCTTGGGTTGTCAATAATAACTAATTTCTTTTTGTGTGCAGGAACAATCATGGAGAGCTGACAACAAGTTGTATGTTGATAGTGGTTGTTCCCAGACATATGACAGGCAATTGTGCACTTCTCCATGACTTCAAACATAAACATGCCTCTTATGTGGCATTTGGTGGGGATAAGAAGGGAGGTAAAATTGTTGGTGAGGGAATTGTAACTAATGGTGTTTAACATTTGAAAAAGTAAATTACTGTGAAAATTTGCAGTATAATTTACTTAGTGTTTCCCAAATTTGTGATCAAAATTATTTAACACTATTTGATAACACTAACTGTTACATTCTTAAGCCAGGTTTCACAGTTCCAGCAGACTGGTTACTTCTTAAAGCATCAAGAAAAGGCAACACATATATCTTGGATATGAACAACACCACACTCACAACTCATGAGACATGCCTGCTGTCCAAATCTTCCGAAGATGAATCTCAATTGTGGCATAGAAGGCTTGTCCATTCTAACATGAAGAACATGAATAAATTGGTGAAAAATGATTTAGTCATTGGATACCAAAGAAAGAGTTTCATTGTTCTAATCATTGTTCTTCATGTTATAAAGGAAAACAACACAGAGTGTCTCATAAATCCAAAACAATCAACACTAACACTACACCACTCAAATTGCTTCACATGGACCTCTTTGGTCCAACCAATGTGCTGAGCATTGGAAAAAGGCAATATTGTTTGGTGATAGTTGATGATTTCACTAGATTCACATGGGTCTTTTTCTTAAAACATAAGAGTGAAACATCTGAAACATTAATGGACTTTGTGATCAAGATTGAGAATCAACTTGATTTAAAAGTTAAAATTTTTAGGAGTGACAATGGAACTGAATTTGTTAATACTGATTTGGATTCTTTTTGCAGGACTAAAGGAATAGCTAGACAATTCAGTGCCCCAAGAACACAACAAAATGGAGTGGCTGAAAGAAGAAATAGAACACTCATAGAAGCAGCCAGAACAATGCTAGCTGATTCTCAGTTGCCTATTACCTTCTGGGCAGAAGCTGTGAATACAGCTTGCAATGTTCAAAATAGAACATTAATTGTCAAAGAACATAATAAAACACCTTATGAACTCTTATTTAAAAGAAAACCTTTTATAGGATATCTTAGAGCTTTGGGTGTCATGTGTCTGTTTTGAATACTAAAGAACAATTGGGAAATTTTCTGAAAAAGCCTATGATGGTTTCTTTGTTGGATATACATCAACTTCTAAATCATATAGGGTGTACATTCTAGAACATAACATAGTTGAAGAGACTCCCAATGTTTCTTTTGATGAATCCATGTTTACTACAAATGTAAAAGGATCATCTTGGTTATTTGATATAGATGCATTAACTGAATCATTTAACACTGGTTATCTGATCAATGCAGGTGCTGCGGATACATGTTATCCCTTTGTGCCTCCAAATTTGAATGAAGTGCCTTAACCACTGATCCTCCACGGGCACAAGTTCCATCTGAACCACAAGAAGAATCAATTCAGCAGAATGAAACTACAACGGAGAAGCAAACTCTTCCTCCCCAGCCAATGTAAATACATCAGCAGATGTTCCCTCATCCGTAGATGTAAATACTGACCCTAGGGATGGAGAGGAGGTGATTCAACAACACTTGCCAGCTGACCAACATGGTTCATCAGTGGATGGTGATGTATCTCCTACGGAAATACAAACTGCCTCCGTAGATACTGCAGTTACTCCTGCGGAAGAACAAAATGCCACTTCCGTAGAACCTCATGCGACGAACAAAATGCTGCTTCCGTAGAACCTCCTGCAGACGAAGACATGCTGCTTCCGTAGAACTTCCTGCGGACGAAGACAATGCTGCTTCCGTAGAAACTTCCTGCGGAAGAAGACAAAGCAGCAACACACACACAAGCTGATCCGAATGACCATGAGCCTTTTGACTATTTCATCGACTCAACTTCTCAGCTGACACCATCGGCTTCAATGGGTTTCTCAAACTTAGACTCCACAGTTCAAGTTGATGCTGTTTCAACAAGCCGAATACACAAGTCTCATCCAACTGACAATATCATTGGAGACCTGCATGCTAGAACCACAAGAAGTAAAGGAGGTGTGGCAAACATCTGTTTGTTCACCTGCTTTTTGTCCCAAACAGTTCCTGCCAACATTACCCCAGCTCTAAAGGACAACAGTGGATCGAGGCTATGCAAGAAGAACTTCAACAATTCAGAAAACAGAAGGTGTGGACTCTTGTAGACTTGCCTAAAGGTCAATATCCAATGGAACAAGGTGGCTCTTCAAAAACAAGCTGGATGACAGGGGTATAATCGTGAGAAACAAGCTAGGCTCATTGCTCAAGGGTACACTCAAGAAGAGGGGATCGACTATGATGAAGTTTGCACAGTTGCAAGGATTAAAGCCATACGAGTCTTCCTAGCCTATGCAGCATTCAAGAAGTTCACAGTCTATCAGATGGATGTGAAGTGTGCTTTCCTTTATGGGAAAATTGATGAAGAAGTCTATGTGGCTCAACCCCCTGGATTTGAAGATCCTGATTATCCTCATAGAGTATACAAGCTTGACAAAGCTTTGTATGGTCTTCATCAAGCACCCAGAAAGTGGTATGACACACTATCATCCTTCCTGCTGAAGAATGGCTACAAGAGAGGAACAATTGATCAGACACTCTCCTCAAACATGAACATCAAGATCTTTTGGTGGTCCAAATATATGTGATGACATAATATTTGGATCAACCAACAAGAAGCTGTGTCAAATTTTGAAGATGATGAAATCTGAATTTCAGATGAGTTCCATGGGAGAATTGACATTCTTCCTTGGCCTACAAGTTCATCAGAAGCCATATGGCATTTTCATCAATCAAGAAAAGTACATTCATCAAATTTTGAAGAAGTACAATCTTGCTGATTCCACTTCATGCAAGACACCAGCATCAACAATAGACAAGATTGTGCTGACCCTGCTGGAAAATCCATAGATCAAAGATTGTATAGATCAATGATTGGTTCTTTAATGTATTTAACTGCCAGTAGACCTGACATTATGTTTGCTGTTTATGTTGTGCCAGGTATCAATCAGACCCTAAGGACCCATCTGAATGCTGTGAAGAGGAGTTTCAGATATCTAAAAGGCAAACCTGCATTAGGACTTGGTATCCTAAGGATGGAGATTTTAGCCTCTACTCCTATTCAGATAGTGACTATGGAGGGTGCAACAACAACAGAAAAATCACAAACTGGTGGATGTCAGTTTCTAGGACCAAGACTTGTTTCTTGGCAGTGCAAGAAGAAACAAATGTCTCTGTATCCACAGCTGAAGCAGAATACATAGCTGCTTCAGCTGGTTGCTCTCAAGTACTTTGGTTGCAAAACCAATTACTGATTATGGTTACAATTTCCTTCACACACCAATTCATATTGATAATTCAGCTGCTATGTTTATAACTGCTAATCCTGTTCAACATATTAAAACCAAACATATTGAAATTAGATACCATTTTCTGAGAGACTGCTCAGAAAAGGGTCTAATCAAGTTAGTCAAAGTCGACACCACAATCAGCTGCTGATTTGTTCACTAAAGCGTTTGATTCTGTTAGATTTAATTTTCTGATAGAATCTTTGGGTATGATTAACTTTGAATAATTCAACAAAAGCATATGACTGACTTTGAGAAGAGTAAATGTTAGGGATGAATTAAATGTCTGATAGAACATCTGTGCATGCATTATATATGGGAAATGATCGTAGGCTATATTGGATTTTCAACAAACACCCAAAACTGATTTATATGCTACTGATATGTGAGTAGCTTCATCTTGAGTGGAAACAAAGCTTAGAGCATGCCAAACTAAAAGATTCAGGTAACTGTCTGTGGAATTCCATTTGCTACTCCAAAAGGTATGTTCTCCCCTGATGTGATCAAATCACACACCCAAGCACACTATGTAAAATAGTTTATAATCTTCTATCTTTGCAAAGTCATATTCCCTCTGTTTTGTGTGAACAAAGACTGGGAATATGCTCCAAGAGTATGTTCTTTATTCTCCCTCTGTTTTGTGTCAACAAAGACCTGGGTTAAGTTCACCTTTGTTTTACGAAAGTAAAGACCTGGTGACTATGAAGATCATATCTCAGCTCTAAACAGAATAACTTGTGCTTAAATTTGCATCATTCAATGAGCTTCAACATCAAAGCATTAATGAGATTATACTATGTCTCAAGATAGAACTTATAACTTAATGTACATAGTCTTAAGGGTGACAGGTAGTGATTTGCCTCATCTACGGAAGACATATTCTACCGGATTAAATGTGGAAATCATGATACTTACTTCTTAAACAATTTTACAACATGATAAATAGCATGCCTAGTTGATACATTACTCATGTATGAATTAAAGAGGATCTCTATACTTACAATCACGTGTGTACTGAATCAAAATTAAACATCCGCAGAAACCCAACTCATAGTATGATCCCTTATATATATATATGCATGCATGTCATTGTTTACACACGATGTTTAATTTGTCCTATAACTGATTTTCTCTCTCTTAGGATGTCATATGCCTGTCATGCCTGTTCACAACTTAAATTTATGATGAATGCCACAGTTCAACATTAATCACAAATTAGGGGGAGTAGTCATGAATGAAAAACAATAAACAATACAAAGCTGATGAGTTAATTAATCTGAATTGGAACTGAGCACTAGGATACATGAGCACTTGTTCTTGTACTTATTGCCATGCAAATAAAGTCACTAATGTCCAATATCAAACAATTGAGTCTACTCAGTAGACATCATACATTTAGAGTTTTTAAAACTTTAAGTTCCGCAGAAATTTCAGTAATATTCTCATCCGTAGAAGTAACAATGAACTTTCTGCATCCGCAGAAGTCTCAGTAATACCTCATCACCGTAGAAGTATTATGTGATTTCTGATTCAGCAGCAAAACAATGCATGTTTGAATAATACATCCGCAGATGTTAAGACATCCGCAGATGTTAAGGTTCCGCAGAAGTTCTGCGAAAGAAAAAAGGCATTCTAAATAAACTTGGGATAGGAAAGGAATAAGAATAAATGGGAGTGGGCCCAACATAATTAATAAAAAAAATTAATATGTTCGACTATAATAAGGTTCTGACTCTTAAAATTCATACAGAGCACTTTTTCAGATTAACCTAGAAAATCGCCCACTTTCCCTCTTTTTCAAACTTTCAAAAAATCCGTTCCAAGAAAACATATCCACTAATCGATTACTGGTATTGCTAAGGTAAATCATGTTCTAAACATCAGTACGGAACTGTCAATCGGTTATTGTCATTAAGACGATTCAACTGCATGTATTCTAACTGATTTTCTTTACAGATGGATAAGAGAATTGCTAAAGAACATAATGTGTGCGCTTTCCTAAACGCTGATGATCTGCAGCGGAAGGATGTCGAGATATCATAAGATATCTTCGATGATCCAGGCTCTTCTACGCCTTGACGGCCGAGCCTGTGTAGATCTCAAGACAACTGGTCTAGATACATTGGTTGCTAAGGTTGAAGCACTTGAACTGGATGAACAATCAAGAAACAAGAGTGTGAGAACTCATGTCTCACCTTATCACTTCAAGGAAACCAAGAATGCTGGAAGTGCATTTATCTCTAATAATGAAGGTGATAACTCTTGTGCTTTGAGTGATGATGAAGAGGAAGTAAGTTTCTATGCATCCAAACCCACTAAGAAATCATCTCAAAGTAAAAATCAAAAGGAAAAAGGAAAAGCTGCAGAGAAAAGAGAGTCATCAGCAACAGCAAACTCAGAACCAATAACTGTGATATTGGATTCTGAAGAACAAAAAGCAGCCTTTGCAGCTTTCAGTTCAAGCTTTCAAGCATATCTTGGAAGTTCCCTTACAGCAGCAAACATCTGTCAGCAAGATTGGAGGAACTCCCTCCTGATGTTGTAGAAGAGATGGATCTACAATGGCAGATGGCAATGATTGCTTACAGAGCTAAGCAATATCTACGGAGAAATAAAAATCTGGCAGCAGCAAGCAAAACATCGAAGATTGGCATGGATAAGTCAAAAGTCAGATGTTTCAAGTGCAATCTTTATGGTCATTTTTCTAGAGAATGCAACCAACAATCATTTCCGCAGTATCAGCAGCAGCAACAACATAATCAGCAGCAACAACAACATCAGAATCAGCAATCAACCTCTCTAAGATCTCTACAAAGACCTCAGCTAACATCCCCACCAGCCACAAACACATCAGCAGGTCCAAGCAACTCTAAGGAGACAGGGCTGATCATACTTCAGGATGGAACATGTGACTGGAGTTTGTATGAGAAGGAAGTGATAGAGGAGAATCAAGCATTGATGGCACACACGGAAAACAAAGTTCCTCCTATGGCCAGAGAGGTAAAAGACAGGTTATGTTCATCAACATGTGTTGAGGAAGTTGAACGATATAGAGTCCATGCTCAACAACTGGCTGATAAAGTAAAGGAAACTATTATTTTGAATGATTCACACTTAAGAGAACAAAAATTATATCAAATCAAAATCAGTTCTTTACAAAAAGACTTAGAAAAATATGTTTCTGAAAACTATAGTCTAAAAGCCCAAGTTGAGCATCTGACCACTTCCTTAACAAAATCTATGGCTGATCATGCATCAACTGAAGTGAAACTTCAGAAGTTTCAATTATCATCTCAGCAATATGAGAAGTTGTTAAACTGTCATATTGAATCAAAGAACAGGTCTGGGTTGGGTTATAATGCTGTTGCACCACCTATTAATGATAACTACACACCTTTACCTAAAACAATGACTAACAACTTGTCAAATCATTTTGTGCAAAGCACCAAAATTGACATCAAACATAGTCAATTAAAAAATAATGAAACTGAGATGAGTGAAACTGAATCTATTGAATCAAAATCTCTTAAACATAATGAATCAGAATTTGATAACTATGATGACCTGGATGATTCTGATGAACATGATACTGATCAACTAAACATTGGTAAGAATGTTCAAGTTGAATCTGGTCTTCCGCGAGTTCTTGAAGAATCAAAGTTGTAGTACCCGCCAAAGCAACGAAACATGCTGAAGACTATTTGCAAGAGGATTGCTGAACTTAATGAAGGACTGCAAGAACTGAATCTTCACAAATTGATAGCTGCGGATCAAGTACTGAAGTACCTTTGTCATCTTTAGATAAAGGCAAGATACAAACAAACAAGAATCCTCGGAAAGCAAAAACAGAAGAATCCATAGAACATCTGCGGAAAAAGAATTATGAGGAATCCGTAGAACATCTGCGGAAAGCAAAACTTGCCAAGTCCGTAGATCATCTGCGGAAGGCAAAAAATACTGAATCCGCAGAAAAGCAACGGAAGAGAGAAACTGATTCTGCGGAAAAGGTAGAAAGAGAATTAAACAAACATGCACAGAAAAAAGATAAATATCAAGCAACACAAGGCAGCCAAAGACAAACAAACAACAGCTGATGAAGCCCCCACAAAAACAAGAAGAAATCAACTGATGCTTCAGCAAGTGAGAAAAAGAACAATCAAAAGAAGGTTGAATCTGAAGAAAATTCAGAAAAATATTGCAAATGGTGTGATATGAAGAATCACAATACTGATGAATGCTATTTCAGCAGCTATTGTTCCATTTGTAATATGAACAATCACATGACAGATGATTGTTTCTTCAACAAACACTGTGCTATATGTGACAAAAATAATCATTCCACTCAGGAATGTTATTTTAATAAGAAGAACAAGAAAAAGGGCAAAAAGAAGTCACAAGTAGCATCATCCGAATCAGATTCTCAATCCTCAGTAAGTGTCAAAGAGACAAAGATTAAGAAAGATCACCAAAAGTCAAAGACAGGCTCATCTGTTGCTGATAGGACTTTGAGGAAGAAAACACCAACACAGGCTAAAACTCCTCACAAAAAGGTGGATCTGTGTGAGAAACAGAGTGAAGTAATTGATGACTTCTTTGACAACTTTGCAAAAGGAACTCCTGTGTCTCAACAAAGCAGAAAGATGAAGAAACTTTCAAAACCACAGGATCCTCTTCATAGTTAAGATACCAACCAAAACAAGCCAAGTTGAAGATAGACTCAGATAAGCATGAAGACACCCAGAAACCTGAAACATCTTCAACAGAATCATCCTCACCACCATTAGATCAAAAAGAAACAATTAATACTGAAACTTCAAGATTAATTCATGAAGGAGTAACTATTGTTGACACATCTGGCAAGCCCAAGACAATTAAGCCTTGGGTTGTCAATAATAACTAATTTCTTTTTGTGTGCAGGAACAATCATGGAGAGCTGACAACAAGTGGTATGTTGATAGTGGTTGTTCCAGACATATGACAGGCAATTGTGCACTTCTCCATGACTTCAAACATAAACATGCCTCTTATGTGGCATTTGGTGGGGATAAGAAGGGAGGTAAAATTGTTGGTGAGGGAATTGTAACTAATGGTGTATTAACATTTGAAAAAGTAAATTACTGTGAAAATTTGCAGTATAATTTACTTAGTGTTTCCCAAATTTGTGATCAAAATTATTTAACACTATTTGATAACACTAACTGTTACATTCTTAAGCCAGGTTTCACAGTTCCAGCAGACTGGTTACTTCTTAAAGCATCAAGAAAAGGCAACACATATATCTTGGATATGAACAACACCACACTCACAACTCATGAGACATGCCTGCTGTCCAAATCTTCCGAAGATGAATCTCAATTGTGGCATAGAAGGCTTGTCCATTCTAACATGAAGAACATGAATAAATTGGTGAAAAATGATTTAGTCATTGGATTACCAAAGAAAGAGTTTCATTGTTCTAATCATTGTTCTTCATGTTATAAAGGAAAACAACACAGAGTGTCTCATAAATCCAAAACAATCAACACTAACACTACACCACTCAAATTGCTTCACATGGACCTCTTTGGTCCAACCAATGTGCTGAGCATTGGAAAAAGGCAATATTGTTTGGTGATAGTTGATGATTTCACTAGATTCACATGGGTCTTTTTCTTAAAACATAAGAGTGAAACATCTGAAACATTAATGGACTTTGTGATCAAGATTGAGAATCAACTTGATTTAAAAGTTAAAATTTTTAGGAGTGACAATGGAACTGAATTTGTTAATACTGATTTGGATTCTTTTTGCAGGACTAAAGGAATAGCTAGACAATTCAGTGCCCCAAGAACACAACAAAATGGAGTGGCTGAAAGAAGAAATAGAACACTCATAGAAGCAGCCAGAACAATGCTAGCTGATTCTCAGTTGCCTATTACCTTCTGGGCAGAAGCTGTGAATACAGCTTGCAATGTTCAAAATAGAACATTAATTGTCAAAGAACATAATAAAACACCTTATGAACTCTTATTTAAAAGAAAACCTTTTATAGGATATCTTAGAGCTTTTGGGTGTCATGTGTCTGTTTTGAATACTAAAGAACAATTGGGAAAATTTTCTGAAAAAGCCTATGATGGTTTCTTTGTTGGATATACATCAACTTCTAAATCATATAGGGTGTACATTCTAGAACATAACATAGTTGAAGAGACTCCCAATGTTTCTTTTGATGAATCCATGTTTACTACAAATGTAAAAGGATCATCTTGGTTATTTGATATAGATGCATTAACTGAATCATTTAACACTGGTTATCTGATCAATGCAGGTGCTGCGGATACATGTTATCCCTTTGTGCCTCCAAATTTGAATGAAGTGCCTTTAACCACTGATCCTCCACGGGCACAAGTTCCATCTGAACCACAAGAAGAATCAATTCAGCAGAATGAAACTACAACCGGAGAAGCAAACTCTTCCTCCCCAGCCAATGTAAATACATCAGCAGATGTTCCCTCATCCGTAGATGTAAATACTGACCCTAGGGATGGAGAGGAGGTGATTCAACAACACTTGCCAGCTGACCAACATGGTTCATCAGTGGATGGTGATGTATCTCCTACGGAAATACAAACTGCCTCCGTAGATACTGCAGTTACTCCTGCGGAAGAACAAAATGCCACTTCCGTAGAACCTCATGCGGACGAACAAAATGCTGCTTCCGTAGAACCTCCTGCAGACGAAGACAATGCTGCTTCCGTAGAACTTCCTGCGGACGAAGACAATGCTGCTTCCGTAGAACTTCCTGCGGAAGAAGACAAAGCAGCAACACACACACAAGCTGATCCGAATGACCATGAGCCTTTTGACTATTTCATCGACTCAACTTCTCAGCTGACACCATCGGCTTCAATGGGTTTCTCAAACTTAGACTCCACAGTTCAAGTTGATGCTGTTTCAACAAGCCGAATACACAAGTCTCATCCAACTGACAATATCATTGGAGACCTGCATGCTAGAACCACAAGAAGTAAAGGAGGTGTGGCAAACATCTGTTTGTTCACCTGCTTTTTGTCCCAAACAGTTCCTGCCAACATTACCCCAGCTCTAAAGGACAACAGTTGGATCGAGGCTATGCAAGAAGAACTTCAACAATTCAGAAAACAGAAGGTGTGGACTCTTGTAGACTTGCCTAAAGGTCAATATCCAATTGGAACAAGGTGGCTCTTCAAAAACAAGCTGGATGACAGGGGTATAATCGTGAGAAACAAAGCTAGGCTCATTGCTCAAGGGTACACTCAAGAAGAGGGGATCGACTATGATGAAGTCTTTGCACCAGTTGCAAGGATTAAGCCATACGAGTCTTCCTAGCCTATGCAGCATTCAAGAAGTTCACAGTCTATCAGATGGATGTGAAGTGTGCTTTCCTTTATGGGAAAATTGATGAAGAAGTCTATGTGGCTCAACCCCCTGGATTTGAAGATCCTGATTATCCTCATAGAGTATACAAGCTTGACAAAGCTTTGTATGGTCTTCATCAAGCACCCAGAAAGTGGTATGACACACTATCATCCTTCCTGCTGAAGAATGGCTACAAGAGAGGAACAATTGATCAGACACTCTTCCTCAAACATGAACATCAAGATCTTTTGGTGGTCCAAATATATGTTGATGACATAATATTTGGATCAACCAACAAGAAGCTGTGTCAAATTTTGAAGACTTGATGAAATCTGAATTTCAGATGAGTTCCATGGGAGAATTGACATTCTTCCTTGGCCTACAAGTTCATCAGAAGCCATATGGCATTTTCATCAATCAAGAAAAGTACATTCATCAAATTTTGAAGAAGTACAATCTTGCTGATTCCACTTCATGCAAGACACCAGCATCAACAATAGACAAGATTGTGCCTGACCCTGCTGGAAAATCCATAGATCAAAGATTGTATAGATCAATGATTGGTTAGATGAAGAAAAAGCCATGTGAAATATGTGACTTATTCAATCATCTCACCAATGACTACTAGTACAGAAAGGGTTCAAAACTCAACAAAGACAAGAACATTAAAAAGAAAATTAACAAAATGAAAGTTGAGTTTGAAACCAATTTTGTTTCAGTAGCATCTCAACCTGAAATCCAAAATCCTTAAAGAAATCCAAAAAGAAGGAATGGGTTAATCAGGAAACAGCTGAAGGTGTTCACAGGAAGATGTGCAACACAGGAATCCATCAAAATCAAGCACTGATGCGTCTGATGAGCTGAAGGCTTGAACAAAGAATCAGACACAACTGTTATGATGGTTCAACATCTATTGGGGAGAGTCAACCAAATAGATATTCCTGTGATTAAACCTCAGAAAAGGAAACCCAAGCCTAAAACAAAGAAAACCTTTTCTACACCATCTCCATCACCATAGGCTGCAACTCATGACAAACCAGTTAGTGTAAAATCTGTTGATGAGAACAGACCTAAAACCAAAATGGTTTGGGTCTCAAAAACTAACTAGTTTCTTGTGATGAATGCAGGGTTCTTTAGCATGCCAAAGAAGCATCTGGTATGTGGACAGTGGAGGATCCATGCATATGACAGGGAGCAGCTCTCTTCTTATTGACTACTCTCAAGGAAAGAAGGGGTTTGTTTCTTTTGGTAATGATGCTAAGGGTTACATCATCGGCAAAGGCTTTGTTTCCAATGGTGAAATAAGGTTTGATGATGTCAACCATGTGGAGAATCTCAAGTATAATCTCTTGAGTGTCAGTCAAATGTGTGATAAAGGTCATGTTGGATCTAGATTGTATAGGACTAGATCATTTTTGTATAGGCTTAGTACTTGTATCAAGTCTTGTAATTAACAGTGTAATAGTCAATATATATATATGTGCTTTGAATTTATAAGTTAACCTTTTATATATATGTGTGTTGATTGGTGACTTGACAGGAGAAACAATATACTTGGATGGATTTCCTGAAATTGACCAAGTGTAGGAAAATTCTACGGATGAACATTATTGTTAATCCGTAGATATGTTTCTTACAAGACCAAATGACCAAGTGTATGTTCCTGTGGATGACCAAGTACCATGGAGTGAAGACTCCTACGGAAGAAGGATTTTCTACGGAAGAACAAATCTGCTACGGAAGACCAAGTCATCTACGGAAGAACAAATGATCTGCGGACGACAAGATTGCTGCGGAAGAACATCATACTTGTTCGATTGCAATTCCCAAGAAGTCAAACAAGTCAACACAATCAATAACAAATCCGAGAGATCCGGTGTTTCCTTAGCCGACTCAAATCATCTATAAATATGAGTCCTAGTTTCACATCTCGCAGAACACAATCAATCATTATTACGGCTGTCAAGATTACATCATTGTGCAACCCTAACCGCCGTCGCATCAACATCAACATCATTAGATACACTGTAGTCGATTGTTCATAGTATTCATTATTATTCTTTTGTAATCATTACGTTATAGTTAATGAAATACGTTTGAATAATTATTGATTTGGCATTCATTGTGTTTCTGTGGTTGTGTTCATAATTAATCATCAAACCAATAAAACGTCAATTAGTGATAATTCCGCGATCATTAAATTGATTTATTTTAATACTGATAATTCCTGAATTGAGATCCTTGGATTCACAGGTGGTATCAGAGCATTGGTGCTCATTGATCTAGATCATTGACCTATCAGTATTAAAATTGTTTAATTGATTTTCAAACAACTAAATCAACGACTTGTCATTCAGCAAGCATTCTCTCATTGCTTGTTTGATCTAGATCTATATTCAAATCCATTGAATACTAGATCTGCGTCTTTGATAGATTTGTCAATTTAGGCATTTAAATTTAAGCATTAAATTTAAATCCTTACTTTGCAGAAAACATGAGTACTTTTGGAGGAGGATCTTATCAACCACCAAAGTTGGAAACCAAAGCTGATTTTAAATCCTGGAAGATCAAGTTCAGGAATCATGTGAACTACACAGATTCTGACTTGTGGGAGTCCATCACTCAAGGTCCTTATATTCCACCCACTCTTGGGCGGACTATAATGACAAGAATCAGCCTATTAGCACTAAGGACTTACCACCTGATGATGTCAAGAAGGTCAAAGGATATTAAAGCATACAGCTTGCTTAGTATGGCTTTGCCAGAAGAAATCTTGATCAGGTGTGAGAATTACAAGACAGCTAATTCCCTGTGGAAGATACTTCACACTCTCTGTGAAGGGAGTGATGAGATCAGAAGCATACGGAAGACACCCTTAGATCACAATATGAAACTTTTCATCATATTGAGGGTGAATCAATTCCTCAGCAACTCCATAGATTTATGCAACTTGTTACCGAGATGAACATCTTGGAGTTAAATATACCACTGAGGAACTGAACAAGAAGATGCTCACACTTTACCTGAAAGTGGAAGCAAACAGTCTCCATGTTCAAGAATACCATAGATCTCAAGACAACTGGTCTAGATACATTGGTTGCTAAGGTTGAAGCACTTGAACTGGATGAACAATCAAGAAACAAGAGTGTGAGAACTCATGTCTCACCTTATCACTTCAAGGAAACCAAGAATGCTGGAAGTGCATTTATCTCTAATAATGAAGGTGATAACTCTTGTGCTTTGAGTGATGATGAAGAGGAAGTAAGTTTCTATGCATCCAAACCCACTAAGAAATCATCTCAAAGTAAAAATCAAAAGGAAAAAGGAAAAGCTGCAGAGAAAGAGAGTCATCAGCAACAGCAAACTCAGAACAATAACTGTGATATTGGATTCTGAAGAACAAAAAGCAGCCTTTGCAGCTTTCAGTTCAAGCTTTCAAGCATATCTTGGAAGTTCCCTTACAGCAGCAAACATCTGTCAGCAAGATTGGAGGAACTCCCTCCTGATGTTGTAGAAGAGATGGATCTACAATGGCAGATGGCAATGATTGCTTACAGAGCTAAGCAATATCTACGGAGAAATAAAAATCTGGCAGCAGCAAGCAAAACATCGAAGATTGGCATGGATAAGTCAAAAGTCAGATGTTTCAAGTGCAATCTTTATGGTCATTTTTCTAGAGAATGCAACCAACAATCATTTCCGCAGTATCAGCAGCAGCAACAACATAATCAGCAGCAACAACAACATCAGAATCAGCAATCAACCTCTCTAAGATCTCTACAAAGACCTCAGCTAACATCCCCACCAGCCACAAACACATCAGCAGGTCCAAGCAACTCTAAGGAGACAGGGCTGATCATACTTCAGGATGGAACATGTGACTGGAGTTGTATGAGAAGGAAGTGATAGAGGAGAATCAAGCATTGATGGCACACACGGAAAACAAAGTTCCTCCTATGGCCAGAGAGGTAAAAGACAGGTTATGTTCATCAACATGTGTTGAGGAAGTTGAACGATATAGAGTCCATGCTCAACAACTGGCTGATAAAGTAAAGGAAACTATTATTTTGAATGATTCACACTTAAGAGAACAAAAATATATCAAATCAAAATCAGTTCTTTACAAAAAGACTTAGAAAAATATGTTTCTGAAAACTATAGTCTAAAAGCCCAAGTTGAGCATCTGACCACTTCCTTAACAAAATCTATGGCTGATCATGCATCAACTGAAGTGAAACTTCAGAAGTTTCAATTATCATCTCAGCAATATGAGAAGTTGTTAAACTGTCATATTGAATCAAAGAACAGGTCTGGGTTGGGTTATAATGCTGTTGCACCACCTATTAATGATAACTACACACCTTTACCTAAAACAATGACTAACAACTTGTCAAATCATTTTGTGCAAAGCACCAAAATTGACATCAAACATAGTCAATTAAAAAATAATGAAACTGAGATGAGTGAAACTGAATCTATTGAATCAAAATCTCTTAAACATAATGAATCAGAATTTGATAACTATGATGACCTGGATGATTCTGATGAACATGATACTGATCAACTAAACATTGGTAAGAATGTTCAAGTTGAATCTGGTCTTCCGCGAGTTCTTGAAGAATCAAAGTTGTAGTACCCGCCAAAGCAACGAAACATGCTGAAGACTATTTGCAAGAGGATTGCTGAACTTAATGAAGGACTGCAAGAACTGAATCTTCACAAATTGATAGCTGCGGATCAAGTACTGAAGTACCTTTGTCATCTTTAGATAAAGGCAAGATACAAACAAACAAGAATCCTCGGAAAGCAAAAACAGAAGAATCCATAGAACATCTGCGGAAAAAGAATTATGAGGAATCCGTAGAACATCTGCGGAAAGCAAAACTTGCCAAGTCCGTAGATCATCTGCGGAAGGCAAAAAATACTGAATCCGCAGAAAAGCAACGGAAGAGAGAAACTGATTCTGCGGAAAAGGTAGAAAGAGAATTAACAAACATGCACAGAAAAAAGATAAATATCAAGCAACACAAGGCAGCCAAAGACAAACAAACAACAGCTGATGAAGCCCCCAACAAAAACAAGAAGAAATCAACTGATGCTTCAGCAAGTGAGAAAAAGAACAATCAAAAGAAGGTTGAATCTGAAGAAAATTCAGAAAAATATTGCAAATGGTGTGATATGAAGAATCACAATACTGATGAATGCTATTTCAGCAGCTATGTTCCATTTGTAATATGAACAATCACATGACAGATGATTGTTTCTTCAACAAACACTGTGCTATATGTGACAAAAATAATCATTCCACTCAGGAATGTTATTTTAATAAGAAGAACAAGAAAAAGGGCAAAAAGAAGTCACAAGTAGCATCATCCGAATCAGATTCTCAATCCTCAGTAAGTGTCAAAGAGACAAAGATTAAGAAAGATCACCAAAAGTCAAAGACAGGCTCATCTGTTGCTGATAGGACTTTGAGGAAGAAAACACCAACACAGGCTAAAACTCCTCACAAAAAGGTGGATCTGTGTGAGAAACAGAGTGAAGTAATTGATGACTTCTTTGACAACTTTGCAAAAGGAACTCCTGTGTCTCAATCAAAGCAGAAAGATGAAGAAACTTTCAAAACCACAGGATCCTCTTCATAGTTAAGATACCAACCAAAACAAGCCAAGTTGAAGATAGACTCAGATAAGCATGAAGACACCCAGAAACCTGAAACATCTTCAACAGAATCATCCTCACCACCATTAGATCAAAAAGAAACAATTAATACTGAAACTTCAAGATTAATTCATGAAGGAGTAACTATTGTTGACACATCTGGCAAGCCCAAGACAATTAAGCCTTGGGTTGTCAATAATAACTAATTTCTTTTTGTGTGCAGGAACAATCATGGAGAGCTGACAACAAGTGGTATGTTGATAGTGGTTGTTCCAGACATATGACAGGCAATTGTGCACTTCTCCATGACTTCAAACATAAACATGCCTCTTATGTGGCATTTGGTGGGGATAAGAAGGGAGGTAAAATTGTTGGTGAGGGAATTGTAACTAATGGTGTATTAACATTTGAAAAAGTAAATTACTGTGAAAATTTGCAGTATAATTTACTTAGTGTTTCCCAAATTTGTGATCAAAATTATTTAACACTATTTGATAACACTAACTGTTACATTCTTAAGCCAGGTTTCACAGTTCCAGCAGACTGGTTACTTCTTAAAGCATCAAGAAAAGGCAACACATATATCTTGGATATGAACAACACCACACTCACAACTCATGAGACATGCCTGCTGTCCAAATCTTCCGAAGATGAATCTCAATTGTGGCATAGAAGGCTTGTCCATTCTAACATGAAGAACATGAATAAATTGGTGAAAAATGATTTAGTCATTGGATTACCAAAGAAAGAGTTTCATTGTTCTAATCATTGTTCTTCATGTTATAAAGGAAAACAACACAGAGTGTCTCATAAATCCAAAACAATCAACACTAACACTACACCACTCAAATTGCTTCACATGGACCTCTTTGGTCCAACCAATGTGCTGAGCATTGGAAAAAGGCAATATTGTTTGGTGATAGTTGATGATTTCACTAGATTCACATGGGTCTTTTTCTTAAAACATAAGAGTGAAACATCTGAAACATTAATGGACTTTGTGATCAAGATTGAGAATCAACTTGATTTAAAAGTTAAAATTTTTAGGAGTGACAATGGAACTGAATTTGTTAATACTGATTTGGATTCTTTTTGCAGGACTAAAGGAATAGCTAGACAATTCAGTGCCCCAAGAACACAACAAAATGGAGTGGCTGAAAGAAGAAATAGAACACTCATAGAAGCAGCCAGAACAATGCTAGCTGATTCTCAGTTGCCTATTACCTTCTGGGCAGAAGCTGTGAATACAGCTTGCAATGTTCAAAATAGAACATTAATTGTCAAAGAACATAATAAAACACCTTATGAACTCTTATTTAAAAGAAAACCTTTTATAGGATATCTTAGAGCTTTTGGGTGTCATGTGTCTGTTTTGAATACTAAAGAACAATTGGGAAAATTTTCTGAAAAAGCCTATGATGGTTTCTTTGTTGGATATACATCAACTTCTAAATCATATAGGGTGTACATTCTAGAACATAACATAGTTGAAGAGACTCCCAATGTTTCTTTTGATGAATCCATGTTTACTACAAATGTAAAAGGATCATCTTGGTTATTTGATATAGATGCATTAACTGAATCATTTAACACTGGTTATCTGATCAATGCAGGTGCTGCGGATACATGTTATCCCTTTGTGCCTCCAAATTTGAATGAAGTGCCTTTAACCACTGATCCTCCACGGGCACAAGTTCCATCTGAACCACAAGAAGAATCAATTCAGCAGAATGAAACTACAACCGGAGAAGCAAACTCTTCCTCCCCAGCCAATGTAAATACATCAGCAGATGTTCCCTCATCCGTAGATGTAAATACTGACCCTAGGGATGGAGAGGAGGTGATTCAACAACACTTGCCAGCTGACCAACATGGTTCATCAGTGGATGGTGATGTATCTCCTACGGAAATACAAACTGCCTCCGTAGATACTGCAGTTACTCCTGCGGAAGAACAAAATGCCACTTCCGTAGAACCTCATGCGGACGAACAAAATGCTGCTTCCGTAGAACCTCCTGCAGACGAAGACAATGCTGCTTCCGTAGAACTTCCTGCGGACGAAGACAATGCTGCTTCCGTAGAACTTCCTGCGGAAGAAGACAAAGCAGCAACACACACACAAGCTGATCCGAATGACCATGAGCCTTTTGACTATTTCATCGACTCAACTTCTCAGCTGACACCATCGGCTTCAATGGGTTTCTCAAACTTAGACTCCACAGTTCAAGTTGATGCTGTTTCAACAAGCCGAATACACAAGTCTCATCCAACTGACAATATCATTGGAGACCTGCATGCTAGAACCACAAGAAGTAAAGGAGGTGTGGCAAACATCTGTTTGTTCACCTGCTTTTTGTCCCAAACAGTTCCTGCCAACATTACCCCAGCTCTAAAGGACAACAGTTGGATCGAGGCTATGCAAGAAGAACTTCAACAATTCAGAAAACAGAAGGTGTGGACTCTTGTAGACTTGCCTAAAGGTCAATATCCAATTGGAACAAGGTGGCTCTTCAAAAACAAGCTGGATGACAGGGGTATAATCGTGAGAAACAAAGCTAGGCTCATTGCTCAAGGGTACACTCAAGAAGAGGGGATCGACTATGATGAAGTCTTTGCACCAGTTGCAAGGATTGAAGCCATACGAGTCTTCCTAGCCTATGCAGCATTCAAGAAGTTCACAGTCTATCAGATGGATGTGAAGTGTGCTTTCCTTTATGGGAAAATTGATGAAGAAGTCTATGTGGCTCAACCCCCTGGATTTGAAGATCCTGATTATCCTCATAGAGTATACAAGCTTGACAAAGCTTTGTATGGTCTTCATCAAGCACCCAGAAAGTGGTATGACACACTATCATCCTTCCTGCTGAAGAATGGCTACAAGAGAGGAACAATTGATCAGACACTCTTCCTCAAACATGAACATCAAGATCTTTTGGTGGTCCAAATATATGTTGATGACATAATATTTGGATCAACCAACAAGAAGCTGTGTCAAAATTTTGAAGACTTGATGAAATCTGAATTTCAGATGAGTTCCATGGGAGAATTGACATTCTTCCTTGGCCTACAAGTTCATCAGAAGCCATATGGCATTTTCATCAATCAAGAAAAGTACATTCATCAAATTTTGAAGAAGTACAATCTTGCTGATTCCACTTCATGCAAGACACCAGCATCAACAATAGACAAGATTGTGCCTGACCCTGCTGGAAAATCCATAGATCAAAGATTGTATAGATCAATGATTGGTTCTTTAATGTATTTAACTGCCAGTAGACCTGACATTATGTTTGCTGTTTATGTTTGTGCCAGGTATCAATCAGACCCTAAGGAGTCCCATCTGAATGCTGTGAAGAGGAGTTTCAGATATCTAAAAGGCAAACCTGCATTAGGACTTTGGTATCCTAAGGATGGAGATTTTAGCCTCTACTCCTATTCAGATAGTGACTATGGAGGGTGCAACAACAACAGAAAATCCACAACTGGTGGATGTCAGTTTCTAGGACCAAGACTTGTTTCTTGGCAGTGCAAGAAGCAAACAAATGTCTCTGTATCCACAGCTGAAGCAGAATACATAGCTGCTTCAGCTGGTTGCTCTCAAGTACTTTGGTTGCAAAACCAATTACTTGATTATGGTTACAATTTCCTTCACACACCAATTCATATTGATAATTCAGCTGCTATGTTTATAACTGCTAATCCTGTTCAACATATTAAAACCAAACATATTGAAATTAGATACCATTTTCTGAGAGACTGCTCAGAAAAGGGTCTAATCAAGTTAGTCAAAGTCGACACCACCAATCAGCTTGCTGATTTGTTCACTAAAGCGTTTGATTCTGTTAGATTTAATTTTCTGATAGAATCTTTGGGTATGATTAACTTTGAATAATTCAACAAAAGCATATGACTGACTTTGAGAAGAGTAAATGTTAGGGATGAATTAAATGTCTGATAGAACATCTGTGCATGCATTATATATGGGAAATGATCGTAGGCTATATTTGGATTTTCAACAAACACCCAAAACTGATTTATATGCTACTGATATGTGAGTAGCTTCATCTTGAGTGGAAACAAAGCTTAGAGCATGCCAAACTAAAAGATTCAGGTAACTGTCTGTGGGAATTCCATTTGCTACTCCAAAAGGTATGTTCTCCCCTGATGTGATCAAATCACACACCCAAGCACACTATGTAAAATAGTTTATAATCTTCTATCTTTGCAAAGTCATATTCCCTCTGTTTTGTGTGAACAAAGACCTGGGAATATGCTCCAAGAGTATGTTCTTTATTCTCCCTCTGTTTTGTGTCAACAAAGACCTGGGTTAAGTTCACCTTTGTTTTACGAAAGTAAAGACCTGGTGACTATGAAGATCATATCTCAGCTCTAAACAGAATAACTTGTGCTTAAATTTGCATCAATTCAATGAGCTTCAACATCAAAGCATTAATGAGATTATACTATGTCTCAAGATAGAACTTATAACTTAATGTACATAGTTCTTAAGTGTGACAGGTAGTGATTTGCCTCATCTACGGAAGACATATTCTACCGGATATTAAATGTGGAACTCATGATACTTACTTCTTAACAAATTTTACAACATGATAAATAGCATGCCTAGTTGATACATTACTCATGTATGAATTTAAGAGGATCTCTATACTTACAATCACGTGTGTACTGAATCAATTAATTAACATCCGCAGAAACCAAATCATAGTATGATCCCTTTATATATATATATGCATGCATGTCATTGTTTACACACGATGTTTAATTTGTCCTATTAACTGATTTTCTCTCTCTTAGGATGTCATATGCCTGTCATGCCTGTTCACAACTTAAATTTATGATGAATGCCACAGTTCAACATTAATCACAAATTTAGGGGGAGTAGTTCATGAATGAAAAACAATAAACAATACAAAGCTGATGAGTTAATTTAATCTGAATTGGAACTTGAGCACTAGGATACATGAGCACTTGCTTTCTTGTACTTTATTGCCATGCAAATAAAGTCACTAATGTCCAATATCAACAATTGAGTCTACTCAGTAGACATCATACATTTAGAGTTTTTAAAACTTTAAGTTCCGCAGAAATTTCAGTAATACTTCTCATCCGTAGAAGTAACAATGAACTTTCTGCATCCGCAGAAGTCTCAGTAATACCTCTCATCCGTAGAAGTATTATGTGATTTCTGATTCAGCAGCAAAACAAATGCATTGTTTGAACTAATACATCCGCAGATGTTAAGACATCCGCAGATGTTAAGGTTCCGCAGAAGTTCTGCGAAAGAAAAAAGGCATTCTAAATAAACTTGGGATACGGAAAGGAATAAGAATAAATGGGAGTGGGCCCAACATAATTAATAAAAAAAATTAATATGTTCGACTATAAATAAGGTTTCTGACTCTTAAAATTCATACAGAGCACTTTTTCAGATTAACCTAGAAAATCGCCCACTTTCCCTCTTTTTCAAACTTTCAAAAAATCCGTTCCAAGAAAACATTATCCACTAATCGATTACTGGTATTGCTAAGGTAAATCATGTTCTAAACATCAGTACGGAACTGTCAATCGGTTATTGTCATTAAGACGATTCAACTGCATGTATTCTAACTTGATTTTCTTTACAGATGGATAAGAGAATTGCTAAAGAACATAATGTGTGCGCTTTCCTAAACGCTGATGATCCTGCAGCGGAAGGATGTCGAGATATCATAAGATATCTTCGATGATCCAGGCTCTTCTACGCCTTGACGGCCGAGCCTGTGATCCATCAGGCACACATAATCAGATTCTGGAACTCAGCACGAGTTGAAGAACAAGATGATGAGGAAGTGATTGTGGCTGAGATTTTGAATGAGCATCTTCGAATCACTGAAGGCACCTTTCGAAGATGCTTGGAACTGGGGGATAGAGAGATAGGTCACCCCGATGTATTCGAGAATGAATACATTGAGAAAATATTCAACCTAATGGGGTATGATGGCGATTATGAGAAAGGAGAAATCAAGAAGGGTAGGCTGTGCAAACCATACCGATTCCTGTGCCACACCTACCTAAAATGCATGTCAAACAGGAAGTCAGGACTTGACAGATTTTCTCGGCACATATCATCTGGAATCATTGGGGTGTTCGAGGGGAGAATTTATAACTACGCAAAATACATCTTCAATTGTCTGAGTGAACAAGTCAAACTGCAGAAGAATGACAAGATGTACATGTTCCCGAGATTCCTACAACTGGTGATTAACTCAGAGCTTCCAAGGTTGAGCAGAGTTGGAGAAGTGTTTGTTCAAGCACACTTGAGAAAATCTGTGCTAAACAAACTCAGTGGGAAGTACCAAAGTGAGGATATGCCAATGTTTGCGCATGTAGTAGATCCCCAAGCAAACCTGCCACAAGAATTGGCTTGGGCAGATGAAGCAGAATCATCTGCTGATTCTGCACAAGCATCTCACGCACCACTTCAAACACCTCCACACCAACCCCACTCACCAATCCAAACTCCACCACTCCAACATCAATCACCCAGCCAATCCCCCCCTCAACAATCACCATCACCAGCAAGCATCCACACCCAACCAATATCCCCAAGTCATCATCATCAATCACCTCTACTAATATCCTCATCTTCCACCAAAAATACTCAGCCAATATCTCCAGTCCAACCACTATCATCATCATCTTCTCAGCCATCATCACATCACACTCAACCTTTCTCTCCACAACAAATTCAATCCCCTGTACAACCACCACCTGAATCTCCAAAACATACTTCACCGGAAAGTGCTGCAACTGAACCTTTTGAGATAACTGAGTCTGTACACTCTGTACACTCAGGAGACACAGAAATATTTTCTCAAGCAAGCACTGTTCCTTTCTCACCCACACACACAGAAGAACAAGCTTCGTCAGCACATACTGAGCCAATGATTTCATTAAAAGATGATCAAGCTGCTGATGAGATTGGGGAAGAACAAGAGTCATCAGCACATACTGAGCCGATAATTTCATTGAAAGATGAACAAGCTGTTGATGATCTTGGGGACGTACAAGGATCTGCTCAGGATGTCATTGCATACAATGAAGATGACTTGAGTGACAGTGACATTCCCGTGAGCAAAAGCTTTTTGGTTGCTGAGTACAACAAATTGGTACTCAAATCAAATAAGCGAAAAGAAAGAATTCAAGAGCTTAAAGGTGTAATTCAAGAAAAGGATGAAGAGCTGATAAAGAAAGATGCAAGTTTAAAAAGACTGAGAGAAGATGCTCAAAGCAACAATGAAGTTATTGATGCATTGTTGCAAAGACAACAAGAGTTGGAGGCATCTTTAACACTTGAGCAAAATGAAAAGGCTGAGCAAATAAAACAAAAAGATGTAGAGATAGAAAACCTGAAAAGAAAACTCTCAGATCTGAAAACAAAAGTGGCTTCAAGTGCTGAGCAATCAAAACAGTCGGGTGGAGCTTCTAAGCAATTGATTTCATACACCCGGAAAAGAAAATACTTTGGAGCAACTCAAAAGAAAACTGAAGATGAAAGCTCTCCAAAGAGACCAAAACTTCCATCCCCTGCTCCTACACCTTCAGTAGATGTGTCTACTGTGAAGGTATCATCCGGAGATGATAATGACAGTGAGAAAGAGTGGGAGGAACTGACAAGAATAGATTCCCCCACTGTTGAAAAGGGTGGAAAGGCCGATGACCTTCTAACAACAAAAGACATCATGGAAGAGAGGCCTGATTCTAGTATGTTTATGACCCTCATCAACCATGGTTTTCCATATGACATGGTTGAGAGGATGAACACATCAGAAATGAAGAATGCACTGAAAGAGTTTGAATTTGCAAGGTTCATAATCCCTAACTGTGATTATGAAGCCTTTACTATATTTCAGTCATTGGAGAAGATCAAGAAGGACCTGGGGCACTGTGACACAGCCAAACTCACCAAGTACAATATGACTTGCTGGTTACAGGGCCACAACTACAAACCGCATGAGCTCAAAGGTAGAACCACTGGAGAAGTGCGGAGGATGATGGAGCACGTAATGAAGGTGGAATTAGAAACTGGTGTAAAGTTCAGAACCACTGCTCCACATCCAAAAGAACAATCAAGTAAACTTGCTGCTGATCCAATAACAGTTGAACCAAAGGATCAGCACAAGGAAAAAGAAACACTGATCAGAGAGCCAAGGGCAGTGATCCCCGGAAAAGTATGGCCTCTGGGAACAACTGTTCGAGAGATTACAAAGAAGAAATCAACTCTTGTACAGCTGTATGATCATATCACAACTCCCAGTTCTGTGGAAGAACATAGGATTATGGCCTGGAAATATGATCCAGACTGGGATTGTGCAATAATCAAGAGGACATCTGGAAGGATTCAATACTTCCATGATGTGGAAGCCCTGCTCAGCCTTCCGAATCAAGATATCAGGGATCTACAGAGCATCCCTATGTTCAACTTCCCAATCCATCTCAGGGGGAGAGACTTCTCTGCAGCTGTAAATGGTATGAAGACCAGTTTTACTGATGATGTGCTCATGCAAGCAAAGAGAAATGATAAGGAGCATAAAAGAATGAAACAAAGCCAGAAAAGAAAAACAGCTGAAGTCTCATCCCTTGTAGATGATGATCTGCTAAGAAGAGTGGGATGTACCAGAAGCTCACACACCATCAAAAGCATCTCAGGAAACCAATTCACTTGTCCTATCTCAGAATGGGGATACGTTGAAAAGAATAAAGAGATGGTGTTGCTGAGAAATGTAGATGGGAAGAAGGGTGAAAAGATAAGAATCTTTGATCCAATAGAGCTAAAGATGCTGCATCCGAGCTACACATCGTACCTACATGATAAATTCTTCCCAAAGCTAACAGATGAAAAAGCCCAGAATGATCTCTGCTTGTATGTGCATATGATTCAAGTGATAGATAAATTGCATGCAAAGGCACACAAGAGAAGGAAGCATGAGGCCGGGCTACTGAAAGGAACAATAATAGCTGAAGTGTCTGAGCTCAGAATATCTGAAGAAGATGAATTAGAAATCGTGCATAATGATAGTGTAGTGGAAACACTCACTACGGAAGAAGATGTCTTGGGACTCAGCTATGACACGCTGAAGAAGATCAGCAGGATGCAGATAAAGTACAAATATGATGATCAGAAAACTGCTGTATCTTACTTCTACAATAAAATGATATCAAGAGTCAAGGAGCTAGCAGTTTTGAAGGACTGATTACAAGGAGCTAAGCCTAAGGGGGAGTATTGTTGGATCTAGATTGTATAGGACTAGATCATTTTTGTATAGGCTTAGTACTTGTATCAAGTCTTGTAATTAACACGTGTAATAGTCAATATATATATATGTGCTTTGAATTTATAAGTTAACCTTTATATATATGTGTGTTGATTTGTGACTTGACAGGAGAAACAATATACTTGGATGGATTTCCTGAAATTGACCAAGTGTAGGAAACATCTACGGATGAACATTATTGTTAATCCGTAGATATGTTTCTTACAAGACCAAATGACCAAGTGTATGTTCCTGTGGATGACCAAGTACCATGGAGTGAAGACTCCTACGGAAGAAGGATTTCCTACGGAAGAACAAATCTGCTACGGAAGACCAAGTCATCTACGGAAGAACAAATGATCTGCGGACGACAAGATTGCTGCGGAAGAACATCATACTTGTTCGATTGCAATTCCCAAGAAGTCAAACAAGTCAACACAATCAATAACAAATCCCGAGAGATCCGGTGTTTCCTTAGCCGACTCAAATCATCTATAAATATGAGTCCTAGGTTTCACATCTCGCAGAACACAATCAATCATTATTACGGCTGTCAAGATTACATCATTGTGCAACCCTAACCGCCGTCGCATCAACATCAACATTATTAGATACACTGTAGTCGATTGTTCATAGTATTCATTATTATTCTTTGTAATCATTACGTTATAGTTAATGAAATACGTTTGAATAATTATTGATTTGGCATTCATTGTGTTTCTGTGGTTGTGTTCATAATTAATCATCAAACCAATTAAACGTCAATTAGTGATAATTCCGCGATCATTAAATTGATTTATTTTAATACTAATAATTCCTGAATTGAGATCCTTGGATTCACAGGTCATGTTGCCCTTTTCACCAGTTAGAACTGTAGGATTCTGTCTTCCAAAGCTCTGAGTTTGATTGACAAGGTATTTGATGATCATACTCTCCTGAAGGCCAATAGGACAGGCAGAGTATATGCCTTGGACTTGTCAAAGAAAATCGATCTAAAAGGCCATCCTTGCCTGTTCTCCAAGACTTCTCCTCAGGAATCTACTCTATGGCATAGAAGGCTTGGTCATCTGAATCTTAAAAACATGAACCAGCTGATTCACCATGGTTTAGTAAGAGGATTGCCAATGAAGGAGTTCAAATGTGATGACAACTGCTCTGCTTGCTTAAAAGGGAAGCAACACAACGTATCATTCCCTCCAATAGAAGAGCCAAAGTCCACTGCCTGCTTACAATTATTGCATATGGATCTTTTTGGTCCTGTAAGAGTGATGAGCATGGCAAAGAAGAAATACTGTCTGGTAATTGTGGATGATTATTCCAGATTTGTATGGACTTTCTTCTTTGACTCTAAAGATGAAGCTGCACAAGCTATTATGAACTTTGTGTTGTATGTTGAGAAATAGTATTCCCTTCCAGTCAAATGTGTAAGGAGTGATAATGGCACAGAATTTAGAAATTACACACTTGATGAATTCTACTTGTCAAAGGGAATCAAGCGGTAGTTCAGCATTCCAAGAACTCCTGAACAAAATGGAGTGGTGGAGAGAAAGAACATGACACTTATTGAAGCTGCCAGGTCAATGTTGGCTGATTCAGGTTTGCCACTGACCTTTTGGGCTGAAGCTATCAATACAGCTTGCTATGTGCAAAATAGAGTCTTAGTAAATCAGAGGCTGATGAAGACTCCTTGTGAAGTGCTACATCTTTTGACCCCTCTGATTTCATTTTTTAGAGCATTTGGGTGTCCCTGTTACATTCTCAACACAAAGAATCCACTTCAGAAATCAACGGTGGATGCAGGGTATTTTGTTGGATATTCATCTACTTGCAAGGCATACAGAGTTTTCAACTGCAGAACAAAGATGGTTGAAGAGACTTTGCATGTGAAGTTTAATGAATCTCCAAAGGATAAAATCCCACAAAATCCTATGGCTATTTGATTTAGACATACTGCAATATGTTCCTTATCAGTCTCCAGCTGTTGTAGTTCCTGATAATCCTCACCAAATGCAAACAGTTCTCCACCTGGTGGTACTGATGATGATGCTGACAGTACTCACCTTTTCAGGTTTAGTGATCAACTGCTTGAGTCATCTAAACCTGATGCTCCTGTAGCTTTAGCAGCTCCATCCACAACAAATGCTGATGAGATTTCCGAATCATCTACTTCATTTGAGTTGCCATCTCCTATATGGTTTCAAGAATCTGCATCAACATTTGTTGCTGCTGAATCTCCTACCAATAATTGCACAGATCTCATTGTTTATCAAGAGCTGTAGAATCACCCAATGTCTCAAATCGTTGGTGATATCAATGCTGGAGTCTCAACCAGAAGTCAATTGTCAAATTTTTGCTTCTATGTTCTCTTCATCAGCCAGCAAGAGCCAAAGAACTATCACGTTGCATTAAGAGACAATGGATGGGTTGAAGCCATGCAACTTGAGCTTCTTCAGTTCAAAAAGCAGCAAGTGTGGGAGCTAGTTCCTTTACCCCAAGGTAAGTGTGCAATAGGCACTAAATGGGTGTTTAGGAATAAAACTGATGAAAAGGGTTAAATTGTTAAGAACAAGGCCAGACTGGTAGTACAGGGGTTTTCACAAGAAAAAGCTATTGATTATGATAAAACCTTTGCCCCTGTAGCCAGACTGGAGGCAATCCGATTGTTCTTAGCTTATGCTGCTTTCCACAATCTTAAAGTTTTTCAAATGGATGTCAAAAGTGCCTTTTTATATGGTAAAATAAAAGAAGAGGTTTATGTGTGTCAACCACCAGGTTTTGAGGACAATAAACATCCAGATTGGGTGTATAAGCTTGATAAGGCTCTATAAGGGTTGAAACAAGCTCCTAGAGCTTGGTATGAAACATTATCAAATTTTCTTGTTCAAAATAATTTCACTAGAGGCTCCATAGATAAAACTTTATTCATAAAGAAAGTGGGACAGCATAAGCTACTTGTTCAAATTTATCTAGATGATATTATTTTTGCATCCTCTGATCCACAGTTGTGTGATGAATTTACAAAGTTAATGCAACAAAAGTTTGAAATGAGTGCCATGGAAGAATTACAGTTATTTCTGGGTTTGCAAATCAAACAAAGAAATGATGGGACTTTCATTCATCAGTCCAAATATACAAAGGATCTTTTGAAAAAGTTTGATTTACAAAACTGTAAGCCCTGTTCTACTCCCATGAGCAGCACCACATAACTGGATGTTGATCAGAAAGGTAAAGCGGTTAATGAAACCCTTTACAAATGTATGATTGGTTCCTTGATGTACCTTACAGCTTCTAGACCAGACATTATGTTTGCAACTTGTGTCTGTGCTAGATTTCAGGCTGCACCTAAAGAATCCCGTTTGATTGCAGTCAAAAGAATCTTTAGATACTTGCAAGGAACTCAATCTCTAGGTCTTTGGTATTCTACTGGGCACTCTTGCAAATTAGTTGCTTTCTCTGATAGTGACTATGCAGGGTGCAAAGTCACCAGAAAATCAACTTCTGGTGGATGCCAATTTCTAGGCAATTGTTTAGTTTCTTCACAGAGTAAGAAACAAACTTCAATTGCTACATCAACTGCTGAAGCAGAGTACATTGCTGCTGCAAGTTGTACATCTCAAGTACTCTGGCTTCAGAATCAATTATTGGATTATGGCATTACAGAGACCAAGACTCCATTACTAATGGACAGTGCTTCAGCTCTTTGTATCGTTAAGAATCCAGTCCAGCATTCTAGGACCAAACATATTGAGATCAAACATCATTTATTAGGGATTGTTATGAAAAAGGTCTGATTGATCCAAAGTTTGTTCCTAGTGCTGATGAGCTTGCAGATATATTTACTAAGCCTTTGGACAGTGCTACTTTTCAAAATCTGGTTCTAAGGCTTGGTATGCTGCAGCTGGAATAAATTGACTAATACTGATGCTCTCAGATCACAAGTACTGATGAGCATTAGTATACAAAAGTCAAACATAAGTACTGATGAGTTATTTTGTCTTGAGCACTTTTCATAACTACTGAAGTGTTATAAAGACTGAAGACTAAAATACTTAGAAGTACTGAAATACATTATTTATTGAAAAGAACTGATGTAGTTACAACTACTGATGTGGTTATAACTCCTGATGCCTATTTCTAACAAATAAGTACTGAAGAACAAATTTTGTCCAAAAGTACTGATGTATAATCTTACACTTAAGTACTGAAGACAATATTTGTTCACAAGTTCTGAAGAATAATTTATTTCATCAGATCTTCTGAACATTGGTTCATAAGAGATGAAGAATAAATATTCAAAAGAGCTGATGACCAATGAAACGTCTGAAAATCAGACAAAGTCTGATGAGTAAATGTTGAGGTCAGAATGAAACACCTGAAGCCTATGAATTGACGACAATAGCTGATGAGTAAAGTTACTCTTCAGCTGATTCAAACAACTGTTGTTTCATTTCCAAACAAATGAAGCCAAAACCATGTTTTCAGTAGTATCAACTACTGATGACAAACACTAAGTCCTCAGTTGTTTACAACCTCTGAAGGACTAAACCATGTTTTCAGTAGTTTCAACTACTGATAACTAACACCAAGTCCTAAGACGTTTACAAACTCTGAAGGTTAAAACCATGTCTTCAGTCGTTTCAAACACCTGATGACTAACACCAAAACCTTCAGACGTTTTCTATCAGCCGTTTCATAACCTTACCCTATAAATACCTAACCCTAACTTTAGGGTTTTTCATTCTCACAAACCCTCTTATTCAAAAACTCTGAACTTCCCTCCTGCATTAATGGTGACCATGCAACTCAAACCACGACACTACTGTGTAGCCTACCTCACTAAATCAGCCTTCTGGAACAAGTTCGATGACGCCATCGATCTGATGGTTGAATCCCCATACAAAACGGCCTTTCTTCTGAATCCTATCATCCACGCCGAATCCGTCAACCAATTCTAGACAAACGTCACCCTCACAACTGGGGAGAATAATGCCGAGGTCACTCTCCAGTCATTTGTCAACCAAAAGAAGGTGGTCATCACTTCTGACATCATTCGACAAACCCTAAATCTGAATGATGCCACCTTCATCACTGAATATCCTAAGGGCACAACTGACTTATCTTTCGCCCATTATGGATATGAAGGAGACCTCAGTGCTACCACAATCATGAAGAAGCACTTCCGTGATGCTGAACGCCTAATATTTCACATGGTAAATGTCTGCCTTGCCCCCAAATCCTCTTCATGGGATCAAATGTCCTCAAGGTGGCAGCAGGTATTGTATTCTATCCTTGAACAACAAAATCTAAATTTTTCTGAAATTATCTTTTTGGAATTAAAAGATATGGCTTTGAAACCTGTGGCTAACAGATGGATACTATATCCAAGGTTTCTTATGGCCATAATTGAGAATCAATTAAAAGCTAAGGGCCTTGTTGGCCTAGGAGTCCCTGCTGTGGCTGTCTTGCCTGAAGTATACTCCAGGCACAACTCAGACACACACCTAAAAGAGGCTGCCAAGCTGCCAAAACCCAAGCAGCGGGAACCCACAGACTCATCCTTCAAACCCAAAGTCCCCACCAAGCCAAAAACTACAAAGCCCAAAAAGGCTACTCAAGGAGTTGAGTCCCCTGAGGATGCCCCTGCAACACAAAAACAGGAAGCAACTACTGGTAGTAATCAACCAGTAGTTCTAATGACTCCACCTACAACAGCCACTCAGGAATCCTCTCAAAAGGATCCTGAAGCAACCATTTCAGGGGAAGCCACATTTCTGGAACCTCTCTCATTTGAGAAGGTTGCCATTGAAGAGCACCATTTTCCCCAGGTGCAAACTGCTTCACACCTATCTCCTACTGCAACCGCCCCACAAAGCCCAACATTTATAATTGCAAAAGTGCTGACTCAGCTCAACACTCCACCCTCTCCCCAGGCACCTATTACTACTGGGAAAACCTCAACTATTGAGAGGGAGGATTCAAGTGTTGCTGATAGCCGACAGCACAGGGATTACAATGTTCTATCTCCCCGTGTAGAGGAGGAGATAAGAACTTTTGGTGAGGCTGCCACTTCTCCTGCTTCAACACATGAATAGGCTGAAGTTGGTACCATCTCTAAGACCTCACCAGAGGCAACTTCTGATGAAGGACAAAATCCTGAGACAGGAAGTCCCCAGTTTCAAGACAAAGGGGCACATGTGAATACTGATCTACACTCAGCATATGTTCATCCTGATATAATCAGGAGGTCAGATGTTGGACCAAAAGAAACAATGAGCCAAGATCAGGAAAACCTCTAAGTCCCACAAGCCACTGCAACAACTGCTGAAGACTCCCATCAGCTGTTATGAAAAGTCTGAAGAACAAAGTATGAAGATCAAAGAACTGAAGAACAACAGCTGAAGACTCCAAAGTACTGAAGACCAAGTACTGAAGTCTGAAGTACTGATCATACAAGTACTGAAGACTTCAAGTACTGAAGACAAAGTACTGAAGTATCAAAAGCTGAAGTACTGAAGAACTGAAGACCTTCTACTGAAGCACAAAGTCTGAAGACAAAGACTGAAGACAACAGCTGATGATATCTACTGAAGTAATCAGCTGTTACATCATCTGAAGCCAAGACTGAAGACCAAGTGCTGAAGACTCAGAGTTTGTCACAACAGCTGAAGAAGTCTTCTTCAGTTGTTGTGATGGTTTTTCTCTTTCAGTAGTTTTATTATTTTGTTTCAGTAGTTGTACAACAGCTGAAGAGCTTGTTCTTCAGCTGTTATAGTATCAGTAGTTATAAACGACTGAAGAGTTTGTTCTTCAGTCGTTGTAGGATTTCAGTAGTTTTATGTTTGTCAGTACTTGTAAAAGATAGGAACATTTTTGTAAGAAGATGTCAGCTGTTGACATCTTCAGTAGCTTCATGTTCCGTCAGTTGTAATTTTAATATTCAGTTGATGTCAGAAAAAGGACATCACCACCATCCTTTTGCCGCCTATAAAAGGATGGTGAACCATGCTGTTTTAATGGCCGAAACGTGCTTAGCAATAGAACATTTAGTGTTTCGCAGAACTCTTCTCTCTCTATGTTTATGCTTTTAATTGCAATATCTTTTATGTTCTTGATATAATTGCTAATTAATGTGCTAAATCCGCTACAAACATAATCTGATTGATCAAACGAGATGCTGAGATCCTGTCATCAGATGATTCAACAAACACTGATGATAACCTGGGCTTCTTCTATGATGTCTTAGCCCAAAACACTATTCTTGAGGATGAGGTAAGTAGACTACAAGAGCTACTTGCCAAAATGTCTCTAGAATCAAGTCCATCTACCCATATTCACCCATAGATGGCACCTTCTTCTAAAGGTCCCCCATACACAGAGCCACTCCCATCTACTAAGCCACCAGCCTCTGCTTCTGGCACCATTTCTCAGGGACAGAACCCCTCTGAGCAAATGGTTGCCATCTTTAAAACTTCCTTGCCTCTCATCACTCCTATAATCACTGATATTGTGCATCAAGCCCTTGATGAGAGGCTTTCCACAAGTATACAAACCCTGGTTGATGATGCAGTTACTAAGAGGCCTTCTGACATTCGAACTCCTGAATCCAATGCAACCAAAAAGGGGGAGTCTAAGTCAGTGAAAGCAATCAAAAGGAAGAGAGCTGAAGAAGAAAAGGAAAAAGAGGTGGAGAAGGAGGTGGAGATGGAAAAGGAGATTGAAAAGGAGAAGGAGAGTGAGAAGGAGAAAGAAAGAGAAAAAGACTTTCATGTAACATATAAAAAGAGGAAGGGTGAAAATGAGAAGTCTCCTCTTGAAAAGAAGCTAGCAGACATTGTCAAGGAAGCTGATGACCAACACAGTAGGTCAATGGATAAAATCATTGATCAGCTGTTTAGGCAAGGCTTTGACACTACTAAGCTTGATTCTGAGATAAGGAAGTTGGAGATTCAGGAGATTGAACACCGATGGTCTGGCTATAGTGAGAAGGAGAAGGAAAGACTTGAAGCTATGGCCAGATTCATTTCAAAGTATCTGGGCAGTCCTTGAGGTCAAATCTTGGTCCAGGGACAACACCTTGGAGATAACCAACAAGATCTGTTCGTCTGAGGTATTCACTAAGGGGTTGATCATAGAAGCCCTAGATGAAGCTGGTGCTGGGAGCAGGAATGTTCTAGCAAAATGGTCCAAAGCCTCTCTTACAACAAAAATGCTAGAATAGCCTGCACAATCTCCCACACCAAAACAAATAACATCACAATCCACAAAACCAACTCCTTTACCCAAGAAACCAACAGCCGTTGATGCACCCAAGAAGAGGAAGAGAAGGGTGTTGAGGCTTGAAGAAGAAGAAGAAGAAGATGATGATATAAGGACAGGCTGCCCATTTTACCTATTCTTCAATTGCCTAAGGCCAAGAGTCAACCAACAACAATCACCCCTACCATCCAAATGGAAACTGTGAAAGTCAAACTTGAAGAAGAAGAGTTACATAAACAACATGATAAGCAGTTGTTGAGTCTGGTTGACAAAGATTTCCCTCAAACTTCATCAATTCTATCAATGAGGAAAAATGCTCAGAAGTTATATGCTCTCAGGTTTACTTTTCAATATCATAAGGAGAGAGTAAGGATCTGGCCTGATCCCAGGGTGAGTCATAGAATTCATAAGAAAAACATTCCTCAAAGATATAATGGCCAAGTGAAAAAGATTGTAGATGCAGTGATCATGCTAACCATTGTAGTATCACCCTGGAGATCCTAGAAGACTTCAAGAAAGCCTATAAAGCCAATCTTCCCCCACAAAAGTTGTTAGAGAACAAAATGGTGAAAAAGGGGTTAATATACAAGAGGCTTGAGGAAGTCAGACATAATGAACTCCAGTTGTTGCTAGAGGGTAATCACCCTGATGAATTTGCTTACAGAGAAATAACAACTGTGGAGTTAAGAAATGGGAAACTGGTCAGATACCTATCTGAGTATTATGGGTCTGAGTTCTTCTTTGAAGGAGGAGCTGAAGAACTCACCCAAGAAGAACAAATTGTCTTCTTGAAGGCCTATGTGAGAGAGTCTTACAGACTCATAGTAGGGAAGTAGGTTTCATGGATGGGGTAACAGCTCTGTGTCCAGTTCCCCAAGACAGAGTTCCCATCCATCCTTTGCCAATCAGATTTTTGAAACCTCTTCCCTGGCCAGTGCTTATAGTGGTCATTTCTGAGTTGATCCAGAAGAAAAAGGCAACTTTTCTGCCAAATAAGTAGGACTCAAATAAACTTAAAGGTTTTGGCTGCATTGGTTCAGGGGGAGTTTGTTAGACCAAAAAAACCAATGAGCCTGATCAGAAAAGCCTTTAAGTCCCATAAGACATCATAAGTACTGAAGAAGGCTTCATTAGCTGAAGTCATCAGCTAAAGACATGTACTGAAGACTAAGTCTGAAGTTCAAGTACTAAAGACAAAGTCTGAAGATCAAGAACTGAAGACAAAGTCTGAAAGTATCTACTGAAGACAATGTCTGAAGTTCATCTACTGAAGACAAAGTCTGAAGTTCAAGTCTTCAGAGGTTGTCACAACAGCTGAAGTAGTTCTCTTTAGTAGTTGTGATGGTTTTATTTCAGTAGTTTTCTTTCAGTAGTTTAGTTAATGTAAAGCGTCTGAAGATCTTGTTCTTCAGACGTTGTAGCTTCAGTAGTTATAGTTTCAGTAGTTATAGTAGCAGTACACTTAGCTTTTATTGTAAGAAGATGTCAGCTGTTGTAGACATCTTCAGTAGTTTTGTTTACTTTCAGTTGTTATTTGTAAAACGGTTAGATGTCACTATCAAGTGACATCTGGTGACGTCACCTTCCTTATAAAAGGGAAGTTGACCTAATTTTGTAATTGCCGAAGCGTGTGTTGAATGAAAACATTCCTTTTTGCTGAAATACTTTCTCTGTCTATAACCGTACTGTTTCATTGAAATATCATTTGTGTTCTTGTTTGAATTTTGTCTAATTCTTATAACTATTCCGCTGCGAATCAAATCTAATTGATCAAACTAGATCCTAGATCCCTTTTAAAAAATTTTGCTTCGGAAGATAATTTAGACTTGGATGATTTGGTCAACAGAACAAAGCTTCTGAAAGTTAATTTCCATCGGAAGAAAATGGTCCTTGGAAACATATAAGTGCCGTAGAGAGTTTTAAACTTCAGAAGAAATTTCAGAAATTTCTTCCGAAGACAAAATTTACTTAGGCAGTTATTTATTTCAAAGATAAAATCATATCTTCCGAAGGATCAAAATTTGTAAAAAAATCTAAGAAAACTCTTCAAAAAGTTTTATCCACAGTGTTAGGACCGTTCTCGTACGGAGTACTAACAGATTCTGCATGATACCGAATCAAATAGTGCAGAATCCTATTTGATTGTCGATCCAATCAGTGAGAACGAATATCCCGAGCAATCCAACGATGAAACAAATGTTAAGAATGAATGATAATTGATTAGAATCGATCTATGAACTTGGATTGACGATTTGGTACGCTCTGGACGGCTAGGGTATGTAGGTATTCGAAGTGTTATGTTTTCCATGAATTACGTGGTATTTATAGGTTTCCTGTCTTCAATCGTACGACTGAACCATTAGCATGGTTCAGTCGTGCGATTGAATCATGCGATTGACTCATACGCACGACTGAAGGTTCAGTCGTGCGATTGACTCAATCTTATGTCTCAGTCGTGCGACTGATCCAGTCTTCTGGTTCAGTCGTGCGACTAGTCCATAAGCATGATATATTCATGTGTATGGTCCATTAGCATGGTCCATTCGCATGAACTATCACATGGTCAAGTTAAACATACTTCTAAGTTCTTATTGACTTAGAACCATGTAGAACACCATCAAACCTATATAGTTAGTTCATACACATGCAACACATTCAATATAATGATATCATGACATAATCAAACATAAATTAACATCACAATGCACTTCATATATCATTTATTCAATTCATTACATCAATTACATATATGTCAGACATGAAAGACTTTTACATTTTAGAACATATATGTATCAACACACAAAAAACATGAGCTTATGAAGGTGATAAACTAGACAACTTAGGACACACAGATTTTAAGAAATAAAATGAATTAGTTTAAAAAAAACTACTCAAAGTTAATCATCCCAATAGCTGAAATAAGATACTTAACCTCTGTTCATCAAAGGCTTTTGTAAATAGATCAACATAATGTTCATTTGTGTTACCTTTAACTAGTTTAATTAATCCCTTTTCAAAGTTATCTCTAATTAAATGATGCCTGATATTTATGTGTTTTGTCCTTGAGTGCTACACAGGATTCTCTATGATGGAGATAGCCTGTTGTTTTCTATGTGAATAGGAGTCACCTTGAAGTTTAAACCATAGTAAAGCATATGATTCGGAATCCAAAACACTTGAGCACAGCAGCTTGCAGTAACAATGTATTCAGCTTCAGCGGTTGATGCAGAGACACAGGATTGTTTCTTGCATTGCCATGAGACAACCCTTCCACCAAGGAACTGACAACCCCCAGATGTAGACTTTGCAGTCATATTGCAACCACCATAATCACTATCTATATATGCATACAGATTGAAGTCAGAATTCTTGGGATACCAAAGACCAAGTGTTGAGGCACCTTTGAGGTATCTTAGAATTCTCTTAATAGTGGTTAGGTGAGACATTTTGGGCTTGCCTTGATATCTTGCACAAATACACGTGGCAAACATGATATCAGGCCTGCTAGTTGTAAGATACATAAGGGACCCAATCATAGCCCTGTAAAGGTGTTCATCCACACACTCCCCCTCAAGATCAGGCCCAAGGGAGTGATTTCTTGCTATGGGTGTCTTAGCAGTCTTACAATCAGTCATATTGAATCTTTTAAGTATGTCCTGAACATACTTTGATTGACTTATGAAGATTCCATCTTCAACTTGCCTCACTTGAATTCCCAGAAAGAAATTGAGTTCCCCCATGGCACTCATTTCAAATCTATCCTTCATCAGCTTCTCAAAGTCTTTGTAGAGCTTTGGATCAGTTGAACCAAAAATGATGTCATCTACATAAACTTGAACTAGCATTAAGTCAATTACCTATCCTTTGATGAAGAGAGTTCCATCTATAGTACCCCTTCTGTATCCATGCTTGCAGAGATACTTAGATAGAGTCTTATACCACTTTCTTCATGCTTGATGTAGCCCATAAAGAGCACTATCAAGCTTGCAGACATAATCAGGATGATCAGGATCTACAAAGCCAGGTGGTTATTTGACATACACCTCTTCATCAATCATCCCATACAGAAAAGCACACTTGACATCAAGTAGATAGACTTTGATGTTTTTGGATGCAGCAAATGCCAAGAATATCCTAACAGCTTCTAGTCTTGCTACAGGAGCAAAGACATCAGTGTAGTCAATTCATTCTTCTTATGTGTATCCTTGAACAACTAGTCTAGCTTTGTTTTTAATGACAATACCTCAATCATCTTTCTTATTCCTAAATACCCATTTGGTTCCTATGGTTGTCTTCCCATGAGGAAGAGAACATAGGTTCCAAACCTTCTGTCTTTTAAATTGAAGCATCTCCTCTTGCATGGCTTCAACCCAACTTCCATCCTTCATAGCCTCATCAATTTTCTTTGGCTCTATCTGGGACAAGAAACAAGAGTGAAGACAAACATTTGCTTCATGGGTTTGTCCTCTTGTTTTTACCCCAGTTTTAACATCTCCAATGATGTTTGTGATAGGATGAGACTTATAAATCCTTAGCTGAGGAATCACAACAAGTTGCTGAGAGAGATCTAAGTTAGAGAAATTTAGATCTGGCATTGATGCTTCATTTACCACATCACACACTTATCAAGAGAAACTTGATCTAATGAGTGTGTGACATCATTGATATGTTCATCTACAGAGTGGTTATTAGCATCAAGAAATTCTTGATCACTGTCACCACTACCATCATTTTCTTTTGCATTTGAAGTTTCTTTGTTTGGTTGTTGAACTTCTGAACTAGGACTTGAAGGCATCTCAGATGTATCAACTGAATTTGTCATTGTTGTGCTGATAGAAACTTTATTTACTGAAGTAGTTATAACCGGAGCTGAAGATGTGTAACTTGAATGTCTTCTTAGCTCAAATCTTGGATCAGGATCACCTGGAGGTAAAATATCTATAGATCCTGAAACATTCTCAAAAGATTTGTTAAAACAGTTGGTAACTAAATTAAGATCAAATAGGCAATCCGGACCAGAACCTTTCACACTGGGAGTGTGCTCATTGAAAGTCACATTGGCTGACTCCTCAACTACTCTAGTTCTAAAATTGTATACTCTATAAGCTTTAGCTTGAGAAGAATATCCAATAAAGTGTCCATCATCTAATTTCTTACCAAACTTGGCAATTTGATCTTTGGTATACAAGATGCTGCATGGACATCCAAATGACCTGAGAAAACCAATGAAAGGTTTCCTCTTGTGCCAAAGTTCATAAGGAGTCTTACCATGAGTCTTAACCACTAAAACTCTGTTTTGCACATAGTAGGCAGTGTTGACTGCCTCTGCCCAGAAGGTGATGGGCAGCTTACAGTCAGACAACATGGTTCTTGCAGCTTCAATCAGTGTCCTGTTTCTCCTCTCAGCAACACTATTTTGCTGAGGAGTCCTGGGAGCATTGTATTGTCTTGTAATACCCTTTTCATCACAAAATGTATCAAGGATTTGGTTCTTGAATTCAGTTCCTTGATCACATCTTATGGTTTTGACCTTGTGATCACATTGACATTCTTCAAAATCTCAGGGGTCTCATCATTAGTTCTAAGAAAGAAAACCCAAGTGAATCTTGTAAAGTCATTTGTGATCACTAGACAGCAAAAGGTCCTTCCTAGACTCATTACACTAGTGGGGCCAAAGAGATCCATATGTAACAAGTGTATGGGTGTAGTGATGGAGTTTCTTTCCTTAGGCTTGTGAGATACCTTATGTTGCTTCCCTTTCAGGCATGCAACACAATGATCATCACTTGTAAACTCTTTCTTTGGCATTCTAGTTACCAAATCATTCTTAATTACCTTATTCATGTTTTTAAAGTTTACATGACACATTCTTTTATGTCAGAGAAAAGACTCATCACTATTGGCTTTAGATAGAAAGCATGAAACTTCTCCTGAGGGAGATGTTTCTTGCAAATCCATCTTGTACATGTTCCCTCTCCTGGGGGCTCTGAGCAGGATATGCTCATGAGAAATAATCACCCCGGGCTTGAGAACAATGCACTCATGCTCTGTAAAGAGCATGCTATGACTCTGATCACAAAATTGGGATACACTCAGAAGATTGTACCTAAGCTCCTTGACAAAGTTTACCTTCTTAATACTGAGCTTACCATTTATGACCTTGCCACTTCCAGAAATGTAACCTCCTTCATCTCCTCCAAAATCAACTGGCCCTCCATCATTTCTTTCAAAGTTTTGGAGTAGTGACCTATTGCCTGTCATGTGCCTGGAACAACCACTATCAATGATCCAGATATTTTTGTTTGTCTTGACCTGTTCATGCACAAAGAAAATGATTAGTTACATTTGGAAACCCAAGCCTTATTGGTCTTGGGCTCATCAAAAGAAGTAGATGGTAATGAAACAGTAATAGATCCTATAGTTGTGCTTTGAGGATCTTTTGCTGTCGTTGATGGAGAATTTTCAGTCACTTGGTCTTTCTTTGACTTCCACACCACATTTGAAAGTTTGGACTTGACCTTCAATACTTCGGAAGCTTTTGAGACTTTGAAGTTTTGATGACTAGACCTTTGGAAGATATTGCTAACACTGCAACAGACTTTAGTGCTTCGGAAGTATCCCTTTCTTCCGAGACCAAATTTTCTTCTGAAGGAAATTTTCCACTTGCCTTCTTTGCTTTGGAGCTTCTGAAGGAAACAGATTTTCCTTCCGAAGCTGAATTCTTCTTGGAGCTCTTGGAAGTCTCTTTCTTGGTCACATGAATAGTACCTCTTGGATTGTATGGACAATCCTTATCAAGATGAGAAGTACTCTCACACATAACATAATTTATCTTGCTCTTCCTAAGAGCCTTTTTCTGAGAACAAGGCTGACTTTGTTGATACATATTGATGTACCTAGTTTGTGTTCTGAAATGTAAAAGTCTTTCATGTCTTACATATATGTAATCGATACAATCAATTGAATGAATGATATATGAAGTGCATTGTGATGTCAATTTTTGTTTGATTATGTCATGATATCATTATATTGAATGTGTTGCACGTGTATGAACTAACTATATAGGTTTGATGGTGTTCTACATGGTTCTATGTCAATAAGAACATAGAAGTATGTTTAACTTATCCATGTGATAGTTCATGCGAATGGACCATGCTAATGGACCATACGCATGAATATATCATGCTTATGGACTAGTCGCACGACTGAACCAGAAGACTGGATCAGTCGGACGACTGAGACATAAGATTGAGTCAGTCGTACGACTGAACCTTCAGTCGTGCGTATGAGTCAATCACATGATTCAGTAGCACGACTAAACTATGCTAATGTTTAAGTCGTACGATTGAAGATAGGAAACCAATAAATACCATGTAATTCGTGGAAAAACATAACACTTCGAATACCTACGTACCCTAGCCGTCCAGAGCGTACCAAAACGTCAATCCAAGTTCATAGTTTGTTTCTGATAAATTCTCATTCCTTCTTAACATTTGTTTCATCGTTGGATTGATCGAGATATTAGTTCTCACTAATTGACAATCAAATAGGATTCCGCACAATTTGATTCGGTATCACACAGAATCTGTTAGTACTCCGTATGAGATCGGTCCTAACAAGTGGTATCAGAGCCTTGGCTCATGATTTTGCGTGGATTAAATTGGTTTTGGTGTCAAAAACTAACGTTTTATTCAAAAGATACACTTTTTCGCTTCAAAACTTGTTTTTGTCGAGTTTATGTGTCAATAGTTTCGACTTGTTCCCATACGGTAGATTAGGGTTCTTGAAAAATTCATAATTTTGAGTCAAGTGTTCAAAAATTTGATTTTTCCCACAGCAACAGCTTCAGTCGCACGATTGGCCCAATCGCACGACTGAACTCCATTCGCATAGTTCAGTCGCATGACTGAACTCATTCGCACAGTTCATTCGTACGCTTGAAGTTTTTCATTCGGTTGACCTCATTCGTCTTGTTTATTCGCACGACTGAATCGAATCGCAGATAGAAGCCATTCACATCCATCAATCGCATGGTTGAACCAGTTGGCTATCCATTCGCACAAGTCAATCTGTCCTGTTCTTAGTTTATCAAGTTTATAGAAATGGAAGACCAGTTCTCTGAGTTTACTGCTGGAAAGGACTCACACATCCAGAATCTTCTACTTCTGGAAAGTGAGATCGGGAACCACAACAAACCGCCGAAGCTGTTAACGTTAGATGAATACCCACAGTGGAAACAACAGTTTGAAATCTACATGAATGGAGTTGACTCCAATCTGTGGACGTCTATTGAGTCTGGTTACGTGGTACCAGTCAGTGCTAATGGGGTAAAGCTTACATTGGGAGGAATGAGTGAAGCTCAGAAGACTATGCATAATGTTGAAAAGAAAGCAAATGCCTTGTTGACTCAGTCAATATCTAAAGTTATATTTCATCAGTTTTCTGAAAACAAGCAGTCTAAAAGTTATGGGAAGCCTTAGAAAAGAGATACGAAGGCAATGCAACTCTGAAGGCACTCAAGGCAAAGGCTCTTAAAAAGGAATTCGACAATTTCTCACCAATTGGAAAGGAGAGCTTAGATGATATCATCGACAGATTCTATCATCTTATGAGTGAGTTAGACACTCATGGTGTGGCTACATCCATGGAAGAGAAAGTCTCTAGCTTTGCTGATGGGTTACCAGACAAATGAGATCTATTTGTGTCCAATTTAAGGCAAAATGATACTGTTGCTACCTTGGACATAAATGACTTCATTTTAAAGCTCAGGGAGGAAGAACTGCATCAGAAGTACAAGTCAAAGAAAGGATCCTACGCTCAGAATCCTACTTTATACAACTCAGTTCCACCTCCTACTACGTCAGGTACACCATTACAAACTGCTTTTATATCTAACTCCTCTGCTCCTTCCCAGTGCAGCCCATCAGGTACCGACACGTCCGGGTCATCAGGAACCCACTACATAGTTCCTGAAGCAAACGCTACGAAGTTAAAGATTGAGAATCTCGGGAATGTGACTGTGGAAGTAGCAAAAGAGCATATGGACCTTCTAGCTGCAGTTGTCCAATCTTATGATGGTCTGGTGGCTAGAAAGATTGGAAATTGTCATCTTGCTGATGAAGATTATGAGCAAGTTGATGAAACTGAGTTAGAGCGCATGGATATCATGTGGGCCTTGGCCAGCGCTGTGAGAAGAGCAAAGAAGTTCGTGAAGAATACATGACAAAACTTGGTGGCAACTAAAGATACTACATTTGGATTTGACAAAACCAAGGTCATGTGCTTCAATTGTGGTGAGAAAAGGCATTTCAAGCAGGAGTGTGTTAAGCCCAAGAAGATTGGAAATGGAAATCCATTTCCTATTTTCAATCATCAGGAAAAGGATAAGATTGGGGCATCAACAGCAAGTAAAGACTCTAAAGCTTTGGTTGCTTAAGGTGATGAAGGGCAAGACTGGTCCTTCCGATTCGTATCCGAGGGTGAATCTAATGTTGTTTTTGTCGACACCTTGGATGATGGATTTGCAAGTGAGGGAGACACCGTAGCTGAGCATTCACATTCAGATGTTAACGAAGCTATGGATGTAGTTGATTACTTAATGGAAGAAGATCTTAGTGCAGCAAACACATAACATTCAGTTGCTGAAGAGTCTGACACTGCACTGATGGCTGACTCGTCTGGTACTTCACAGGTAAATTCTAAAGACGAATTATTTGACAAACATGCTTGCTCTGAATGTGAAAAATTTAAAAAAAGCATTGATTTAAAATTTTCTAGGTTATTAGAACACAATGATAATCTGGTAAATGATTTACAACTCTGCACTGAAGCAAATCGTGTGCTAAAACAAAATGAGTGCAGTTTCAAAGAAAAGATAGAACTTCTTGGGAAACAACTAAGGGAAACCGAAGTTGTTGCTCTTAATCAATCAAATGACATTAAGTTCTATTTAAATTATTTGGAAGAAACAAAGAAGCAAAAAGCAGTCTTGGAAGTTGAAGTTGAATCATTGAAACAAAAACTGCATAGCTTGGCAAGTTCTTCACACATAGTTCAAAACATAGTGAAAGAACAAAATGGTGGGGAAGGTTTGGGTTATAAAGTAGTACCGCCACCACATGCTATCCTTTTGAATACTAAATGTACACAAATAAATAACAACCCTGTAAAAGATCATGTGGTGTCTACACATCTGGTCAGTGATCCAGACTCCACGGGTAAACCTGTGAAGTCGGTCACCGAACAGACGAATACTACTTTGGGATCTAAAGATAAGATGCCTGTTGAGGATTTGACTGATAAAATTGAAAAATTTAACTTAGAATCATGTTCACAAACGTCTAGTTTAGAACCTAAAAAGTTTAACTCAAAGATTCCTAAACGTGTTAATCATCAAAGTCCAAATCAACCTAAGACAAAAGATGTTCAAAAATTCAAAACAATTAAATTTGTTAAAGAAGGTGAAACATCTAAAAAAGAAGAGATGTTACCAAACCCCCAACCACACTCAACCCCACATCAACAATTTCCACAATAACTAGAAGGGAGATCTTACTACATTTGTGGAAAACGAGGACACATCTCCTCAAATTGTCCCTATCATCAGACACCCAAAAGAAAAATTGAACTTTTGATGAAAAACCAAGATTTTCCAAGACTAGATCTAATACTCCTCCAAAATACCAAGGGCCATACAGACGAGCTTAAAACAAGGCTGTGTCACCCGAGGTTAAACCTAGGATTATTAGTGAACCTGACAGGATCTCAGCCTCTAGTTTGATCAATTAGATTGTTTTTGCAGCGGATTTAGCACATTAATTAGCGATTATAGCAAGAACATAAAAGATATTGCATGTAAAAGCACAAACATAGAGAGAGAGAGAAAGTTCTGTGAAAAGATGTTTCTATAACATTACACGTTTCTGCTCAAGTTTCAGCACCAAATATAGCATGGTTCACCATCCTTTTATAGGCGGCAAAAGGATGGGTGATGATGTGACTTGACAGTCACATCAACCGATTATTAAACTAACTACTGATAGAACATAAAACTACTGAAGATGTCAACAGCTGACATCTTCTTACAAAATGTGTTCTACCTATTACAAGTACTGAAAAAGGAAACTACTGAAAGCCTACAACGACTGAAGAACAAACTCTTCAGTCGTTTATAACTATTGAACTTTAACAGCTGAAGAACAACCTCTTCAGCTGTTATACAAACTACTGAAAAGAAAAATATAAAACTACTGAAAGGAAAAACCATCACAACAACTGAAGAAGACTTCTTCAGCTGTTGTGACAAACTCTGAAGCTTCAACACTTGTTCTTCAGACTTGGGCTTCAGATGATGTATCAGCTGATGACTTAAGTTGATGTCATCAACTGATGTCTTTAGTCTTTGTCTTCAGACGTTGTGCATCAGTAGATGATCTTCAGTTCTTCAGTTCTTCAGCTTTTGATCTTCAGTACTTGTTCTTCAGTACTTTGGAGTATTCAGCTGTTGTACTTCAGATCTTTGATCTTCAGACTTTGATTCTTCAGACTTTGTCACTCAGCTGATGAAGGTCTTCAGCAGTTGTTGAGATGACATGTGGGACTTGGAGGTTTTCCTGATCTTGGCTCATTGGTTCTTTTGGTCCAACAAACTCCCCCTGAACCAATACAGCCAAAACCTCTAATTATTTGTTGTCCCACTTATTGTTGGCAGAAATATTGGTCTATTTCCTTCTAGATCAGATTAGAAGTTGACCCTGATAAGCACTGGCCTGGGAGGTAGTCTCTGATATTTGTTTGGCTAAGTATGGATGGGAGCTCTGTTTTGGGGAATTGGACACAGAGCTGCTGTCCCATCCATGAGACCTACCTCCCACGAACGAGCCGGTAGGATTCTCTGGTATAGGCTTGAAGAAATATCAACTGTTCTTCTTTGGTTAAGTCTTCAGCCACACCTTCGAATAACCCCTCTCGGCCTTACAGCTCTGAGACATACTTGGCCTGTTTGCCATTCTTGAGCTCAACTGTTGTGACTTGCCTATATGCAAATTCATCTGGGTGTTTTCCTTCCAACAACAAGTTGAGCTCATCCCTATGGAAGTTCTCAAGCCTCTTATAGACCAACCCTTTCCTAACCACCCTATTATCTAACATTGTTTGGGGTGATTGGTTGGCTCTATAGGCTTTCTCAAACCCTCTACTATTTCCCAGGGTGTTATTACAAGAGCCACAGAGATTATTTCATCTACAACTCTCTTAAGTTGGCTCTTGTATCTCACAGGCATATCTTTCTTAACTATCCTGCGAGCCACCCTAGGATCAGGCCAAGTCCTCACTCTATCCTTATCATATTGATAGGTTTGCTCAAGAGTGAAGAGTCTCAGAGCCTCCTTCTTCATATTCATAATAGAAGTAGAAGTAGCATATGATTTGTCAATGCTTTTCAGCATTTCCTCATCGTGTAATCTTTGCTGCTCCTCTTCTTCTAATTTCACCCTCACAGTGTCCATCTGTGAGGTGGGAGTGATGTTTTGAGGTTTGGCTTTGGGTAGTGGGATGATTGCTGAAAGGGGCAGTTTATCCTCCTCATCCTCCTCTTCTTCTTCTTCTTGCAGCCTCAACACCCTTCTCTTCTTCTGCAAGGGTGGATCATTGGCTGCGGGTTTTGATGGTGAAAGGGTTGGTTTTGTGGGTTGTGTTTGGGTTGTTGGTGTGGGAATGTTGGCAGGCACTGCTAGCAATCTAGAGATAAGGGATGGTTTGGTCTGTTTTGCTAGCAGGGTCCTGTTCCCAGCACCGGCTTCTGAAAGGGCCTCAGCGACCAGTCCTTTGGTGAAATCACCAGCTGAACAGATCTTGGTGGCTATAGCCAAGATTCTGTCCCTGGTCCATGCCTTGACATCAAGGACTGGCCTACCCAGATACTTCAAAATGAATCTACTCATAGCCTCGAGTCTCTTTTTGTCCTCTTGGCTATAAGTAGACCATCGGTGTTCTATCTCTCTCATTTCCATCTTTCTGATCTCCTGATCTAGCATGGCTGTGTCCATATCAAAGCCTTACCTGAACAGCTGATCAATGACAGAGTGCATTGATCTGCTTTGTTCAGTATCAGCCTCCTTGACAAGGGCTGCTAAATCAGAGTCAGCCTTCTCTCCCTCCTTCTCTCCCTTTTTCTTTTGATAAGTGACACTGAAATCCTTTTGGATTCCAGCCACTTCAATACGCTCACTCTCCTCCCTCACCTTCTTCTTCCCCTTCTCCGTCACCCTAACACTCTCCTCAGCCTTCTCCCTCTCAACTACCTCCTCTCTCTCTACTTCTAACTCCTCCTCTCCCCTCTTCCTCTTAGCTTGCACTGATGTCTCCCCCGTTTTGGGTGCATTGGTTGGGGTTTGACTATCAGCAAGCGTCTCGGCTACAACAACCTCCACCAGGGGTTGGATATGAGTGGGAAGCCTCTCATCAATGGTTTTCATGACAATATCTGTTATTATAGGTGTGATGAGAGGCAAGGATTTCTGGAGGATAGCATCTAGCTGCTCAGGAGGGTTCTGGTCCTGAGAGCTAGAGCCAGAAGCAGGGGCAGGTGGCCGAGTTTGTGGGAGTGGCTCAGTGTATATGAGACCTTCGGGTGAAGGTGCCATCTGTGGGTTTGTGGTGGCAGATGGACTTCTATCTTGAGTCATTTGAGCAAGCAGCTCTTTGAGTCTGCTTACCTTATCCTCTAAGATAGTGTTTTGAGCGACTACATCAAAGAAGACGCTCAGGTGATCATCAGTGTGAACTGAATCACTTGACCTCCTGACTGTGTCAGGATATACATGCTCTGAGTGTGGCTCAGAAGTTGCATGTGCTCCTTGTTCATGGTACTGGGGACTTCCAGCCTCCGGATTGGATCCATCATCGACAGTTGCCTCTGGTTAGGTCTTATTGATGTTACCAGCTTCACCTTACTCAGATGTTGATGCAGGGGAAGTGGCAGCCTCACCAGAATATCCTATCTCCCTAGCCACACTGGGAGATTGGATATGTGATTCTCTGTGCTGTGGGCTCCCACCGGCACTAGTGTCCACCCCCTCTTCGGTTGGAGTTTCCCCAGTTGTGATTGGTTTCTAGGGAGAGGGTGGAGTGCTCAGATGGGTCAGCACTTTGGCTATTATGAGTGTAGGGCTTTGTGGGCCGGTCTCAGTGGGTGATGGGCTTGAAGCAGAGTGCACATAGGGAGGACTGTGCATTTCAATGGCAATCTGCTCAAGTGAGACAGATTCCAGATTAGTGGCTTCCCCGGAAGTGGTTGCATCAGGCTCCTGTTGAGAGGAAGCCTATGCGGTTGTGGTGGGTGGAGTCGTGGTAGCTGCTGGGAGAATCGAACCAGCAGCCACATCCTGCCTTTGTGTTGCAGGGGCATCCTCAGGGGACTCATTTCCCTGAGTAGCCTTTGTGGGCTTCCTTTTGGTTTTTGGTTTGGTGGGGACTTTGGATTTGGAGGTGAGGCTGTGGGTTCCTGCTGCGTGGGTTTTCGCAGCCGGCCAGCCTGTTTTAGTGTTTGGTTGGTGTTATGCCTGGAGTATACCTCGGCTAGAACAGCCATGGCAGGGACCCCGGTGCCAACCAGTCCCTCAGCACTTAGCTGGTTTTCTATCATGGCCATTATGAACCGAGGATACAAAATCCATCGGTTTGAAACAGGTTTAGCAGCCATGTCTCTGAGTTCCAAAAATATAATTTCAGTTAAGTTCATTGGTTGTTTCTCAAAGATAGAAAATAATACCTGTTGCCACCTTGTTGACATCTTGTCCCATGAAGAGGTTTTGGGGGCCAGACACACATTCACCATGTAAAAGATGAGTTGTTGGGGATCTGGGAAGTGCTTTTTCAACAAGGTGGAGGCCGACAGGTCACCCTGATAGTCGTTGGATGTGAAAGATAGATCAAGGGCGCCTTTGGGGTAAGAGGTTGGGTAGGTGGCATCCTCCAGCTTTAGGGTTTGTCATAGAGTAGCTGGAGTGATAACCACTGGGTGGTTGTTGACGGAGGACCGGAGAGAGACCTCGCCATCTTGCTCTCCGGTTTTGACGGTGATGTTTGTCCAGAACTCCGCCAAGGAATCGGTGTAGATGGTAGTGTTCAGAAGAAATGCCGTTTGGTATGGTGAGTCGTTCATAAGATCGACGGCATGGTGAAATTTGGCCCAAAATGGCGATTTTGTGAGATGAGCGACACAGTTGTGTCGAGGTTTGAGTTGCATGGTCACCATTAATGGTGTATGGGAAGTTCAGAGGTTTTGAAAAGTTAGGTCAAGTAAGGAGTAAATGCTCTGAAGGTGGGGTATTTATAGGGTAGGGCAAAGGCTGAAATAAAACTACTGAAGGTTTTGGTGTTAGTCATCAGTTGTTGAAACTACTGATGACGTGGTCTTAACCTTCAGTGGTTGTAACATCTGAGGACTTGGTGTTAGTCTTCAGTAGTTGAAACTACTGAAACTTTGGTTTTGTCCTTCAGATATTGTAAACGACTGAAGACTTGTTGTCAGTCTTCAGTAGTTATAAACTACTGAAGACCTAGTTTTCATCTTTAGATGTTGTAACAACTGAAGACTTGGTGTTAGCCTTCAGTAGTTGTGAACTACTGATATCAGTAGTTGTGAACTACTGAAGACATGGTATTGCTTCAGTTGTTGTAAACAACTGAGGACTTGGTGTTAGTCATCAGTAGTTGTGAAACTACTAAAGACATGGTTTTGTCCTTCAGTTGTTTGGGTATGAAACAGCAGCTATTGGCATCAGCTAAAGAGTAAAATTACTCCTCAGCTGTTTCCGTCAAATCAGTTGTTTCATACTCACCTCCACATTTACTCATCAGCTCTTTGGCTGACTTTCAGATGTTTCATTGACCCTTCAGCTCTTGTGAGTATTTATGCCTTCAGCACTTGTGATCAGCTGTTCACAAGTGCTGATGAAATACTCTTCAGAGCTGGTGAACAAATTTTGTCCTCAGTACTTGTGTGTAAGATTACACATCAGTACTTGTGAACAAAATTTGCTCTTCAGTACTTATTTGTTTGGAAACAATACATCAGTAGTTGTAATCCACCTCACTAAATCAGTTGTTTCCAACAAATAATGTACATCAGTACTTTGAAGCATTTTAGTCTTCAGTAGTTGTGAAAGGCCGAAGACTAAATTACTCATCAGTACTTGTATTTGACCTTTGCTCATCAGTACATGTGAAGTGAGAGCATCAGCATTGGTCAAATTATTCTAGCTGCAATATACCAAGCCTTAGTACCAAATTTTGAAATGTGGCACTATCTAAAGGCTTAGTAAAAATATCTACAAGCTCATCAGCACTAGGAAGAAACTTAGGATCAATCAGACCTTTTTCGTAGCAATCCCTGATAAAATGATGTCTGATCTCTATATGTTTGGTCCTAGAGTGCTGGACTGGATTTTTAACAATACAAAGAGCTGAAGCACTATCCATTAGTAATGGAGTCTTAGTCTCTGTAATGCCATAATCCAGAAGTTGGTTCTAAAGCTAGAGTATCTGAGATGTACAACTTGCAGCAGCAATGTACTCAGCTTCAGCAGTGGATGTAGCAATTGATGTTTGTTTCTTACTCTGCCAAGAAACTAAACAATTGCCTAGGAATTGGCAACCACCAGAAGTGGATTTTCTGGTAACTTTGCATCCTTCATAGTCACTATCAGAGAAAGCAACCAATTTGCAAGAATGCCCAGTTGAATACCAAAGACCTAGTGATTGGGTACCTTGCAGATATCTAAAGATCCTTTTGACTACAATCAAATGGGATTCTTTAGGTGCAGCCTGAAATCTAGCACAGGCACATGTTGCAAACATGATGTCTGGTCTAGAAGCTGTAAGGTACATCAAGGACCTAATCATACATCTGTAAAGGGTTTCATCAATCGCTTTACCTTTGTGATCTACATCTAGTTGTGTGATGCTGCTCATGGGATTAGAACAGGGCTTACAGGTTTGTAAATCAAACTTATTCAACAACTCTTTGGTGTATTTGGACTGATGAATAAAGATACCATCAGCCTGTTGTTTGATTTGTAAACCCAGAAAGAACTGTAATTCTCCCATAGCACTCATTTCAAACCTTAGCTTCTTGAGCTTTGTAAATTCATCACACAACTTTGGATCAGAGGATGCAAAGATGATGTCATCTACATAAATTTGAACAAGGAGCTTATGTTGTCCCACAGTCTTGATGAATAAGGTTTTATCAATGGTGACTCTAGTGAACATATTCTCTAGAAGAAAAGTTGAGAGTGTCTCATACCAGGCTCTAGGAGCTTGCTTCAGCCCATAAAGAGCCTTATCAAGCTTATACAACCAATCAGGATGTTTATTGTCCTCAAAACCTGGTGGTTGACACACATAAAATTGTTGGATTCTTGATGCCCAAGACACATAAAATATTGATGTGGTTAGTACGTCATGATCCAAGTCGGGTCATACCCAATAACAAGCTTAGCAAACACCAATTATTATTTAATTGATGATATGATCATGCAATTAAATAATTACACCAATTTAGAAAATAGGTTTTCTAAATAAATTGCATATGAAATTGAACAACCTATATGGATATTTTGTTCATGAATATTATTTGTAATGTTGTTTAAATTGGTTAAATAACATCAAATAATAGGAGTGTGTGTATAAGTTATTTAATTAAAGAGGTAATTACATAACTTATTAAAATCTTTTGTTTAATATAGATAAAAAAAAGGGAAACCCTAAGGAAACCAAAAGGGTTCGGCCGCCCTTGGTGCAACCCCCTTTTGTGTGTGTTTTCTTTTGGTGTCTTTCTCATACTCTCTCAAGAATGCAAAAACACACTCTCCATTCAGATCTCTCTCTCTCTCACATGCAAAAGGGTCAGAAGAACTTCGAAATCTCTCTTTTGGAAGAGAGATGTCACGGCTGGAACAAGTGTTCAACAGCCTTGTTGATGGTTCACGGTTGGAACAAGGTTCCAGCAGCTTTCTTGACCTGATTTGGTGCTCAAATCCTAGCAAGAATGGTGAATGCTCGATGCTTGTGGGTATGAACACTTGAGGACATCTATTGTTGATGTTTTGGCCATCCAAAAGCAGCCTCATCTTCATCATACATCCACGGTTTTGACAGCTTCTAAAAGGTAGTTCATTGTGTTGATTTGGTTGTTTTGTTTGCTTCTTGATAACTAATCTATTCACATATATATGATCCTTTGTCTTTGGGTTTGTTGAAATAATGTTATGAACTTTAATTTTCAGATTATAGAATGCGATATTAAGTTCATATTCCGCTGCGTTTTCTTGTTTAAAATGGTTAAACAACATTGTTTAGGTCCAACAAACCCAACATTGGCATCTAGAGCCGGTTATGTGGATGATTAGTTTCATGTGTTCTTGTATATTTGGATATATAAGGTTTAACAACCATTAAAAGGGCTGTTTTGTTACGATTTGATGATACCCCATCCTTTTAAGGTTGTAATCATGCATGCTTATGATTGGATCTTGAAAGAAAGATATCAAATTGGTTGATTATGTTTTGTTTGGACAAAAGACCCTAAATTCTTAGTTTGTGTTGGCTGAAAATTTAGGGTCAAATGGGGTTCATTTAGTTGATGAAATGATGTATATGGATACATGTTTTAGTGCATAACATAGCCTTGACCATGTATGTTTTGGATTTGGTTGATTGTGGAATTGTCATGTTGGTTGTATTCTTTCTATTTGGGTTGTAATAATTCCTTTTGGTGTTTCTATTTGGATTGTAATTTGTTTATTCATTTGGCAATGTAATAAATAGATTAGGAGTATTTTTTTCTTTTACTAGAAAATATGTATTAGGATATATGTTTTGTAAAAGAAGATGCTCGGGAAGGAAGCACAAAAGGAAGACACAAAGGATGGACTTGAAGCATTTGGATGCAAGTTCAAGTGGGAGTCTTTGGAGACCTCATCATTTGTGTTATGTTCAACCCTTAGGAAAGACCTTATGACAACACTTGTGATGGCAAACAAGTGTAGTCAATTTAGTGGCTATAGTTATGCACATATGTTTGTATGATTGTGCTTGTTTGGTTGTTTGTTGTATGATTGTTATTTGACATTTGGATATGCATAACAAACTAATTAACAAACTTAACAAGCTGAATTTTATGGTTCTTAATCATTAAGTGTTTAATAAAAGGTTATTAAAAGGATTAATGATTTAATAAAAGAGGTTTTATTAAAAATGAACCATAGGATACCTTGTATTTGAAAGCATGCAAATACAAGGTAAATAGAGTTTTCAAACTAGAATCAATGAAAACTAAAAATCCCTTTTCAAACAAGTTTAACACCGTCCTTTTGCACAACACTTAAGTCATTTGGAAACTCTTAATGGGATAAAGGTCACCTAACCATTTTGAGGGAACTTATGACTTAAGGTGGGAATACCACATTGGTGGAATAAAGGTCACCTAACCACTCGTGTTGATAAACTCACATGTGTGTGCAAGTAGGGTAACTTGATTTGCAAACCATGTTGAATGGATCACCTAAAATATGGTTTCCAAATGGTGTTGATGGGATTAACATGCCGACTTTGCATATGATGTTTAAAGTCGATCCTATACCGCTAGAAGTTGCAAAAGGTTGCAATTGTCAAATGTTGACTACCTTGTTAATTTGAATAATGGGATAAAGGTCACCTAACCATTATTTGAATGTAACGTTGGATTCTAGATTTTCATTATTAATTGTCTATGAGACATAAAGGGTATTAATAATTAAAATGAAATTTTTTAGAAATACTAAAAAGAACTTTGTAAAATTTTGTAGAATGGCCGCAAACAATAATGCTACCACCCTGACCGTCCATACCCTATCACAGAGAACTATTTTAGAGAGGGATCGTCTGTACCATAATAACTTTATGGACTGGTCTTGAAACTTGAGAATTGTTCTCAAGCAAGAGCAAAGGCAAATGTCCTTGACGATCCTATTCCTAACCAACCCGACGCCGACGATGTTGAGGCCGCCTCGAGAGGCTTAGCTGTCCTGTCTCAAAGAAGTTGGCCAAGGATTTGATCCTTAATAGCCTAACTAATGTTTGAGACATTCATAATGAATTGCAATATGAATGGACAGGACAAGAGCATTGGTGAGTTTCACGCAATGCTCGCAACAGCTAAGGCAGGGATGGGTAGAAAGGTTCTACCTAATCTCTAGATCAATAAGGTAGGAATTGGAAAGGCCATTCCCGATCCCAAGGAAAATGTTGCCAAAGGAGAAGGGCACATCAAAGGCAAAGGGGAAGGGAAGATCAAAGCGGAACCTCCAAAACCTATGCTTATGAAGCCTAAGGTAACGGAAAACGATCCATGCTTTGAGTATGGAGAGATAGGTCATTTGAAATGGAATCGTCCAACCTATCTCAATGAGTTGAGAAATAAGAGGGATGCTGGGCAAACCTCAAGCACAACTTTCATAATCCACATTGACTTAAATGTTATTTCCTCAAAGCACATGGGTAATTGGATACCGCATGTGGAACTCACTTTTGCAATCTGTTGCAAGGGTTCAAAAGAAATAAGCACTTTAAGAAAGGAGACTATGTTTTGAAATTTCCAAAAGGTTTGGAAGTTGTTCTTCAAAACATGTTATATGCTCCTAGTTTGACTAGAAACATGATTTAAGTTCCCTTTTAAAACGATATGGTTATGATTTAAAGTTAGTAAATGATGGTATTTATATTTATATGGATGATGTACATTATTTCAAGGCTAAGCCTTCTAATTATGTTAATGAATTGGTTCATGATGATTCATCCTATAATAAAACATTATACCCATCATGCACTAAGAGACTTAAAATGGTTTAAGTGACTCTTATTCTTGTCATTGTCATCTTGGTTACATAAACAAGAATCGGATTTAAACACTTTAAAAGAATGGTCTTTTGAAAACAAATGAAAATTGTTCATTTGATAAGTGTGAATCTTGTTTACAAGGTAAGATGACCAACACGCCCTTTAGTGATACTAATGAGAGGGCAAAAGACTTATTAGGAGTCATACATTTGGATGTATGTCGTCCTTTTAAGAGAATGACAAGGTATGGTGAAACTTACTTCATTACCTTAACCAACGATTATAGTCGCTATGGTTATGTGTACTTGATGGCACATAAACATGAAGAATTTGAAATGTTAAAAAACTTCAAGAATGAAGTAGGAAATCAACTCGATAGAACTACCAAAGTTCTCCGTTTAGATAGAGAAGGTGAATACCTAAGTGAGACTTTTAGGGATCGTCTAGGAAGTTGTAAGATTGTCTCACAACTTACTCCTCACAGAACACCATAACATAACGGTGTGTCTGAAAGGAGATCGAACCCTATTGGATATGGTTCGACCTATGATGGCTATAAGCTCACTACCTCTATAGTTTTGGGGTTTCGTACTACTCTTCGCGGCTCATATTTTGAATATGGTCCAAACCAAGAAAGTGGATTCGACGCCTTTTGAAATATGAAATGGAATAGTTCCATCGCTATCATATTTAAAATTATGGGTTATGAAGCTTATGTTAAGCTTAACACCCAAACCAACTGAAAGTCGATTCACTAAGTGTATATTTGTTGGATATCCAAAAGGACTGTATAGGATACTACTTCTTTGATCCAATAGAGCAAAAGGTATTCATTGCTCAAAAGGCAGAGTTCTTGGAAGCCAAGTTCCTTATGGAAGGAATGACGCATAGAACAGTGGAATTTGATGAGGATCAAGATCCACAAGCCGATACACGTTTGGTTGACACTAGCAATCAACAAGAGGTTGTTGATCATGATCAAGAGGTTGATCAATACACACAAAACGTTCGAAGATCTGGTAAAGTTAGCATTCCACATGAAAGATGTGGATTTTTCATAGATGGATGCTACTTTGTTGACTCCGAAGAGCCAACTACATACCATGATGCAATGTCCAATTCGGATTGTGACATGTGGCTAGGAGCCATGAACGTAGAGATGCAATCCATGTATGACAACCAAGTATGGGAATTGGTTGACTCTTCACTTAACTCCAAACCGGTTGGATGTAAGTAGGTTTTCAAGAAGAAAACTGATATGCATGGAAACTTGGATACTTACAAGACAAGACTTGTAGCAAAAGGTTTCACTCTAAGTCAAGGGGTTGATTATGATGAAACCTTCTCGCCAATGGCAATGCTAAAGTCTATCAGGATATTGTTTGCCATAACTGCTCATTATGATAATGAGATTTGGTAAATGGATGTCAAGACTGCTTTTCTTAATGGACATATCGAAGAGACTGTCCATATGGTTCAGCCTGAAGGTTTTGTCGATCCAAATCATCCTGATAAAGTATGCAAGTTAAAGAGATCAGTCTATGGATTGAGACAAGCATCGAGAAGTTGGAATCAACGTTTTGATGAAAAGATCAAGAAATTGGGTTTCATCAAGAACGCTGACGAGGCTTGTGTGTATCAAGGGGCTAGTGGGAGTGTAATTACGTTCTTAGTATTGTATGTTGATGACATACTATTATTTGGTAATGATTTTCCAACCATGGAAGGTGTTAAAACCTGGCTTGGAAATAGTTTTTCCAAAAGGGATCTCCATGAAGCCGTCTATATTTTGGAAATAAAGATCTATAGGGATAGATCGAGACGGTTGATAGGGTTAAACCAAAGTGCATACATCGATAAAATCTTGAAAGGTTCAAGATGGTAAACTCTAAGAAAGGTATAGTACCTATTCAAAGAGGGACAATATTGAGTACATCTCAATGTCCAAGCTCAAAGGATGAGCAAGGTCGTATGAAGGACATCCTATATGCGTTTGCTATAGGATCCATCATGTAGGCGATAATATGCACTAGACTGGACGTGTCATGCGCGTTAAGCGTGACAAGTAGATATCAGCAGAATCCAATTAACACCCATTGGATGGTTGTTGAAAGTATATTAGAATACCTTAGGAGGACTAAGGATATGTTTCTAATATACGGATCTGATGAGTAGGAACTAGTTGTAAAGGGTTACACGGATGCTAGTTTCGAAACTGATCGAGATGATCCTCGATCACAATCGGGGTATGTCTCCATTATGAATAGGGTAGCATTATCCACTACAGAATACGAATGCATAGCCACCTCATTAGCAGCTTGGGAAGCTGCATGGATAAAAAGGTTTATCACCAATCTAAGGATGGTCTCTACCATTCAAGACCCCTTAGAAATCTTTTGTGATGACGAGGGTGCGATTGTTCAAATCAAGGAACCCCGTGCACATCAAAAGATTAGGCACAATGAGCGGAGATTCAACTACATAAGGGATGAAGTTGAAAAGGGAAAGATATGTATTCGCAAAGTTCACTTTGATCAAAACATTGCGGATCCACTCACGAAGCTCCTTGAAAGGGCAAAGCATGAAAGTAATACTTGTGCCTTAGGACCTTGATATTCTAGTGATTGGAATTGATCTGTTTAGTATTAATATTATTAATATGGAACAATTGTAATACTTAACTTATCTATGTATTTACGATATTTTAAGTGATGTTCCTTTTAGCGTGTTTACATCCATGAATAATTTTATTATTCTAAATGTCCGTAGTCGGTCATATTTGTGGGAACAAATATGAATGTAAGACTATTATGAACTTGGATTGGTGGATATTCATAAGGCATGAATATAGAGCAATTGGTTGCTACCAAGGTTCATAGGTATTCGTGGGATGCGAATATTGGACTGACCCGCATCTCAAATTTTACTACATAGAATCTTATAGATTGATCATACGTAAATTTGAGTAAAGGCGAATATCATTTGTTATCCTCCGACCTGAGATACATATTGGGTTTTGATATTCACCAAGTGTTATACCTTGAGCTAGTTCTTCACTGATATGAAATAATTGTCAGTACATAAGGCTATGTTCAGGTATGACATAAGGTGATTGTGAGAAACGTATGTAGTCAAGATGGGATTTGTTCCTCTTATTCATTGAGAGTATGATGTCTAAGGCCTAATTAAGTTAAATCAACAAGGAATGATCATTCTGTGTTCTTGGATTTAACATCACATCTGTAACAAAAGGATAAATGATTGATTCACCTAAATCATTTCAAGTTGGATACTTGAAGGGGATGATGTTATTGAATGGCTTCTAAGTCATGCGTATTAAGGGTAGTAAACCGTTGTTAGGCGGTATTTACTGCTTGCATCAATCTTCTATGAGTCTTGTGCAAGTGGGAGATTGTTGGATTCTTGATGCCCAAGACACATAAAATATTGATGTGGTTAGTACGTCATGATCCAAGTCGGGTCATACCCAATAACAAGCTTAGCAAACACCAATTATTATTTAATTGATGATATGATCATGCAATTAAATAATTACACCAATTTAGAAAATAGGTTTTCTAAATAAATTGCATATGAGATTGAACAACCTATATGGATATTTTGTTCATGAATATTATTTGTAATGTTGTTTAAATTGGTTAAATAACATCAAATAATAGGAGTGTGTGTATAAGTTATTTAATTAAAGAGGTAATTACATAACTTATTAAAATCTTTTGTTTAATATAGATAAAAAAGGGAAACCCTAAAGAAACCAAAAGGGTTCGGCCGCCCTTGGTGCAACCCCCTTTTGTGTGTGTTTTCTTTTGGTGTCTTTCTCATACTCTCTCAAGAATGCAAAAACACACTCTCCATTCAGATCTCTCTCTCTCTCTCACATGCAAAAGGGTCACAAGAACTTCAAAATCTCTCTTTTGGAAGAGAGATGTCACGGCTGGAACAAGTGTTCAACAGCCTTGTTGATGGTTCACGGTTGGAACAAGGTTCCAGCAGCTTTCTTGACCTGATTTGGTGCTCAAATCCTAGCAAGAATGGTGAATGCTCGATGCTTGTGGGTATGAACACTTGAGGACATCTATTGTTGATGTTTTGGCCATCCAAAAGCAGCCTCATCTTCATCATACATCCACGGTTTTGACAGCTTCTAAAAGGTAGTTCATTGTGTTGATTTGGTTGTTTTGTTTGCTTCTTGATAACTAATCTATTCACATATATATGATCCTTTGTCTTTGGGTTTGTTGAAATAATGTTATGAACTTTAATTTTCAGATTATAGAATGCGATATTAAGTTCATATTCCGCTGCGTTTTCTTGTTTAAAATGGTTAAACAACATTGTTTAGGTCCAACAAACCCAACAGTTTATTGTCCTCAAAACCTGGTGGTTGACACACATAAACTTCTTCTTTTATTTTCCCATATAAGAAGACACTTTTGACATCCATTTGATAAACCTTAAGACTGTGAAAGGCTGCATAAGCTAAGAACAGTCTGATTGCTTCCAGTCTGGCCACAGGGGCAAAGGTCTCATCATAATCGATGCCTTCCTCTTGTGCAAACCCCTGAACAACCATCCTGGCCTTGTTCTTGACGATTTGACCCTTCTCATCTGTTTTGTTCCTAAATACCCACTTGGTGCCTATAGCACACTTACCTTTGGGTAATGGAACAAGCTCCCACACTTGCTGTTTCTTGAACTGAAGAAGCTCAAGCTGCATAGCTTCCACCCATCCATTGTCTCTTAAAGCAACATGATAGTTCTTTGGCTCTTGCTGACTGATGAAGAGAGCATAGAAGCAGAAGTTGGACAATTGATTCCTGGTTGAAACTCCAGCATTGATATCACCAATGATTTGAGATGTGGGGTGATTATTTAGCTCTTGATATACTATAATGTATGTGCAAGTGTTTGTAGACCCATCAGCAGCGACAGATGGTGATAGAGATTCCTGAAACTATGTAGAAGATGGCAGCTCAAACGATGTAGAGCAAGCAGAAATCTCATCAGTATTTGTAGTGGATGGAGCTGCTGAGGCTACAGGAGCATCAGGTTCAGTGGACTCAGGCAGGTTGTCACTAAACCTGAAGAGGTGAGTACTGACTACATCATCATCAGTACCCCCAGGTGGAGATCTGTTGACAGGCTCAACAGCTGGAGGTTGATAAGGAACATATTACAGTATGTCCAGATCAAACAACTCCACAGGGTTTTGTGGAATCTTGTCCTTTGGAGATTCATTGAACTTAACATGCAGAGTTTCTTCAACCACCTTTGTTCTACAGTTGAAGACTCTGTATGCCTTGCAAGTTGATGAATAACCAACAAAATACCCTGCATCCACCTTCTGGAGTGGGTTGCTAGTGTTGAGAATGAAACATGGACACCCAAAGGCTCTAAAGAATGAAATCAGAGGAGCCAAATGATAAAGAACTTCATATGGAGTCTTCATCAACCTCTTATTCACTAAAGCTCTATTCTGTACGTAGCAAGCTGTGTTGACAGCTTCAGCCCAAAAGCTCAGTGGCAACCCGGAGTCAGCCAACATTGACCTTGCAGCTTCAATGAGAGTCCTGTTCTTTCTCTCCACCACTCCATTCTGCTCAGGAGTTCTAGGAATACTAAACTGCCTTTTAATTCCCTTGGACAGGTAGAAGTCATCAAGTGTGTGGTTTCTAAACTCTGTTCCATTGTCACTCCTCGCACACTTGACCTGCATGGAATACTGCTTTTCTACAAATAACACAAAGTTCATGATAGTCTTGGCTGCTTCATCCTTGGAGTGCAAGAAGAAAGTCCATACAAACCTGGAATAATCATCCATAATTACCAGGCAGTATTTCTTCTTTGCCATGCTCATTACTCTGACAGGACCAAAAAGATCCATGTGCAGGAGCTGCAAGCAGGCAATGGACTTTGGTTCTTCTATTGAAGGGAATGAAACTTTGTGTTGTTTTCCTTTCAAGCAAGCAGTGCAGTCATCTTCACACTTGAACTCCTTCAAAGGCAATCCTCTTACTAAACCATGGCTTATCAGCTGATTCATGTTCTTGAAATTAACATGACCTAGTCTTCTATGCCATAGTGTAGACTCTTGAGGAAAGGCCTTGGAGAATAGGCAAGGATGGCCTTTTAGATCTATCTTTTTGGAGAGATCTAAGGCATACACTCTTCCTGTCCTGTTGGCCTTCAGGAGAGTGTATTCATCCAACGCCTTGTCAATCAAACTTAGATCTTTGGATGACAGAATCCGACAGTTCTGGCTTGTGAAAAGGGCAACATGGCCTTTGTCACACATTTGACTGACACTCAAGAAGTTGTACTTGAGATTCTCCACATGGTTAACATCATCAAACCTTATTTCCCCATTGGAAACAAAGCCTTTTCCGATGATGTAACCCTTTGCATCATTGCCAAAGGAGACAAATCCTTTCTTTCCTTGAGAGTAGTCATTAAGAAGGGAGCTGCTTCCTGTCATGTGCATAGATCCTCCACTGTCTACATACCAGATGCTTCTATGGCATGTTGAAGAACCATGCAATCATAACCACATGTTAGTTATTCTTAGAGACCCAAACATGTTTGGTTTTGGGTCTGTTCTCAACTACAGGTGCAGGACTAACAGGTGTGTTATGTGTGACAGCCTGAGGTGAAGAAGATGGTACAGAAGAGGAACCCTTTGGCTTGAACTTCCATTTCTGTGGTTTCAACACAGGAGCATCTAAATGGTTGACTCTTCCCATTAGATGCTGAACCATCATCACCAGCTGTGTCTGACTTTGTGATAAAGCTTTCAGCTCTTCAGACACATTGGAGTTTGCTGATGATGGATTCCTATGTTGTACCATCTTCTTCTGAGCAACCTCAGCTGTTGCCTGAGTAACCCCTACCTTCTTTTTAGATTTAGCTTTGGGCTTAGGGATTTCAGGCTTGGATGTTGCTAGTACAAACTTGGTTTCAAACTCATTCTTTATTTTATTGATGTCCTCATTGATTTTCTCCTTTTGTTTGAGTTTGGAACCCCTTTTGTACCAGCAATCATTGGTAAGATGATTGAACAAGCCACATATCTCACATGGCTTCTTCTTCATCTTATGTTGATCATCAGCTGAAGAGGATGAAACTGCTGAAGACTTATTCTTCAGCTGTTTGCTATCAGTACTAGCAGTTTTCTTCCTAGTGCCAGCTTTTCTGACATCCTCTTTAGCTGTCTTCAAACCTTTCCTACTATTAGTTTTCTTCTCTTTAGTGCTAACAGTAGTTGAGGTTTGAACTTCAGATGTTGTCACTTGCTCTCCAGTACCTTCAGTACTTCTAGTGACAACACCTGGGTTGATCAACCTTTAGATCATATGACAGGCAGCATTTGAACCATCAGCTGTTGTAGCATCAGCTGATTGGTTTTGGCAGGGGTTAATGCTGACTTCTGTCTCTGATGATGCTGAATCAGAGGATAGTAGGTCACACGATGAGAAGGATTGGTTATTGCCCTCTCCATCAGATTCAACTTCTGCTCTTGAAGTAAAATCTGTAGGAGGAGCAGTGTGATTATAACCAATGCCAAACTTCACATTGGAAGCTGATTGCTTGCTAAGAAGCATTTCAAAACCCTTGCATGATTGCACCCATCGATCACACTCTACTTGGGTGGTTGTAAGAGTTTCCTTGAGGTCTCTGTACTTCTCTAGAAGTACATCTTCCCTAGCTTTATCATCTTTGATTTGGCATTTAAGTTTGTAAATCTCATCATTTTTCTCTTTTAGTGCAGCCTCAAAATCAGCTTTCTTTTTGGAAATTGTGTGCTCTAGCTCAAGGTTTTTGTCTATTAAAGCTACATTTACTTCTCTAATAGAAGCAAATGCTGCTATGCATGATTCAGAACAAAGCTTGGCTTTTGCCTTAGTGGATACCTGCGATGAGGCATTGGATGATGACCCCTCAGCAGATTCAAGGGCCATCAGAGCAAGATTTCCAAATGGATTATCACCACCAGGTTGACCAGCACCTTGGAGTAGTTGTTCCTGACCAGATAGATCATATGGCAGACTACTCCAGTCAACAACTCCTGGGGTGAAGAAGCTGTGTTGTTGAGGTTGTGAGTGATGATGAGATTGGGAAGATTGGGGCTCAGGGAGAGCATGTGGTGGTTGAGCAGAAGGTGCTTGAGTTTGACTGGGATGAGGCACATAGTAGCAGGGGTAAGGATATGGCATATGACCCTGAGGCACAATAAGCAGGTGGTGCCTGTGCTTGTGATGGATGGCCAGAACTGGAGGAATGTTGCCCTCTGTGCTGTGAGCTATTGCTGGGAAAAGTCACAAAGGGTGTAGAGGAGTTAGATCCAGATGATCTACACTCTCTAGCAAAGTGTCCAAGCCTTTGGCACTGGTGACACCTTAACTTGCTCTTGTCAAAACCAACTTTGGTTTTGCCAGAGAGACCAGGGAATTTTCTGCTAGTTCTCTTGTAGAGCTTTTGAGATCTGATATTTATCATTGCCATTTGGTTCAAAATATCCATCTCTTCCAGATCATCATCTGGAATGCCCTTCAAATCCTCCATCAGAAAACACAAATTATCACCACTACCTCCTAAACTACTAACACCAACAAAAGCTTGTTCTGAGTTGGTAGAGAAATCAATATGCTCATCATAAGAACTTTCTGATGCAGCATATTCTGACTCCTGACTTATCAAGGCAGCATTGCCTTGGACAAAGTCATCAGCGAGCTTGCCAGAGGTGGACAACTTCCTCTTTTGCTCTATCTCTCTCTCTCAAATGTGAGCAGTTTCCCATGAAGTTGGGTGAGAGATAGAGTATCCAGATCTGCACTGGAGCGTAGGACAATGGTATAAGTGTCCCATCTCTCAGGCAGTGATCTGAGAAACTTGTTGTTCATCTGGCTGTTGGAGTACTCTTGTTTGACCATCTTCAACTCAGAAATCAAACAAGAGAACCGCTCAAACTGCTGAGTCAGAGTCTCACCCTTTCTATGAGAGAATGTCTCATATTGTTGGGCGAGGATTTCCCTATTATTTGCTAAGACCGAATCGGTTCCTCCAAATTGTTACTTTAGAGCAACCCATAGGTCATGAGCAGTTTCATGATGCAAGAGCCCTGAATAAATCTCATTTGGAATAGCCATGGCTAAAATTCCATGGGCTCTAGCATCAATCTCGAACAGCTTAAGATCTTCGTCCGAATATTGTTCAGGTTTCTTCGGAACCTATTCATTAGATTCAGGGACGCTCACCATAGGCTTGCATGGTCCGTGCACCACTGACTTCCAACAACCAGCACTGTTGACAGACAAGTGGTGAAGCATACGACGTTGCCATATGTTATACTCGTTCCTCACAAGCATCGGAGGCTTGGTTGAGGAACCAGTATTGTGAGGATCATTAGTTAGTGTTGTCATCTCAGGTTTTAGTCAAAAACAAGTTTAAGCAAAACAAATGTAGCTCGAAGCCACCAGAGAACCTCAAGATTTTGGCCAGAAACAGCAGAAACTCATTCTCTATGGCTAATTCTTGCAAATTGCTAATTCGATCAAACGTAGAGATCAAAAGAGCAGTTTCAAATGATCAATGCTGAAATCGATCAATGATTAACCTGCTCTGATACTATTTGACAGGATCTCAGCCTCTAGTTTGATCAATTAGATTGTTTTTGCAGTGGATTTAGCACATTAATTAGCGATTATAGCAAGAACATAAAAGATATTGCATGTAAAAGCACAAACATAGAGAGAGAGAGAAAGTTCAGTGAAAAGATGTTTCTATAACATTACACGTTTCTGCTCAAGTTTCGGCACCTAATACAGCATGGTTCACCATCCTTTTATAGGTGGCAAAAGGATGGGTGATGATGTGACTTGAGAGTCACATCAACCAATTATTAAACTAACTACTGATAGAACATAAAACTACTGAAGATGTCAACAGCTGACATCTTCTTACAAAATGTGTTTTACCTATTACAAGTACTGAAAAAGGAAACTACTGAAAGCCTACAATGAGTGAAGAACAAACTCTTCAGTCGTTTATAACTACTGAACTTTAACAGCTGAAGAACAACCTCTTCAACTGTTGTACAAACTACTGAAAAGAAAAATATAAAACTACTGAAAGGAAAAACCATCACAACAACTAAAGAAGACTTCTTCAGCTGTTGTGACAAACTCTGAAGCTTCAGCACTTGTTCTTCAGACTTGGGCTTCAGATGATGTATCAGCTGATGACTTCAGTTGATGTCATCAGCTGATGTCTTCAGTCTTTGTCTTCAGACGTTGTGCATCAGTTGATGATCTTCAGTTCTTCAGTTCTTCAGCTTTTGATCTTCAGTACTTGTTCTTCAGTACTTTGGAGTCTTCAGCTATTGTACTTCAGATCTTTGATCTTCAGACTTTGATTCTTTAGACTTTGTCACTCAGCTGATGAAGGTCTTCAGCAGTTGTTGAGATGACATGTGGGACTTGGAGGTTTTCCTGATCTTGGCTCATTGGTTCTTTTGGTCCAACAGAACCTAAAGTTCAAACCATTAGCCAGTCGTCTGTTTACCATAAATAGGCCTTACACAAAACTGGGTTATGGAAACAAAAATTAGGTAATGTGTCTGATAATGAGGACAAGAAGAAGAAAGATGTGCCCTCATCCTCTCAAGGACAGGGGTTGAGTTCTTGATGTGTGATACCTTTGGGATGCCTAAGCCAGTTAAGGCTTGGGTCCCAAACTTGAACTAATAATTTCCTTTGTATGTGCAGGGTGTCCGTTACAGCGCTATCACACACACCTTTGGGACACCTAAGCCACTTAAGTCAGTCTCGTGGCATAGAAGAATGGGACACATCAATCCGAGGAAGATGAACCATCTGGTTCAGAATGATCTGGTAGAGGGAGTTACTGTCAAGAACTTCCTGCTTCCAGATTTATGTGTCTCTTGCAAGAAATGGAAACAGACCAAGAAGTTTCACAAAGCAAAGAAAGTCAACTCTATCGAAATTCCACTCGAGCTTCTACACATGGATCTGTTTGGCCCAGTTAGCACAAGGAGTATTGCCGAGACCTGTATTGCTTTGTCGTGACTGATGATTACTCCAGATTTTCTTAGGTAATGTTTCTGAAAGCGAAGTCTGAGACGTTTGAATCATTCAAGCATCTGGTTACGACACTGGAATCTCTCTACAAGCTGAAGGTTAGAAAGATTTGATCAGATAACGGCACAGAGTTCAAGAATCAATGGATGGAGACGTTTTGTCAATAGAAAGGTATTTTTCATCAATTCACTTCTACATATACTTCACAGATGAACAGTGTCACTGTGGGAAAGAATCGAAGTCTGATTGAGAGTGCAAGGACAATGCTAGCCGATTCAAAACTGCCTATTCAATTCTGGAACGAGGCAGTGGCTAATGCTTGTTACACTTTGACTCGGGTTCTGGTGGTTAAACGTCATGGAAAGACATGTTATGAATTACTTCAGTGACGTAAACCTAACTTGGAGTATCTCAAACCGTTCGGTGCACCTTGCATGCTATTAAAGAAGAATCAGACTGGAAATTTTTGTGGGAAGGCAGAAGAAGGTATTTTTCTCGGCTACAGTATACCAGACAAGCGAGTTTACAACAACTCAATAGATCAGGTAGAAGTGTGGTGTAACGTTGATGTTCAAAGATTCACCACCCCCCTGCTGGAAAAGGACCTTTCTTTTACTTCGATTATGATGGATTCTTCAAGACTTTCCATCTACCATCTTCCCATTCTGATGATGACTTAGCTGCTCGGATGATGTATGATGTGTTGAATTCTCCGACATTAGACACTACATGGTCTGCTCTATTAGATGATACTTCAATCCCTTCAGGTGAAGAACTTGAGGTAAGTGATTCTTCTTCTGATGATGAAGCGCTTGAGACCTCAAACGTGGATCAGTCAGAACAGGTTCCTGCTACTACAAGTACACCCGCAGCTGAACCTGAAGCCGTTGACACGTCAGAACCTCACACTCCAACAGCAAATGAGACTCCAAATCTGGATAATAAGGTAGTTATTCCCACCATTCCTGGAACTCAGATACACGTTCATCATCCCCTGGACAACATTATCGGGGACATTCTATCAGGAGTTCAAACTAGAAATCAGCTATACTCAGCTGATTATGCAGCTGTGATGGAAAAAGGCTATATTCATGATGGTGCCTATCAATGCTTTGTATCCCAAGTTGAGCCAAAGCATGTCAACGAGGCTTTAAAAGATGAAGCATGGGTAAGTGCTATGCAAGAAGAACTCCTTCAGTTCAAGAACTTAGGAGTCTGGACACTTGTGGACAGACCTAAAGGGGCAACGGTGATTGGCACCAATTGGGTTTTTCGTTGCAAGAAAGATGACCAAGGGGTCATAATTCGAAACAAGGCTCGGCTTGTCGTTCAAGGGTTTAGGAAAGTCGAAGGCATTGACTACAATGAAGTGTTTGCACCTGCGGTAAGGATGGAAGCTATTCGTATATTCCTAGCCTATGCATCCTATATGCAAATCAAAGTTTATCAATTGGATGTGAAAAGTGCCTTCCTTCATGGTGAGATTTGTGAAACAGTATACGTAACTCAACTCGAGGGATTTGAGGACCCTTATCATCGAGATAGAGTGTACACACTGGACAAGGCTTTGTATGGGCTTCATCAAGCCCCTCGAGCTTGGTATGAAAAACTCTCTACTTATCTGCTTAAACATGGTTTTCACAGAGGGGTTATTGACTGTACACTGTTTATCAAGGAGAAAGATGGTGATTTACTACTGGTTCAGATTTACGTGGATGACATCATCTTTGGTTTGAAAAACGAAGCTTTATGTAAGGAATTCAAATCTGTGATAAAAGCTAAATTTGAAATGAATTCCATAGGAGAAATAAAGTTCTTTGTTGGGTTACAGGTGGATCAGACACCCAAAAGAATCTTCCTGCATTAGAGAAAATACGTAGGAGAGATTCTGAGTCGGTTTGACATGGAGAATACAACTGTTGCTGGAACTCCACTTGCCACAAACCACGATGTGGCACCCGACAAAAATGGTGATCTGGTAGATGCCACTATGTACCGAGGGATGATCGGATCTCTTATGTACCTCATAGCTTCTCGCCCTGTTATCATGTATGCCACGTGTCTCTGTTCCAGATATCAGGCTAAACCAAAAGTAAATCATCTCATCAGGTTAAAAGGATATTTTGTTATCTGAACGGTACTCCAACTCTCGGGTTGTGGTATCCACATGATGATGATTTTGAGCTTACATCGTATAGTGACTTAGAATACGGTGGTTTCCAGATGAATTACAAGTCAACATCAACGGGTTGTTAGTTCTTTGGAAGACGGTTAGTCACCTGGCAGTGTAAGAAGTAGACGTCTGTTGCTCTGTCAACATGTGAAGCTAAATACGTTACTACTGCAAGTTGCTGCTCACAAATCATTTGGATTCAACAGCAAATGCGCGACTACGGTTTGCAATTTTCTAACACCCCTATCATTGTTGATAATTCTACAGCAATTGCTGTAACTAAAAATCCGGTCCAGCATCCTAAGACTAAACACATCGGTATTAAATATCACTTTATACGTGACTGATTTGAAAAAAATTAATCGATGTAGTTAAAATTAATACGGATTTTCAACGTGCCGACCTCTGCACAAAAGCATTTGATAAACCTTGGTTTTTATATCTCTTAGAGGTAAATGGCGTGAAAAAGAAAAGTGATGTGATTCCAGAATAATCGAGTTCATAGTCCGTATTTCTGTTTATTTTAATTTTTTATTTTATTTTTTTCTGTCCTAAAAATACAAAAACAAAAAAAGATTTTCGGTTTTAGAATTTTCAGCGGAGATTAGTTTAGTTTCAATATTTATTTACTTAAAAAAAAGGAGGCGGGCAGATAGGCTGAAAGCAAATCAAATATGTGAGATTGATTCAAAACTATGGAAAATGATAGTACACAGGGAACTAATTGTTTGGGACTTAAAAAGGACTGAAAAGATCAAAAGGCTATAATTAAAATTTCCAGTCTATGATATTTAAGCCAAATAAAGGGAAAATGATAGTACACTAGTCTACTACTGAGGTTACATAGAGAAAGTAGACCTAGTGGTTGCTACTCCATTGTACGATGTGTCAGTAGATTCAACATAATAGACAAGTAGACTTCCTTGGTGAAACAATCTAAACTAAACTGTTTAACAGGCTGTGGGTTTCCATCTTATCACTGGTTAACATAAATCAAATAAATTCCAATAAGGGGTGACGAGCAAACTAAACGCCACAAAGGTGTGCGGACGACCATAAAAATGAGCAAACCACATGAAAAAAATTGATAAACGCAATCAAACTAATGACTAATGTCATTGGTGTGTTATGTGTAAAAGAAAAAGGTGCTCTTACAAGAAGATAGGTTGTGTGCCTCTCTGTTGTGTGACGGCACTGACCTGAGGATAAGCACAACCTAGATATTCTAGAATTCATTGTTGTTTGCGCCTCTCTACTGTGCGATGTCATTGACCTCAGGCTTAGCATCTCTTTGAAAGCTCTTAGAATAGTTTCTTTTTCTCTCAAAATCCGTAGACCGCTCAAAATCTCCTGAGGAATATTGATTACCATATAAGTGTGGGATCCACAAACACTGGTTGAAATAATAAAATCTAATCACCAAGGTGAGTTAAGAGTCTGTGTATGGATTTATGTGGACAACAATACTGATAATCGTCGTGGCTACAACTCTCGACAGTCAAAATCATTGTGGGCTTCTTAAAGCTCTAGTATGATTTCCTGTAAGTGCTTGTGACTCTGAGGGTAATAAGTATACTTAATTTAAACATATATCAAAGAGTCCCAAATGATTATGATACACCTATATGATTCCATATGAGTCTCTCTAGAGATGATAAAACCAAATTGAAGTTGTTCTGCTCAGGGGGAGAAATCGGTTAAATGACATTTAAAAGTTTTCAACCTACCTCAAACAAAAACACAAAAATATGTTTTGTTTTGTTCAATTTCAAGTTGCTTTTATGTTTTGGTTATCTTCTTCCGTCAATGTCGGACTATGTAACAAAGTAAACTCTGTGAATCATACCTTAAAAGCGTCACGTCTGAGGTGACCAAAATGTTGCAAAGTTAAAAGGATCATATCTGAGATGATCAAGGTTTGAAAAGTAAAAGGGTCACGTCTGAGGTGACCAAACGGTTTTAATTAAAAGGATCACGTCTGTTAGGACCGTGTACGTACGGAGTACTAACCGATTCTTCGTTGTACCTGATCAAATAGTGCGGAATCCTATTTGATTGGCGATCCAATCAGTGAGAATGAAATCAGGATCAATCCTAACGATTAGAAAACGTTATGAATTGACTCGGAATGATCTGAAACGCTCTATGAAGTTGGAATGGTCGAACAACACGTTCTGGGTCGATTAGGTTTCTAGTATTCGAAGTGTTACGTTTTTCCACGAATTAAGTGGTATTTATAGGTTACAGATCTCATTCGTGCGACTGAGCCTTGCGACTGGCTCAGTCGTGCGATTGAGTAATACGATATATTCATTCGAACGCTTGAGTCAGTCTCATGACTCAACCGGGCGATTGACTCAATCTCCTAGTTCAACCGTGCGATTGAACCATTCGCATGGTTCAGTCGTGCGACTGAAAAAGATTCTTAGTCAAACACATTCTTGAACCTTTAACGATTCAGAACTGTGTCTCACAACTGTAAACCTATATAACATGGTCATATTATGCGTGTAACAACTAATAATATAATTAGACATAACATTATATAATCAACAACCATATAAAGAAGAGATTCTCATTCGATTGATTGAACATTACAGATGTATTATAAGATAGAAGTCTATTACATTTGAGCTCACTAGACTAGAACTGGGGACATGTGTACCAACAAACTCCCCTTGGACCTAGTTCTATCTAGACCTTTACTTCTTTCTTGAACTCTTCAAACCTTTTTAATCTTTCTTCTTTGGAAACCCCCGCATGGATATTTAGCGCAAAGCATAGACGTATTATGTGCTAAAACTGTAGAGCTTGCACAATATCCTGCGTATCGAAAAACAGTGGCCCCTTGTACAGCGTATACACATCAGACGCTGACAAGTTGATAAGCCACATGGGGTCGAACACCCTTAAAGCTTCCATTGACCCGTCCTTTTCCAAAACAATGACTGCCTCACCCGAGCGCTAGTCATAGTACCACCACTTAAAGTGTGGGGTAAAGTCCTGTGGCATCTCCCTCAGTGGAATTCTGGATATTGTGCGCGGAGGTCACCACTTCAGGACTATCTTAGGCTGACCAGTGATGGGACTTACCTCAGACCTTCTGAGGTACCTCGTAGCCTGCTGAGGTTTGAAGTTTACCCATCTGGTCCTATATTCCTTCTTCAATGCAGCCTCAAACCAGCCAGACATCTTCTTCGGATCAACATAAAGAAGCTTTAGGCGTGCCAACTGGTTGAGTTCAAAACCTGGGAGAGTCTTCAGATCATGAGGGAATCTAAAGTACTCGATTCCCCTCTCCCTCTTCACTGCATATACTCCGAGGTCATCAAAATGAGCCCAAGCTATAATATTCCCTGACACCTTCATATTCTTCTTTACTTTGTATAACTTGGTGTAGGTACTCTGAGTTGCTGTAGTACGTTGTGCTCGGACCTCGGCGAAGCAAGCCGCCCATTCAGGCTTTCGAATGTCAACTTCGGCGTCTGTGGCTTGAGCTTGGCTTATTGTGGCTTCAACTCCCTTTTCTTTATCATGGAGTTTATCCAGAATATCACTATCAAGGTTGTTCACCAGATCAGGAAACACGTTTCCCTCTTGATCAGTGTATTCTGGATAATGCTGATCTGTGATGTCTTCAATTTCAATTTCTTCAACATCTTGATGCTCGTCATCATCAGCATCATCAAAAACTGGAGCATCTTTCACGATTTCGTCTGGATTCAAACGAAACATGTCAGCCAGTTGCTCATCAGTGAGGTTGTGAATAATTTCTCCTTCTTCAGGAGTATAACTCACAGACCTTCTGACGATCCCCTGCAGATCAAGAATCTTTGTTAGTTGAGACTTGACCTGTTGGAGGGGAGCAACATCATATTCGTCTCTTTGAAAGTTAGGATCTGTTTGATTTAAACATGCAACATAATACTTGTTAGTAAATAATCAAACACTGTCATTAACATAAGATATAAACATTCATTAAATAAATGTAACATAATTTGAAATACAAAAGTCTGTTAAATACATAAACATGACTAACTAAACAGTACTTTTGTCTTGAATTTCCGGAGTTTCTTCAGTTGGAGCAGACGAAGAGGGTCCTTGATCATGTCGGTGTTTAGAACGCCTTTCACCTGTAACATTATCGCTTTGATCTCCGGCAGTTTCTCCTCCTTCACCTTCATTATCTCCTTCTTCTCATCACCATCATTACTTTCATCACTACCATCATCATCATCCTCATCATCCTCATCATCTTCATCATCATCTTCCTCATCCTCACCATCATCATCATCATCACCATCACCTTCTCCAATCTTGAGGGGCTCACTCTGAGTCCCTTTGAGCTTAAGCAAGATCGACTTGTTTGCAGCTTCTAACTCCTCAAGCTTCTTCTCCGATTCAGCTTTGTGCTCGAGGAGACCTGCGATCTGAGCTGTCTGTTGAGAGATCAGCTGGGCCTGAGAAGAAGTCAGCTCTCTTAACTGGTGTATTTCAGCAGCCTGAGATGTACTCAACTCCTCAGCTGCTGTAGCTGAGCCGTCTTTTTTGCATCTGACGCCATCAGCTTAACTACCATGCTGTTTAGTGCAGCTAGCTGATCTACTACAGAAATTGGTGGGATGAACGAGCTGGATGGGAACGGTGAGGGACCTGTTTGTTGAGTGGTGGTGGAGGAGGTGGCTGTGGTGAATATAGGGGAGGGAATGAATGATGTGGTAGGCTGTACAGTGGTGTTAGTGGTGAATATGGGAGAGGGAGTGAATGAGGTGGTAGTCGGTACGGTGGTGGTGGTGGTGGATGTGACAGTGTGAGGTGTAGGGATAGTAGTGGTGGTTGGAGATGTTTAGGATGGTGTAGAGGTGGTAGCTGTGGTGAACCTTAGTCTCTTTCCTTTCTTACCATGCGGACGCGCCATGGTCTTCTTCCTTTTACCAGTTGACAAAGGTGCTCCTCCTCTGTTGCTGGAATCATCATGGGCATACGAGGGATCAGACTCAGTGCATGTGTCCCCTGATGTACCAGACTGTCCACCAATATCTCTCAGTCCTCTCTCGGTGGCAACCACTTTGCTGCCAACCCTCCGGCTCAAACCTTCTTCTTCACTTTCTTCCTCACCGTCGGGTGGGCAAAAATCAGGAACAAACCCGGCAGTTGCCGTGTCTGTGTGTGGTGATGATGGCTGAGCTGTATAAGTAGAGGGTCCCTCAGAGGAAACCGGTCCAACGTCTCCATCATGACTATCATCGTCATCTGAATCAACAGATGATATAGTAATCACCTCAGTATCAGAATCACTGTCGTCATGACGCCATTTGCGCCTCCTTGGCGCCACGTAATCTGCCCGGGCCAGATGCCCTATCAATCTCTTCAACACGGGCTTCACCTGCTTGCCCCTATAAACCTTCATTCTGCCCAGAGTAGTGTCATCCATGATCTCCAATACCACTGCATCGCTCTTCTCTTTGGGCAACTCAGGCAACTTCTCATCGAAAATGAGCTGAAGAAATCGTGGGTACATGCAGAAACCTTCTTTTCCCTTTGCCTCCAAGTTCTCAATCAAATAAGAAAAGATCATGTTGGAGAAGCTGAAAGGGTGGTTTAGGACCAATGCAACATATGCATTCTGAATTTGGTCCGATAAGTCATCGAACCCACCCTCCTAGCAGCAATCCACTTTAGGATGACATGTGCTAGGTATTTGTACTGGGGACTCAGGTTGCTCTTGTTCAGCACACCCGTGTTGATGTCCCCGCAGTACCCAATCCTCATAAAGCACCCACGAACCGTCAGAGGATGCAGCTTAACTGGATGATCCTCATCATCTCCAAATCCCAATACTCTCCTGATATCTCCCGCTGTGATCTCTTACGCCCTACCAAAGATGGTACTTCGGATGCGGTAGGGTTCCACAGATCGATCTACCGAAGCTCCCTCCCAGAATGATTGGTGAAGGGACTGGTAGGGAGTACAGGGTGTAGATATGGCTTTATAGATCCGTGACCTCCTCAAGAAGTCGATGATCCCTGCAAACTCCCCACCATTCCTCGAGGTGGAATCCAAGTTAGCACAAATGTTGTGCTTTGGATTAATGGACCCACGATTAGCCATATTCCTGTAACAAAATAGCAAACGTACGTTATAAACTTGAACAACAGAGTTTGACTAAATCAGGAACCAGTGTAGTTCAATCGTGAGAATGAACTATGCGACTGGGTTTAGTCGAATGATGTATTTCTGCGATTGAGTTGTCCGACCGAATGAACTCATTCGAATGACTTATTCGGCCGATTGAATGAATCACTTCCTTCAATCGGGCGATTGAAGTTCATTCGGGGCAACCAATCGTATGGCAGACTCAACCCATTCGCATAATACATTCGGCCGAATGAATGAGTCTCCTCTTTCAATCAGTCGATTGAAGTTCATCAGGGAGACCAGTCGCATCGAAGAAACCTGTTCCATTTCAAACTCAGATTTATCATTTTTGCGAATTAGACATTAAGTTCAGGCTTGTTAGACTCGCAATCATGTACTTAGACTACTTAGATCATTGATTTTAACATTGCATGTGATTAAAGCAGTTTATTTTGCAGATTTGTTACAACTCAACATTTAGGGCAAATGTGGACTGATTAACCATCATATTCTACGTTCTGATGCATCCTTGTGTTGCGTATTACCTGTGTCACAAATCCAAATGGTCAGAAAATGTATATCACGAAGATTAAAGTTCAAATGAAAATTATCGGTGCGAAAAGGAATATTTAGGGCGAATGATGTCTGCGATCGACTGAGGGGTCTATTTATAGACAGACTCAGTTCAGTCGGCCGACTGACTCATTCGCACCTTTCATTCGGCCGATTCAGAATCAACACATACGATCGAGTCTAATCGCATGTTTCATTCGATCGATTGGAACTGGGTCGTACGATTCACTCAATCGACCCGTTTCATTCGATCAACTGATCTCCATTCGCACGTTTGACCTAATCGATCCCTTTCAATCGGCCGATTGGGCTCATTCGCATGGACCAATCGTGTGTCTGTCTTCAATCGTATAGCTCATTCGCATGACTGATCATACTCATGATGAAGTTGTGCGATTGGGCTATACTTGTGCCAATTTTGTCAAGTTATGGACCAACCCTTAGTTTTCTTAAACATTTGATAAAACATTATGCATTAATTGATCATCTCAGACATGATCTATTTAACCACCTGATCACCTCAGACGCGATCCATTTAACCACCTGATCACCTCAGACGTGATCCTTTTAACCTTTCAGAAACAATCAGTTTAGATAAACATTAAGCACCTTCAGTGACGTTTAGCAGATAACAATATACACAGTCCGACATGACACATTATACTAAGACTAAACAAATCTTAACCTATGAACAGAAAGACATATTTTTGTGATTTTTGTTAGGGCAGGCTTGTATAGCTTATTAGCATTAACATTTTATCCGGAACAGACTCTTGTGGAATCAGACAGGCATATACATCATCACTTTGAACATTTAGTGCTTATTGCACTTTGCATGATAAGATTGCACAGTTTTTTTTTACTTATCGAAGACTTCTAAGATCTAACTGGGAATCATGTTTGAACTAATATGTAATTCTTATTGATTTTGAACATCAGGCGATGCAGCCACGATGATTGTCAGTATGTTTGTCCACTTAAATCCATACACAGACGTTTGACACACATCAGCGATTAATTAGATGAATTAGGTCAACTCGTATTTGTGTATTCCACAGGTATATGGTAATCAATCGTCCTCAGGAGATTTTTGAGCGGACTTGGACTTAGAAGATTTGGTTCTAAAATTATCAAAGAGATGCAAAGCCTCAGGTCAGTGCCATCGCACAGCAGAGAGGCGCAAACAACAATGAATTCTTAGAACGAATAGGTTATGCTTAGCCTCAGGTCAGTGCCATCGCACAGCAGAGAGGCGCAATACCTATTTATCTTCTTAGAGCAGCATACTTGCATATACATTATTTTGATGACATTTGTCATCTTTTGCTCTGTTTTGCAGGTCTTTGCTCACATTTGTGACATTAGCTTGCTCCTCACCCCTTATTGGACATTGATTGATGGTGCAGACCAGGGATACCATGAGAACACACAACTGGTTGAGTAAATTTAGTTTAAGCCAGTTCACTGATGATGTCTAATGGTCTATTGTGTTAATCTACTGACACATCGTATTGTGTACTTGCACAGCCCTAGATCTACTTTCTCCAAGTGATTACAATACCAGTTTCAAAACTTCTATCATATTCCCATTTTGTTAGGCTTAGACTTCTCTGATTTATGATTTTTCTTTTTGAAAGTGAAAACCCTTTTGATGTTCCAAGTAACTCGATGCCTGTGTACTATCACTTTCCAGTTTTATCGAGTCGCATTTCCAGTTTATTTGTCTGTGCCTTTTCAGCTTTACTTACCTTCCCCCCCCCCTTTTTTTTTTAAATAAATGAATACTGAAATAAATCTCCCCCTAAAATTCTAAAACGAAAATCTTTTTGTGTTTTTGGATTTTATACGACATGGAAATTAAAAACGAAAAATATAATGAAAGAAAAAGAAAATAAACAAAGAGACACGAGTCGGACTATGTATCTGCTTCTTCTGCGATCACATCACTTTTCTTTTTAACGCCGTTGACCTCTAGCAGATATAAAAATCTTGGTTTATCAAAAGGCTTGGTGTAAAGGTCAGCGCGCTGAAAATCCGTGTTAATTTTAATCACATCAATTAATTGTTTTTCATAGCAATCGCGTATGAAATGATATTTAATCCCGATGTGTTTTGTTTTTGGGTGTTGAACAGGATTTTTAGTGACAGCTATGGCAACAGAATTATCAACATAAATAGGAGTGTTAGAAAATTTCAAACCGTAGTCTCGCATTTGCTGTTGAATCCAGATGATCTGAGAGCAGCAACTTGCAGCAGCAACATATTCAGCTTCACAGGTTGATAGAGCAACCGAGGTCTGCTTCTTGCATTGCCACGTGACTAACCGTCTTCCAAAGAACTGACACCCTGCTGATGTAGACTTGAAATTCATCTTGCAGCCACCATAGTCTGAATCGCTGTATGCGGTAAGCTCGAAGTTATCATCATGAGGATACCACAATCCCAGTGTTGGAGTACCCTTCAGATAATGAAAAATCCTTTTCACCCCAATCAAGTGATTCACTTTTGGCTTCGCTTGATATCTAGAACATAAACATGTTGCATACATGATATCTGGACGCGAGGCAGTGAGATACATGAGAGATCCGATCATCCCACGATACATAGTGGCATCCACCAAATCCCCATTCTCATCAGGAGCCACATCATGATTTGTGGCGAGAGGGGTACCGGCAGCAGACGCATTTTCCATGTCAAATCGACTGAGAATATCGCCGACATATTTGGACTGATGTAAGAAAATGCCGGTAGGTGTTTGATCCACCTGTAATCCTAGGAAGAACTTCATTTCTCCCATTGCACTCATTTCAAACTCTGCTTTCATCATAGATTCGAACTCTTTGCACAAAGCTTCATTTCTAGATCCAAAGATGATGTCATCCACATAGATCTGCACCATAAGCAAGTCACTATCCTTTTCTTTGATGAACAATGTACAGTCAATCACACCCCTGCGAAAACCATGTTTCAACAAATGAGTGGAGAGCTTTTCATACCAAGCTCGAGGAGCCTGATGGAGCCCATACAGAGCCTTATCTAACTTGTAGACTCTGTCCCGATGATAAGGATCTTCGAATCCTTCGGGTTGACTGACATATACTTCTTCCCGGATTTCCCCATGCAAGAATGCACTCTTAACATCCAGTTGATAAACTTTGATCTTCATGTAAGAGGCGTAGGCTAGAAAGATACGAATAGCTTCCATTCTAGCTACGGGAGCAAAGACTTCATTGTAGTCGATGCCTTCCACTTGTCTGAAGCCTTGAACAACCAAGCGTGCCTTGTTTCTGATAACAACACCTTGGTCGTCCTTCTTGCACTTTAGTACCCATTTGGTACCAATCACCTTAACTCCTTTCGGTCTGTCAACTAGTGTCCAGACTCCAAGTTTCTTGAACTGGAGTAGCTTTCTTGCATAGCATTGACCCAGGCCTCATCTTTCAGGGCGTCACAGACATATTTAGGCTCGATTTGTGAAACAAAGCATGAGAAAGCCCCGTCATTGACAAAACCCTTTTCCATGACTGCCGCATAATCAGCAGAGTACAGCTGATTTCGTGTTTGCACACCGGATTGAATGTCCCCAATGATAGACGAGGGGGGATGATTCACACTGATCCTAGTCACTGGTGTGGTAGGAACCACAACCTCAGTATCCAGATTGGTGACTACTGGTTCAGTATCCGGATTTCCTGCAGCTGGTTCAGCAGCTGATGACTCACTGTGTTGATTAGCTGTATGCTCAGGGTTAGAAGCAGGTGCTTCTTCATCACCTGATGAATCATCACTCTCATCATGAGCAGGAGTCGAAGAGCTTGAGGCACCATCAGTAGGTGTGATGTTGCTTGAATCCAGATTCGGTGAGATAAGAACATCATACATCATCTGGGTAGCAACGTCATCCTCTGAATCAAACTGTGGAAGATTAAAGGATTTGAAAAAGCCAGCATAATCGAAGAATGATGATGGACCTTTTCCAGCAGGAGGTGTGATGTATCTCTGAACATCCACGTTGCACCACACCTCTACCTGAACCGTCGAGTTATTGTAAACTCGCTTGTCTGGGATGCTGTATCCTAAGAATATTCCTTGATCAGCTTTCTCGCTGAACTTGCCATCCTGAGTCTTCTTCAGCAATGTACATGGAGCTCCAAATGGTTCCAGATACTCCAAATTTGGCTTTCTCTTCTGAAGTAGCTCGTAACAAGTCTTGCCATGCCTTTTGACTACTAACACACGATTAAGTGTGTAGCAGGCATTTGCAACCGCCTTATTCTAGAACTGAACTGGGAGCTTTGAATCAGCTAACATGGTTCGCGCAGTCTCAATTAAGCTCCGATTCTTTCGTTCTACAACTCCATTCATCTGTGGTGTGTATGCGGAAGTGAACTGATGAACAATTCCCTTTTCCTTGCAGAAAGCATCCATCCACTGATTTTTGAACTCTGTGCCATTGTCAGAACGTATTCTTCTCACCTTCAGGTTGTATAGTGACTCCAAAGTCATGACAAGCACCTTGAATGATTTAAACGTTTCTGATTTAGCTTTCAGAAACATCACCCAGGTGAATCTTGAGTAGTCATCAGTGACTACAAAGCAGTACCAGTCTCCTGCTATACTCTTTGTGTTGACTGGACCAAAGAGATCCATGTGTAGCAACTCTAAAGGCATCTCAATTGTGTTGACGTGCTTGGTCTTGTGAGATTTTCTGGTCTGCTTTCCCTTCTTGCAAGAGACACAAAAATCAGGAAGTTGGAAGTTCTTGACTGTAACTCCCTCAACAAGGTTGTTGTGAATCAGATGATTCATCTTCCTTTGATTTATGTGTCCCATCCTTCTATGCCATGAGATGGAGTCCTTCTCTGTCGCTTTTGAGAGGAAACATTGAGCTGTAGATTCAGAGGTAGAAGCATTAGACATATCCAAGACATATAGATCATTGTACATGGATGCAGACATCAAAACCTGCTTCTCTGGAATTTCCATCTCCTTTTTCAGTATGTAACATTTTCGGTTGTCAAACATAACTTTGAAGCCCTTGTCACATATCTGAGACACTGAAAGTAAATTGTTTTCTAGTTGTTGAACAAAATTTACTTTATCAAACTTTACCTTCTCATTACCTACTTCTCCTTGAGCAGTAATGTATCCTCCTTTGTTCCCAGCAAAGGAAACATGTCCCCCTTTAATTTGTTTGACATTAAAAAGAAGAGACTTGTTTCCTGTCATGTGCCTGGAAGCTCCGCTATCCACAATCCATGTATTTGTTGAAGCACTGTAGCGGACAACCTGCACATAATTGAAAACAATCAGTTAAGGAGGGGGACCCAAGCCTTGAGTGGCTTGGGTTTCCCAGAGGAATCAACCATCATGAATTCGACCCACTGTCCTTTATCAGTGGGTGGAATCTCAACTTTCAGATTGTCCTGGCTTTCAGACTCACCAGATGTCTTGGCTTTCCATAAACCATCCCTGTGAAAGGATTGTTTATGATAAACTTTAGACTGATTAACAGTTTGAGCATATAGTTTAGATTCAGAAACAGATTTTTTCGCTGGTGTCACAGACCTGTCGGGGACTTGTCTGTTTTGCCTTTGACGTGGTGGGGACGAAAACGACTTAGAAGGTGTTTTATGCCTAATGGGTGTTTTCGATCTAACCGGGGTCTTAGAACGTGTTTTGAATCTACTTTGACTTTGTCGTTTAGCTCAACTTTAATTCTTGGTGTCTGATAGCGTGGACAATTAGTTGAAATATGACCTCGCTGACCACAAGTATAGCAGGATCTCCATTCATCAGGACTAGGAGATCTCTTGTGGGGCGGTGAGTAAAACTCAGGAATGGGTCTTTTGGTCTCAGTCTTTGAATATTTACCCTCTTTAACAAGTTTAACTTGTTTAATATTTGGATTAATTTGTCTTTGAGGCTGAAAATTATCCCTTTTAACTGGTTTAACTTGAGTGGATTTAGATATCTTGGTTTGTGTAATATTTGACTTTGATTCCGAACCAAGAGTTGTTTGGACATTTGTTTCCACCCGTTTCTCAACATTGACCTTGCTTGATGTTGAAGTTTTCTGATCATCATCCGGAGAAGCAGACTTAACTGCTGTGTCTGGATCACTAACCAAAGGAGTTGTCACCACATGATCCTTAATTTGATTGTTATTACTTGGACGTTGTTTTGTGTTCAAAAGGATTTCATGTGGTGGTGGAACTACCTTGTAACCCAATCCCTCCCCATTGTTGCGTTCTTTAACCAAGTTTTTCAAAATGTGTGAAGAACTCGCTAGACTATGTAGTTTTTGTTGCAATGACTCATTTTCTACCTGTAAGACCGCTTTGTCCTTTTTAGTCTCTTCAATGGTCTTTAAGTAGTATTTAATGTCATTTTCTTGGTTAAAGACAACAACTTCAGTTTCCTTTAGTTGCTTCTGCAACGCATCTAACTTCTCTTTATAACTGCTCTCATTTTGTTTTAAAACACGATTAGCTTCTGAGCACAGTTTTAAGTCATTTACTAAGTTATCATTGTGTTCTAACAACCTAGCAAATTTTAGATCAATGCTTTCTCTAAATTTATCACATTCGACACAAGCATGTTCATCAAATAATTCATCTTTAGATTTTACCTGTGTAGATGTCGACGTGCCAGCCGTGAAAGCATTCTGAGACGTAGATTGAGCTTCAGATTCTGAATTCAACTCATTCTGGACAATTTCATCAACAGCATCAAACGTCTCTTCCAAATCAGCAGTATCAACTTCAGCCGAGCTTTCCGCTTCACTTGCAGAGTCTTCGTTCAAGTCTTCCACGGATGCTATGTTAGCTTCATCAGACATGAATCGAAAAGACCAATCTTGTCCTTCATCTCCTTGTGCTACCATAGCTTTAGAATCACTTCCCGTGGATGCTGGTTTCTTGTCTCTATCTTGCCTGTTGAACGAGGAAAATGGATTCCTGTTCCCAGTCTTCTTAGGCTTTGAACACTCCCTTTTAAAGTGGCCCTTTTCTCCACAATTGAAGCACGTGACTTTAGACTTGTCAAAACCAAAGGTTGTATCTTTAGTAGCCACGAGATTCTGCCCTGTTTTCTTCACAAATTTCTTGGCTCTTCGGGCAGCGCTTGCAAGAGCCCACATGATGTCCATTCTTTCCAGCTCATTCTCATCTACTTGCTCATAATCTTCATCAGCAAGGTGGCAATTACCAATCTTGCCCGCCACCAAACCATCATAAGAATGCACAACAGCAGCCAGTAGATCCATGTGCTCTTTAGCAACCTCCACTGTTACCTTTCCCAGATTTTCTGTTGTCAACTTTGCAGACTGAGTAACAATGGGACTTTGACTCACTCCAGATGCCCCAAGAGACTCATTTGCAGATGATGAGCCTTGTTCAGCAGTTGGAGATGCATTGGACACGAAGGCTGTCTGCAGAGGTGCACCAGAAGACTTTGCAGCGGGGGTGGAAATAGAAGGGACATTGTAGAGTGAGGGGTCTTGAGCATAGGAACCCTTCTTTGCCTTGTATTTTTGTCGCACTTCCTCTTCTCTCAGTTTTAGAATAAAATCATTGATATCCAGGGTTTCTAAAACTGAGTTGTATCGCAGAGTAGAAATGAATGAATCCCACTTTGCAGGTAGACCATCTGCCAAGCTTAAAACTTTGTCTTCCATTGACGTCTTAACACCATGAGTGTGAAGTTCACTCATCAGGTGGTAGAAACGATCGATGATTTCATCCAAGCTTTCATTCCCAATTGCTGAGAAGTTATCAAACTCCTTCTTCAAAGCTTTACCTTTCAGTGCCTTTAAGTTTGAATTTCCATCATACCTCTTTTCAAGAACTTCCATCAGTTTTTTACTTTGTTTGTGTTCTGAGTATTGATGAAAAATAGGCTTGGCAATGGACTGAGTCAAAATAGCATAGGCCTTCTTCTCTGCATTGTAAGCAACCTTCTGTGTATCGGTGAGTCCACTCAAAGTCAAAGGAACACCATCAGCCCCCACGGGTATTTTATAGCCAACCTCAATAGAGTTCCATAAGTTAGTATCTACGCCATTAAGATAGATCTCAAAACGTTGTCTCCATTGTGGAAAATCCTCTATTGTCAATAGTTTAGGTGGCTTGTTATGGTTCCCTATCTCATTCTCCAGTAACAACAAGTTCTGAATTCTCGAATCCTTTCCAGCTGACATGGCATAATTTTCTGAGTCCATCCTTGAATTAATTTAACTTGAGAATTAAACTGCTAATGCGATTGGGCTGTATCCAATTGGACTCAAACGTACGGTAGAATCGGCCGACTGAGAGACTTAGACGACTGAACAGACCGAACGACTCAGACGTGCAACTGGAGTGGGCGATTGACTCAATCGGGCGATTGACACAGCGACTGACTCAACCGGGCGAATGGAGTGGCGACTGACTCAAACGTGCGAAAGACCTGGGCGAAAGAGTTCAGTCGTACAATTGAGATAATCGTGCGACTGGGTCGGCTGTAAACGCATTTTTTGAACACTTTTGACCTAGAACGCAAATATTTGCACCCTAGACGGCTGAAACTCGAAAAACACTGAATTTTCAGAACCTGCACACATAAAGACTCGATTTTTTAGCCAAAAGAATGGATCCTTTTGCGTAAAAACATAGACTTTTTCACAAAAACGATTGAATCAACGAAGAATCAAGAGCCAAAGCTCTGATACCACTTGTTAGGACCGTGTACGTACGGAGTACTAACCGATTCTTCGTTGTACCAGATCAAATAGTGCGGAATCCTATTTGATTGGCGATCCAATCAGTGAGAACGAAATCAGGATCAATCCTAACGATTAGAAAACGTTATGAATTGACTCGGAATGATCTGAAACGCTCTATGAAGTTGGAATGGTCGAACAGCACGTTCTGGGTCGATTAGGGTTTCTAGTATTCGAAGTGTTACGTTTTTCCACGAATTAATTGGTATTTATAGGTTACAGATCTCATTCGTGCGACTGAGCCTTGCGACTGGCTCAGTCGTGCGATTGAGTAATACGATTGATTCATTCGAACGCTTGAGTCAGTCTCATGACTCAACCGGGCGATTGACTCAATCTCCTAGTTCAACCGTGCGATTGAACCATTCGCATGGTTCAGTCGTGCGACTGAAAAAGATTCTTAGTCAAACACATTCTTGAACCTTTAACGATTCAGAACTGTGTCTCACAACTGTAAACCTATATAACATGGTCATATTATGCGTGTAACAACTAATAATATAATTAGATATAACATTATATAATCAACAACCATATAAAGAAGAGATTCTCATTCGATTGATTGAACATTACAGATGTATTATAAGATAGAAGTCTATTACATTTGAGCTCACTAGACTAGAACTGGGGACATGTGTACCAACAACGTCTGAGGTGATCAAACTGTTTCTCGTTCAAAGGATCATGTCTGAGATGATCGGTGCTCATAGTGTTATATCAATCAAAGGTTAAAACTGAATGTTTTGAAGAGTATGAAGTCAACTCATGAGTATGAGTCAATCGCACAATTGGATCAAAAGTATGAACCAATCGTACGATTGAATCATAAGTATGAGTCAATCATACGATTGGACCACGAGAATGAGCCAGTCATACGATTGGACCATGAGAATGAGCCAGTCATATGATTGGACCATGAGAATGTGCAAGTCATATGATTGGACCATGAGAATGAGCCAGTCATACGATTGGACCATGAGTATGAGACAGTCATGCGATTGGACCACAAGACTGAGCCACTCACACGACTGGAGAGAGGAGACTGAGCTAGTCGTATGACTGAAGAGAGGAGTATGAGTCAGTCGCATGATTGAAACTCAGTTGCATGATTGAGCCATGCGTATGGGTCCAGTCGCACGACTGAAACCCAAAACAGTATAAATAGAGGCTCATTCAGTCGCAATCTCTACAAGACTTCAAACTTTCCAAAAACCGCCTAAGCCCTGTTACTCTGCCAAAATTTCAAACTTTTGAGATTGTATTCTGATTTGTGTTCTAACCCTAAGTGTATTCATCTACAGGTAACTTGCAATAGGAATCGAGACAAACAAGAACTCTAATCGAACTAAATGACCTAAATTGTTCAAACTAATAACCGGGACTCAAACCCTAAAATTGACCACTTAAATGATTAAAAATGTCAACTTAAAGGAGTTTAGGTGCTATATTGAGTCCCTGCGAATCATATGAACCTAAAGAACGACGTCTAATTTCACTTGATGACAAGATTTAAGATTATGGTGTCGCACAGGGGTTTATGCGAATGGACATACATATGAACTTCAGTGGCACAATTGAGCCAGTCACACCATTGAGCCAGTCGCATGCTTCAATCGCACGATTGAACCAATCATGATTTTGTCGCATGACTGACTCAACCGCATGGCTTTGCACACGACTGAACTCAGTCGCAGGCTCAGTTGTACGACTGAACCCAGTCGTCTTGTTCAATCGCACGATTGAACCAGATTGATCAAAATCTGTTCTATGTCAAATTGTTTATCTATTATGAACAGAACTAATGTGTTTGTCCCTTGTATTGTAGCAATATGGCAGATAGATGGACGATGAGCATGAAGAACAATATATGTGCTCATCTGGACCCCACATCCCGGAATGCTTCTGAGTTTACTGGGATCATAGCCTTTCTATGATGTTCAAGGATCTTCACGGCCATATCTACTCCATGTATACCATACCGGTTGATCCAACAGACGTTCTGGGAGAACGCCATTGTTGACAGATCTACAGAGCCCTACTGCATTAGGAGTTCTATCTTTGGGCAAGATATCCAGATCAGTGAAGAGGATATCACGTGAGTCTTGGACTTGGGTGACGATGGTGCACACCCAACCAAGCTGCATCCCCTAATGGTATGGGGATGCTTCCTCAGGATCAAGTACGCCGATGATATCAACGCCAGCGTACTGAACAAGAGTAACATGTGCCCTCAATTTAAGTATCTGGGACATGTGATCCTGAAGTGCATAGCCTCCAGGAGAGGAGGATTCGATGAGCTATCTGATTAGATCCAGAATGCTTATGTGGCTACAGTACTGAACCATCCGTTCAGCTTCTCATGAATGTTGTTTACTTATCTGGTCGAGAACATAGAAGCCAAGGGGAAAGAGGGATTCTGCATGTACCCACGGTTTATACAGATGATTATTGACGAGAAGCTTCTTCACCTTCTGAAGAGAAGGACGATGTGGTGTCACTGGAAGTTATAGACGACACCACCTTGGGAAGGATGAAGATCTACTGTGGGAAGCAGGTGAAGCCTCCGGTTAGGAGATTATTCGGCCACCTGGCCATGGAGGACTACGTGGCGCCAGCTCGTAAAAAGTGGCGTCACGATGACACTGATTCAGATGTTGACCATTTTTTGCTCCTGTTGATAAGGATGACGACGACGATGATGACGGTCAGGGTGGTGGAGATACAGGCCCTAGTGAACCAAGGGCCACTAAGACTTCCACTACGTCTCCACCACCCACTTATGTTAGTTCCTCAGCTCCCGGTGGATTGGAGCAGGCACCCATCCATCGGGACTTTCTTCTAGATGACAAAGATGAGGAGTCCGATGAGGGGCCTCTCACAAGGATAGTTGGTAGCCGTGTGGTTGCTACCGACAGGGGTATGGAGGCGGTTAGAGGATGCCGGGCTGGGGTTGAGGGTACTGACAACTGATCCTACCTACACACACCCCCCAGCCAAGCCCAGAGGGAGCCTAGAGCTCCAAGGGCTCAAGATTTAAGGGGATGGCACGACCACATGGCAAAAAGGCCAAAAGAGGACGTATAGTGCTGATGACATCTTCTACCATAACAACCACTACATCCACCATCCCTACCATACCTACCACCACCACAGCCACTACATCCACCACTCCTATCACACCTACCGCCACCACTATAGCTACCACCAATCCACCCATTTCATCCACTCCACCACAAATGACAACCACCACCACTCCCACATATACTACATCCACCACACAAGCTGATAAGCCAAGTGACAAGGACAAGAGTAATGATTAGTTGTCTTAGCTTTTGATTATCTTTTGTACTTGAACTATGTATTACTCTTATGCAATTAATGTTTATCAATGTTTATTAATGTAAATGAATTGATCACTAAAGTGTTGTGTGGTTTTGAATGTTTAGACAAACAGATGAATCTCAACGGACTGATGAGCATGACGTTGCACCCCTTCAGCAAATCAAGACTCAGCTAACAATGATTCTTGATTTGCAAAGGATTGTGCGTCGATCCGTGAGCTACACACCCAAGGAGGGAGAGGTCATTCATGATCTCACAGACGATCAACTGGTTGATATGTTCAGACTCAACCCGGATGAGCTAGTCAAGGATGCTCCCGAGGTTGATGTCTTGAGTGATGAAGAGCTACAGGGCGTCAAAGAGATTGATATAGAGGATATCACAACACAAGAGTATCCACAGTACACTGACCAACAGGGAAATGTTATACCCGATTTGGGTGAAACATTTGGCAGTGATACGTTTGGAGCTCTTGACGCTCAAGAGAAAGAGAAAGAGAAAGAAGAAGGGAAAGCCCAAGCTTCGGACACTGATGTTGACATCCAGAAAGCTGAGTGGGAAGTATGTTTAGAAGAGATGAGAGCCCAGCGTCAACCACCAAAGTCTAACGCCTACACCAAACTCTACAGAGTCAAGAAGCATCAGAAGGTGTTGGGCAAGATTATTAGCTGGGCATACTTTAAAGACTTGGATGTGTACGCGGTGAAAAGAGAGTAGGGAATAGAGTACTTCAGATACCTGCATGATCTGAAGACTCTCCCTGGTTCTGAGTTAAACAGGCTTGCCTGTTTAGACCTATTGTACGCCAACCCCCAAAAGATATCTGGGTGGTTTGAGATGGCGTTAAAGAGAGGGTATCACACTAGGTGGGTCAACTTCAGGCCTCAACAACCTAGACGGTTCATAAATAAGACCGAAGTTGATCCACATACTAGAAAGCTTAAGGTAGTACTGAAGTGGAGTCCTCCGTGCATAATGTCAAAGATCCCATTGAGGGAGATGCCTCAGGACTTCACTCCACACTTCAAATGGTGGTCCTACGACTGGTGAATGGGTGAAGCCGTCATAGTTTTACTCAAAGATGCTCAGATTGAGACTATTCGAGTGTTTGACCCTATGTGGCTGACCAACTTGTCCAAAGATGATGTCTACACTCTATACAAGGGGCCACTATTCTATGACACGCAGGACATCGTACAAGCTCTTCAGTTCCATCACGTCATACGACTCTGCTTTGCATTCGAGATACATGCAGGAGTTACAAAAGAAGAGAAGTACAAGATCTTTAAAGAGCACGTGAAGAATGTTAGACACTAGAGTAAAAACTAGGTCCAAGGGCGAGTTTGTTGATACATATTGATGTACCTAGTTTATGTTCTAAAATGTAAAAGTCTTTCATGTCTTACATATATGTAATCGATATAATGAATTGAATGAATGATATATGAAGTGCATTGTGATGTTAATTTATGTTTGATTATGTCATGATATCATTATATTGAATGTGTTGCACATGTATGAACTAACTATATAGGTTTGATGGTGTTCTACATGGTTCTAAGTCAATCAGAACTTAGAAGTATGTTAAACTTATCCATGTGATAGTTCATGTGAATGGACCATGCTAATGGACCATACGCATGAATATATCATACTTATGGACCAGTCGCACGAATGAACCAGAAGACTGGATCAGTCGCACGATTGAGACATAAGATTGAGTCAGTCGCATGACTGAAACTTCAGTCATGCGTATGAGTCAACCGCATGATTCAGTCGCACGGCTGAACTATGCTAATGGTTCAGTCGTACGATTGAAGACAGGAAACCTATAAATACCACGTAATTTGTGGAAAAACATAACACTTTGAATACCTATGTACCCTAGCCATACAGAGCGTTCCAAAACGTCAATCCAAGTTCATAGTTCGTTTATGATCAATTCTCATTCGTTCTTAATGTTTGTTTCATCGTTGGATTGATTAGGATATTCGTTCTCACTGATTGGATCGCCAATCAAATAGGATTCCTCACTATTTGATTCGGTATCTCGTAGAATCTGTTAGTACTCCGTACGAGATCGGTCCTAACAGACTTTGATCACTTCCCTTCTCCACCTTCATCTTTGCAGATGCTGAGACAGTCCTTTTGCGTTGAGGACAGTTCTTGGAGTTGGATGGTTCAGTCTTTATGGCAGTGGTACAGAACTAATCAGCCTTCTTCTTGATGCTGAGATGATTTGAACATGAACCAGAACTCTTGGTAGAAGATTTGAGATTGATGTCTTCAGTCTTAACCATGTCAAACCCTGCAGAGATAAAGACTTGTTTCTGCTTAGAGTTAAAAATGGTCTTGATCGCTTGAGCTCTCTTAGCTTTTCTCTTGCTCTTTCTGATCAAGTTCTTCCTCATAGACTTGGTCATCATAGGATTCCTGCTCTCCTTAGAAGGATAGTGGCCCTTCTTAGAGTCCTCCTCTTCACTCTTCTCAGAGGAATTCTTCGTTATCACTTCTTCATCCTCTTCACTTAAGGGGTCTATGAGAGGCAGCTCATCTTCACAAGTTCCACACCTAGGTGACGTTATAGACAAAACTATGTGTGGAGGAGCTATCTCACTACATCCTAGTCCCTGGTTGTTGTGATAACAAACTTTTGCATGCAAGGATGAGGATATGATGTTCTTGAAGGTCACTTGTTCAAGAACACATTTTTCTGCCCTGGCTTTGCTGATCACAAGCTCAGCCTGGCATTCAGTTAACTTAGTTATAAGGTCCTTGATCTAAGTCCTATAATTTGTATGCTCATGTTTTAGGACAGAAATGGTTTTCTCTAAGTCCTCTATCTTTAACTTATAATCATTTTCATCCTTTCTAAAATCAGATTTCAAGATGTTTAAGGACTCAAGATCAGATCTCATTTCTATGTTATAGGACCTGTATCTGTTGACTTTAGCAATACATTCAGGAGTATAGAGATGTTCCAATACCTTGGTTTCATCATTGCCAGCCATTAATGCTTGGTTTAGAGGTGCATCTTCCACCTGAAAGCTCCAGTAAAAGCCTCTTTCTTCAATAGCAATTGCAGCTTGCTACTTTAGCTTCTCATTCTAGTAGCTTTATAAGTGTAGTTTGGTATGGATTGTGCTTGTCCTCCATTTGTTCTTGGTGCCTTGCACTCCCTAGCAAAGTGACCCATCAAGTTACAGTTATAACACTTAACTTTACTTTTATCCATCCCAAACTTTCCACTGGCTGTATTGCTAGGAAACTTCCTTCTTGTCCGCTTGTAGAACCTCTTGGCTCTATGAGTGAGAAGAACCATTTGCTGGACTATCTCCATATACTCCAGATCATCTGGATGGATACAGTCCCGGTCTTCAAGGTTGAATAGGAAACTGCCACAACTTTCATCAGAAGACACAAAGGCTTGAGAAGAATTTGTCTCTTGGAACGGGCTTCCTTGAGTATAGTTCTCCTATGGTCTCTCCGGGAAGGTGATGAAAGGACCCTTTTATGGGATGTCAGAGTAGCGTAGAAGATGATGTTGGGGTTGTATGCTGTCCCTTTCAGTCACATGAAGGGCTGAACCCATTTGATTGCTGGAGTTACCAGATGAACCTTGCATGTTCATCTCCATCTGGTATCCACTGAGAATACTATACAACTCTGTCAAAGTGAGAGTCTTAAGGTTCTCAGTCCTCTTGATTACAACACAATAATGTGTCCATTGCCTAGGAAGAGAGGACATAAACTTCCTTACAATATCGCTGATTTCAAGAGTTACTCCAACATCCACTAGAGTATCCACAATCTCAACATACCTGAAGTATCCACAATCCAACATCCACTAGAGTTCTGAAGGTGAAATTTTCTAACTACTGCTTCAGGAGATCCTTCTTATTCTCCTTAGCTTCAGTGGAACCCTCATACATTAGTTTCAATGCATCCCACAACTGCTTAGCTATTTTACATTTCTTGAAACCTCTGTATATAGAGTTTGGAAGAGCAGTCTGAAGAGCTGTCATGGCCTTTTGATCAAGTTCCACTCTCTTTCTATCTTCATCTGAGTAGTCAGCCACATCCTGTCACACCCCGAGCCCAGAGAGGTGGGACGTAAAGATTGGTAAACAACAACCAAAATGCAGCGGAAACTAAATGGTTTATTACAAAGCATCTCATAATATTTACATTAGGATATTTGCTTTGTGTCAATTCACAAGGTGCCTCAATCTACAATCAATAAGTATCATGATCAATCTCTCGATCCACATTTCTTGAGACTTCCGTAACTAGGACATCTAGGCTGAACTTTTGCCTTCAACATCTATCCTCAATTCTGATTTGGCTTTTGGTATCTTCTATAGCTCATCTAATCTATCTAGCTGTACCTGAAAGACATGCTCAAAAGATTTTGTGTCAACATAAAGTTGGTGAGTTCAAGTGCTTAAAGTTAAAAAACAAAAGGCTCTTTTGAATCCATTAGTTAGCTTTCAAAACATAAGTGCTTTACGTCTTCAAATAAAAGGAGCTCTTGAAGTCCACAATTTAGAGTTTAGTATCAGTTATCACTGTTGTGGGGTCATAATCAACCCTGCACTCAGTCCCGGCTAGCCTCTTCCAAAGTTAAGTTGTACCGGTTAACCTTGAAGGGAGAACTGAGCCTCAAAAACAGTATACCATACCTACTGGATGGTTCACCATAGTATCTTATCAAAACTTATTACATGCCACAAACGATCTCTCAAGATCTCAGTGGGGTACCCTTCCTAAACGGAAGCCACTGTGTGTGGGGGATTCCCCAAATAGACCTATCCATATAAAACAACCAGTTCAAAAAAAATTAATGATTATGATTTAATTATCAGCAGGTATCAATAATAACCACAACAAACAAGCATCATAAAATAGCACAGTTAATAGTTTCAATTCAAACAAAGCATGCTTCATCCCCAAAACAGTAGTAAAAAAGGGGACACTAGAACTCACCTGGTATCCTTATATAAATTTTGAGCTTGGTAAAGAAAATGAAGGTCACCAACAAAGCAATCCTAATTAGAACATATGAGATTCATGTTTAGAATTAGCACGATGATATTACTTGCGTGTGGTTGAGCTCTTTAGTTAACTTAAAGTTAATGATTAGTATCATGGATATACCTTAGCTTCTTGTGAAATTATCCATCGTTATATACTAACTCGTGCATATTAGGTTAATTAATGCCTTTATTCAATAAATGATTCTTTGCATATAGAATGTAGCCATAAACGGTTGATATCAAGGATTCCAAATCTTTATAGATAATTTTTATCGATGATGTAAGTAATCTATAATGTTCCAAATGATGTTTATAATGCTTACACTTATATCATAATGTTAAATTGATTTATGCTAGAGTAATCCAAATATTGATAATAGTTGTCGATATATTGAATAAAAGGGGTGATAGAAATAATATTTATTCCAATAATAATGAGATGATCGACTATTAATAGTAACAAGATGATGGATTATTATAGTAATTTTGATAGGATCAATTAGAGCAATCTGTAAAAAGTTTATGAACAATTCAAAGCAAAATACAAGCAATTGTAATCAACTCAAGCAAAATCAACAAAATACAAGATTTCATTGATAGCAAAAGACGATTACAAGTGATAGAAAGCAGTTCTCATAAAAACATACAAAAACTTCTACAATCTATACTACGTTTATGCTATTTATACTAGAACTAAGGAACTAAAATTTACACAACTAGTCCCTATACTAGCATAAACTATAAAACTAGACACTAAAGACTAAATGTTAATCTTTTAGAGGACTTAACAATACTCCCCCTAAGATTTACATTGTCTTCAGTCTTCAGAAATCTTCTGTCTTCATATCTTTTTATCTCTGTTCTTCAATCAGCATCCTTTTGTCTTTTGTCTCTTGATCTTCTCTCTTCATTCTTCTTTAATCATCAATCTGCAAAGAAATCCTCAGGCTCTTCTTTTACTTTAAACATTGGCTTTTGCTTATACATGTCGATTTCCCTCAATGCATTATCAATTGCTGACTTGAATTTACCAGCAAGCATGGCTTGTTCTGGTTTTGATTCATTAGTCTTGTTCTCCAATGCCTTCATCCTTTCCAATGTATCCTTTGAGAGACATGCTATATCAACATTAGCATACAAATCTATAGGATGTTTACTTTCTTTGCAGTACACTTCCAAAACTCCTTTTCTTGATATTCTCATGAACTCAATGTCTTTTATTTCTCTTTTTACTATATTGGCATATGCAAGAGCCTTTCTCAACGAAATTCGCTCCATTGCAGCATTCATCACATTAATGATTGAGATAAAGTATTTCTTATCTTGTTCTGCAACTTCAGGAATCACCTTTTCAAACTTTTGTACAGACAAAAATGAAATATAACTCGGGTGAAGAAGTTTTAGTTCAAAAGTACCAAACAATGAAATCATGTCCTCATCCCAGTTTGTGAGATTTCGGACCAACTTCAACTCAAAAGTTGAGGTGTTATAGAACCATCTCAAAATTGGTTTTGACTTTTGATTTCCTTCAATTACCTTCAAACCCGGTGAAGTTACTTTCTCAAAATACTTATCAGAAAATTCAATCATAAAATGTTCTTCCTCTGATTGTAAACCGCTTAACTTTTTGTTTTTCTTGAGTAAAGCAAAGTACTCCTTGTCTTCTTGGTCGTACCTTGTTTCAAGGAAGTTACTAATTTTTGCTAGTCCTCTTCTCAAGAGATCTACAAACATTGATCCTCGTTTTGCTTCAGTAGGGTTTATCAATTCAAGTTTACTTAACTCTTTTAAATCTTGCACTGGAAGTTTAATAATGCTCGAGTAGAAATGATATACATCACATACAGCATTTACTCGTTTGATCAAAAACGCATCAAAAATATCATCATACTTCCATGCTATGATTTTAACTTGATTTGTAAAATCTGGAGCAATCATTGCATTTAAAAGCTCAGCAACTGATTGTCCTCTCTGTAAAACATTTCTCACCAGATCACCAGTTGATCTTGACTTATCAAAAATTTGAATTTGATCAGAAGAAGCTTTGTATACTTGTTTCTCTGTTTGAGGAAACATTCTCATCAATTCTTTCCTTCTTTCAAGTACACTAGGTTTTTGAGCCATCTGCTTGATTTCTTGAGGTTTCAAGATTCGAGTTCTTTTTGTAATATCTAAATACTGAGGATTATCAGTATCTAGAATGATCTGCTTTTCAGTCAATTGAAAGCTTTTGACTAAATTTCTCAAAGATTCTCCTTGTAATCTCTTCAATCTTTTCCATGGATAATTTCTAGCTTGCAACCAAGATCGTAAAGCAGTTATGCTCATCTCATTTGGATCTGGATGGTGCAATTCAGAACTAGAAATTTCTTCAACATTTATGCTCTCCTGGCTTCTGTCCCATTCACAATGCTCCAAGCTAATTTCGTTTTGATCAACAGGTGCAGAAGACTCAGCCGCTAAACACTTCTCGTATTCATCATTGATTTGAGAAACAGTCAAACCATCTAAGAACACTCTGTTGTACTTCATTTTCACCAAATAGTTATATCTTTCTTCAAAGTCTGTTGGAACATCATCATGACTTTGATCAAAATCTATTAAAGATGGATTTTCAATTTCTTCAATCACATCTTCATCATCCAATACTTCATTGTACCAGTCATCATTATATTCATCTTCCAAATCTTCCAATGCACCAATTTTGTCTTGAGCAATTGGATCTTGGCTCTCTTGAATACCTTCTTCAATAACATCTTCAACTCTTTGAACTTTAGAAGCAGTTTTAGGTACAGATTCAGCTTCTATTTCATCTATCTTTCGTTTCCCTTTCTCCATTTCAGTAGCTTTTTCTACATCAATTGGAATCTGTTCTGAAATAATTTCAACTTCTGGAGACTTGGGTTTTGCTAATTCTTTCATTTTTATCAACTCTTCTTTCAAACCTTCATTTTCCTTAGTCAATTTCTTGAATTTTTCTTCAAGAACATCATAATCTTTAATCATAACTTCAAAGTTCTTGATAACATCTTCTTTGTCTTTAGCATAAGACACAATCTTTTCATCTTTTAACAAATTATCTTCTTTCAATTTTTCATTTGCTTTCTTCAACAAATCAAGCTCAGCCTTAAGTTCTTCAATCTCCTTTTCTTTTGCTTCATTTTCAACTTTTAGGCTTTCAAGTTCATCAACATCTACAATCTCATCAGTTTGAACAGCCACATGAGTTATAGAAACTGGTATATTTTGATCAATTTGAAATGAATCAATGAACTCATAATCAAAATTTGATTATCTACATCCATCTCCTGTTCAGTCTCAATGTGAGTCTGTTCCTCTTCATGTACATCTTCATGAGCAGCTTCATCAATAACTAAAGCATCTGCATTATCAGCTGCTTCATGCTCACTTTCATCATGACCTCATCACCAACAGTTTCTTCTTCTTCATGTTGAGCTTCAGAAGCTTGTTCTGACCTTGGTGAGTCATGACTTATAACATGGTGTGTCTCAGTTACACCACCATCATCATCATTAGCATCATTATCATCATCTGAACTTGATGAGCTATCATCATCATCATCTTCATTTTCATCATCCTCATTTTGATCATCTTCGTCTATAGGAAATCCATCTATCAGATCACCTGGATCAATCGGTTCACCATCTAACAAATGATAATGCTCAACAGTAATATCAACAACATCATTTGCTACATTTAGCATGTAGTCAAATATTGGAATATTCTGTGCTCCAGTTATCATTGTTAACTTCTTATATGTCATATTAGACATATTTTCCAATTCCAACCTATCTCCACCTACTCCATAGACATGGATATCTGGATATTCCTCATTTATGATCATTTGGAGGAACCTTGGATACATCAAGTATTTGTGTCTTGTTCCTTTTTCTAAGTTGAAAGCAAATCCATTTAGTATCCACATTGCCATATTAAACCTTCTGTTTGTAGCTAAGGCAACAATAGGTGAAGCTATGTCCACAGGAAAAGAATTCCATCCTGCACTTTTCTTGGACAAGCAGTGTTGGAAAATGTAACAAAGAAGCTTCCAGTGATTGTAGACCCTTGCTCTAAAAAATTGTTTCTTAGGAAACTGATCTGGATGACCCATAGCCATGAAAATTTCTCTGCATTCATCAAAAGAAAACTCACATAGATCTTCTGGATCATTTTCACCCAATCTTAGAGCATTTCTGATAGAATCTTCAGAAACTTCTATCATTCTGTCTCTGGTCACAAATCCTCTTACAACTTTTCTTCCATCCTCTACTTCAACCCTTGCAGTGTTCCATAACTGTCTAATGAGTCTATCATAGATTAAAGTTTGGTAACACATTGCATACACATATTTTGTTCTTATAAGAAATCTGATCATTTCTTCATAAGACAATGCATCTTGAGCTTCCTCATCCAGAAATGCAGCAATGTTGTGCTTAGGCACAAACTTTAAATCTGCCATCTGCAAAATTTAAAAGCAATGATATTAGACACTATGTGTATTTTGAAGCAAATGTTTTATTGTGAGTTTAAAATTATGATTATTTAAGATATTATAAACTAATGTGTTAAAATGAATTTGGATTTTAAAAAACAACTTGAATTTTAATTTTTAAGTGTAAACACTTAATTTCAAAAAAAAATGAATTTTCAAGATTGATTTTATTAAAAGTTTAACACTTCTGTTTATGTTATCTTATATTATTTTATTAAAAACTCTTAAGTTCTTGAAATGATGATTTTTATCAGTTTGAATTTTATTTTGAATTTTGTTTTATTTTGTATTAAAAAATCATGGGTCTGTTCATCTTCTTCATCAAGTTCATCATCAACCGAGAATGTTCATCGGTGACCATGAATCAAAACTTCAATCAAATATCAGATTATCACAAGTTTAACCTAATATCATGATCGAAATCATCAGATGAACAAGATTCAATCATCAATTTTACACATTTTTTTCGATTTGAAGTATAATCTGAGATTTTGCAAGTGTTAGGGTTCAAACGACCGTACAGGGTTCAAACGACCGTACAGGGTTCGAACGACCATTAAAAAATTTCATTTAAACATGAAATCAGTTTAATGCGAATCATTCACTTACATTCACATTCACAAGAATACTATCAACAATCTGGAATTTTTGTTTGAAATGATTTTAATCGAATAATGAGGGTTTTGGTCGAATGTTCGAGAGTTCAGAGGGTTTTATGAGGGTTTTTTGAAATGAGAATGAATTGAATATCACAAGTGTTCTTTTTATACTAAGTATAAAAATTTTAGACTTATGAGCACTGTTGGTCGTTTCAGGACTGTTCAGACTCATTAGGTCATAAATTTTACTAAGTGTTGAGACATATGAGCACTATACAGTCTTGTGAGTCCAGTCGTATTAGCACTGTTTAGACACATGAGGTTAGCCGTATGAGAACTGTTCAGACTTATGAGAACTGTTCAGACTTATAAGCACTGTTCAGTAGCCTAGTAGCATAAGCACTGTTCAGACTCATTAGAACTGTTCAGTAGCATAATAAAGCTGAAATGTCCACACATCAACTAATCAGACATATAACAACTGTTTGGTCATACGACAACTGTTTGGACACATAACAACTGTTCATGCATTTTTGCACTTGGAATTTTCAAATCTTCAAATCTTTCACCTGCACACTGTTTAAACACATTAGTAATATTTCATACTAATATTCAAACAATATTGCATAATTTTTTCTTTTTTACTTTTCCCTCAAATTTACACTTTTGACCCTCAAAATTTCAAATTTACACTATTGACCCTCAAAATTTCAAACTTACACTCTTGACCCTCAAAGTTTAACTTTTTACATTTTGACCCTTCATCTTAGTTTCAAAATGAACAACCAAATATTTCAAAATCTGTCTTGATTTCAACTTTTCAAAGAAGCTTTTCCTTACTAAAAATTATGAGATCATTTTATCATTTGATAAACACACACATACTTTGAAATTAATGCATCATCCGTTCAATTCAACATGATCATTTTCATTTTGATTTTCTGAGAATATTCTTATTGGTTTATTACTCCCCCTAAACTTTTAAGTTTTACAAAACTTAGAAGTTTACTAATAGATCATAAGAATATCACACTTAACATTGTTATATTGCCTGCACACAAGAAAACATGTATAAAATCAAAATTAATGCAAAATAAAAATCTAATATTTACCATGGAATCTTTGATTGCAGTGACATCATATTAGATAAGATCAGAACATTAAAATAAAAAATATGTGGATAGTCATAGACAATGATTAAATCCTGATCAAGTGTGTTCCAGGTCAGTGATATCATAGCAAAGGAGACACAAGATCTAAGGACAGCAAATGAGTGTTTTGGACACAAATTATCAGCTCACTTACTTTTTCAATTCTTGGATTGAGTATGGTAGAATGATATATGACAAGATATGAATCATACCAATACTTAGAGGATCAACCATCATCAAGACATGCAAGAAATCACTCATTCTCAACTTATTACCTAACAAATATGCATAATCAGAGTTCATGTTACTTAATTTCATAGAGAATGATCATGGATAACCATTTGATCAATTCTAACCATCCATTTGAATGGGTTGTGCACATTGGCATCTTTTTGCATCAAATGAGAATATCCAGGTCTGTAATGACTTACAACAGAGGATATCTCAGCACTTTAGGTCTATGATGACTCATAACAGAGAAGTGAACGATGCTTGTAACAGATCTCATGATTAGACACATTACCATCAGGTGTGAGTAGGTGTAGCTTAGCAAGCAGTCAATCTGATAAGCTAATACACTCAGAAGTACTCAGATGAATACACAAACAAGCATAGGGATGTGGGATAATCACAAGAATTTACTTTTTTAGTATACTAGCATGATAGTGTCTACACAACAAATCCTGATCATGTCAGACTTTATTATCGAGTGAAGTATGCAACTGATCTTACTAATGTACTATCATTTCTCACATAAGGCAAACACAGATTCATTCCTAAAAGAATGAATAAAAAAATGAAAAGCACTCTATTTTTGTATTTTTGATTTATATTTTTTTATTTGATTTTTGAGTTTTCTAATTTTGTATTTTGTTTTCTATAACAGAAAGCACACACACACAAACAATCAGGCAAATAACTATGAAAAGTTACCCTTATCAAAATTTGCAGATTTAGGAAAGTATTTGATCATAAAAAGATTCAAATGATTAACCAGGTTTACACATGGTTAATGAGGCCAATTGACTCCACTAAATACTCAAACCTTCCTGGTAGAAAAGCTTTAGTAAATAGGTCTGCCAACTGTTTTTCAGTTGCTATTTGAATCAAAATGATTAAACCTTTTTCAGAATTATCTCTTAGAAAATGATATCGAATTTCGATATGTTTTGTTTTTGAATGTTGAACTGGATTAGCTGTAATGAACATAGCAGCAGTGTTATCAATGTAAATAGGTGTTTTAAGAAAATTGAACCCATAATCTAGCAATTGGTTTTGCAACCAAAGGATTTGAGAACATCCTGCTGATGCAGCTATGTACTCAGCTTCTGCAGTTGAGACTGAAACATTTGTTTGTTTCTTACATTGCTATGAAACTAATCTGGGTCCAAGAAACTGACACCCACCCGTAGTAGATTTTCTATGTTGACAACATCCACCATAATCACTATCTGTATATCCATGTAACTCAAAATTACCTTCGTAAGGATACCAAAGACCTAAGGCTGGTTTACCTTTGAGATACCTGAATATTCTTTTGACAGCAATTAAGTGAGATTCTTTCGGGTCTGATTGATACCGTGCACAGACACAAACATCATACATTATGTCTGGTCGTGATGCAGTAAGATACATCAAAGAACCAATCATAGATCTGTACAAAGTTTGGTCTACTGATTTTCCTTTAGGATCAGGCTCAATTTTGGTGTTTACATCAGCTGGAGTTCTTATAGATTGACAATCATTCAGTTTGAATTTCTTCAAGAGTTTATCAACGAATTTCTCTTGATTGATAAAAATACCATCTGCAGATTGTTGAACTTGCAATCCAAGAAAGAAATTGATTTCTCCCATAGAACTGATTTGAAACCGAGATTTCATAATCTCTTCAAATTCTTTGCACAATGTTGGACTTGTAGAACCAAATATGATATCATCTACATACACTTGCACACATAAGAGATCATCATTATCCTTCTTTATGAATAAAGTTGGATTGATTTTCCCTCTTGTATATCCATGTTGGATCAAGTGTTGAGATAATGTCTCATACCAAATTCTAGGAGCTTGATGTAGGCCATATAAAGCTTTGCTAAGCTTATACACTCAATGTGGAAATTCTGCATCCTCAAAGCCCGGAGGTTGCTTCACATACACATCATCAGTGATTGGACCATACAAGAATGCACCTTTGACGTCCATTTGATACACCTTGAATTTCATGAATGATGCATAAGCCTGGAAAACAAGAATAGATTCGAGTCTTGCAACTGGAGCAAATACTTCATTAACATCAAGATTGGTTTGGTTCAAATTGGAGAGCTGTTGCAATAAGGTAGAAGAATGTGGAGTGAAATTTGGAACTTGAGTTGGTGAATTGAGGAAGTAATCAAAGTTACTATGATCGATTGCATCTCCAGAGATAGAAGATGTGCCAGACTCAGGATGTCCAATTTCTGTACCATCATTAGGAAAAGGTTGTGATGCTTCTTGAGCAGCTGAAACTGAATGATCTGAAGCTGAAGAATCAGGAACATTGTCATGAAATTGGATTATTGAATCCTTGACAAATGAAAAGAATGGATAATCTGGACGAGCATCATCTGAATCATCGGAATCTGAATCATCATTGAAAGATCCAAGATCTCCTCTTGAGTTCTTCTTACCTGAAAAATCATCAGATTGATTAAACAAGTTAGACTGAAATGAGTTTGACAAAGAATTCAAATCAAAAAACCATGCAGGACCATTTGAAACTGATGGAAAAGAATTTTCCAAAAATTTAACGTTGAATGTTTCATTAATAGTGTTTGTCCTAGAGTTATACACTCGATAGGCTTTTGAAACAGATGAATATCCAACGAAAAATCCATTATAAGCTTTTTCTTCAAATTTTCCTAAATGATCACTTGAGTTAAGAATCATAACTGGACAACCAAATGATTTTAAAAAATTTATGTTTGGTTTCCTGTCAAACATTAACTCATATGGAGTTTTCTTTTTATCTTTAACAAGCAAGATTCTGTTCTGAACAAAACATGCTGTGGATATTGCTTTGTCCCAGAAAGTGATTGGAAGTTTAGCATCAGCTAACATAGAACGGGCAGCTTCAATCAAAGTTCGGTTCTTCCTTTCAGCAACTCCATTTTGTTGTGGAGTTCTGGGAGCACTGAACTGATGAACTATCCCTTTTTCTGCACAAAACAAATCAATGTTAGCATTTTTAAATTCAGTTCCATTATCACTTCTTATTATTTTTACTTTTTGATCAAGCTGATTTTCAACTTTATTAATAAATTCTTTTAGAAGATCTGCAGTTTCAGATTTAGCTTGAAGAAAGAAAACCCATGAAAATCTTGTATAATCATCTATGATGACTAAACAATATGATTTTCGACCAATACTCCTAACATTAGTTGGTCCAAAAAGGTCCATATGTAACATCTGGAGTGGTTTGGTGTTTGAGTTTATCAGCTTGGACTTATAAGACGCTCTATGTTGTTTTCCCTTCAGACATGCTGAGCAGTGATCAGTAGTTGAAAACTTCTTGGAAGGAAGTCCAATAACATGATTTCCTGCTACAAGCTTGTTCATGTTTTTAAAGTTGGAATGACCAAGTCGTCTATGCCAAAGCTGGCTTTCATCATTTGAAGCTTTAGCAATCAGGCAAGTAGTTTTAATTGCAGGATCCACTTGAGACATTTCCAGTTTGTATACATCTCTGTCTCTAGCAGCTTTAACTATCACCCAGTCATTGCTAATCTGAAAACCTGGTTTCAAGACATAACAGTGAGATTCATCAAAAAGAACAGAATAAGATTTGTCACAAATTTGGGATACACTTAGAAGATTAAAGTTCAACTGTGAACAGAAGTTGACTTTATCAAAACTGATAATCCCATTGGACACTGTTCCCTCTCCTGTTATCTTTCCACCTGCATCACCTCCAAAAGCAACATGTGTACCATTCTTTAACTTAAAGTCTTGCAACAAAGCTTGATTGCCTGTCATATGTCGGCTACACCCACTGTCAACATACCATGAGTTGATCGGTCTCCGCGGGCGAACCTGCATTTACAAACATTTAAGGTGAGTTAGTAACCCAAGCCGAAATGGTCTTGGGCTTGCCAAACTTGTCAACAATTGTAAATTGTTTGAAATGAAGTTTGTTGACATCTGGTTTCTTTTGAATTTTAACATGTTCAAGTCCTTTGTGTGAAACCAACTTATTATCTCTTTGTGAATTATCAAGAAATCTTGAACTTTTGTATGAATCATTTGAGAATGTTCCTTTGTTTATTCTCACAGATCGAGGAATAAACTTTTCTTGATTGTATTGCTGTGATTTGACAAAATGCTTATTATCATAATCAGAATTGTTTCTTCTGAACGATCTCAAATTTAAGGAAGGTTGTTGTTGTGAAAATGTAAATCCAATATTTTGATTTCTTATAAATTGTGGATTTACAAAACCTTGATTATTTAATTCCTTCCTTGTAGAGTTCTTCCTGAAGTAACAATCATTGGTATTGTGATTTCTTTCATCACACAAAGCACAGTATTTGTTAAAATAACAATCAGCTGTTGTGTGATTTGTCATATCACATATGTAGCAATACTTGTTAAAGTAACATTCTGTAATGTCATGATTGTACATGTCACAGATATCACAATACTTTTCAGAATGTTTAAACAACATTTTGTTAACCCTTGATGTTGAAGCAACATTTGATTCTTGTTTAAATTTTGGGTTAGGCAAGTTAATTAACATGAACAACATTCTTTGACTCCTTTGATTCAAATCTTTTATGCACAGCGGAAGTCTTATGATCTGAAATTGTTTTCAGATCAGATTTAGATTTGATCTTAGGTGTATGTGTCATTTTAGTGTTAGTGTTCATGTCAAACGTTCCTGCAGACACAAACTTCACAGGTTTAATTTGAGTATTATTCTGTGACTGATTAATTAATTCAGTTTTCTTTGCTTTTGTAGCTTTTCTTCGTCTTTGATTTCTCAATCTTGATGAAGATTTCTTGCTTTGAAGTTTAGTTGAATCTTGAGAAGATTCCTTTTGACATTCTTTAACTTCAGTTAGTTCATTAGAACTAGAATTATCAGAAATATTGTTATCGGATTTAACCTCTTCAGATTTTTCTTTCAATTTGTTATTGACATCAGATTTTTCAATCTTTAGTTCAGTTTGTTCAATAACATTCTCACTTTTTGGTACAAACAGCTTCTTTTGTTTTTGTTGAGGTTCATAAGATTTAACTTTGATTGGATGACCATTTTTGATCTTGTCTAAGTCAGTTTCTTCATAAACTTCAACATTTTTCTTTTTAAAGTTCTTTTGATCATGAAATTCTTTCAGTTTAGCTTTGTTTTCTGGTGAATGATCATAAGTGTTGAAATTATCTGGTAATGTTTTTGAAATTGATTCAGGCATAGGTTCATGTGTGAATCCTAATCCTGTTTTATCTTTGTCATTCCTTCCATTCACCAGTTGCTCAACAATTTTCTTTGAGCTTTTAACTTTGGCTAAATCTATTTGAGTTGCTGCATGTGCCAATTTTTCTTTTTCAAGTGTTTTGTTCATCTCCTCAAGTTGTTGCTTGACAAGTTCAAGTTCTTTAATAGTTTTGTTCCATGAAGCTTGAAGAGACATGTCTATGGAATTCAAATGATGTTTCAGCCTAAGAGACCAATTTTTAAAATCAGCTCTGTTTTTAAGTTTTGGAACTCTATTCTCAGAATCTTCTGATTTAGCCATTTTTTTTATATTTTTGTTGGTTTTCTAAGCTTTTGAATTAAAAAAAATATTTTTGGATTTTTTGAAATTTTATGAAAAATTTCTAAGTGTCAAGGCTGAAAAGTCCGAAACAGTGGTCATACGCCCAACAGTGGTGATAAGTCCAACAGTGTGAAATGCCCAACAGTGGGGATACGTCCAACAGTGTGAAACGTCCAACAGCTGATGAGTCTAAGGGATTGCCTTAGAAAAATTTGCAACACAATGCTGAAAAGTCCAACAGTAGTTATACGACCACAAAGTGAAACTACCAACAGTGGTTATACGACTAACAGTGGTTATGCGGCTAGGGTTAAAACGACTGAAACAGTTGAGAAAAGTCTACACAGTTCTCAAACGACCAAAACACTTGGGCAGTTTCAGTGTTTTTCAGCCCTAATGCGACACATTCATCAGATTCATATGAATGTAACGAACTCAAAAATCTCAAAATCCTTCAATTGTTCACGAATTGAGCTGAAACTTTATAATTAGTTCATGATTATACAGATAATCAATCCTCTAACATCAATTTCAGTGATTATCAACAAATTTCAATGAATTTCAGAGATTTTAGGTTGAACACTCAAGAACACTTAGTCGAACTGTTTTTCACTAATTCACTCGTTTTTTATGAGATAAACTGCAATTTGTGATTCAAAACATGTTTCTGATGATGAAACACAGCTTCGATTCACAATATTTCACTTGAATTGTCAATTGATTACAGATTTCAGTGGATTTTTGAAGTTTCTATCTTCGACAGAACCTCAAAAACACTCAACCGAAAGCTCTGATACCAAGTAATAGGATCAATTAGAGCAATCTGTAACAAGTTTATGAACAATTCAAAGTAAAATACAAGCAATTGTAATAAACTCAAGCAAAATCAACAAAATACAAGATTTCATTGATAGCAAAAGACGATTACAAGTGATAGAAAGCAGTTCTCATAAAAACATACAAAAACTTCTACAATCTATACTACGTCTATGCTATTTATACTAGAACTAAGGAACTAAAATTTACAAAACTAGTCCCTATACTAGCATAAACTATAAAACTAGACACTAAAGACTAAATGTTAATCTTTTAGAGGACTTAACAAATTTTATGTCTTATCTTTAATAAAAACGTGTAGATGTCGGTTAACTTATGTATTTATTGTATATATTTTATATATGCACAATCATATTTGTATGTATTTTACATCTCGAAGTCTTGTAAGGACTTAGTGTGACATGGGATCAAACTGAGTTGTATCATCATTAACATGTTATAATCCTTCTTATATAGTAATGATACATATATTTCTATCTAGGTTGGTTTCTGATGATAATCATTGCTATATAAGTCTCGTGTCTGAACTATCCATTTAAATCAGATAATTATATCAAATGGCGTTCGTTTTCATTTTATAATTTATGTATTTTGTATAATTGCAGCTCAAGTAACACGCATATAAATTATAATTAAATTTCAAATGTGTTGCGCGTGCGATTATACCTTTCACTCGGTTCACGTTCGCTAACCCACTCGAATTGCTCTTGATCTAATCGCGTTCACGTTTCGTGGACTGCTCGTTGACCAAGTTTGACCAGTGGTTAACCAAAACCTTACCTTGTTATTCTAACATAACCACAACCACAATCGACAGCAACAATCAAGATCAACACCACTACAACACCACTAAAACACCATTTCAACCATGATTTTCACAATCAACCCAATCGAATTTTAGACCATCAACATAGAAGCCAAAATCACAACCAAACTTGAAAACCCACAACCAAGAACCACAATCACAACCATCTCCACCATCACCGTGCACCGCCATCAACAACAACCAGCCTCTATCATCGCCTTGGTCGACAACCATGATTAAACAGCCACAACCACAATCAACAGTCACCATCACAACCACCATCATCACCACCTAAACCCGAAAACCATTATCATAATCACCATCACCATCGGCCGGTAACATTCACAACCATAAATCACAGCCAACAATCACAGCTGCCATCACCACAACCGCCACCTTCGGGACCCAGATTCACCGGAACCACCACTCAAATCGACAACTCCCTTAGCCATAACCGCCTACGCAGTCGAGAACCAAAAGGTCACCGGATCCCAGCCGCTTTAGGCAGTCATCGGGGACCCTAGATCAACCACCACCACCATCATCAGCAGCTACACCCGACACCGCCGCCTCTAAATCTGATTTCCAGCAACCCACGACATCACCACCTGAACCCCATCATCCACATCGCAACTGTTGTGGTCAACCTCCACAATCCCACAGCCGCTACCGACTGCCACCAAAACCACCATCGGCGACCATCACCCTCGCAACCAACAATCATCGTCAGAACCCACCTGTAACCATCATCAGCACCCTCGATTCATGCCATTTTGCTGTGTTGTGAGCGAAATCATCACCTCCATTGAACTCAGAGGGTCGAAGGGAGTCGAAGGAGGGGTGTCACTCGCTCCACTCGCAGGAGGCCATCACCGGTGGCCGGAAACCGGCCGGAATTCGAGTGAGGGAGGGGGTTGCGGCTGATGCCCTTCTCTCTCTCTCAAATGTGTTATTGAAACCCTAAAATGGAGAAAAAATGGTTTATATAATAGGGTTAAGTGATGGGTTTGTTAACAGTTCAGTTCGTAACACGTTCGGATCAGTTTTTCTCGTATTGTTATGAATTATTTCACGAAGGTTTTAATTATACCAAATGTGATAAATGCTCCAAGAGTATTTATTTGATCATATTTAAAATTTTCTTGATAATTAAACGAGTTCAAACATGTAAATATCACGTATTCAACATGTTTAACTTGTTTAAACGTTTTACTCGAATGAGCGTTGTTATTATTTTGGCATCATAATATATATATAACATTAAGTATTAAATACTATTTTGCACGTTAATTTCCCACGTCGGTCGTGTTAAAACTTTAACTGTCAAATTCTCGGGTTTGACTTAATCTCAAGCCGGTACATGCCTCGGTCGCGTCTTGAAACGCATTTACCCCAGACAAACGTCTCACTCTCTAATTTAGTATGTTATGATAAATATAATGATTAGATGAATATTTACGAAGTTACGGGGCTCGGTTGACATATCAGATGTCAGTTAAATGCCGGTGAAAACCGGTACCTCACGTATCTCAGTTGCTTATGCACGTTTGATCTATAATCTTTTAGCAGGCATTATTTACGATATTTGTTATGATTAACAATGATTTTGATAGGATGACAAGACATTATAAGGAAATTCTGATGGAACTCAGACGTTAGTGCACGTTAGATTACCGGACTTTAATCGGTATAGGTTCTGAATCTGTTTTAGTTTGGATCTTTCTATAGTTACTTCAAGTCACATAATAATTCATTATTTCATGATTACTCATTTAATTAGTTCGTAAACGTGTACTTAGGCCTTAAATGGGCCTTGTTTATAAGTTTGGGCCCTTATTGGGCTTATTGGGCCTAAAAAGGCTAGTTTCTTTTCCAAGTTTTCTTTGGTAAGCCCATATCAATCCGGACCATTATTGGGTCCTACAATACATTAAGTTTTCTAATTGGACAAGATTTCAGAGGTGTTACACATCCTCTGGGATCATACCACCTCCAGCAGCAGCTGAAGAGGTGCTGGGTATGTAAGGTCCAGTGATAACAGATTCCCACATTCTTGAGTCTTGACACTTGATAAAGCCTTCCATTCTTTGGCACCAAGAGTCAAAGTCATCAGGAGTGATCAGTGGGCACTTTGTCATGGTTCCATTTTCCATATGAGCTTTAGAGATAGCTCCTATTTGAAGGGGTAAGTATTTTGTGTGTGTGAGGGATCTCAAGATGGTGAGATCTTATATCAAGAGCCTGAAATGCTCTGATACCAATTGTAGGACCGGGTGAAGGGTATGCACTTACAATACAACAACACAAAGAGGACAGTGTGTAACAACACTTAACAATTCAAATGGGGAGCTAGAAAGGTCAGTATTTGAGAACTAAGAAACACAAGTGTAAATGAGACAGAACAAGTGTTGGTACACATGTCCCTAGTTCTAGTTCTAATGTACTTAAATGTTTAATGACTTTCATTTTGTTACACTGATGTAATAGTTTGATATTTGTAATGAAAGACTTTTGAATGAATGAATATGTGTTATTGAATGTGTATAAATGAAATAGAATATGTGGTTGATGATTAGAATGTTTAATGTTTCATTGTGTATTGTATGGTAACGCATATTGAACTAACTATATAGGTTTGTGAAGTGTATGAAGTTGTCATGCAAATGGACCATGCTAATGGACCATACGCATGAACACTTCATACTAATGGACCAGTCGCATGACTAAACCAGGAGACTGGATCAGTTGCATGATTATGACATGAGTTTGATTCAGTCGCAGGACTAGACTTTCAGTCGTGAGAATGGATCAACCGCATGCTTCAGTCGCATGACTGAACCATGCTAATGGTTCAGTCACACGAATGAAGACTCCAAACCTATAAATACCACTTAATTCATGGAAAAACAAAGACTTCGAGAATTCACAACTCTAGCCGTCCTAGAATGTCCGAGTCGTCCCTTCCAACTTCATAGAGCGTTCCTGATTATTGCTAATCAATTCTTAACATTTTCTAATTGTTAGTTTTGATCAAATTAACGTTCTCCCTGATTGGATCGCTAATCAAATAGGATTTCACACTATTTGATCTGGTTTCACATAGATTCGGTTAGTACCAGCAAGTACCCGGTCCTAACAACAAGAATAACACAAGTAATTGGTTTTCAAGGTTGATGTATATTGCTCTCTAGTTCCTTACAAGTGTTTACAAAAGTTCTACATATAAGATACAGACCAGAAATAATTATACTACAACGAACAGCCGGACATACTTTGAAGGCCAGCTGGATACATGATCTAGACAACAAAATCAATGTAGAGTCAAAACGCAGATTGCCTTTTGACTAGTGACTATGACATGCTATAGCTCACATCCTAATATATTACAAAAAGGATAAAGTACATAAAGTGGAAAGTTATGGACTCAAGACCTCAACATACAGTTACCAAAAGCATGGACCTTTCACCAACTATTGTAAAGTTGGTGTCTTATGAGAGTCGCAACGGAAAGTGGTCCAGCTTTAGGTAAAAAGTACATCAGATAAAGCATGTGTTTAAAATTCTTTAGAAGAAATCTGTATTCAATAGTTGGCTTCGGAAGACTTTGTTGTTGAAGCTTCGGAAGACTTTGTCGTTGAAGCTTAGGAAGACTTCATCTTTCGCTTCGGAAGATATTGGTCTTGGCTTCAGAAGATTTCACACTTAGAGTAATTTCTAAGGCAGTGTGTGAAACTTCCGAAGCATTCCACTTCAGTGCACTTATGCATGCATGAAGGAGACTTTGGGTTTTTGGGTTGCATCAGCCTTACATGATAAACCTTACAGACTCATAAATGGACTTTTATGGAATTCTATGACTACTATGCTCACTTACCCACACACTTATTTTATTCACTACTTTCATGGCGACGCCTTTTGTACTTATAAACCTGTGAACTCACCAACATATGTTGAACTTTATGAGTATGTCTTTTCAGGTAATGAGGCTTAGGTGCTTGGCTATGGACTTTAGACAAGGCCGCTCCTTTAGGAGTAATAGACATTTCATGGGACTTTTAGACTTGTTTGGACTTAGTTGTTTTGTTGAATTGTAAATTGTTGAATTTGTACTTGGGATTGTTTTGGTACTCGTGATTCTTTGTTTCTAAATGGAAACTTTGGATTATTCACGCATTTATGGTATGGAGTTTTGGAATTGACTGTACTTGACACGTGTTCCTATGTCTCGGGCGACGTCACGACCCATTTACGGAGAATACCTTTACTGATTCTCTTAGACCCCCAATGTGTATGACGGTCTCGTCCATCGCATCCTCATGTTTCTGCTTTAGCGGGGGTGTGACAGATTGGTATCAAGTTATAGAGAATTAGATGGATTATTCGACCTAGACTATAACATAAGTACCCACATGTAGTATGCATCCTAGGATTATGTGTGTACTATAATACATGTGAATGTTCTATATGTATTATTTGTTGTGCTATGCACCTTGTCTTACATGTTATTTGTGATGTACCTGTTTTGATTTTTTTTGGTCATTCTAGCATCTGTGTGTGCCTTAAGAAACCATTAGGTATGGATGTCTGCAGGATCGATTATGGGTGGTTTTTCTCTCAACTCACTGTGAATCAACACTCAGCAAGCAGTCTTATGAAGAGTTGATCACAATATAACAAGTAACAAGCAGTAAGAAAATTTAACACAGCAAGTAATTTTCAAGGTACTTTTATATATTGCTTCTCAACTCAAAGGATTACAAGACACTTGGACTCAAATCGCTTGTCTAAAGAGTTACAGGGAGAAGATATATATAATACTACCTACAGCCGGATATACTTTGATACCAGCTAGACACCTCTAACCTTACATCCATACTACAAGACTCTAGGTGAGGTCTTTTAGACATTTTTCCTGAGAGTTGGTAGTCAGGACATGTCCCTGACTTACCTTTTGTCACCAACTAAAGTTGGTAACATGTACTAACATAAAAAGGTGAACAGTAGAATAAAGTATGGTCAACAACATGGCTCTTTAGGAAGATGCCATGCTGTATCAGAGGTCTGCAGCGGACTGTCAGGGACCATACTTTTATCTGCTGATCATAGCATTGTCTTCTGAAGGATAGAGTGCTTCGGAAGTATGACTTCTTCCGAAGGCACTTATACTTCGGAAGACTGCTTCTTCCGAAGCTTGGAGTCTTCTTTGTATTCGGAAGCAGACTTTGTCTTCAGCTCTTTCATCAGACTTTGTCTTCGGAAGCTCAGACTTTGTCTTCAGCTCTTTCATCAGACTTTGTCTTCGGAAGCTCAGACTTTGTCTTCGGAAGCTCAGACTTTGTCTTCAGCTCTTTCATCAGACTTTGTCTTCGGAAGTTTTCAGACTTTGTCTTCGGAAGATAGTCTTCAGCTGCTGGCTTCAGCTATCTTCAGCAGTTGACTTCAGCTTTTGCCTTCAGTTGATATCTTCAGCTGTTGTTCTTCAGACTCTCGGAAGATCTCTTGCTTGGCTTCGGAAGCCCTTCAATGTAGCACCAAAAATGACTATGAAGTGGTTTTGGTTTCACCAGCCTTATCATGATCCAACAAACTCCCCCTAGGCTGATGCTACCAAAACTTCAGTTCTCTCTTCTTCTCAAAGCTCTCAGCACCAAGGAAAGTAGGTGTTTATCGGTATCTTCATTCTTTCCTGATGTGGTGCTGAGAATCTTGTACAAATCCTTGGTAGACAGAACCTCTACTCTGTCACCTTGGATTAGGTGTACCCTCTTTTGTGGCCCTCTGAAAAGAGTTAGTTGATAGGAAGTATAGTCATATTCCCATCGAACTATTGGTTCCAATTCAGGACCTTCCACCATGTGTAGAAAGGCTGTGCCTTTGGTGGTTGGTCTTTCCTTGTCTTCCACTTTTTTCAACTTCAACTCTTCTTCAATCTTGGCTCTTCTACTTCGTTCATCCAAGTGGAGACCACTGATATGGTTTCTGATGTGTGCAGCAGTCTTAGAGTTGGAGGGATTGGAGAATGGCTTCTCTGCAAGCTCAGCAAGGTCGAATCTGCTGAGATGCAATAGAGAAGTGGCATTAAGCCTGTTGGTTTCACTATTCTCCCTTTCCACAACAAAGTTGTGAGAAGGTTCATCGAACCTCCACTGGATTATAGCATTTCTAGGTCCAGGAGATTGACCAGAAATCCTGTCCTCTTTCCTGGTATCCAGCAGAGTCACCAGTCTTCTTCTTAGTCTCTTCTCCTCAGCATTGAGAGTATCGGAGTTGAGACCAAGAAGTCTTGCAGCCTGGCCCAAGGTGTCTCTAGGCAACTCAAGAAATTGGCCTAGGGTGAGGGAGCTTGAAGAGTTATCAACATAGGTGATGTTGATAAGCTCTCCCTCACAGGAGATGCTGCTCAAAGTAGTGCAGTTAATGAGCCTCGTCTTGAACTCCTTTATTTCCTCAAAGGAGAGATGTTGAGGAGGCTGAGGGGATGGTCTTGGTTTTTGTTGGGTAGGCTTAGGTTTAGTGGTTTTGGGTTGAGTCTTGGGTTTTAGGATGGGTAGTTTGGGTGGTTGAGGTGATGTGGTAGGTTTGGGTAGAGTTGTGGGTTGAGGGGTGAAGGTTTCATCAGTGGGTTCGGCTTTGATGGGAAAAGGAGTTGGTTCTGGTGTGGGTTGTGGCTGTGGTTGAGTGACTGGGGTTGAGACTGTTCCCTGTACCCTCTTGTACATCTCCCTTCTCTTCCCCAAACGAATGTCAGCTTTGATTTCACTGACTATCCGCTGGAGTGTCCTTTCGGACATAGGTCCCACCTGACTACCAGAGAAGCCATGAGCCCGGAGATAGTCCTTCATCCAGGCTTTGTCAGTTGACTTCTTGGTGGCAGTGACCTCCTTCTCTTCCTCCCTCTTCTTCTTCACCCTCATCTTCTCCCTAGCAGCCTTCTTCCTTTCCTTCTCCATTTGATCCTACTCTTTATTGTGGAGCAGCAGGATCATGTCATTGTCATGTCGAGACAGTTCAGGAAGACTGAAGCCTCTTGAGAGTAGGAATTTGATCCTATCCTCTCTCAGCTTCAGGGCTGCCTCCCTCTGCTCTTCTTCTGCCTTCTCCAAGGCCAACCTGGTTGACCTCTCCAAAGTCACCAACTCCTCTAGTGGTAGCAGGAGTATCTCCTCATTGGCAGCTCCTAGACTGATGAGCTGGTCAATGAGTGCTGTTCTTCTCTTCTGGTTGATCTCTTCCTGATTGGCTGCAGCTGCCTTGGAACTAGCAGCTAGCAGCTTTTCAGTAAGAAACCTACCTTTCTTTTTGGCCTTCTCAATCCTCTCCTCTCCTTCTCATTTTCTTTTCCTTTGTCTTTGGCAGTGCTTGACTGTGGTGGTTCTTGGATGGAGGGTTTTGATTGAGAGAGAAGTTCAGCTGGTGCTTGGATTGGAGGAATGTCAGAAATGTCCTCTCTGCTCACCTCAGATGCTATTTCAGCAATAACATCTGTGATGGTCAGTTCCTCGGACATCTGAAATAAGCCTTCCGCAGCTTCTATTTCGGCCTCGGAAGACTTTTCTTGTTCTTCCGAGGCTTCCATATAAGCTTCGGAAGCTTCAGCTTGAGCTTCGGAAGATGAGACTGCTGTAAGTTCTGTCCCATCTGTTTCAGTTGCTGGGCCATCAGTCCCTATTTCCCCTTCGAAGCTAATCTCAGGTTCCATGAAGACCTTAGGTTGACCAACTTCTTCCACAGTGGTAGAAGGTGCAGTCAGTCTTTGAAGCTCCTCAGCCCCAAAGTATATAAGTGTGGTGTCGGGGCTGGGCTGTTCTAGGGATGATCTTAATACAAACTTTGTGAAAAGTCTGTAGAGATCTTGAAGCATTTTTGAGTCAATCTCTAGAAAGGATTGAGATGACTCAGGTAGTATGATGAGTTGGGAAGAAATGAATTTGGTCTGTGGTTCCTGTGATGTTTGTCTCTGAACTTTCTCCCCCTTTTTGGTAGCATCATCCTGAGAGCTAGATGAGCTAGAGGTAGAAGTCATTGAGACCTGAGTTGGTACATGCCTAACAGACCTCTCCGTCTGTTTCTCAGCTAGTTTAGCCTTGAGAGAGTTAATCTCAAGTTGCTGAGTGGCAGTCCTTGATTCTAAGATCCTCACCTGTGATTCCAGGTTGGAGACCTTAGAGAGCTAGTACTGAAGTGTTAGTTGCATACTTCCCTCATCTTCATGAGAAGAATCACGGGGAGATGAGATAACATACCTAGTATGCTCACTCTCACCACCAGATGTGGCTTCTTGGCACCCTGGTTTCCTTTGCTCAGAGTCATCTCTTTCAGAGATGTCAATGGGCAAAGTTGCCGTAGACTCAGTCCTAATTATGTTACCACTGTCCTGAGAGCTCAATGAGAGACTCTGAGTAGTGGCAGCTGAGCCTACATGAGTCCCCTCCACATCAGTGGGACTCACCTCAGTAGCTGGCTTCTGATGGGGGCTAGAGACAAGGGATCCCTCTTGGCTCTGTTGATCCTTCAGTGGGTGTTGTAGATCAACTTCATGGCCATGGAGAGATGTAATCTCTTCATCAGTTCGGAGTAAAAGGTCAGTGAAAGAGAGGGTGGTTAGTCCTACTGACCCGGGACCTAAGTCAATGTCTACAGGCATTGAGCCTATGGTGGGGTTGTCCCTAGAAGGCTGCACAGGGGAGTGTAGAGACTTACCCTGTGGGCTTAATGCTCGGGGTTCGGGCTCAGGGGTTTGAGACTGAGGTGGCTCAAAACCCACATTGAGGTCAATTGTGAAGGATGGTGTGACCTCGGACTGAGTGGGAGCCCATGATTCCACTCTAGCCCTTTGGGTGTGAACAGGAGGAGCTTGATCAATCAGAGTAGATTGAACAAGGGTTTGTTTGGGATGTCTCAGGTAAGTGACTTTGATGGGTAAGGAAGATTTTGGCATTGTGGTGGATGTTGCTGGTGTGGGTTCATCACCTGTGGGGATAACAGGGATGTCACCAGGAGCTTACGCTCATTGATCTCTGGAGGTAATAGAGTGTACCTGCCAGTGAAATTGGTGGACATCTTCTTCAGTATTTGAAGATGGTAGGCCTCATGTGCGGAACAGGAAGAGCAGCTGCGCAGACAAGCTTGCTTGGTTCTGGCTCACAGTTGATTATGTGTTGAATAAATCTGGGATACATGAAGAAGGTATCCTTGCTAAGATTGCTGATAAGGTTTGTCAACACAAATCGTGAGTAGTTGAATCTGAGACCTCTCACCAACCCATGAACTAGGCATCCTAGTTCATATGGGATTTGATCCCAACCCCCTGATTTGTTGGAGAGGCAATGTAGGACAATATGCAGCAGGAACTTCCAATGGTAAGAGAAGTTGAACTTGTATACGCTGGACCTGCTCACATCTCCTCCATATCCCATGAGGATATAGGTGCCTTCCAAGTCTTCCTTGGGGAACTCAGTAGGAGCCCCGTCATCATGGAGCTCAAGATGCTCCCTGATGAGCTGTTCAGTGATGACAAACTCTTGCCCACAAATGCGGGTTCTCAGGACTTGAACCCCATTCAGAACTGCAGTTTGACCGTTGCTCCAGAATTCGGACATATGGTTGGAGTATACGGTTGGGTTAACAGTTAGGGCAGTAAGGTATGTGGATTCGGTAAGAAAGGTGATGATTTGGGTGAAGTTGGCATCCCTTGACGAATCAAGTAATGCGACTTGGTTGTGCTGAGGGTTTAGCGCCATTGAAGAAAAGGTAAGCTTGAAATTTGGGTGAAATTGAAGGTTCGACAGTGAAGGGAACAGTTAGGGCAGTAAAATTGTAAAGAAGATGAAATTGACCAGTCAAGATTATTTAAAGGGGATGAATTGGGGTAGTGGCGGTAATAGGGTAACTGTTTTGGGGTTACTGTGGGTGGTATGGTGGTTTACGGCGGTGAAATGATGTTGATGGCAAGGATAATTTTAAATAATCTGACCATCATGAACAAAATCTTTACTTTTTACAGAGTGGGGCCCAAAAGATATCCGTTACATATAAAAACCTTTACTTCCGAAGGTAAAACATTTCCGAAGGTAACTTTCTTCCGAAGGCAATTTCTCTTCCGAGGCAAGATATTGCTTCCGAAGATAAAATTGTCTCTTGAAGGTACTTTATACTTCCGAAGCAAGGCATTGCTTCTGAAGGTAAAGTTGTCTTTCCGAATGAGAGTTGCTTAAGTTTCGGAAGTAGATCTGATATAAAATCAATCGCTTCTTCCGAGACCAAAAACTCTTCCGAGAAGAAAATTTCCATTGAGGAATTTGGCTTCGGAGGATATTCAAGGATATCTTTGGAGAGTTAATTCCTCTTCGGAAGGAATTTACACTTGGAATAATTTAAAGATTTTTTGTAACAGGGCTTAAATTGTATTGACACAAGACATTACTCATTTAAAAAGGTTTTCAAAAGAGGTAGTTATTCAATGTTTATCATCCCAATTGCTGATATGAGATACTTAAATCTTTGTTCATCAAATGCCTTTGTGAACAAATCAGCATATTGTTCATTTGAGTCAACTTTGATTAACTTTATCAGTTGTTTCTCATGAATATCTCTAATGAAATGATACCTGATATCAATGTGTTTTGTCTTGGAGTGCTTCACCGGATTCTCAGTAATGGAGATAGCACTGTTGTTGTCAATATGGATGGGAGTAGTCATGAAGTTGAATCCATAGTCTAACATCTGATTTTGAATCCATAGCAGTTGAGCACAGCAGCTAGCAGCAGCAATGTATTCAGCTTCAGCAGTAGATGTGGAGACACAGGATTGTTTCTTGTATTGCCATGAGATAATCCTTCCACCAAGAAATTGACATCCTCCTGATGTTGATTTCTTGTCAATGTTGCAGCCACCATAGTCACTGTCAGAGTATCCATAGAGATTGAAATCACTATTTCTTGGATACCAGAGACCTAGTTTAGGTGCTCCTTTGAGGTATCTGAGGATTCTCTTAACAGCAGCTAGGTGAGACACCTTTGGAGCAGCCTGATATCTTCCACAAATGCATGTGGCAAACATGATATCTGGTCTACTTGCAGTGAGATACATCAGAGAACCAATAATTGCTCTATACTGATATTGATCAGTATCCTCTCCCTCAAGGTCAGGGCAAAAATTATGGTTTCTGGGTATGGGTGTCTTGGCTGGTTTACAGTCCTTCATTTCAAATCTTTCTAAGATGTCTGAGACATACTTAGATTGACTTATGAAGAACCATTCCTTCATCTGTTTCACCTGGATTCCAAGGAAAAGTCCATTTTTCCCACGGAACTCATCTCAAACTTCTGCTTCATAATGCTTTCAAAGTCCTTGCACATTTGGTCGTTTGAAGAACCAAATATGATGTCATCAACATAGACTTGTACAAGCAAAATGTCTTCTCCACTCTTTCTGATGAAAAAGTCTTGTCAATGGTACCTCTAGTGTATCCATTCTACAGGAGAAACTGAGACAAGGTCTCATACCACAGCCTAGGTGCTTGGTGCAGCCCATATAGAGCTTTATCCAGTTTGCACACATAGTTGGGGTGCTGTGGGTCTTCAAATCCTGGAGGTTGACACACATAGATTTCCCTATCTATATCCCCATATAGAAAAGCACACTTGACATCAAGTTGGTAGACTATGAAGTTCTTGGATGCAGCATAAGCAAGGAAGATCCTAACTGCCTCAAGTCTTGCAACAGGTGCAAAGACATCAGTATAATCAATTCCTTTCTCCTGGGTGTACCCTTGAACTACTAGTCTTGCCTTGTTCTTGATAATCAAGCCTCTATCATCTTTCTTGAATACCCATTTTGTGCCTATGGGTACTTGACCAGATGGTAGTGGGCAAAGATTCCAGACCTTTTGTCTTCTGAATTGAAGCAGCTCCTCCTGCATCGATTCAACCCAACTACTATCCTTTAAGGCATCTTCTACCTTCTTTGGTTCCATCTGAGACAAGAAGCATGAGTACAAGCAGACATTCCCATGATGAGTTTGTCCTCTTGTTCTCACACCCTCAGAGACATTCCCCATGATGTTCTCAGTTGGATGAGTGTTGTGAATCCTAAGACGAGGAATCACTTCCAGTTGCAGAGATAAGTCTAGGTTAGACATATTCTGATCAGGAACTGGATCACTCTATCCAACTGCTGTTTCTGAGTCATTCAATGAGGACTGATTGAATGATTAAGAAACATCATCAATGGTTGGTTGTGAAGTAGTATTACCAGTTGCCTGTTCCTTCAGAATACTACTTCCTTCAACCTGGTGTTGTAGTGGATTACCTGAAGAACTTTGAGGTTGATAAAGTGATTCACTTGTTGAAGCTTCACTATTTCTGGAGATAGTTACACTGTCAGATCTGTGAATAGTTGAAGCTTATTGCCCTTCAGTTCTTGGAGAATTTGGAAGAGGTCTGGGAAGCTCATATAGTTGACCTGCATCAGCATCAGCATCACCTTGAGCACCTGTTCCAGCTGAAACATTCTCACAAAATGATTTAGAATAGTTTGGAAACAATTCTAAATCAAAGATATACTCAGGTCCATTCCCCCTAACACAAGGAGTGTGCTCATTAACAACTATGTTGGATGACTCCTCAAATTGTTGATTCTTGATATTGTATACTCTATAAGCTTTGGAGCTAGAAGAGTATCCAATAAAGATAGCATCATCTGACTTCTCAGCAAACTTTGCTAAGTTGTCCTTTGTGTTAAGTATGGTACACCTGCAGCCAAAGGACCTTAGAAAGCCAATGAACGGTGGCCTCTTGTTCCATAACTCATAAGGGGTTTTTCCATGGGGCTTCACTACAAGAACCTTGTTCTACACATAACATGCAGTGCTGACTGCCTCTGCCCAGAATGTTAGAGGCAGCTTTGAATCAGCAAACATGGTCCGAGCAGCCTCAATAAGTGTCCTATTCCTCCTCTAAGCAACACCGTTTTGTTGAGGAGTTCTGGGAGCACTATATTGTCTGGCAATCCCTTTTGAGTCACAGAATGAGTCAAGAACGAAGTTCTTAAACTCAGTCCCTTGATCACTTATAATAATCTTAACCTTGTGATCAATTTGATTTTCTATTTTAAGAATAAAAGATTTTAAAGTTTCAGTAGTTTCATCTTTACTTCTTAAAAAGAATACCCATGTAAATCTTGTAAAATCATCAACGATCACAAGGCAGTATGATTTCCTTCCAATGCTCATTATACTTGTGGGACCAAAGAGATCCATGTGCAATAAGTGTAATGGAGTAGTGATAGAGTTAACACATTTGGATTTATGAGATGATCTGTGTTGTTTCCCTTTCAGGCATGCAACACAGTTATCTTTGCAGAAAAATTCCTTTTTAGGCAACCATGTACCAAGTTATTTTTAGCCAATTTATTCATTGTTTTCAAATTTACATGACACATGCGTTTATGCCATAGTGTTGACTCATCACTATCAGCTTTGGAAAGAAAGCATGATACTTCACCCATAGGAGAAGCATTGTTCATATCTAGCTTGTACATATCCCCTTTCCTGGGAGATCTGAGAAGCACCAATTCCGGAGGAATTGTCATCCCTGGTTTGAGGATAATGCACTCATGTTCTGTGAAAAGCATCTGATGCTTCTGGTCACAGAATTGAGAAACACTTAACAGATTGTGTTCAAGCTGTTTGACAAAGTGAACTTTGTCAATGTTTATTCTGCCATTGGATATATTTCCTCTACCAGAAATATATCCTCCGGCCTCACCTCCAAATTGGACAGGCCCTCCATCAAAGTTCTGGAATTGTTGAAGGAGAGATCTGTTCCCTGTCATGTGCCTGGAGCATCCACTATCTACAATCCAGATATTGTTGTTCTTGTCAAATGGATGTCCCTACACATAAGATGAGATGGTTAGTTTTGTTTGGAAGCCCAAGCCTTGCAGGTCTTGGGCTCTTCCAAAGATAGTGACATAATTGAACCAAAAGATATGCAATAGTGACATAATTGACCAAAAGATATGCAATGGGGTTCAATAGAGGTCGTTGTTGAAGAAGAGGTTTGGGCTGCAGCATCTTCCTTGATCTTCCATCCATCCTTTGGTTGATCTTAAGGATGAGCTTGTTGAAGCTTTTGTAGCATGGTCTTCTTCCGAAGCTTCTCTCTTTTCGGAAGAAGCCTTCACCACCTTTTCTTCCGAAGTAGTCTTTTTCTGAGATGGTTTCAAGGGAGCCTTCTTGTTCTTCCGAACCTTAGAAGGTTTGGCTTCCGAAGCCATTTTCCCTTCGGAAGAAGCAGTTTCTTCCGAAAGCAACTTGGCTTCCGAGACCAACTTCCCTTTTTCATCATTTGGACCTTTTGAAGTGGTCCAACTGAGAAACCTTCTCTGACTCCTTTTCTAACATTATTTGCATAATGTGTGCTTGCTGGATTGTAGTAACAATCTTTAGCCATGTGGTTGTGCAGACCACACATTATGCATGCAATGCTAGTCTTCTGGGAACTTGCAGGTTGCTGTTTCTTGGGTTTCTTCTCTTCATCAGCAACTTTCCCTTTCAACTTCTGATCCTTCAGTAGGACAGGAGTGCTGGTACTACACTCCTTTCCTGAATCAGGAATACCTACCACTTGAAATCCGGCAGAAATGAAGACACCCTTTTGCTTAGGGTCAATCTTAAGCTTGGACTCTGAAACCTTCTTGCCAGTCCTTCTAGCAGCTTTAGCTCTGCTTCTTCTTGCCTTAGTGGTCAGGATTTGGTCTTCACAGGTGGAGATGGGTGCATCCTCCTGTTTCTCCCCTGTGGTGGCCACTATTTTTGCTTCATCCTCTAGTTCCAATGGAGAAGGGTCAGCAGTTGGAACCTCTTGCTCTTCAATACCACATCTAGGTAGTCTAATAGACTCATAAGAGTGTGGTGGAGCTATTTCACTGGTTCCCAACCCTTCTTTGTTTTGATAAAACATTTTGGAATGAGAGGTTGATGCAAGAATAGTTTGGAAGCTTTGCTCAGCAATAGCTTGCTTCCTGGCCTGAGCCTCAGCTGTGACTAACTGGGCTTGAACTTCAGAAAGTTTGGAGATCAGATCTTTGATTTGAGTCTTATAGTTAGTCTTTTCATGTTTTAAAAGAGACACAGTTTTCTCTAACTCATCAATTTTCCTTTGATAGTCAGATTCAGCTCTCTTAAAATCAGATTTTAGCACATTTAAAGACTCAACCTCAGATCTGATTTCTGAAATGTAATCCTTATACAGTTTAACTTTAGCAACACAGGCAGCAGTACAAAGATGTTCATATACCTGATCATCATCTGTTCCGGCCATGAGTGCCTGAGCAGGAGTCACACCCTGTACCATGAAGCTCCAGTCAACTTCCTGAGCACACAGCTGCTGTTTCAGTTGACTTCTCTTCATGCTTTGGAGCAGTGGGATCTGTGGAGGCCTGTGGGGTTCCCGGGTTGTTCTTGGGAGCCTTGCATTCCCTAGCAAAGTGACCAAGTTGGTTGCAGTTGTAACACTTTGCTTTGCTCTTGAAGAACTTCTTCGCTCTGTAAGTTAAAAGAGCCATCTGCTGGACAATGTCCATATACTCCACATCATCTGGACTGAAGCACTCAAGATCATCAAAGCAGTATTGAAAATCACCAGAGTGTCCACTTCCAGAGACAAAGGCACAACTATCCTGAAAGGAGTTGTTTGAACCTTTTGAGACTTTGGAGTCTCAGGTAGAGTAATGAAGGGTCCAATATGTGAGTTGTCAGGGTAGCATAGCAACTGATGTTGTGGTTCTATGCTTTCCCTTTCAACCACATGAAGGGCTGAACTCAGTTGGTTATTGGAGTGATCAGAGGAGTTCTGCATATTCATCTCCATCTGAAATGCACTTAGGATACCATACAACTCTGTGAGAGAGAGAGTCTTAAGGTCCGAAGTTCTCTTGATGACAACACAGTAGTGAGTCCATAGTTTAGGAAGAGAAGACATGAACTTCCTAACTATGTCTCTGTTCTCAAGAGCTACTCCAATATCCACCAGAGTATCTACTAGCTCAACATACTTGAAGTATTGTTGAGTCAAGGTCTCACCAGCCTTGAAAGTAAAGTTCTCAAACTGTTGCTTCAAGAGATCTTTCTTGTTCTCTTGGGTTTCCTTGGATCCCTCATACATCAGCTTCAATGCTTCCCATATGTCTTTAGCAGTCTTGCACTTCTTGAAGCGTCTGTAGACGGAGTTGGGGAGAGCAGTTTGGAGAGAAGTCATAGCCCTTTGGTCTAGCTCTATTCTCTTCCTATCTTCCTCTGAGTAATCATCAACATCTTTTGGAATGATGCGATTACTAGTGGCAGATGTAGTGCTTGGTATGAAAGGACCATTGACAATGGAGTCCCACATCCTTGAATCTTGACACTTGATAGAGCCTTCCATCCTGATACACCATGTGTCAAAATCTTCAGGGGTGATCATTAGGGACTTGGTCAAGGTACCGGTTTCCATATCAGCCTTGGAGAGAGTGGCCATTTGAGTGAGTGGATTGTGGTAAGGAGTGAAAAACAGGTTGATTAGGATGGTAAGATCTCATAATCAAGAGCCTGGAGCTCTGATACCAATTGCAGGATCGATTATGGGTGGCTTTTCTCTCAACTCTCTGTGAATCAACACTCAGCAAGCAGTCTTATGAAGAGTTGATCACAATATAACAAGTAACAAGCATTAAGAAAATTTAACACAGCAAGTAATTTTCAAGGTAATTTTATATATTGCTTCTCAACTCAAAGAATTACAAGACACTTGGACTCAAATCGCTTGTCTAAAGAGTTACAGGGAGAAGATATATATAATACTACCTACAGCCGGATATACTTTGATACCAGCTGGACACCTCTAACCTTACATCCATACTACAAGACTCTAGGTGAGGTCTTTCAGACATTTTGCCTGAGAGTTGGTAGTCAGGACATGTCCCTGACTTGCCTTTTGTCACCAACTAAAGTTGGTAACATGTACTAACATAAAAAGGTGAACAGTAGAATAAAGTATGGTCAACAAGATGGCTCTTTAGGAAGATGCCATGCTGTATCAGAGGTCTGCAGCGGACTGTCAGGGACCATACTTTTATCTGCTGGTCATAGCATTGTCTTCCAAGGATAGAGTGCTTCGGAAGTATGACTTCTTCCGAAGGCACTTATACTTCGGAAGACTGCTTCTTCCGAAGCTTGGAGTCTTCTTTGTCTTCGGAAGCAGACTTTGTCTTCAGCTCTTTCATCAGACTTTGTCTTCGGAAGCTCAGACTTTGTCTTCAGCTCTTTCATCAGACTTTGTCGTTGGAAGCTCAGACTTTGTCTTCAGCTCTTTCATCAGACTTTGTCTTTGGAAGCTTTCAGACTTTGTCTTCGGAAGATAGTCTTCAGCTGTTGGCTTCAGCTGTTGTCTTCAGCAGTTGACTTCAGCTTTTGCCTTCAGTAGATATCTTCAGCTGTTGTTCTTCAGACTCTCGGAAGATCTCTTGCTTGGTTTCGGAAGCCCTTCAATGTAGCACCAAAAATGACTATGAAGTGGTTTTGGTTGCACCACCTTATCATGATCCAACAACCCACATGTAGTATGCATCATAGGATTATGTGTGTACTATAATACATGTGAATGTTCTATATGCATTATTTGTTGTGCTATGCACCTTGTCTTACATGTTATTTGTGATGTACCTGTTTTGATTTTTTTTGGTCATTCTAGCATCTGTGTGTGCCTAAGAAACCATTAGGTATGGACGTCCTCTCATTATGCGCCTGACTATTATTTGGTCTGGATTGATATGTGCTATAAGGATTTTTAAAGAACTTAGACTGTTAAGCCAACATTATTATATGCATCTGCCGGTGATACCTATGTTTTGAGTTCAATCGTAGGAGATGAACACGCTAGCTAACATGACACCAACACACAAGAACCACGACGTACTCTGGTGAGATGACTACTTTATTAGATTTCGGACTAAACTAAATGGACTTTTTTTACTGTTCCTTACCTCAGTGAATGCTTTCTTAATCAATTCCTCTGTACAACTTTGATTACTTAACCTTTGCTTAGTGACCATATCCTTGATTCTCCAATCATGGATAACACTCTGTACTTGATATGATGCGTTGACTCTGATAGGAGGAGCTAGGGTGACCATGCAAAGAAAATTACCATTATAGGTGCACACGTAATTGTAATTTGCAGTACATGTGAAATCTAGCAAACCCTTTCATGAGAAAACTTCATAGTTAGTATGAATCTTCCATTCAATATATGGGACATTGGAGTTCATGTTCTTATTATAATCAATGGTGTGGAAACACCTATCTCCTCTATCCTTGCATATGTACAAATCAATCTGGAGTCTTCATGGGAATCATACTTTGACATTTTAGCTCAGTGTCCATGAGTTGTTGCTCCCGCTTTTGTTTCTGTGATCATAAAAATTGACTATGCGTTCAAGATGTACCTGTTTTGAAGAGTTGAAGTAGAGAGGTTAGACTTTCTGTACCTATGTTGCTTTGTTCGGATCAATATTAAGACTTGGGGCATTAGACATTGGATGTTCTAGTTTTAAGCTTGATGGAATAAATGGATGTCATGTAACCAGTTTAAATGTCGTTCTTGGTATACTGTTGGTGTGGTGGGAACGCTGCAGGAAACCCTATATATAAACATCTCCGGTATACTAAGGATGTGCTTGAGCTGGGCTATGTGATGATCCTAGCGGTTTGGAGTTGGAAATGGTGGGACTGATAACGGGGAAGGAAATGACAGTGGAGGTAGGATTGGTTGTACGCACAGGAGGTTCATGACGTGCAAGCAAAGTAGTATGATGGGAAAGTTGGAGCAACAGCCCTGACACATTGCATTGAGAAAATTGGAAAAGATGTAGACATCGAGATCTGTGCTGAGAATCAAAAGGTAAACTGTGTTGCCTGTTCATTGGTGGATGAAGAACTAACATAGTAGAATGCTCAAACACTAGTTTGAGGTATGGAGGTTGTAATGGTCATGACATTGGATGATCTTAAAGGATTGGTAACCAAGGACTACCACCTTGTGGACTAGATGGAAAAGTTAGATCTTGTGTCTTGGAATCATGCAATGGTAAGATTCGGCCATGACACCCACACCTAAGATTCCACAAGTTGGCAAGGTTAGTACCACAACTGTGATGCATAAGTCAAATAAAGTTGAGAGGGCATCAGAGGCTTGGTTCCATAGTCATGGAATGATGGCCAATGCTGCATCCTCGACCGTTTAGAGTGCAAAACTAGAGACATGTACTTTGGCCGTCGAGATGGTTCCAACTAGAGATTCGAGAAAGCTAGTGAGATGAAGAAGGATGTCAGGAATCGAGTAAGATAGATGGTGTTTTGACTTGGAAGTTTTGACATAGTCACGGGGATGAACTGGTAATTAGGGAATAGGGTCAGGATTATCTCCTATGAGAAGACTACTCGCATGCCGTTATAGAACGGTGACAAACTAGACATATATGGAAAGATATTATAAGAGTACAAGATGCAGATCATGAGCATGAAGGTGGAGGAATAAGAGAAAGACGACATACCTGTCATGTGAGAATTTCAGGAAGTGTTCAAGAAGAATTTGGCTTGATTGCCTCGTTCACAACGAATGGACTTTCAGATTGACTTAGTACTAAACGTGATGCATGTTGTTTGGACACCTTATCACTTAGCACCTTAGAAGGTGAAAATTTTACCTAATCAACTTCAGGAGTTGTAGATAAGGGTTTCTATAACCCGGTCACTCTCTAAGGGGCTGCCAAGTCAAAAATCATTTTTTCATAACGAGCCCGCTGAATGTCTTTCTGTAAAGTTAGTAACAATTCCTAGTGCTTTGTGTCAAGAAGAAGGATAGATCCTTCGACGTGCTTGGACTCTTAAAAGCTGAATAAGTTAATGGTAAGGAATTGTTATCCTTTGTCGAGGGTAAACAACCTATTCGATCAGCTGCAAGTATCGACATACCTTTGAGAATATTGAACTCCATTCGGGAATCATCAATTTAGAGTACATGAGGAGCATATACCGAAGAAATAATTTAGAGCTCGTTACAGAGATCATGAGTTAACAGTTATGTATATTTGGGCTACAAAGGCACCCTCATGAGTAAACAGTTATGTATTTTGGGGCTATAAAGGCACCTACTGTTTATGGAACTGAGGATTCGGATGTGTGAGTCATGTCTGAATGATTTGGTCATAGTGTTTATTGAAGATATTCTAACATATTTGATGACAGGGAGGATCATGAGAAACAGGGTGTGAAGTGTGACATCTATACTGACAACAAGAGTTTTCAACATATTTTTCATCAAAAAGGATTGAACATGAGACTGAGACATAGGATTGAGTTGTTCAATGACCACAACCTTGAAATCTGATGCCTCCCGGGAAGGGAAAATGTGGGTTCCAATATGTTAGCCGAAAGAAAAGGGTTCAAATCGATGTGCGAAAAGGCATTGAGGAGGACGGTTCATTTAGGTATCCAATCCCACATCGATTGTTGGACCAAAAGAACCAATGAGCCAGATAAGAAAAACTTTTAAGTCCCACAGACATCACAACAACTACTGAAGACTTCATCAGCTGATGTACAAAGACTGAAGATATCAGCTGATGTACAACAACTGAAGACATCAGCTGATGTACAAAGACTGAAGACATCAGCTGATGTATAACAACTGAAAACATCAGCTGATGTACAAAGACTGAAGACATCAACTAAAGTACAAAGACTGAAGACAACAACTGAAGACATCAGCTGACGACATCAGCTGATGACAACAGCTGAAGTTCAAGTCTGAAGTTCAAGTACTGAAGACTTCAGAGGTTGTCATAATAGCTGAAGAAGTATTCTTCAGTTGTTGTGATGGTTTTCCTTTTCAGTAGTTTCCTTTCAGTTGTTTCCTTTCAGTAGTTTTCTTTTCAGTTTCAATACTCTTTAAAACGTCTGAAGAGCATGTTCTTCAGATGTTGTAGTTTTAGTAGTTTCTTTTCAGTAGTTGTAATAGTTTACACTTGTCTTTTGTAAGAAGATGTCAGCTGTTAGACATCTTCAGTAGTTTAGTCTACCTTTAGTAGTTTGTTATAATAACGGTTAGATGTCACTGTCAAGTGACATCAGCTGACGTCATCTTTCCTATAAAAGGAAAGATGACCTAATTGTAAAGGTGCCAAAGCGCGTGTTGAATGAATATATATCTTTTGGCAGAATTCTCTCTTTCTCTCTATAACCATACAGTTTCATTGACACATCTTGTGTGTTCTTGTTATAATTTGTTCTAATTCGTACGCTATTCCGCTGCAAATCCAATCTAATTGATCAAACTAGATGCTTAGATCCTTTCAAATGGTATCAGAGCTGGTTAATCATTGATCGATTTAACAATTGATCATTGAAACTACTCTTTAGAAATCTACGTTTGATCAAATTAGCAAATTTGCAAGAATCGTTTATAGATATTGAGTTTCTGTTGCTTGTGGTCATTCAATTTGAGGTTCTAAGTGGTTTTGAGCTAGATTTACTGAAATTACTTTGATTTCGCTTGAATTTGTTCAATGGCGACACCAACAAATGATCCTCACAATACTGGCTCCTCAACAAAGCCTCCGGTGCTTGTTAGGAGTGAGTATAACATATGGCAACGACGTATGCTCCATCACTTGTCTATCCACAGCGCAGGTTGTTGGAAATCTGTGGTGCATGGACCATACAAGCCTTTGGGGAGTACTCCGGAAACAAATGAGAGGGTTCCGAAGAAACCTGATCAGTATTCGGATGAAGATCTAAAGATGTTCGAAATTGATGCTAAAGCCCATGGAATTCTGGCCATGGCACTGCCAAATGAAATCTATTAAGGGCTTATGCATCATGAAACTGCTCATGACCTCTGGGTTGCTTTGAAAGAACAATTTGGAGGAACCGATGAGGTCTTAGCAAATACTAGGGAAATACTTGCCCAACAATATGAGACATTCTCTCATAGGAAGGGTGAGACTCTGACTCAACAGTTTAAGCGATTCTCATGTTTGATTTCTGAGCTGAAAATGGTTAAACAAGAGTATTCAAACAGCCAGATGAATAAACGATTCCTCAGATCTCTTCCTGAGAGATGGGACACATACACTATTGTCCTACACTCTAGTGCAAATCTGAGCACTCTATCTCTCACCCAACTTCATGGGAAACTGCTGACATTTGAAAGAGAGATAGAACAGAAAAGGAAGTTGTCCTCATCTGGAAAGCTCACTGATGACTTTGTATGAGGCAATACTGCACTGATAGGTCAGGAGTCAGAGTATGCTACATCAGAAAGTGACTATGATAAGCATATTGATTTCTCTACTAATGTAGAACATGCTTTTGTTGGTGTGGATGGTAGTTCAGGTGGCAGTAGTGATAACTGGTGCTTTTTGATGGAAGATTTGAAGGGCATTCCAGATGATGATCTGGAAAGTTGGATATTTTGAGCCAAATGGCAATGATCAATATCAGATCTCAAAAGTTCTACAAAAGAACTGGGAGGAAATTCCCTGGTCTCTCTGGTAAAACCAAAGTTGGTTTTGACAAGAGCAAGTTGAGGTGTCACAAGTGCCATAGGCTTGGACACTTTGCTAGAGAGTGTAGATCATCTGGATCTAACTCACCTGCACCCTTTGTGACCTTCCCAAGCAATAGCTCACAAAACAAAGGGCAACATTCCACCAGTTTTGGTCATCCATCACAAGCTCAGTCATCACATGCATATTTTGTTCCTCAAAGTCATATGCCATATCCTTACTCCTGTTATTACATGCCTCAGCCAAACCAAGTTCAAGAACCCATTGCTCAACAACCACATGCCTTTCCTGAGCCTCAACCATCATAATCTCATCAACAATCTCAACCTCAACAACACAGCTTTTTCACCCCAGGAGTTGTTGACTGGAGCAGTTTACCAGATGATATGTCTGGTCATGAACAACTGTTTCCTGGTGTTGGTCAACATGGTGGTGAAAATCCCTTTGGAAACCTTGCTCTCATGGCCCTGGAGTCTGCTGATGGTTCATCTTCAAATGCTTCATCACAGGTATCACAGGTATCTTCAGAGGCCAAAGCCAAGTTATGTTCTGAATCATGCATAGCCATATTTGCATCCATTAGAGATGCAAATGTAGCTTTAATTAATAAAAATATTAAGATAGAGAACATAATTTCCAAAAGAAAAGCTAAGTTTGAGTTTGTGCTAAAGGAAAAGAATGATGAGATTTATAAATTAAAATGTTAAATCACTGATGATAAGGCTAAGGAAGTGGTACTTTTAGAGAAGTATAAGGACCTCAAAGAAACACTTGCAACTACCCAAGTAGAGTGTGAACGCTAGGTAACCTCTTGCAAGGGTTTTGAAATGCTTCTCAGCAAGCAATCAGCTTCAAATGTGAAGTTTGGAATTACTTATAATCACACTGCTCCTCCTACAGATTTTACTCCCAAGGTAGAAGTAGAATTTGAAGGAGAAAGCAATAACCAATCCACCTCATCATGTGATTCATCTTCTGATCAAGCACCAAAGTCAGAGGATGAAGTCAGCATTCATTCCTTACAATACCAATTAGCTAATGCTAAAACAGCTGATGGTTTAAATGCTGACAGTCACATGATCAAAGAGTTGATCACTTCAGGTGTTGTCTCACAAAGTACTGAAAGTACTGAAGCACAAGTTACAAAACCTGAAGAACAATCCCAAACTACTGCAAGTACTGAAGGGAAGAAAACTGCAAGTAGAAAGGGTTTGAAAACTACTGAAGAAGATATCAGGAAAGCAAGTACTGAAAGGAAGAAAACTGCAAGTATTGATAGAAAACAGCTGAAGAACAAATCTTCAGTAGTTTCATCTTCTTCAGTAGATGATCAACTAAAGATGAAGAAGAAGCCATGTGAAATATGTGGCTTATTCAATCATCTTACTCATGATTGCTGGTATAGAAAGGGTTCCAAACTCAATCAAAATCAGAACATTAAAAAGAAGATTAATAAAATGAAAGATGAGTTTGAAACCAAGTTTGTACCAGCAACATCTCAACCTGAAACCCCAAAGTCCTTAAAGAAATCCAAAAAGAAGGAAGGGGTTCATCAGGCAACAGCTGAGGTTGCTCAAAGGAAGATGGTGCAACACAGGAACCCATCACAGCCAAGAGCTGATGTGTCTGATGAGCTGAAAGCTTTAGGAAACAATCAGACACAACTTGTCATGATAGTTCAACATCTATTAGGGAGAGTCAACCAATTAGATGCTCCTATGCTGAAACCACAGAAAAGGAAAACCAAGCCAAAGGAATCCTTTTCTACACCATCTCCACCACCTCAGACTGTCAATCATAACAACCCAGTTAGTACTAAATCTGTTGATGAGAACAGAACCAAAACCAAAAAGGTTTGGGTCTAAAAAACTAACTGATTTGTTGTGATGATTGCAGGATTCTTCAGCATGCCAAAGAAGCATCTGGTATGTAAACAGTGGAGGATCCATGCATATGACAGGGAGCAGCTCTCTTCTTAATGACTACTCTCAAGGAAAGAAGGGGTTTGTCTCTTTTGGCAATGATGCAAAAGGTTACATCATCGGCAAAGGATTTGTTCCCAATGGAGAAATAAGGTTTGATGATGTCAACCATGTGGAGAATCTCAAGTACAACCTCTTGAGTGTCAGTCAAATGTGTGATAAAGGCCATGTGGCACTTTCACCAGCAAGAACTGCAGGATTCTGTCATCCAAAGTTCTAAGTTTGATTGACAAGGTGTTGGATGAACATACTCTCCTGAAGGCCAACAGGACAGGAAGAGTATATGCCTTAGATCTTTCAAAGAAATTTAAGTAAAAGGCCATCCTTGCCTATTCTCAAAGGCTTCTTCTCAGGAATCTGAACTGTGACATAGAAGGCTTGGTCATATGAATCTAAAAAACATGAACCAGCTGATTCATCATGGTTTAGTTAGAGGGTTACCTATGAAGGAGTTCAAATGTGATAACAACTGCACTGTATGCTTAAAAGGGAAGCAACACAAAGTATCATTCCCTCCAATAGAAGAGCCAAAGTCCACTGCCTACTTGCAATTATTGCATATGGATCTTTTTGGCCCTGTCAAAGTGATGAGCATGGCAAAGAAGAAATACTGTCTGGTAATTGTGGAGGATTACTCCAGATTTGTATGGACTTTCTTCTTGCACTCTAAAGATGAAGCTGCATAAGCTATTATGAACTTTGTGTTGTATGCTAAGAAATAATATTCCCTTCCAGTCAAGTGTGTAAGGAGTGACAATGGCACATAATTTAAAAATCACACACTTGATGAATTCTACTTGTCAAAGGGAATCAAGCGGCAGTTTAGCATTCCAAGAACTCCTGAGCAAAATGGAGTAGTGGAGAGAAAGAACAAGACACTGGTTAAAGCTGCCAGGTCAATGTTGGCTGATTCAGGGTTGCCATTGACATTTTGGGCTGAATCTATCAACAGGGCTTACTATGTGCAAAATAGAGTATTAGTGAATCAGAGGTTGATGAAGACTCCTTATGAAGTGCTACATCATTTGGCCCCCTTAATTTCATTCTTTAGAGCATTTGGGTGTCCCTGCTATATTCTCAACACAAAGAATCCACTCCAGAAGTTTGAATCAAAGGTGGATGCAGGGTACTTTGTTGGTTATTCATCTACTTGCAAGGCATACAGAGTTTTCAACTGCAAAACAAAGATGGTTGAAGAGACTTTGCATATGAAATTTAATGAATCTCCAAAGGACAAGATTCCACAAAACCCTGTGGAGTTATTTGATCTGGACATACTGCAATATGTTCCTTATCAGTCTCCAGCTGTTGTTCCTGTCAATAGTTCTCCACCTGGTGGTACTGATGATGATGCTAACAGTACTCACCTTTTCAGGTTTAGTGATCAACTGCCTGAGTCATCTAAACCTAATGCTCCTGTAACCTCAACAGCTCCATCCACAACAAATGCTGATGAGATTTCTGAATCATCTACTTCATTTGACTTGTCATCTCCTATATGGTTTCAAGAATCTCCATCAACATCTGCTGCTGAATCTCCTACAAACACTTGCACAGACCTCATTGTTTATCAAGAGCTGAAGGATCACCCAATGTCTCAAATCATTGGTGATATCAATGCTGGAGTATCAACCAGAAGTCAATTGTCCAATTTCTGCTTTATGCTCTCTTCATCAGTCAGCAAAAGCCAAAGAACTATCATGTTGCATTAAGAGACAATGGATGGGTTGAAACAATGCAGCTTGAGCTTTATCAGTTCAAAAAGAAGCAAGTGTGGGAGCTTGTTCCTTTACCCCAAGGTAAGTATGCAATTGGCACTAAATGGGTGTTTAGGAATAAAACAGATAAAAAGGGCCAAATTGTTAAGAACAAGGCCAGACTGTTCGTACAGGGGTTTGCACAAGAAGATGATATTGATTATGATGAAACCTTTGCCCCTGTAGCCAGACTGGAGGCAATTAGATTGTTCTTAGCTTATGCTGCTTTTCATAATTTTAAAGTTTTTCAAATGGATGTCAAAAGTGCATTTTTATATGGTAAAATAAAAGAAGAGGTTTATGTGTGTCAACCACCAGGTTTTGAGGATAATAAACATCCAGATTGGGTGTATAAGCTTGATAAGGCTCTATATGGGTTGAAACAAGCTCCTAGAGCCTGGTATGAAACATTGTCTAACTTTCTTCTTCAAAATAATTTCACTAGAGGCTCCATAGATAAAACTTTATTCATTAAGAAAGTAGGGCAGCATAAGCTACTTGTTCAAATTTATGTTGATGATATTATTTTTGCATCCTCTGATCCACAGTTGTGTATGAATTTACAAAGTTAATGCAAAAGAAGTTTGAAATGAGTGCCATGGGAGAATTACAGTTCTTTCTGGGTTTGCAAATCAAACAAAGGACTGATGGAACCTTCATTCATCAGTCCAAATATACAAAAGATCTTTTGAATAAGTTTGATTTACAAAACTGTAAGCCCTGTTCTACTCCCATGAGCAGCACCACACAACTGGATGTTGATCAGAAAGGTAAAGCGGTTGATGAAACCCTTTACAGATGTATGATTAGGTCCTTGATGTACCTTATAGCTTCTAGACCAGACATTATGTTTGCAACATGTGTCTGTGCTAGATTTCAGGCTGCACCTAAAGAATCCATTTGCTTGCAGTCAAAAGGATCTTTAGATACTTGCAAGGTACTCAATCTCCAGGACTTTGGTATTCTACTGGGCATTCTTGCAAATTAGTTGCTTTCTCAGATAGTGACTATGCAGGGTGCAAAGTCTCCAGAAAATCCACTTCTTGTGGATGCCAATTTCTACATAATTGTTTAGTTTCTTGGCTGAGTAAGAAACAAACTTCAATTGCTACATCAACTGCTGAAGCAGAGTACATTGCTGCTGCAAGTTGTACATCTCAGGTACTCTGGCTTCAGAATCAATTATTGGATTATGGCATTACAGAGACTAAGACACCATTACTCATGGACAGTGCTTCAGCTCTTTGTATTGTTAAGAATCCAGTCCTTCATTTTAGGACCAAACATATTGAGATCAAACATCATTTTATTAGGGATTGTTATGAAAAAGGCCTGATTGATCCAAAGTTTGTTCCTAGTGCTGATGAGCTTGCGGATATCTTTACTAAGCCTTTAGACAGTGCAACTTTTCAAAATCTGGTACTAAGGCTTGGTATGCTGTAGCTGGAATAATTGACTAATACTGATGCTCTTAGGTCACAAGTACTGATGAGCATTAGTATACAAAAGTCAAAAATAAGTACTGATGAGTTATTTTGTCTTTAGTATTTTCATATCTACTGATGTGTTCTAACTACTGAAGGCTAAAATACTTCAAAGTACTGAAGTACATTATTATTGGAAAGAATTGATGAAGTTACAACTACTGATGTGGTTATAACTACTCATGTTTATTTCTACCAAATAAGTACTGAAGAACAAATTTTGTCTACAAGTACAGATGTGTGATCTTACACATAAGTACTGAAGACCACATTTGTCAACAAGCTCTGAAGAATAAATATTCAGAAGAGCTTATGACCAATGAAACGTTTGAAAAATCAGACAAAGTGTGATGAGTAGGTGTTGAGGTCAGAATGAAACAACTGAATTGATGACAACAGTTGATGAGTAACTTTACTCTTGAGCTGATTCAAACAACTGATGTTTCATTTCAAAACAACTGAAGGATAAAGCCATGTCTTCAATAGTTTACAACTACTGATAACTAACACCAAGTCCTTAGTTGTTTACAACCTCTGAAGGACAAAACCATGTCTTCAGTAGTTTCAACTACTGATGACTAACACCAAGTCCTCAGACGTTTATAACAACTGAAGCCAAAACCATGTCTTTAGTAGTTTATAACTACTGATGACTAATACCAAGTCTTTAGTTGTTTACAACCTCTGAAGGTTAAACCCATGTCATCAGTCGTTTAAAAAAACTGATGACTAACACCAAAATCTTCAGTCATTTTCTTTCAGCCGTTTCATATCCATACCCTATAAATATCTAACCCTAACTTCAGAGTTTTTCATTATCTCACAAACCTAACGTTTAAAAACTCTGAAACCTCTCTCCTCACATTAATGGCGACCATGCAGCTCAAACCAAGATACAACGGTGTTGCCTATCTTACCAAATCACCCTTTGGACCAAGTTTGATAATGCCATTGATCTAATGGTCCATTCTCCATACAAAACAGCCTTTCTCCTTAATCCGATTATCTATGCCGAATCTCTAAACCAGTTTTGGACGAATGTCACCCTTACCACTGGGGAGAATGACATCAAGGTCTCTCTCCAGTCGTTCGTCAACAACCAAAAGGTGGTCATCACTTCTGCGATCATTCGCCAAACCCTAAATTTGAATGATGCCACCTTCATCACTGAGTATCCAAAAGGCACAACCGATCTATCTTTTCCCCACCATGGATACCAGGGTGACCTTATTGCTTCTACCATCCTCAAGAAGCACTTCCATGATGCTGAACGATTGATCTTTCACATGGTCAATGTCTGTCTTGCCCCTAAAACTTCTTTATGGGATCAAATGTCATCCAGGTGGCAACAGGTATTGTATTCCATCCTAGAGAAACAAAATTTAAATATTTCTGAAATAATATTTTTAGAACTTAAAGATATGGCTGTGAAACCTTTGGCTAACCGATGGATATTATATCCAAGGTTCATCATGGCCGTCATTGAAAACCAGCTTCAAGCTGAGGGACTTGTTGGCCTTGGAGTCCCTGCTCCGGCAGTATTGCCTGAGGTATACTCCAGGCACAACTCAGACCAACACCTCAAACAAGCTGTCAAGCTGCTAAAACCCAAGCAGCGGGAACCCACAGCCTCCACCTCCAAATCCAAAGTCCCCACCAAACCTAAAACCAAAAAGCCCAAAAAGGCTACTCAGGGAGTTGAGTCCCATGAGGATGCCCCTGCACAACAAAGGCAGGAAGTAGCTACTGGTATTAATCCCCCAGTAGTTACAAGGACTCTACCAACCTTAACCGCTCAAGCATCCTCTCAACAGTAGCCTGAAGCAACCACTTCCGGGGTAGCCACATCTCTAGAACCTTTCTCACTTGAGAAGGTTACCATTGAAGTGCACCACTCTCCCAAGTGCAAACCGATTCACCCCAATCTCCCACTGCAACCACCCCAAAAAGCCCCACGTTTATCATAGCAGAAGTGCTAACTCAGCTCAACACTCCACCCTCTCCCCAAGAACCTATCACAACTATCAAAACCCCAACCAATGAGAGGGAGGAACCAAGTGTTGCTGAGAACCCCCAGCACAGGGATTATATTCTATCTTCTAGTATGGCAAAAGAGATAAGAACATTTGGTGAGGCTGCCACTCTTCCTGATTCAGCGCATGAACAGGATGCAGCTGGTAACATCTCTAAGTCCTCACCAGAGGCAACTGCCGATGAAGGATCCTCTCCTAAGGCAGGAAGTACCTAGTACCAAGACAAAGGGGCACATGTGATTATTGAGCCACACTCAGCACATGTACATCCTGATCTAATTAGGAGGTCAGGTGATTTAGCTGACACTGATGATGACCTGGGCTTCTTTTATGATTTTCTAGCCCAGAACACTATTCTTGAGGATGAGGTGAGTAGACTCAAAGAGCTACTTGCCAAAATGACTCAAGAATCAAGTCCATCTGCCACCATTCACCACAGAGGGCACATTCCTCTGAAGGTCTCCCAAACACAAAGCCACTCCCAAAATCTCAGCCACCAGCACCCTGCTTCCAGCACTATTTCTCAGGGACAGAACCCCCTGAGTAAATGGTTGCTTTCTTTCAAATTCCCTGCCTCTCATCACACCCATTATCACTGACATAGTGACTAAAACCCTTGATGAGAGGCTTGGCTCAAACATACAAACCCTGGTGGATGATGCTGTGACTAAAAGGCTTTATGACAGTCAAACCCCTGCAACCAATGCAACCAAAAAGGGGGAGACTCAGTCAGTGAAAGCAATCAAGAGAAAGAGAATGGAGGAAGAGAAAGAGAAAGAGGTAGAGAAGGAGGTAGAAATGGAGAGGGAGATGGTAGAGGAGACTGGGAAAGAGAAGAAGAGTGAGAAGGGAAAAGAAAAGGAAAAAGTGACTGAAAGTGAAAAAGACTTTCATGTCACATATAAAAAGAAGAAGGGTGGAGAAAAGGAGAAGGAGAAGGACCTAGCAGTCCTAGTCAAGAAAGCTGATGCCCAACACAGCAGGTCAATGGATAAAATCATTGATCAGCTGTTTAGACAAGGCTTTGACACTACTGAGCTAGATACTGAGATAAGGAAGTTGGAAGTACAAGAGATTGAAAGCCGATGGTCTGGTCATAGTGAACAAGAAAAGGAGAGATTAGAAGCTATGGGCAGATTCATTTCGAAGTATCTAGGGAGATCAGTCCTGGAAGTCAAATCATGGTCCAGGGACAACATCTTGGCAATAACCACCAAGATTGTTCGTCTGAGGCATTCACCAAGGGGCTGATCATAGAAGCCCTAAGTGAAGCTGGTGCTGGGAACAGGACTGAATTAGCCAAGCACACCAAAGCCTCACTTACATCCAAATTGCTAGAACAGCCTACCCAATCTCCCACACCAAAACAATCCACATCACAACCCACAAAACCAACTCCCTTACCCACAAAACCAATAGCCGATGATGCACCCCAGAAGAGGAAGAGAAGGGTGTTGAGGCTTGAAGAAGAAGAAGAAGATAATGATGATGAAGATGAGGACAGGCTGCCAATTTCAGCTGTCATTCCATTGCCGAAGGCCAAAAGTCACCCTTCAACAATTACTCCTGAGATCCAAAGACAAATTGTTAAAGTGAAGCTAGAAGAAGAAGAGCTTCACAAACAGCATGACGAGGAATTGTTGAAGAGGGTTGACAAAGCTTATGCTGCCACTTCATCAATCATAGACATGAAGAATCATGCTCAGAGATTATACACTCTCAGACAAACATTTTAATATCAAAAAGAGAGAGTGAGGATTTGGCCTGATCCCAGGGTGTCTTATAGGATTCATAAGAAAGACATTCCACAGAGATACAAGGGCCAAGTAAAGAAGATCGTAGATGAAGTGATCACACTAGCCATTGTAATATCACCCTGGGAGATCCTTGATGACTTCATGAAAGCCTATAAAGCTAATCTGCCCCCACAAAAGATGCTGGAGAATAGAGTAGTTAAAAAGGGGTTAGTATATAAGAGGCTTGAGGAAGTCAGGAAGAATGAGCTCTAGTTGTTTCTAGAGGGTAATCACCCTGATGAATTTGCTTACAGAGTAATAACAACTGTGGAGCTCAGAAATAGGAAACAGGTCAAATACCTCTCTGAGTATTATGGGCCGGAGTCCCTCTTTGAGGGAGAAGCAGAAGAGCTCACCATAGAGGAACAAATAGTCTTCCTTGAGGCCTACACAAGAGAGTCTTATAGACTCTTAGTTAGGAAGTAGGTTTCATGGATGGGGTAACAGCTCTGTGTCCATTTCCCCAAGACAGAGTTCCCATCCAACCTTTGATAATCATACTTTTTGAAACCTCTTCCCAGGCCTGTGCTGATATGGGTCATTTCTGAGCTGATCCAGAAGAAAAAGACCAATCTTTCTGCCAAATAAGTGGAACAATCAAATAAGCTTAAAGGTTTTGGCTGCATTGGTTCAGGGGGAGTTTGTTGGACCAAAAGAACCAATGAGCCAGATCAGAAAAACCTTTAAGTCCCATAAACATCACAACAACTGCTAAAGACTTCATACGCTGATGGTGACAACAACTGAAGACTTCATCAGCTGAAGTATAAAGACTGAAGACATCAGCTGATGTACAACAACTGAAGACATCAGCTGATGTACAAAGACTAAAGACATCAGCTGATGTACAACAACTGAAGACATCAGCTGATGTACAAAGACTGAAGACATCAGCTGAAGTACAAAGACTGAAGACAACAACAGAAGACATCATCTGAAGACATCAGCTGATGACAACAGCTGAAGTTCAAGTCTGAAGTTCAAGTACTGAAGACTTCAGAGGTTGTCACAACAGCTGACGAAGTATTCTTCAGTTGTTGTGATGGTTTTCCTTTTCAGTAGTTTCCTTTTAGTTATTTCCTTTCAGTAGTTTTCTTTTCAGTTTCAGTACTTTGTAAACGTCTGAAGAGCATGTTCTTCAGACGTTGTAGTTTCAGTAGTTTCTTTTCAGTAGTTGTAATAGTTTACACTTGTCTTTTGTAAGAAGATGTCAGCTGTTAGACATCTTCAGTAGTTTAGTCTACCTTCAGTAGTTTATTGTAATAACGGTTAGATGTCACTGTCAAATGACATCAGCTGACGTCATCTTTCCTATAAAAAGAAAGATGACCTAATTGTAAAGGTGCCGAAGCGTGTGTTGAAAGAATATATATCTTTTGGCAGAAATTCTCTCTCTATCTATAACCATACTGTTTCATTGATACATCTTGTGTGTTCTTGTTATAATTTGTTCTAATTCGTATGCTATTCTGCTGCAAATCCAATCTAATTGATCAACCTAGATGTTTAGATCCTTTCATCGATTTTACTCAAGTTAAGTCAACGAGGGACCACATGTGAAGGATAAGGCTCTGAGAAGTCTAGACAAACAGTTTGTACAAAAGAAAGATGGAGGATTGTACTTTATAAAGCGAATTTTGGTTTTATTTATTGGAATGTGTAGGCGTTGGTGGTGGACGAAGCACACAAGTTTACGTATTTTGTTCATCCTGGTGCAAGGGAGAGGTGCCATGATTGTAAGACATGTATTGGTGCAGGATCGCTTTTATGAATAAAACTTGGTTTTTCTCTCCAACTCACTTATACTACACTCAGATTAGATGAAACAGAGTCTTTTCTAAGAGCTGATAATAATATACTAAGTAACAAAGACCACAAAGATATAATTTTCAAGGTACTTGTATATATTACTTCTCAACTTAAAGTGTTACAAGACTCTTACAAGCTTATCCTTATGAGTTACAATGAAAAACTATATATACTACTACCTACATCCGGTTATACTTTGATACCAGTAGGAACCTATGACTAAAGCATATACTACAATGCTAGGGATAAGGTATCTTAGATAAAGTGTTATCTAAGATATGGTAGTCATGACATGTCCATGACTTACCTTTTGTTACTTACTAAAGTTAGTAACTGTACTAACTAATAAAGGTGAACAGTGGAATAAAGTATGGTCAACTACATGGCTTTTGAGAAAATGCCATGTAGTATATTAGAGGTCTGCAGCAGAGTGTCAGGAGGACCATATTTATGTCCACTGGTTCATAGTACTATCTTTTGAAGGTTAGTTGGCTGTGGAAGAACAAGTTCTTCCGAAGCCACCTATACTTTGGAAGAGATTACTTCTTCTGAGGCTTGAGAACTTCTTCTTTTCTTCATAGTTCGGAAGTTGTCTTCTGATCTTTTCTTCTAAGACTTGATCTTCAGAAGTGAATACTTTGTCTCAAGAAGAAGGGTGTCTCTTCGGAAGTTGATATTACACTTTCCTCGGAAGAACTCTTTTTCCCTCGGAAGTTCCTCACTTAGCTTCGGAAGTGCTTTATTAGATGCACCAAAATAGTCTAAGTGATTTGGTTTTGGTTGCACCAGCCTTCTTCTTGATCCAACAGACTCCCCCTAGGCTGATGCTACCAAAACTTCACTTGTTCCTGCCTCTCAAAACTTTCAGCACCAGGGAAAGCAAATACTTATCAGTGTCTTTGTTCTTCCCAGAAGTGGTGCTGAGAAGCTTGTACAAATCTTTCATGGACAGGAGATCTAGTCTGTCTCCTTGAATGATATGCACCTTCTGTTGTGTCCCTTTGAAGAGAGTTAGTTGATGGGAACTATAGTCATAGTCCCATATAACTATTGGTTCCAATTCAGGCCCTTCCATCATCTGTAGAAACTCTTTTCCTGTGATGGTTGACCTCTCCTTGGCTTCCTTCTCTCTCAGCTTTAGCTCCTCTTCAATTTTTTCTTTTACTGTTAGCTCAGCTATACGAAGGCTGCTTAAATGATTTCTGATATGAGCAACAACATCGGAGCCGAAGGGATTGGAGAATGGTTTCTCTACTAATTCAGCAATGTCGAATCTGCTGGAATGTAGCAGAGAGGAGGCATTCAGCCTATTGCTCTCTCCATTCTCTCTTTCCACAACAAAGTTGTGAGAGGCTTCATCGAACCTCCACGGGATGATTTTCTTTCTAGCCACGAGGGGTTGACTAGTATTTTATTTCCCTCCCCTTGTATCCAGTAGAGTCACCAGCTTTCTTCTTAATTTCTTCTCTTCATTGTTTAATGAATCAGAGTTAAGACCGAGAAGTATAGAAGCTTGGTCCAGTGTTTTTGTACGCATATCAAGGAATTGATCTCTAGTGAGGGAACATGAAGATCCATCAACATAAGTCAGTTTGACAGAGTCTCCCTCATAAGAGATGTCACTCAGGGTGAGCAGTTGATGAGCTTCGTCTTGATTGCCTTAAACTCTTCTAAAGAGAGATGTTTAGAAAGTTGAGGGGATGGTTTGGAGGTTTGTTGTGTAGGATGTGGTGTTGTGGTTCTTGTGAGTGTTTTGGGTTAGAGGACAGGTAGTTTGGGTGGTTGTGGTAATGAAGCTGATATGGGTACTGGTGTAGGCTCAGGTGTGTAGGGTTCAGGTTTGATGATGACAGGTAAGGGAATTGGTTCAGGTTGAGGTTCAGTGGTTCATTTGAAGGTCGTCCCCTGTACCCTTCTATACATCTCCTTTCTTTTTCCCATACGAATGTCACCTGACAATTCGTTGGAGTGTCTTTATAGACATAGGTCCCACCTGCCTGACAGAGAAGCCATGAGCCCGGAGATAGTCTTTCATCCAGACTTTTCAACTATCTTCTTGGCAGCAGTGACCCTATCTTCTTCTTCTTTCTTCTTCCTCTCCTTCAATCTTTCTCTTACGGCTTTCTTTCTCTCTTTCTCTATTTGATCCTGCTCTTTGTTGAGGAACCATAGGATTGTATCATTATCATGTGGAGATAGCTCTTGAAGAGAGAAACCTCTAAAGGTTAGGAAAAATATCCTTTCCCTCCGGAGCTGCAGTTTAGCTTCCCTCTGTTTTCTTTCTCTTTCTTCCTCTAAGGCCAACCATGCTGCTTCTTTCTTTTGTTCAATCCGCAGTCTGGTTGCCTTCTCTAAGTCTACTAACTCCTCTAATGGTAGCAGGAGTATGTCTTCATTAGCAGCTCCAAGCATTATGAGCTTGTCAATAATCTCTTCTCTCCTTTTGATATTGACTTCCTCCTGATTGGCTGCAGCTGCGTTAGAGCTAGCAGCTAGCAACTTCTCAGTTGGAAGACTACCTTTTCTTCTAAGTTTTTCAATCTTCTCATCCGCCTCAAGCTCTTCCATAGTCATTTTATTCTTTCCTTTATCAACTTTGGAAGTTCTTTACTTTGCTAGTTCTTGGATGGAGGGTTCAGATTGAGATGGAGGTAGTGAAGTTGTTTGAGCTAAGGGTTGGTTGGGAAGGTCCTCACTATTCACCTCAGATGTAAGCTCAAGAATTACATCTGTGATGATTATATCCTTGGATAAAGAAAACAGTCCTTCCACAACTTCAATCTCAGCTTCGGAAGATTCAGATTGTTCTTTCGAGGCTTTGACTTCAGCTTTGAAGTTTGAGGGAGTGCACTATCTGTCCCAACTGTTTCACTTGCTGGGCCATCAGTCCACATTTCCCCTTTGAATTCAATCTCAGTTTCCATTTTGACCTTAGTTGACCAACTTCTTCCACAGTGGTAGAAGGTGCACTTAGCCTCTGCAGCTCTTCAGCTCCGAAGTATATCATAGCCATATCAGGAATAGGCTGCTTTAGATAAGATCTCATTAGAAATTGGGAAAAGAGTCTATAGAGTTCTTTGAGCATCATTTGGTGTATTTGCAGTATGACTTGAGAAGGCTCACAAAAGAGAGTTGTAGTGAGAGCCGAAGAAGTTGATGTTTGGCTCTGTGGTTCCTTAACACCCTCCTCCTTTTTGGTAGCATCATCTTAAGAGCTAGATGAGCTAGAGGAAGAGCTCAAGGAGACCTGAATAGGTACGTGCCTAACAGATCTCTCAATCTGTTGCTCAGCTAGTTGAGCCTTAAGACTGTCAATCTCAAGTTGCTGAGTGGCAGACTTATATTCTAAAGTCCTAACCTTTGATTCAAGTATTGAAACTTTAGACAGTAGGTCTTTAAGTGTGAGTTGCAGTCTTCCCTCATCTTCTTTTAAAGAATCATAGGGAGATGAGGTAGCATACCTAGTATGTTTAGCCTCACCACCAGATGTGGTTTCTTGGCACCCTGGTTTCCTTTGCTTAATGATGTCTCTTTCAGAGTCATCAATAGGCATGGTTGCCGCAGATTCAGTCTCAGAGATGTTACCACTGTCCTGAAGGTCATTGAGGAAACTTTAGTAGTGGCAGCTGAATCTGCATAAGTCCCCTCCATATCAGTAGGACTCACCTCAGTAATGGCTTGCTGATGGGGGCTAGAGATAAGAGGTCTCTCAAGGCTGTGTTGATCCTTAAGAGTGTGTTGTGGATCAACTTAATTTCCATGAAGAGGTGTAATCTCTTCATTAGATCTCAACATAAGGTCAACAAAGGATATAGAAGTTAAACATAGTGACCTGGGACCTTGGTCAATGTCTAAAGGCATTGAGCGTATGGTAGGGTTGTCCCTTTGTTGCTTCTCAGGGGAGTGTAGAGACTCACTCTGAGGGCTGTCAGCTTGGGTGTCGGGATCATGGGTTTAAGACTGAGGAAACTCAAAACCCATATTGAGATCAATTGTGAAGGATGGTGAGACCTCATACTGAGTGGGAACCTATTGTTCCACTCTACTCCTTTTGGATTGAACAGAAGGGGCTTGTTCAATAAGAGTAGATTGAACAAGGGTTTGTTTGGGGAGTCTTTGGTATGTTATTTTGATGGGGTGAGAAGGAAGCTTTGGCAGTGTGAGGGTAGTTGCTGGTGTAGGTTCATCACCTGTAGGGTTAACAGGGATGTCACCAGGAGCTATTTGCTCAGCCTTACCTGGAAGCAAAGCAGCATGTCTTCCGGTGAAATTGGTGGACACTCTCTTCAAAATTTTAAAGATGGACAACATCATTTGAGGAACAATCAGAGCAGCTGCACAGACAAGCTGACTCTGTTCCAGCTCATAATTGATTAAATGCTGAAGAAACCTGGGATACATGAAGAACGTCTCCCGCTGAAGGTTTCCCATGAGATTGGTCAGCATAAATCTTGAATAATTGAAGCGAAGTCCTCTCACCATTCCATGAACTAGGCACCCTAGTTCGTATGGGATTTGATCCCAACCCCCAGATTTGTTGGATAAGCAATGAAGAACGACATGCAGCAGGAATTTCCAATTGTAAGAGAAGTTAAACTTGTAAACTATAGACCTGCCAACATCTCCGCCATATCCTATTTGGATGTAAGGTTGTCCAAGATCGAGATGCTCCCTGATGAGTTGTTCAGTGATGACTAACTCCTGGCCACGGATGCTCGTCCTTATTACTCGAGCCCCATTCCCGGTTTCCATCCGACTATTTTCCCAGAATTCCGCCATATGATTTGAATAAACGGTATGTGATGATCTAGATAGGTTGGACTCACCTAGTTTAGTTTAGCTTCTTTTGTCTTCTATGTAATAGGACTAATGTTAGATGACTTTAATTTATGTAAGTAATGTTTAGTTAGTTTTATATTAGTTTCGCACTGACCCAGCGATACTACGAGCAAATCTATAGATTCGCTCGTAGTCAGCTGATAAAGGTCACCCGGCGAAACTGTTGTTCGCTGCCGGGTGAACTTACTTGTTGGTCAGGGTAGTTTCGCTCGAGCGAATCTACCAGCGAATTTGTCTCTATTATATATTTGCATCTCTTGTAACTTTGTGGACAAGTTTTGCCAAACCTAATCGAGAAACACTTTTGCATTACTGTTTTTCATAGCTTGTTTGAGGCTGGAATTATGTTTGTTTCATATCTTTGAGCCTTGTTTGTTAATATTAATTGAGTTTGGGTCATATGGATTTATATTGAAACTCATTTCCTTGTTTTGCTCAGTTTGATTCTATATTTGTGGGATATTACTGTGATTATCATTTCAAAAGCACTGAAATCGATCACCAATGGACCTATAATATGGTATCAGAGCCTTTGTGCTCTTGATTTGTTGAGTTTTTAGGGTTTTGAGGTGGTTTTGAAGAAAAGTTACTGTTCCATTCGATTTGTATCATCAAAGTGTGTTTTGCTTACAGAAATTCATAGAAAAACCATTGTTCAAGTAGTAAGGAGATATCCCAATCATCCAATCACTAATTCATAGCGATTTGGATGAGTTCAGAGTGATTTTCCGACCGAACAGGGTTGTTTGCTCATCGGGCGAATCTATTGTTTTCCTAGCGAATATGTTACCTTTCGAGCGAATGTATTTCTTTCTGTGTTTTTAGCGAATCTGCACTCATTGAACGAAAGTTCACCTTTGTTGCCTAATTCTCAAGCGAAGATACCGTCGAATTTACCACTAGAACGAAAGTTCTACTAGTTCTACGAACTTGTTGAGCGAACTACAGCTTCCATAGCACTGATTCGAGCGAATGTGCTGTTGGTTTGCCAAGCGAATTTACAGGCGAATTTACATCTTTCTCAACGAATTTATCAGCGAATTTACATCTTTTTCAGCGAATCTAATTTTTGATTTTATCATGTCTACTTCAATCGTGAATGTGACTGATATGGAGTGTGTTCAACCAAACAGGCCACTGAGGCTTGTCAACGGTGAGAATTTTGAGGATTGGAAACGGTGCTTGAAGACTTTCTTCTTCTACACAGATCATGGTCAGTGGGAATCTATTACTAATAGACCTCACGTACCAACAACAACTGTCGGATCTGTTACTTCACCAAATCAGGATTCTAGCACTTATACTGAGATTGACATTAAGTTGCTTGATCGGGACAAGAAAGCTCTTGGAGCTTTGATTCTGTGTCTGCATCAGGATATTTATATTAGGTTTGCTGAACATACTACCGCTAAGGCGTTGTATGATGCGTTATGTGAGTTTTATGATGGGAATGAAGATCTGAAGAAAGATAAGAAAGCTCAAGCTCAGAAGGAGTTTAACTCATTCGTGGGTAATAAGCATGAGACACTTACTGATATAACAAACCGCTTTTTGTCCGTTTCAAGCAACCTGAAGAAGTATGATGAATAACTTGGCAATCGTGAGCAAGTAAGTAAACTGTTAGACTCTCTTCCTGCTCAATGGAGTCTGCAAATCAAATTGCTCAAGCAAGAAAGGAAATTTGCTGATTACAAGTTGATGGATGTTATCAACAAGTTAAAATCATTTGATCTTGATGTGAAGAGAAGAGAGTATAATCAGACCATGATGTCTCCCAATGTCCCTCCTCAAAATGCTGCATTGATTTCATCCACTGTAAACTCTTACTATTATGGTGCAGCTTGTGGGAGTTCATCTGGTAATGGTGCCTTTGCTAACTCTGGGTATGGTAAGAATGTCAACTCTAGTAGTGGTTCTAAGGATGTTGGGTCTAGTTCAAATGCCTTAGCTTCTACTCAAATTCCACATGATACTATGGCACTATTTGGGTTATTTGTGCACCGTTATGAAGCTTTGATGGCTGGAGAATTGAAGGGACGTGGTATGACTGTGGAAGACATGTATCAGGTTGATCCTGATGATCTTGAAGAAACCAACATTCAGTGGCAAATGGCCATGCTTACTCATTTCGTGCTAGGAGATTTACGGAGAGAACCGGCAGGAAAAAGTTTGGAAACCAGAATCAGAACAACGCTCTAGGATATGATAAATCTAACCTCAGGTGTTTCAACTGTAAGCAGCTTGGTCATTTCAAAAGAGAGTGTCCTTCTCCCATTGTCACCGAACCTGTTAATTCTGGAAACTCCAGAACCATTCCAGTCATGGATAACGTTGAAGAAGCTAAGCCCAAGAAAGAAACTGCTCTGTTGACCAACTTTGATTGGAGTGCAGAAATTGAAGAATCAAAGGAGGAAATCAACCATGCATTGATTGCTGAGATAGTGGAGGAACATACTCTTGATGATGAGTACATTGACTGTTTTGATCCTTTCAAGGAGTTCTATGGTGAAGCTGATATTGAAGTTGATGGCAATGGTGAATCTATTAGGTCTGAGGTAATTCAAGATCAAAAGGTTAAGGAAAGTGCTGGTGTGGTTCAGAAGGCTGTGGGTCATGAAGATATTGTTCAAACTGGTTTGGTGTGTGAAGCTGAACATGGAATCAATGAAAAAGAGGATGAGGTTAAACTGGTTTGTGAATCCGCAGCAAAGGAGGCTAGTGAAAAAGAGGAGCTGAACATGGAATCAATGATTGAAGAAGCCAAGAAAGCTGCTGTGGAGGAGTACAAGAGGAACACTCCTTATTGCCAATGTGATCGCGCTCTTGCAGCAGATAAACTGGTAATGGATCTTCCTTATGAAATTGTTGAAGACATGTGTTCCTCTGCATGCATAATTCGTTTGGTTGGTATATATAAAGCTAACAGGTTGCTCATAATGAATGAAAATGAATTAAAGAAAACCAATAAAGAGATTAAACAAAATGAGTCAAAATATTTTGTCAAATTAAGAGAAGCTTTAAAAGAAAATGAACACTTAAAAGGACTCTTTTGGAAAAGAACTGTGAAGTTAACTATTTAACTGAACAAGTTACACTTGCCGAATTTGAAGTTAGAAAACTTAAAAATAAATTAGAAAAGTGGTCACTTTCGAGCATGAAAATGGAGGAATTATGCAAAAAAAACAACGGGGGGCAAGGATCAAGACCGGTTTGGGTAATGAAAATGATGCATTGGTATATCCTCCACTCTAGTACTCTCTGTTATTCTCCTATGCCCACTCCTCATCCTTAAAATGAGTTGATACAAGAGATTATACAGAATGATACTAACAGCCCTATTGCAGGTTTAGAAGGAGATGATTCTAAGGAGTTGCGAGAAGGATATGATTATGGTGGCAGTAGTGGTCTTGGCAGCTCTAGTAGTCATGATTTTAATTCCAAGAAGTCTTTTGTAGGCATTAGCTTAAGTAATCATTTTGTGTTTGGTGGAACTATTTTAGATTCAAACTCTAGGGCATGTAATAGTAACTTAGGATGTTCTGTTTCAAACTCTTGTGATGACTTGAATGTTTTAAATTCCGCGTTTGAGGTTAATGTGTGTATGAATGATGAAGCTCAACTTTCAGGTCTTGTCTCTGAAAGTCAAACAAAAACTAACTGCTTTAACAAATTCTTCTCTCATCCAATCCCATCTTTTACACCGATAAAGATTTCAAAACCAAAAGATAAAGAAATGTCTTCTTCCACTGAAAATAACAAGGATAAAATTGAACAAAAATCAGTTAAAGTGGAAGTCATTGCAGGGAAGTCAAAAGAGCCATATGACTCGTACAATGATTTAGATTCAAGATTGTCTGAATGTGATGAAGAAATATATATTGATAGAATTCCTTGATCAAATTGTTCCAAAACACGGTTGAGATCTCATTGTTTTAGATGTGGAAAGGATGATCACTTAATAAAGCAATGTCCTAAATCAGGTGGTAGTAGTATACAGACTAAACCTTTTGGAACTAGATTGACAGCTTTTATGAGTGGTTTCTTTTGCAGAAGATCTGTTACTACAAGACCCAAGTACACTAAGACTTGGGTACCAATTTACAAAGTCTAACCTTTTTTTTAAATGTCAGGAACATTCAAAGGCCGCTGTAAATAGTTATTGGCATGTAGATAGTGGATGCTCCAGACATATGACTAGGTTGAAGGACCTGCTGACAAATTTTAGAATAATTGATGGTGGCTATGTTGCTTTTGCTGGAGACAAGAAAGGTGGAAAGATGATTGGCCAAGGAGATGTCTCAAATGGTTCCCTTACTTTGGAGAAAGTCAACTATGTTCCAGAATTGGCGTTCAATCTTCTCAGTGTATCACAAATCTGTGATAAAAATATTCCCGTGATGTTCCTTGCCAATGAATGTCTATTCTTGAAATCAGAGTTTTCTATCCCTGAAGAGATGGTGATCATGCGAGCTCCAAGGAGAAATGATACCTATTTGTTAAATATGAGATCAAAAGAATCATCGTCCACCTTGATCTGTCTTTTATCAAAAGCTTCTTCTCATGAATCCTTTCAGTGGCATAAAAGATTAGGGCATATCAATTTTAAATTGATAAATAAGTTAGTTAAGAACAATTTAGTCAGGGGACTACCACTGAGATTATTCTGTGGTAGAAAAATGTATGGCCTGTACAAAAGGAAAACAGCACAAAAAGCCACATAAACTTAAACTTCAAAACTCGATTTCACATCCCCTCGAATTGTTACATACTGACTTATTTGGCCCTATCAGTGTTAAATCAATTGCTAAGAAATCTTATTGTCTTGTTGTCACAGATGATTACTCCAGGTACTCTTGGGTGAGATTTCTGTCTAACAAAAGTGAGACTACTGAGGAGTTGATGAAGCTGATTCCGCTGATTAAGGTTCTTAGGAAAAGAAAGATTCAAGCCATCAGGAGTGACAATGGAACAGAATTCAGAAACCACATCTTCAATTCATTCTGTGAGCAAAGGGGTATTCTCAGACAGTTCAGTGCTGCCAGAACACCTCAACAAAATGGTGTTGCTGAACGTAAGAACAGAACACTACTTGAAGCAGCTATAACGATTTTGATCGAGTCAAAGCTTCTGATTATCTTTTGGGCCGAAGCAGTTAATTGCGCAGCTTATGTTCTGAACCAGGTATTGATCGTCAAGAGCAAGATGAAGACATCATATCAGTTGTTCCGAGGAATTAAGCCTCTAATTGATTTTCTGCGCCCCTTTGGTTGCTCTTGTACTATGTTGAATACTCAAGATCAGAATACGAAGTTTGGTCTCTGACGAGTGTTTCTTTGTTGGGTACTCAGAAACACAAAAGGCGTATCGTGTGTATAATAAACGGTTGCGGATTGTGCAAGAGTCCTACTATGTTGACTGGCAAGAATCTAACTCAACAAGCATTGGAAGTGAGCCTGCATGGTTTTATGATTCTACCACCGTCTTCAACTCATTCAATTTGCCAATTACCGATGACGATGACGTTATTCCTCACCCGCCTGTAAATCTTATTCCACCACAACCGCAACCATCTGCCACATTATTACCACCCACTTCATTTGATATCCCATCTCCACCACCTTCACCATCTCAACCATCTTCATCTAATCCTACAATCTCATCTACCATTTCATCCACATCTTCATCTATTTCAAATCCTCCTATCGATCCAATCCCCACAAATTCATCTCTTCCTTCACAACCATCCACTTTCGCATCCACATCTCAACATAACCCTTCATTGCTTAACACTAATTTTAAAACCTTAAAAGATCACCCTCATGACTACATCATTGGATCTATCACAGACGGAGTAAGGACTCGGAGTCAGAGTGGATTGATAAATGAGTGTCTTTATGCAGCTTTTCTATCTCAGATTGTTCCAAAGAATTACAAACAAGCACTTGAAGACCCAAGCTGGGTGGACTCTATACAGTCTGAGTTGCAGCACTTCAGGAAGTTGAAAGTTTGGGAGTTAGTTGATCTTCCTCCAAACAAATGGCCTATTGGTACCAAGTGGGTATTCCGGAATAAGCCAGATGATCGTGGTGTTGTTGTCAGAAACAAGCCAGATTGATTGTTCAAGGATTTGCTCAGGAGGAGGGGATAGACTACACTGAAGTGTTTGCTCCAGTTGCTCGAATCGAAGCCATAAGAATTTTTCTTGCACATGCAGCTAACAAGAACTTTAAAGTTTTTCAGATGGATGTGAAGTGTGCATTTTTATATGGAAACATTAATGAGGAGATCTATGTTTGTCAGCCACAAGGTTTCGAGGATCCAGATTTTCCAGACAAAGTATACAAGCTAGACAAATCTTTGTATGGGTTGCATCAAGCTCCCCAAATCTGGTATGAGACCTTAACACAGTATCTCCTCAGCAAGGGTTTCTCTCGTGAGACTATAGATATGACACTATTCAAGAAGAAGGTTGATGGTGAGATGCTGATTGTTCAAGTGTATGTAGATGATATTATCTTTGGATCAACAAATGAAAAGCTGTGTAAAGAATTTGAAGAAGTGATGAAGGATCGCTTTGAAATGAGCATGATGGGGGATATGTGCTTCTTCTTAGGTCTGCAAGTGGAACAGAAACCTGAAGGTATTCTTATTCACCAAGAGAAGTACATCAAGGAAATCATCACAAAGTTTAGCATGGATGATTCAAAGCCAGAACTTACTCCCTTTACTGCTCAGACATGCTTGTCTCCTGATGATAATAGGAAGTCCGTGGATGCTCATCGATATCGCTCAATGATCGGATCTCTCATGTATCTAACTGCAAGCCGTCCAGATATCACATTTGCCGTGTGCTACTGTGCTCGTTATCAAGCCAATCCCAAAGAATCACATGAGCTAGCTGTTAAACGCATTTTTCGTTACCTTAAGGGTTCCTCTCGTTTGGGACTTTGGTACCTAAAAGGTGGGAACTTTGATTTACATGCTTTTACTGATAGTGATCATGGTGGTTGCAGGATTAACAAAAAGTCAGTCACCGGTGGATGCCAATATCTGGGTGACTGTCTTGTTTCGTGGCAAAGCAAAAAGCAAACAACAGTGTCCTTATCCACGGGAGAAGCTGAATATATCGCTGCATCAAGCTGCTGTTGCCAAGTGCTCTGGATTCAACACCAGATGATGGATTATGGCATCAATTTCCTTCACACTCCGATCTTCTGTGACAATGAAGCCGCTGTTGGAATTGCCAAGAATCCAATTCATCATACTCGAACCAAGCACATCGAAACAAGAATTCATGCCATCCGTGATGCTCAGGAAAAAGTGCTCATTGATATTATTACTATTGAAACAAGGAAGCAGAAAGCAGATCTTTTCACTAAAATATTTGATAAACCATATTTTTATGAACTGATCTCTATGCTAGGATTAATATCCGTCTGAAAACCTTTTCTGAGCAAAAATATCGTTTAAGATGTATATGTAGGATTCTATATGCCCAAGACACATAAAATATTGATGTGGTTAGTAAGTCATGATCCAAGTCGGGTTATACCCAATAACAAGCTTAGCAAACACCAATTAATATTAAATTGATGATATGATCATGCAACTAAATATTTACACCAAATTTAGAAAATGGGTTTTCTAAATAACTTGCATGAGAGATGGAACAAATTATAAGGATAATTTGTTGATGAATTATTGTTATTCTTGTTATTTAAAAAGGTTTTAAATAACAATAATAATATATGAGTGTACCTTAATTAATTTGTTAATTAAGAGGGACATATGTCACATTTAACTTAAGTCTAGACAATGACATTTTAACATGTGATATATGGCTGAATTTGATATGTTGTGTTAGTGTTTTAAGGGGGGAAAACCTTTTGAATCTCTTGTCTTGGCTGCCCCCTCCCCTTTATCCTCATTGGACAACTTTTGTCTTGAAAAGATACACAACAATAACCAGCCATACACTCTTTCATCCATTCTAATTCACACATGCAAGACAACACTTTTTCAGCTCCTCCTCTCTCTCTCTATTTACGGAATAGGCAGCAGCATTGAGAGGCATTAGAGCTGAATTTTTAGCTGATTTCATGTTGTTCTTGGTGTGTTCTAATGACAAGAAAGGTTCTTGCATTCCATGATCATGAATCTCATTCATATATGCAATTAAAAGAAATCAGCTCTCTCTTCTCTTCCTCTAGAACCCACGGTTCTAACAAGCTGAAAAAGGGGTTTTTCAGCAGAAAATCAAGAGGTTTTGGAGCTATTCTTGGTGTATTCTACCTAACAGGATAAGGTGTTTGCAAGGAGCTTGGGGTATACTAGCTTGAGGACTTCTATCCTTGAAGTCTTGGCTGCATTTTGGGCATCTCCATCTTCATCAAACATCTCTTTTGGTCGACTTTATTGCTGCTGCAGTAAGGTATATCACAGCTCAATGAAGCTGTGATTTTATGTAGTTTTTCACATGTTCATAGCTTGCTAATTCACATAAATGATCCTTTGTTCTTTGGGTTTGTTTTATACATTAATATGGTAATCTAATGAACATATTTTTCAGCTTATAAAAGGGTTTATAAAGTTGTAATTCCGCTGTGTTTTTCAGAAAGTTTAAGAGGTTAAACTATGATTTTATGTTCTAACAAACCCAACAATGGCATCAAGAGCCGGTTATGCGGATAGCTTGCTTGTTCTTGTCCTTTAAAAATTAGTTTTAGAGGATGATTTTAAACTCATAATAGGCTGATTTTGATTGATTCAATAAACCCCATGTCTTTCAAAGTTATATCTTCATGCTTATGATTAAACATTGAAAGATAGGAATGTCAATTGGTTGATATATTTGGATTTTGTTTGTTTGGACAAACAAACCCTAATTTTCAGTTTATGTTGGCTGAAAATTTGGGGTTTGGTGGGGTTTATTTTGTTTATTGAAAAATATTTATGATTGTTCATATGATAGTGCATAACCTAGCTTTTGGCCTTATGTTATTTGGATGATTGGAATGGTTGTTTTAATTCATTCAATTGGGTTGTAATATTTATGTTTATAATTTGGGTTGTAATTATTTATTCATTTGGTTATGTAATAAATAGATTAGGTGCATTTCTTTTATTAGAAAAATGTATTAGGATATAATTTTTGTAAAAGGAAAATGCACAAGATGAAGGCCCAAAGATGGACATCAAAGACACAAAAAAGAGACTTGAAGCATATGGATGCAAGTTCAAGTGGGAGTCTAAGAAGACCTCTATTTTGTATTGTATTCGACCCTTAGGAAAGACCAAATGGCCACACTTGTGATGGCAAACAAGTGTGGTCACAATAGTAGCTATGGTTATGCACATTGTGGTTGTTAATATTATGCTTGTTTGGTTGTTTGTTGTATGATTATTTTTGATATTTGGATATGCATAACAAACTCATTAGCAAACTTAACAAGCTGAAAATTTATGGTTCTTAATCATTAAGTGATTAATAAAAGGTTATTAGAAGGATTAATGATTTAATAAAAGAGGTTTTATTAAAAATGAACCATAGGATACCTTGTATTTGAAAGCATGCAAATACAAGGTAAATAGAGTTTTCAAACTAGAATCTATGAAAACTAAAAATCCCTTTTCAAACAAGTTTAACACCGTCCTTTTGCACAACACTTATGTCATTTGGAAACTCTTAATGGGATAAAGGTCACCTAACCATTTTGAGGGAACTTATGACTTAAGGTGGGAATACCACATTGGTGGGATAAAGGTCACCTAACCACTTGTGTTGGTAAACTCACATGTGTGTGCAAGTAGGGTAACTTGATTTGCAAACCATGTTGAATGGATCACCTAAAATATGGTTTAAGCGGACAAACATATCAGCAATCTCACTAAGTCATGCCCCTCTGAAAAACTTCGAGAAAAAGATGATATTATATCCTTTTACCATTTAATTTTAATTTTATTCTAATTTTTTTTTTATTTTTTATTTTATTTTTTTAATTTTAGTCTTATTTAATTTTCATGATTTTTGATATCGTGGGTGATAGGATCAATTAGAGCAATCTGTATCAATTAGATGAACAATTCAAAGCAAAATACAATCAAGTGTAATCAAATCAAGACAAATCAACAAAATTCATATTTCATTGATTGCAAAGACGATTACAAGTGATAGAAAGCAGTTCTCATAAAACATATGCAAAAACTTGCTATCTACACTACGTCTAAGCTATTTATACTAGAACTAAGGAACTAAATTTACACAACTAGTCCCTACGCTAGTATAAAATACAAAATAGACACTAAACAATAAAAGACTAAATGTTAATCTTTTAAGGGACCTAACAATACTCCCCCTAAGATTGACATTGTCTTCAGTCTTCTGTTCAGCTCCATCTTTTCTTTTCATCTTTTGTCTTCAATCTTGACTTTGTCTTCATTTCTTCTCAGCATCCTTTAATTTTTTTCTTTTCTCCTTGAATCTTCTATCTTCAATCTTCAATCTGCATGGAAATCCTCAGGCTCTTCTTTTACAGAGAACATAGGCTTTTGCTTATACATTTCAACTTCCTTCAGAGCATTCTCAATTGCTGACTTGAACTTCTTTGCTAGCACAGCCTGCTCTGGTTTTGATTCATTTGTTTTTATGTCTAAATGCTTCATTCTTTCCAATGTGCTCTTTGACAAACATGCTATATCAACATTAGCATAAAGCTCAATTGGAATTCTGCAGTCTTTTGTATACAATTCTAGCACTCCTTTTCTTGATATTCTCATGAATTCAATATCTGGTATATCTTTCTTCACAATATTTGCATAAGCCAAAGCTTTCCTTAAAGCAATTCTTTCCATGGCTGCACTCATGACATTGATAATTGACACAAAATACTTTTTATCTTGTTCAGCTGTTTCATCTGATAACTTGTCAAACTTCTGCACAGATAGAAATGAAATATAACTTGGATGTAGTAATCTCAATTCAAAGGCTCCAAACAAAGTTATCATGTCTTCATTCCAGTCTTCTAAGTTTCTCACAAGCTTCAGTTCAAACGTTTCTGAATTATAAAACCATCTTTGAATTGGTTTTGACTTTTGATTTCCGTCAATCATCTTTATACCCGGAGTTGTCACCTTTTCAACAAACTTGTCATAAAATTCAATCATGAAGTGATCTTCATCTGATTGATTCACTATCTTACTTTTCTTCTTCTTCATTGACATAAAGTATTCTTTATCTTCCTGATCACATCTTGTTTTCAGAAAATTACTTGATCTGGTCAACCCTGTTCTCAACAAATCTACCATCATTTGACCTCTTTTTGCATTTGAATGGTTTATCAATCTCAACTTATTCAACTCTTTAAGATCTTGCACTGGAAGTTTGATGATGCTAGCATAAAAATGATACACATCACATATAGCATTCACTCTTTTAATTAGAAATGCATCAAACACTTCATCATACTTCCATGCTATAATTTTTACTTGATTGGTAAAGTCTGGTGCAATCATTGCATTTAACAGTTCAGCCACTGATTGACCTTTTTGTAACACATTTCTTACCAAATCACCAGTTGACCTTGATTTATCAAAAATTTGAATTTGATCTTCAGATGCTTTATATGCTTGTTTTTCTGATTCTGGAAACATCTTCATCAATTCTTTTCTCCTTTCAAGCATACTTGATTTTTGAGCCATCTGCTTGATCTCCTGAGGCTTTAAAATCCGAGTTCTTTTTGTGATTTCCAGATATTGTGGATTGTCAGTATCCAAAACAATCATCTTTTTGGTCTGTTTCTCCGTTTCTTGGAAACTTTTAACCAAATTTCTCAAAGATACAGATTGAAGTCTTTTTAATTTTCTCCACGGATAATTCCTTGCTTGCAACCATGATCGTAAAGCAAACAAACTCATTTCTTCTGGATCAGGATGGTGCAGCTCGGAACTTGAAAGTTCATCCACATTGATACTTTCTTTTTCTCTGTTCCACTCTCCATGTTCAATCACAATTTCATTAGGATCTATTGGAGCAATGGATTCAGCAGCTATGCATTTCTCATATTCATCGTTTATTTGAGAAACTATTAATCCATCTAAAAATACTCTGTTGTATTTCATCTTTACAAGATAGTTATACCTTTCTTCAAAATCTGATAGAATATCATCAACTCCTTGATCATGTTCCAAAGGAGGATGTTCAAATTCTTCAACTACATCATCATCATCTAAAACTTCATTATACCAGTCATCATCAAATTCATCTTCTAAATCTTCAAGAGCACCAATTTTATCTTGACTCATTTGATCTTGACTCTCTTGATGTTCTTTTTCAGTAGTTTCTTCAATTTTTTTAACTTTTGAAGAAGTTCCAAGCACAAATTCAACATCAGCTTCATCTAATTTCCTTTTTCCTTTCTCCCTTTCAGATACTTTTTCAATATCAATTGGAATGTTTTTAGCAATAATCATAATTTCTGGAGAAGAGGGCTTTGCTGATTCTTTAAACTTTGTGAATTCTTCCTTCAATCTTTCATTTTCTTCAGACAGATTCTTGAATTTTTCTTCCAGCAAATCATAATCTTTGATCATAACTTCAAAGTTCTTTATAACATCTTCTTTATCTTTGGCATACCCAACAATCTTTTCATCTTTTGACAAACCATCTTCTTTCAATTTTTCATTAGCTTTCTTCAACAAGTCAAGCTCTGCTTTTAGTTCTTCAATTTGTTTTTCTTTTGCTTCATTTTCAGCTTTTAAGCTTTCGAGTTCATCAACATCAAGAATTTCTTCAGTTTGAACTGCTACATCAGTTTTAGAAACAGGTATATCTTGATGAATTTGAAATGTCTCAATGAACTCATAATCAAAAATTTGATCATCATCATTCATTTCTTGTTCATTCTCAAAGTGAGCTTGTTCCTCTTCATGTATTTCTTCATGAGCAGTTTCATCAATGATAAAATCATCTACATCATCAACTGCTTCATGCTCACTTTCTTGTTCATGAACTTCATCACCTATTATATCTTCATCTTCGTTTTGAGCTTCAGTTTCATGCTCAGAACTTGGTGATTCATGAATTATATCCTGGTGAGTTTCAGCTTCATCACCATCATCATCATTATCATCATCTTGATCATCTTCATCATCTTGATCATCATTATCATCATCTTGATCATCTTCATCATCTTGATCATCTTCATCCAAAGGAAATTCATCTATCAGATCAGCAGGATCAATTGTTCTCCCTCTATCAAATGATAATGCTCCACAGTAATATCAACCTCATCATTTGCTACATTTAACATGTAGTCAAACATAGGTACATTTTGAGCACCGGTTATCATTGATAACTTCTTATATGTCATTTCAGACATATTTTCCATCTCCAATCGATCTCCACCAACACCATACACATGAATGTCAGGATATTCCTCATTAATAATCATTTGGAGGAATCTTGGATACATTAAGTATTTATGCCTTGTTCCTTTTTCCAAATTAAAGGCAAATCCATTCAGTATCCATTTTGACATATTGAATCTTCTGTTTGTAGCTAAAGCAACAATAGGTGAAGCTATGTCCACAGGAAATGAGTTCCAACCAGCACTCCTCTTGGACAAACAGTGTTGAAAGATGTAACACAGAAGCTTCCAGTGATTATATACTCTTGCTCTAAAGAATTGTTTCTTAGGAAACTGATCAGGATGACCCATAGCCATAAAACTTTCTCTGCATTCTTCAAAAGAAAATTCACATCTATCTTCAGGATCATTTTCACCCAATCTCAGAGCATTTCTGATAGAATCTTCAGATACTTCTATCATTCTATCTCTGGTTATAAAGCCCCTTACAAATTTTCTTCCATTCTCTATTTCAACCCGAGCAGTGTTCCAAAACTGTCTAATAAGTCTGTCATAGATGACAGTTTGGTAACACATAGCATATACATATTTGGTTCTTAGAAGAAATCTGATCATTTCTTCATAAGAAAAGGCATCTTGAGCTTCATCATCCAAAAATGCAACAATATTATGCTTAGGAACAAACTTCAATTCTGCCATCTGCAAAATTTAAGAACAAAGATGTTAGATAATGTGTATTTTGAAGCAAATGATTAATTGTGAGTTTAAAATTATGATGATTTAAGAAATTATAAACTGATGTATTAAATTGAATTTGAATTTTAAAAAACAACTTGAATTTTAATTTTAAGTGTAAACACTTAATTTTGATAAAAGATGAATTTTCAAGCTTGATTTTGATTAACAGTTTAACAATTCTGTTTATGATATCTTATATCATTTTATTAAAAACTCTTAAATTCCTGAGATGATGATTTGTATCAATTTTGATTTTATTTTGAATTTTGTTTTATTTTATTTTGAAAATTTTGAAACTGTTCATCTTCTTCAATCAGTTCAACATCCCCGAGACTGTTCATAGAAGACCCTGAACCAAAAATTCAATCAAACATCAGATTATCACAAGATTATCCTAATATAATGATCGAAATCATCAGATGAACACGAATCAATCATCAATTTTTTTTTATTTTTCTCTCGATTTGAAGAACTCTGTGATGTTTCAAGTGTTAGGGTTCATACGACTCACAGGGATCGAACGACCATCAAAATGTTTCATTTCAAATGAAATCAGTTGAAAATGATTCATTTACTTACATTCACAATCACACGAATACTATCAATCAATCGGAAATTTTTGTTCGAGGTGAATACAATCGATGAATAAGGGTTTTTGTTCTAAGAAAGTCGAAAGTTCGAGAGTTCAGAGGGTTTTGTGAGGGTTTTTGAATTTAGAATGAAATGAATATCACAAGTGTTCTATTTATACTAAGTATAAAAATTTTAGACTCATGAGTACTGTTGGTCGTTTTAGGATCATTCAGACTCATTAGGTCAAAAATTTCACCAAGTATCTAGACATATGAGCACTGTACAACAGTCGTATTAGCACTGTTAGACACATTAGTCTAGCCGTATGAGAACTGTCAGACTTATGAGAACTGTTAGTCGCATAAGCACTGTTAGTCGCATAAGCACTGTTTCAGTAGCATGAGCACTGTTTCAGTAGCATAAGCAATTTTTCAGTAGCATAAGCACTATTAGTCGTATAATAAATCTGAAATGTCCATATTCACTTGGAATTTTCAAATCTTCCACCTGCACACTGTTTAAACAAATTAGTAATATTTCATACTAATATTCAAACAATATTGCATATTTTTACATTTTGACCCTCAAAGTTTCAAATTTACACTTTTGACCCTTAAAGTTTCAAAATTTACACTTTTGACCCTCAAAGTTTCAAATTTTCATTGTTGACCCTCAAAGTTTCAAATTTTCATTTTTGACCCTCAAATTTGAACTATTTACAAGTTTGACCCTTCATCTTAGTTTCAAAATGAACAACCAAATATTTCAACATCTGTCTTGATTTAAACTTTTCAAAGAAGCTTTTCCTTGCTAAAAATTATGAGATCATTTTATCATTTGATCAACACACACATACTTTGAAATTAAAGCATCATCCGTTCAATTCAACATGATCATTTTCATTTTCTGAGAATATTCTTATTGGGTTTTTACTCCCCCTAAACTTTTAAGTTTCACAAAACTTAGAAGTTTATTAATAGATCATAAGAATATCAGACTTAACTTTGTTATATTGCCTGCACAGAAGAAAACATGCATAAAATCAAAATTAAAGCAGAATAAAAATCTAATATTCATACTAGAATCTATAATTGCAGTGAGATCATATTATATAAGATCAGAACATTAAAATAAAAAATTGTGTGGATAGTCATAGACAATGATTAAATCCTGATCAAGTGTGTTCCAGGTCAGTGATTATCACAGCAAAGGAGACACAAGATCTAAGGACAGCAATTGAGTGTTTTTGACATAAACTATCAGCTCACTTACTTTTTCAATTCTTGGATGAATATGGTAGAGGTGTATGACAAGATGTGACTCATACCAAGACAAAGAGGATCAACCATCATCAAGACATGCAAGAAAGCACTTATTCTCAACTTATTACCTAACAAATATGCATAATCAGAGTTCATGTTACTTAATTTAACAGAGAATGATCATGGATAACCATTTGATCAACTCTAACCATCCTTTTGAATAGGTTGTGCACTTTGGCATCTTTTGCATCAAATGAGAATATCCAGGTCTGTAATGACTTACAACAGAGGATATCTCGGTACTTCAGGTCTATGATGACTCATAACAGAGAAGTAAATGATGCTTGTAACAAACCTCATGATTAGTCACATTACGATTAGGTGTGAGCAGGAGTAGCTTAACAAGCAGTCAATCTGATAAGCTAATACACTCAAATGTACTTAGATGAATACACAAACAAGCATAAGAATGTGGGTAATCACAAGAATTTACTTGTTCAGTATACTAGCATGATAGTGTCTACACAACAATTCCTAATCATGTCAGACTTTATTAGCGAGTGAAGTATGTAACTGATCTTACTAATGTACTATCATTTCTCACAGAAGGCAAATACAGATTCATTCCTAAAATAAAGAATGAAAAATGAAAAGCACTCTATTTTTGGATTTTTGATTTATATTTTTCTATTTGATTTTGGGGTTTTGTAATTTTGTATTTGTTTTTCTATAAAAGAAAGCACACACACACAAACAATCAGGCAAATAACTATGAAAAGTTTTCCTTATGAAAATTTTCAGATTGAGGAAAGTATTTGATCATGAAAAGATTCAAATTTGTAACAGGTTTACACATGGTTAATAAGGCCAATTGACTCCACTAAGTACTCAAACCTTCCAGGTAGAAAAGCTTTAGTAAATAGGTCTGCCAACTGTTTTTCAGTTGCTATTTGAATCAAAATGATTAAACCTTTTTCAGAATTATCTCTTAGAAAATGATATCGAATTTCGATATGTTTTGTTTTTGAGTGTTGAACTGGATTAGCTGTAATGAACATAGCAGCAGTGTTATCAATGTAAATGGGTGTTTTAAGAAAATTGAACCCATAATCTAGCAGTTGGTTTTGCAACCAAAGGATTTGAGAACATCCTGCTGATGCAGCTATGTACTCAGCTTCTGCAGTAGAGACAGAAACATTTGTTTGTTTCTTACATTGCCATGAAACTAATCTGGGTCCAAGAAACTGACAACCACCCGTTGTAGATTTTCTATCTTGACAACATCCACCATAATCACTATCTGTATATCCATGTAACTCAAAATTACCTTCATAAGGATACCAAAGCCCTAAGGCTGGTTTACCTTTGAGATACCTGAATATTCTTTTGACAGCAATTAAGTGAGATTCTTTCGGGTCTGATTGATACCTTGCACAGACACAAACAGCATACATTATGTCTGGTCTTGATGCAGTAAGATACATCAAAGAACCAATCATAGATCTGTATAATGTTTGGTCTACTGATTTTCCTTTAGGATCAGGTTCAATCTTGGTGTTTACGTCAGCTGGAGTTCTTATGGATTGACAATCATGCAGTTTAAATTTCTTCAAGAGTTTATCAACGAATTTCTCTTGATTTATAAAAATACCATCTGCAGATTGTTGAACTTGCAATCCAAGAAAGAAATTGATTTCTCCCATAGAACTCATTTGAAACCGAGATTTCATGATTTCTTCAAATTCTTTGCACAAAGTTGGACTGGTAGAACCAAATATGATATCATCTACATACACTTGCACACATAAGAGATCATCATTATCCTTCTTTATGAATAAAGTTGGATCGATTTTCCCTCGTGTATATCCATGTTGAATCAAGTGTTGAGATAATGTTTCATACCAAATTCTAGGAGCTTGATGAAGGCCATATAAAGCTTTGCTAAGCTTATACACACGATGTGGAAATTCTGCATCCTCAAAGCCCGGAGGTTGCTTAACATACACATCATCTGTGATTGGACCATACAGAAATGCACCTTTTACGTCCATTTGATACACCTTGAATTTCATGAATGATGCATAAGCCAGGAAAACACGAATAGATTCGAGTCTTGCAACTGGAGCAAATACTTCATCATAGTCAATTCCTTCTTCCTGTGTGTATCCTTGTGCAACAAGTCTTGCTTTGTTTCTGATTACAATGCCACGATCATCAGTTTTATTTCTGAACAACCATTTGGTGCCTATGGCATTTTCTCCTTCAGGTAATTCCACCAACTTCCACACTTCTTGTTTTCGAAATTGTAGAAGTTCCTCCTGCATAGCTTCAATCCAACCATTGTCCTGTAATGCCTCGGTGACATTTTTAGGAACAGTCTGAGAAAGGAAACATGAGTATAAACAAACATTTGCATGTTCAGATTTACTCCTAGTAGTTCTTTCATTCAGAGGACCAATAATCTGTGATGTTGGATGGTTCCGGTGGATACGAGATATCGGAATCTCATTTCCTTGAACAGTAACATCAAGATTTGTTTGGTTCAGATTGGAGAGCTGTTGCAATAAGGTAGAAGAATGTGGTGTGAAATTTGGTACTTGAGTCGGTGAATTGAGAAAGTAATCAAAGTTACTTTGATCAATTGCATCTCCAGAGATAGAAGATGTGCCAGACTCAGGATGTCCAATTTCTGTACCATCATTAGGAATAGGTTGTGTTGCTTCTTGAGCAGCTGAAACAGAATGATCTGAAGCTGGAGAATCAGGAACATTGTCATGGAAATGGATTGTTGAATCCTTGACAAATGAAAAAAATGGATAATCTGGACGAGCATCATCTGAATCATCAGAATCTGAATCATCACTGAAAGATCCAAGATCTCCTCTTGAGTTCTTCTTACCTGAAAAATCATCAGATTGATTAAACAAGTTAGACTGAAATGAGTTTGACAAAGAATCCAAATCAAATAACCATGCAGGACCATTTGAAACTGATGGAAAAGAGTTTTCCAAAAATTTAACGTTGAATGTTTCATTAATGGTGTTTGTCCTAGAGTTATACACTCGATAGGCTTTTGAAACAGATGAATATCCAACGAAAAATCCATTATCAGTTTTTTCTTCAAATTTTCCTAAATGATCACTTGAGTTAAGAATCATAACTGGACAACCAAATGATTTTAAAAAATTTATGTTTGGTTTCCTGTCAAACATCAACTCATATGGAGTTTTCTTTTTATCTTTAACAAGCAAGATTCTGTTCTGAATAAAACATGCTGTGGATATTGCTTCATCCCAGAAAGTGATTGGAAGTTTAGCATCTGCTAACATAGAACGGCAGCTTCAATCAAAGTTCTGTTCTTCCTTTCAGCAACTCCATTTTGTTGTGGAGTTCTGGGAGCACTGAACTGATGAACTATCCCTTTTTCTGCACAAAACAAATCAATGTTAGCATTTTTAAATTCAGTTCCATTATCACTTCTTATTATTTTTACTTTTTGATCAAGTTGATTTTCAACTTTGTTAATAAATTCTTTTAGAAGATCTGCAGTTTCAGACTTAGCTTGAAGAAAGAAAACCATGAAAATCTTGTATAATCATCTATGATGACTAAACAATAAGATTTTCTACCAATACTCCTAACATTAGTTGGTCCAAAAAGGTCCATATGTAACATCTGGAGTGGTTTGGTGTTTGAGTTTATTAGTTTGGACTTATAAGACGCTCTATGTTGTTTTCCCTTCAAACATGCTGAGCAATGATCAGTTGTTGAAAACTTCTTGGAAGGAAGTCCAATAACATGATTTCCTGCTACAAGCTTGTTCATGTTTTTGAAGTTGGAATGACCAAGACGTCTATGCCAAAGCTGGCTTTCAACATTTGAAGCTTTAGCAATCAGGCAAGTAGTTTCAGTTGTAGGATCCACTTGAGACATATCCAATTTGTATACATCTCTGTCTCTAGCAGCTTTAACTATCACCCAGTCATTGCTAATCTGAAAACCTGGTTTCAAGACATAACAGTGAGATTCATCAAAAAGAACAGAGTAAGATTTGTCACAAATCTGGGATACACTTAGAAGATTAAAGTTCAACTGTGAACAGAAGTTGACTTTATCAAAACTGATAATCCCATTTGACACTGTTCCCTCTCCTGTTATCTTTCCACCTGCATCTCCTCCAAAAGCAACATGAGTACCGTCCTTTAACTTAAAGTCTTGCAACAAGGCTTGATTGCCTGTCATATGCCGGCTACACCCACTGTCAACATACCATGAGTTGATTGGTCTCCACGGGCGTACCTGCATTCACAAAGATTTAAGGTAAGTTAGTAACCCAAGCCGAGATGGTCTTGGGCTTGCCAAACTTGTCAACAATTGTAAATTGTTTAAAATGAAGTTTGTTGACATCTGGTTTCTTTTGAATTTTAACTTGTTCAATTTCGTTTTGAGAAACCAACTGATTATCTCTTTGAGATTTTGATTTGAAGGCATTATTAAGAAATCTTGAACTCTTGTATGAATCATTTGAGAATGTTCCTTGGTTTATTCTCACAGATCGAGGAATAAACTTTTCTTGGTGATATTGCTGTGATTTGACAAATTCTGAATTGTTTCTTCTGAAAGATCTCAAACCCAAGTAAGATTGTTGTTGTGAAAATTTAAATCCAATATTCTGATTTCTTATAAATTGTGGATTTACAAAACCTTGATTATTGAATTCCTTCCTTGTAGAGTTCTTCCTGAAGTAACAATCATTGGTATTGTGATTTCTTTCATCACACAAAGCACAGTATTTGTTAAAATAACATTCAGCTGTGGTGTGATTTGTCATATCACATATGTAGCAATACTTGTTAAAGTAACATTCAGAAATTTCATGATTGTACATGTCACAGATATCACAATACTTTTCAGAATGTTTAAACAACATTTTATTAACCCTTGATATTGAAGCAACATTTGATTCTTGTTTGAATTTTGGGTTAGGCAATTTAATTTGTTGTTTAATTGAAGTAAAATTTGTCTTTTGATCTTTGGGATTTTTCTTTTGAACTTGAACAGTATTCTTTGACTCCTTTGATTCAAATCTTTTATACACAGCGGAAGACTTATGATCTGAACTTGTTCTCAGATCAGAGTTAGATTTGATCTTAGGTGTATTTGTTATTTTTGTGTTTGTGTTCAAGTCAAAAGTTCCAGCAGACACAATTTTCACAGGTTTAATTTGAGTATTTTTCTGTGACTGATTTGTTGATTCAGTTTTCTTTGCTTTTGCAGCTTTTCTTCGTCTTTGATTTCTCAATCTCGATGAAATTTTCTTGCTTTGAAGTTTGGTTGAATCTTGAGAAGATTCCTTTTGACATTCTTTTACTTCAGTTAGTTCATTAGAACTAGAATCATCAGAATTATTGTTATCTGATTTAACCTCTTCATATTTTTCTTTTAGTATGTTATTGACATCAGAATTTTCACTCTTTAGCTCAGTTTGTTCAATAACATTTTCACTTTTTGGTACGAACAGCTTCTTTTGTTTTTGTTGAGGTTCATAAGATTTAACTTTGATTGGATGACCATTTTTGATCTTGTTTAAGTCAGTTTCTTTATAAACTTCAACATTTTTCTTTTGAATGTTCTTTTGATCTTGAAATTCCTTCAGTTTAGCTTTGTTTTCTGGTGAATGATCATGAGTATTGAAATTATCAGGTAATGTTTTTGAGATAGATTCAGGCATAGGTTCATGTGTGAATCCTAATCCTGTTTTGTCTTTTTCATTCCTTCCATTCACCAGTTGTTCAACCATTTTCTTTGAGCTTTTTACTTTGGCTAAGTCTATTTGAGTTGCTGCATGTGCCAATTTTTCTTTTTCAAGTGTTTTGTTCATCTCTTCAAGTTGTTGTTTGACAAGTTCAAGTTCTTTAATGGTTTTGTTCCATGATGCTTGAAGAGACATGATCTTTTCATCAGCAATTTTGTGATCTGATTTTAGTTTATTATGTTTTGATTCTTCTAGTTTGAGCTTGTCACAGATTTTAAATGAATATGTTCTGTAGTGTTCAACTAGCTCAAAACATGCTTTTGTGCACATTTTCTCTCTCACTTCTGCTGGTATTTCAGGATATGAGTGTGAAGATTCAGTATCAGAAGAATTAACAACCTTTGGCTGTTTTGATTGAGCCATAAGAGCAACTTCTTCAGAGGTATCTTTTGGGTCTGATTTGTCACTCCAATCATACTCTTCTTCTTGATCTGATTCATCATATTTAGGATCTTTAAATTCTGACCAATCTTCATCATCAACTTCAGCAACTAGTGCCAGATTAGCAGTGAGATCAGCAGTAAATTGCTCTGCATATGCACTCCAGTCATAACCATCTTTGATGTTTACAACCAGTGCCTTCTTAGTTTCCTCACAGTTCTTCTCTTCTTTTGATTCTGGCATTGGTAGACTTTGGTATGGCTTCTGAAAAGTCTTGTTTGCCTGTTGCTGATACTTTTGACCATTTGAGCTGCCTTGAGTATTTCCTCCTTGGTTTCTTGGAGCTTTGCATTCTCTTGAAAAATGACCATAACTGTTACAGTTAAAGCATCTTGATTTTGATTTATCAAACCCAACAGTTTTGTTTGCACTGGGTTTGTAATTTCTGTTAGTGTAAGCATGCTTTTGAGTTCTGTAAGCTATCATGACCATCTGCCAATTAAGATCCATTTCTTCTACATCATCTGGATCCATTTCAAACAAATCCTGTAGAACTAGCTCCATTTGAGTCAGATGACTGCCTTGATAAGCTTGAAAGCTTGCCATGAATGCAGTGAAAGCAGTTTTTGACTCTTCATCTTGTAAAAGAATGTTAATCACATCTTTCACTTTGCTTGGATTGGGAGAGTTTGAGGAGGATGGCATCTCAGTTGAAGGTTTTGGCATTTGAGCTTTAGGTGAAGATTGTGGTTGTGGTAGTGGTTGAGTGGAGTAAGCAGGTGTACTTGTGAAGAATCCTGCTCCCACAAATAGATCATCTTCATCTTCAGGAGTAGATTGATCTTTGGCCAAGAATGCATTCTCAACAGTATTTGCTGGTGAAGCAACATACTTATACTGAGTTGTTGATGCATGTCTATCATTATTTCTTGAGCTCTCATCAATTTCTACAGATTCAATTTTAGCAATGAGCAGATCAAGATCCATTGGAAACTTCTCAGTATGTTTTAATAAAGTGACAGTTTGTTTCCAAGAAGATGGTAGTGCATTCAGAAGTCTATTGTTTAAGTCCTCAAGATCATTCTTGATTCCCAAAGTAGACATCTCTGTAGTTAATTGCACAAACCTGTTCATCATTTGGTTTATTGTTTCTCCTGAGATGTGCTCAAACAGTTCCAATTGCCTTTTTAGTTTCTGCTTTTTCAAATCTTGAATCTCTTTCCCTCCTTCACATATAATCTTCAAGGCTTTATACATTGTATATCCAGTCTGATAGTTTTCAAGCCTTGAAAGAACTTCCAGTGGTAGTCCTTTACACATGAGAGAATATGCTTTGATGTCATTCTTTACTTTCTTTAGATCATCACCATGAAGATTATCTTCTGGATAAGGCTCTTGTGAATCTTTAGAATACACAAATCCTCTGTCTGGACCATCAGTAGTCACAGGAATGTATGGACCCTTTTCAATTGATTTCCACAGATCAGTGTCTATGGAATTCTAATGATGTTTCAGCCTAAGAGACCAATTTTTAAAATCAGCTCTGTTTTTAAGTTTTGGAACTCTATTCTCAGAATCCTCTGATTTAGCCATTTTTTTTTATATTTTTGTTGTTTTTCTAATCTTTTGAATTAAGAAATGAAAAGAAAAAATATTTTTGGGTTTTTGAAATTTTATGAAAAATTTCTAAGTGTTAAGGCTGAAAAGTCCGAAACAGTGGTCAAACTTCCAACAGTGATGATACGACCAGCAGTGAAACTTCCAACAGTTGTAATACGTCCAATAGTGAAAAAGTCCAACAATGTTGATAAGTCCAACTGTGATGAGTCCAAGGGATTGTCTTAGAAAAAGATCCCAACACAATGATGAAACTACCAACAGTAGTTATACGACCAAGGCTGAAACGACCAACAGTCGTTATACGGCTAAGCTGAAATGACCAACAGTCGTTATACGGCTAAGGTAAAACTACTAACAGTAGTGATGTGTCTAACCAACAGTGGTTATACGGCTAGGGTGATACGATTGAAACAGTTGAGAAAAGTCTAACAGTTCTCAAACGATCAATCACTTAGTCAATTTTCAGTGTTTTTCATCCCTAATACGGCACATTCATCAGATTCTTATGAATGTAACGAACTCAGAAATCTCAAAATCCTTCAATTGTTGATGAATTGAGCTGAAATTTCGCAATTAGTTCAAGATTATGCCGATAATCAATCCTATAACCTCAATTTCAGTGATTATCAACAACTTTCTATGAATTTCAGAGATTTTAGGTCGAACACTCAAGAACACATATTCGTACTGTTTTTCCACTAATTCACTTGATTTTTATGAGATAAACTGCAAATTGTGATTCAAAACATGTTTCTGATGATGAAACACAGCTTCGATTCACAATATTTCACTTGAATTGTCAATTGATTACAGATTTCAGTGGATTTTTGAAGTATCTATCTTCGACAAACCTCAAAAACACGCAACCGAAAGCTCTGATACCAATTGATAGGATCATTTAGAGCAATCTGTATCAATTAGATGAACAATTCAAAGCAAAATACAATCAAGTGTAATCAAATCAAGACAAATCAACAAAATTCATATTTCATTGATTGCAAAGACGATTACAAGTGATAGAAAGCAGTTCTCATAAAACATATGCAAAAACTTGCTATCTACACTACGTCTAAGCTATTTATACTAGAACTAAGGAACTAAATTTACACAACTAGTCCCTACACTAGTATAAAATACAAAATAGACACTAAACAATAAAAGACTAAATGTTAATCTTTTAAGGGACCTAACAGTGGGGCAATAAGGTATTCAATAGGTAAATTTTATTTTTATTATTATTATTATTATTATTATTATTATTATTATTTATTTTATTTCATTTTATTTTATTTTACTTTATTTTAATTTTTAATTTTTATCTTATTTTAAAATTTGTTTTTGAGTCAGGCGAAATTAAGATTCGCCTTAGCGAACCTATAGTTTCGCCAGTAAGCTCGACCAGTTGCATGTCAAACCAGCATGTTGAGTTTATCGGGCGAATCTATAGATTCGCTACAGCGAATCTATGTCCTATAAAATGTACAGTGAACGAGTAATGTCTCACAGTAACTTTAAACTTACACTTCTTGTTCATCGTGCAAAACTTCAGTTCATCCTTTCAGTTTTGATTTCCGTTGGAGTTGTGTGTTATATAGGGTTTAGGTGGGTGTCGCGAACCACGGTTAAGGCTTTAATCGGTGTATCTTACTTTGCATTGTGAGATTTGGCAGGTTCGCTTGGGTTAGGGTTCGGGAACCCTCATCCAGCGAACTTGCTGATCTTCAGGCGAATCTGAACGAAAGTTCGCTTGAACACAAGCGAATTTGTAAATTCACCAAACAACTTCGCTTGTTCACTTGAACCGAGCGAAACTATAAATTCACCATAGCGAACTTAATGTTTTCCAACGAATTTAAACTAGAAGTCACTTAAGTCAAACGAATCTATAAAATTACCTCTGTATATTTGCTGATATCAGGCGAATTTGAACGAAAGTTCACAAGAACCGAGCGAATCTATAGATTCACCCCAACGAAATTACTGTTTTTCAGGAGAATCTATAGATTCTCCTCAGCGAATTTATAGATTCACTTGAGCGAATTTAATTTATTTCTTTTGTTTTTGTTTTTAAATATTCTCACATATTTATCATGTTGTATACTTACACTTTTCTAATTTGTTTTCAGCGGTCATGGCTAACCTCAAGTTTGATGAGAAGAACAACACCATAGCTCTTTTAGATAAAGACAGTCCCAAAGCTGCAGGATTCAGAGATTGCATAAAGTGGCTAAAATAGTCTCCAATTCATTATGCTATCACTCACTCACCATCTATCTACATCTTGCACATCCAAGATTTCTAGAGATCAGCCAAGTTGGATGTTAAAACTAATCCACACTGCATTCGAGCAAGAATAGGAGGGAATGATATTGCCATTACTGAAGAGATCATAGCCAGAGTGCTTTGTTTAGAAGGTGATCAGGGAGATGAAGTAGAGCTCACTGAAGATCAAGTCATGGAAGGATTCAGAAGCATGGGGTATGAGGGACCATCCTTTGGTTCAAAGAAAGAGATAAAGAAGTCTATGCTATCTGAAGAGTGGAGATACATTGCTCACATATTCATCATGTGCTTAAATGATAGGAAAGGAGGATCAGATGGTCTCAACTTGAGATGGGCCAAAGCTATGGTGATATTTTACAGATGCCAAAAGGCAAATATAGCCAGACTAATTTTTGAGTGCATGTGTGATAACATTATGGCAGTAAAGAAGGAGAAATGGCTTCTGTATCCGAGATTTGTTCAAATGTTAGTTGATGATTTGATTCCAAGCATCCCAAAGCATGGAGAAATCAAGAGACTTGCCCTGATGAGCTCTAGAATATTTGCAGACTGTTCCTCTGCAAGACATGACTTCAGTGAGAAGATCACCCACTTAAGGGAAAATATGTATTCTGCTGAGAGATGGGCGTACATAAAGAAAGTGATAGAAGCAGAAGAAAAGAGATCGGTGGAGAACAGGGAGAAACAAGAGGAAATAGTTAAAAAGAGAAAAAGGTATGCCAAAGAGAAAGAATATGTCTTTGAGGATGAGATTGAGAAGACAATGCAAGAAATGAGAGTTTAGAAAGAGGGGAGAACTAAGAAGAGGGCTGAAGAAAGTAGTCACACTGAAGCATCAGAGAGGAGAACGAAACACAAGCATCAGGCCTTCATAGAAAATCCTCCAAGAAATGATGCAAGATCCTAACTTGACCAAGACGTGATTAGAAACGTCAGTGCTTCTGTGGCAAATGAGCTAAGCATGATGAAAACGAAACTGATAAACCGAGAGTTGAGGGAGAAATCGAAGGATGATATGATTGAGGGCTTGACAAAAATGGTGCTAGATCAATAAGAACTGATCAAGACACTACTCAAGGAGGTGAACTCTCTAAAGGAAGCAGCTGGCCTGCCAGATGTTAGATCTGAAGAGGAAATCAATGACCTCACAGATACATCCAAATACGCATTTCTGAAGGTGGGGAGATTTTCTGTGGCAGGAGAGGGCCCAAGCTCAGCAGCTAGTACTAGTAACGCTGCAGGATCAAGTCGAGGGAAGGACAAAAATGATGAACCTGTTGATGCTGAAGGAGCACAGGGTGAGGATGATGATGTGGAGGTTGTGAATGAAGATTTTGTTGATTTGGGACTTGACATTGAAAAGGACTTAACTGGTGAGGAGGTTGTGGGGGAGAAGCAACGAATGGATAAAGAAAAACAAGCTGAGATGAAGTTAGTGGATGAAGAGGAGGAAGTTGAGTAACAATTGGTGGATTACAGCTCTGAACTGGAATTTTATGAGGTTGATGAACGTCTAGTGACCTATGTGACTGATACTGGGTCAGCTGAAACTGGAACGGTGGAGTTAGATCAATCTGATTGGTTTGTTAAAGAAAAGGATGCTGAAGAGATAACTCCACTGTTCCAGAACATCAAAAACCCTACAAGAAAAGAGAGTGATAAGAAGATTTTCAGTTGGAAATACAACTCTGAGCTCAAACTATTTATGATTAAGAGAAGGGGAGGGGGAATATCTTATGTTCACAAAAGAAAAGCTTTTAAAACCCTCCCGAGATGGGATTTGAGGAAATTGGCAAAGATTTCTTTAATTGGAGCTAATCAAAGTGAACGAGCCAAGTTGCTAGAAATAGAAATTAAAAAGGGTTTGACCGATAACTTCAAGGCTTTTGGTTTCATGAAGATGGAAAGAAAGAGGTCGAAGAAAGAAGTTGATTGGGTAACCGGGAAAGGAAAGATTGTGCTTAAACTGAGACCAGCAAAGACTGTGGATCGTATTAGAATACCTGATCGTCTTCCCCCAAGACTGCATGCATTAGAAAAATGGTTCTATGACAACAACACCAGGGAAGCAGTGATTAGAGTAAAAGGAGCCCCTGAAATCAGACTGTTTGATCCAATGGAAGTAATTTCTTTCGGTGATGAGGATTTGGTGATTCTGTGTGAGAATCATATAAAAGTTGGGGCAGGAGCTGAAACGTTGGAAGAAGCTAGCCTCTTTATGAGGGTAGCTAACAAGGCTAGGGGATTCAGAGCTAAAGTCAGGGAGCTGTCAAGAAAAATCATTCAAGCGGACAAAACAAGGATGGATGTGGGTGATTTGAGTAGACAGCTGGATCAATCAATTTCAAGAAGGTTTGAAAAACATGTGATAGATGAGGCAAGTGGGTCTGGAGCTAATGCTAATGAGCAAACCGTGCAAGATTAGGAGGAGGTTGTAGTTGCAGATTCACCAGATGAACAAGTCAATGAAGCTGGATTTGTTGAGAACTTTATTGTTGAGAGTGATTTAGAGGCGGGATCTGAAGATGTTACTAATCCATTGGCCGGGATTGAGTCAAGGGCAGGAGCTTTCATGGAGAACTTTGAGGCCGAAGTTGATGCTGCAGCTGGAGCTGATTTAGAAGACCCCTCTACGTGAGGTCCAACCTAGGGGGAGTATTGATGATCTAGATAGGTTGGATTCTCCTAGTTTAGTTTAGCTTCTTTTGTCTTCTATATAATAGGACTAATGTTAGATGACTTTCATTTATGTAAGTAATGTTTAGTTAGTTTTACATTAATTTCGCACTGACCCAGCGAAACTACTAGCTAATCTATAGATTCGCTCGTAGTCAGCTGATAAAGGTCACCCGGCGAAACTGTTGTTCGCTGCCGAGTGAACTTACTTGTTCGTCAGGGTAGTTTCGCTCGAGCGAATCTACCAGTGAATTTGTCTCTGTTATATATTTGCATCTCTTGTAACTTTATGGACAAGTTTTGCCAAACCTAATCGAGATACACTTTTGCATTACTGTTTTTCATAGCTTGTTTGAGGCTGGAATTGTGTTTGTTTCATATCTTTGAGCCTTGTTTGTTAATATTGATTGTGTTTGGGTCATATGGATTTATATTGAAACTTATTTCTTTGTTTTGCTCTATTTGATTCTATATTTGTGGGATATTACTGTGATTATCATTTCAAAAGCACTAAAATCGATCACCAATGGACCTACAGTATGGTTAACAGTCAAAGCGGTGTAGTAAGATGATTGGGTAAGAAAAGAAATGATATCAGAGAAGTCAGCATCTCTGGAAGAATCAAGTAATGCGACTTGATTGTGATGAGGGTTAAGTGCCATTGGAGAAAGTTATGGGAAGATGAGTTTGAGCTTGGGTAAATTGAAAATGAAGGAAATTTTTAGGGCATTAAGATTGTGGGAAGAGGATGAAAATGGAGCGGTAAGGTCAGTTTTTATTTAAATATTCCAACATCATTAACACAATCTCTACCTTTTACAGAGTGGGGCCCAAAAGAATTGTGTTGTACAGTAAGGTCTTTCTTCCGAGTATGAATCATTTCTGAAGGTAATTTATCTTCCGAAGGCCACTTCTTACTTCCAAATGTAGAATTGTATTTCCTAGAGTAAACACTACTTCCGATAGTAAATTCTACTTCCGAGAGTAAAGTTTGCTTTCAGAATGGAGAGTTTTAATAAGCATCGGAAGTAGATCTGATATTTAATCAATCGCTTCTTCCGAGACTAATACCTCTTCCAGGAAGAAAAATTATCCTGAAGGAACTTGCTTCGGAAGATAAGAAAATATCTTCCGAAGGTTAATTCCTCTTCGGAAGGATTTAGAGTTGGTGAAAATTTTAGAGAGAGACTTTTTGTAACAGGGCTTAGATTGCATTGAATTATTATTATCACATATTCTAAAAGGTTTTCCAAAAGAGATGGACTATTCAATGTTTATCATCCCAATGGCTGTAATGAGATACTTAAATCTCTGTTCATCAAAAGCTTTGGTGAACAACTCAGCATATTGTTCATTTGAGTCAACTTTGATTAGCTTAATTAGATTTTTCTCATGAATATCTCTAATGAAATGATACCTGATATCAATATGCTTTGTCTTGGAGTGCTACATAGGATTTTTAGTGATCGAGATAGCACTTTTGTTCTCAATATGGATAGGAGTACTCACAAAGTTGAATCCATAGTCTAACATCTGGTTCTGAATCCATAGCAGCTGAGCACAGCAACTTGCAGCAACAATGTATTAAGCTTCAGCAGTTGATGTGGATACACATGATTGCTTTTTGCATTGCCATTGAATGATCCTTCCACCAAGAAATTGACATCCCCCTGATGTTGATTTCTTGTTAATGTTGCAGCCACCATAGTCACTGTCAGAGTATCCATAGAGATTGGAATTGTTGTTCCTTTGATATCAGAGACCTAGTTTAGGTGCTCCTTTAAGGTATCTGAGGATCCTCTTGGCAGCAGCTAGGCGAGACATCTTTGGAGCAGCCTGATATCTTGCACAAATACAAGTTGCAAACATGATATCAGGTATACTTGCTGTGAGATACATCAGAGAACCAATAATTTTCCTATACTGATGTTGATCAGTATCCTCCCCCTCAGAGTTAGGACAGAGGTTATGGTTTCTGGGTATGGGTGTCTTGGCTGGCTTATAGTCTTTCATGTCAAATCTTTCTAGGATGTCTTTGACATACTTAGATTGATTGATAAAAAACCCTTCCTTCAATTGTTTCACCTGAATTCCAAGAAAAAAAAGTCCATTTTTCCCATGGAACTCATCTCAAACTTCTTCTTCATGATGCTTTCAAAGTCTTTACACATTTGGTCATTTGAGGAGCCAAATATGATGTCATCGACATAGACTTGAACAAGCAGGATATCCTTTCTAGACTTCTTTATAAAAAGAGTCTTATCAATGGTACCTCTAGTGTAAACATTTTTAGGACAAATTGAGACAAAGTCTCATACCATAGCCTGGGTGCTTGGTGCAGCCCATATGGAGCTTTATCCAACTTGCACACATAGTTGGGGTGCTGTGGGTCTTCAAATCCTAGAGGCTGGCACACGTAGACTTCTCTATCTATGTCCCCATATAGAAAGGCACACTTGACATCAAGTTGGTAGACAGTGAAATTCTTGGATGCAGCATAAGCAAGGAAGATCCTAACTGCCTCAAGTCTTGCAATAGGTGTAAAGACATCAGTATAATCGATTCCTTCCTCTTGAGTGTATCCTTGAACCACCAGTCTTGCCTTGTTCTTGATAACCACGCCTCTATCATCTCTCTTGTTTCTGAAAACCCATTTAGTACCTATAGGTACTTGACCAGATAGTAGCGGACATAGGTTCCAAACCTTTTGTCTTTTGAATTGAAGCAGCTCCTCTTGCATCGATTCAATCCAGCTGCTATCTTTCAAGGCATCTCCTACCTTCTTGGGTTCCATTTGAGATAAGAAGCAGGTGTACAAGCAAACATTCCCATGATGAGTCTGTCCTCTTGTTCTCACGCCTTCAGTGACATACCCTATGATATTTTCAGCTGGATGAGTATTATGAATCCTTAGTCCAGGAATCACTTCCAGTTGCAAAGATAAGTCCAGACTAGACATATTTTGCTCAGGAGCTAGAACACTTCATATGCTGTTTCAAACTCATTCAATGAGGACTGATTGAATGAATGAGAAACATTATCATTTGTTGACTGTGGAGCAGCATCAACAGTTGCATGTTCCTTCAAGATGCTACTTCTATTAGCTTGGTGTTATATAGTGTCACCTGGTGAATTTTAAGGATCCATAAGTGAATCACTGGTTGAAGCTTCACTATTCCTTGAGATAGTTACATTATTTGATCGGTCAATAGTGGTAGTTTGATTATTTGTGTCCCTTAGAGAAGTTGGAAGAGGTTTGGGTAGCTCAAATAGTTGGTTAGCATCAGATTCATTTTGAGCACCTGTTCCAGCTGAAATATTCTCACAAGATGGTTTAGAATAGTTTGAAATAATTCTAAGTCAAAAATATGATCAGGGCCATTACCCCTAAGATAAGGAGTGTGCTCATTTACAACTATATTGGAAGATTCCTCAAATTGTTGATTCTTAATGTTGTATACTCTATAAGCTTTGGAGCTTGAAGAGTATCCAACAAAGATAGCATCATCTGACATTTCAGCAAACTTTGCTAATTTGCCTTTTGTGTTAAGTATGGTACACCTGCTGCCAAAGGACCTTAGAAAGCCAATGAATGGTGGCCTCTTGTTTCATAACTCATAAGGGGTTTTTCCATGGGGCTTGATAATAAGAACTTTGTTCTGCACATAGCATGCAGTGTTGACTGCCTCTGCCCAGAAAGTTAGAGGCAGCTTTGAATCAGCTAACATGGTTCTTGTAGCCTCAATAAGAATCATGTTCCTCCTCTCAGCAACAATATTTTGTTAAGGAGTTCTAGAAATACTATATTGTCTGGCAATCCCTTTGAGTTATAAAATAAGTCAAGAACTTGATTCTTAAACTCAGTCCCTTGATCACTTCTGATTATTTTTACCTTGTGATCAATTTGATTTTCTATCTTAAGAATAATGCCCAAGTAAATCTAGTAAAATCATCAACTATCATAAGGCAATATGATTTCCTTCCAATGCTCATTATACTTATGGGTCTGAAAAGATCCATGTGCAATAAGTGTAATGGAGTAGTAATTGAGTTAACTTCTTTGGATTTATGAGATACCCTATGTTGCTTCCCTTTCAAACAAGCAACAAAGTTGTCTTTACAAAAAAACTCCTTTTTAGGCATACCATGTACCAAGTTATTTTTAGCCAATTTATTCATTGTCTTAAAATATAAATGACACATACATTTATGCCAAAGAGTTGACTCATCACTATTTGCTTTGAAAAGAAAGCATGATACTTTACCCAGTAGGAAAGCATTGTTCATATCTAGCTTGTACATATCACCTTTCTTGGGAGATCTAAGAAGCACCAATTCCTTAGGAATTCTCATCCTAGGTTTGAGGACAATGCACTCATGTTCTGTAAAAAGCATTTGATGATTTTGATCACAGAATTGAGACACACTTAGCAGATTATGTTCAAGCTGTTTGACAAAGTAAACTTTGTCAACGTTTAATTTTCCATTGGATATACTCCTTCTTCCAGAAATATATCCTCCGGCCTCACCTCCAAACTGGACAGGACCTCCATCATAATGTTGAAATTATTGAAGGAGAGATCTATTCCCTGTCATGTTCCTGGAGCATCCACTATCAACAATCCAAACATTGTTATTTTTGTCATATGGATGATCCTGCACATAAGATGAGATAATTAGTTTTGATTGGAAACCCAATCCTTGTTGGTCTTGGGTTCATCCAATGATATTGACATGATTGAACCAAAAGTTAAGCATGAGGGTTCAATGGATGTTGTTAAAGAAGAGGTTTGGGCTGCAACATCTTTCTTGATCTTCCAATCCATCCTATGGTTGATCATAGAAGATGAGCTTGTTGAAGCTTTTGCAGCATGACATTCTTCTAAAGCTTCTTTCTTTTCGGAAGAAGCCTTCACCACCTTTTCTTCCGAAGTAGTCTTCTTCTGGATGGTTTCAAGGGAATTCTTTTGTTCTTTTGGTTTTTAGCAGCTTTAGCTTCCGAAGCTATTTTCCCTTCACAAGAATGACTTTCTTTTGAAAGCAACTTTGCTTCGGAACCCAGCTTTCCCTTTTTCATGGTTTGGACCATCTGATAAGGTCCAAATGAGAAACCTTCCCTGGCTACTTCTCTTTTCACATTATTTGCATAATGTGTGCTAGCAAGATTGTAGTAACAATCTTTGGCCATGTGGTTTTGCAGTCCACACATTATGCATGCAATGTTAATCTTCTGGGAACTTGAGGATTGTTGTTTCTTGTTCCTTTTCTCTTCATCAGCAACCTTTCCCTTTAACTTCTGATCCTTTGGGAGGACACGAGTGCTGTATTACACTCCTTTCCTGAATCAGAGTTACCTACCACCTGGAATCCAGTAGAGATGAATACACCCTTTTGTTTTGGGTCAATCATCAGCTTAGACTCAGCCACTTTCTTTGCAGTTCTTCTTACTGCTTTGGCTCTGCTTCTTCTGGCTTTGTTGGTCAGGATTTGATCATCATTGGTAGGAGTGGGTTAATTTACCTGTTCCTTCCCTGTGGTGTTTTCTATTATTGCATCATTCTTCAACTCAGGTGAAGAAAGATCAACAGATGGGGCTTCCAACTCTTTAGTACCACACCTTGGTTGTCTTATGGACTCATAAGAGTGTGGTGGTGCAATTTCATTGGTCCCCAATCCTTCTTTGTTTTGATAACAAACTTTGGAGTGGGAGGATGATGCAATAATAGCTTGGAAGTTCTACACAGAAATAGCATACATCCTAGCTTGAGCCTCAGTAGTGACAAGCTGGGCTTGAGCCTCGGACAATTTGGATACTTTATTTGAGTCTTATATTTTGAATGTTCATGTTCTAATAAGGACACAGTTTTCTCCAACTTCTTAATTTTCCTTTGATAGTCAGATTCAACCCTTTTAAAATCAGATTTTAAAACATTTAGAGACTTAATATCAGATTTAATCTCCCTATTGTAGTCCTGATACAATTTAACCTTAGCAATACATGCAGGAGTACAGAGATGTTCATATACCTTACTGTCATCTGTTCTAGCCATGAGTGCTTGAGAAGGAGTCACATTACCATAAAGCTCCAGTCAACTTCTTGAGCCATTGCGGCTGTCTCTGTTGACTTTCCAGTGTGCTTTGATGCAGAAGGACGTGTGGAGGCTTATGGAGTTCCCGTATTTGACTTGGGAGCCTTGCATTCTCTTGCAAATGACCAAGTTGGTTACAGTTGTAACATTTGGCCTTAGTTTTGTCAAATCCAATTTTGCTGTTGGTTGGGTTCTGAGGGAATTGCCTTCCAGTTCTCTTGAAGAACTTCTTTGCTCTATAGGTTAAGAGATCCACTTGTTGGAATATGTCCACATATTCCACATCATCTGGACTGAAGCACTCCAGATCATCAAAGCAGTATTGATGGTTACACGAGTGTCCACTTCTTGAGAGAAAGGCACAGCTGTCCTGAAAGGAACTATGTTAAGCCTATTGAGACCATGGAGTCTCAAGAAATGTAATGTAAGGTCTAGAAGAACAGGATGTCTGCTGATTGTATGTTAGGAACTGTTGAGGTTGGGAGGGTCGTGAGCCTTGAACAGCCATCAAGGCATTACTAGCAGAAAGGCTCGAGGATCTGCTTGTCTGATGACCCTTTTTGCTTTCCATCTCCAAATGGTATCCATCAAGAATCCCGTACAGTTCAGTCATGGTGAGTGTGTTCAGTTTTTCTATTCTCTTGATATAGACATAGTAGAACATCCACTCATTAGGGAGTGCACTCATGAACTTTCTAGTGAGGTCTCTAAGCCCAGGAGTGCTTCCCACAGACTGAAGGGATGAAATGAGATCCATGTACCTGAAGTATTATTGGCTGAGAGTCTCTCCATCAATATAGGTGAAGTTCTCAAACTGCTGCTTCAGTGAGTCCTTTTTGGAGTCATTAGAACAGGAGTACATCTGAGCAAGTGCATCAAACAATTCTTTGGCTGACTTGCAATGCTCAAACCCTACCGTAATGGAGTTGGGTATTGCAGTCATGAGATAGTCATTGCATTGCTGTCAATGTCCATCCTCTTCCGGTCTTCATCAGAGTAATCTTCAACGGCTTTCTCTATCATGGCACCGTTTCCTCTGGGTGCAACCACCTTGGGTTTATATGGGCCATTAACAATAGATTGTCGCATCTTGCTATCTTGATATCTGATGAAGCCTTCCATGCGTCAGCTCCATGACCTGAAGTTTTCAGGGGTGATAATGGGTGCTTTAGTCATCGTCCCCATTTCTACTTCAGACTTGTTAAGGGCTATTTAGAGTGTGGTGTAGTGAGGAGTGAAAAACAGGTTGATTAGGATGGTAAGATATCATAATCAAGAGCCTAAGAAGCTCTGATACCAATTGCAGGATTGGTTTTATCAATAAAACTTGGTTTTTCTCTCCAACTCACTTATACTACACTCAGATTAGATGAAACAGAGTCTTTTCTAAGAGCTGATAATAATATACTAAGTAACAAAGAGCACAAAGATATAATTTTCAAGGTACTTGTATATATTACTTCTTAACTCAAAGTGTTACAAGACTCTTACAAGCTTATCCTTATGAGTTACAATGAGAAACTATATATACTACTACCTACAGTCGGTTATACTTTGATACCAGCTGGGAACCTATGACTAAAGCATATACTATAATGCTAGAGTTAAGGTATCTTAGATAAAGTATTATCTAAGATATGGTAGTCATGACATGTCCATGACTTACCTTTTGTTACTTACTAAAGGTAGTAACTGTACTAACTAATAAAGTTGAATAGTGGAATAATGTATGGTCAACTACATGGCTTTTGAGAAAATGCCATGTAGTATATCAGAGGTCTGCTACAGAGTGTCAGGAGGACCATACTTATGTCCACTGGTTCATAATATTGTCTTCAGAAGGTTAGCTAGCTTTGGAAGAACAAGTTCTTTCGAAGCCACCTATACTTCAGAAGAGATTACTTCTTTCGAGGCTTGAGAACTTCTTCTTTTCTTCATACTTCGGAAGTTGTCTTCTGATCTTTTCTTTTAAGACTTGATCTTCGGAAATGAATTCTTTGTCTCAAGAAGAAGAGTGTCTCTTCGGAAGTGAATACATTGTCTCTTCGAAAGTTGATATTACACTTTCCTCGAAAGAACTCTTTTTCCTTCGAAAGTTCTTCACTTAGCTTTGGAAGTCCTTTATTAGACGTACCAAAATATTGTAAGTGATTTGGTTTTGGTTGCACCAGCCTTCTTCTTGATCCAACAATTGGTGTTCTTTAATGAAAAGGTACATAGCGGAGTATGCGTGCTAGCTTTCAACTTGTTCAAAGGTCAAAGCGTGGCATCAAAGGTCATCTTGACTGTTGCAATAGCCTAAGATTTGGAATGGAGGTGGGAAAATGTTCCTGTAGACTTGTTCATGAACAAGTAGTGAGAATGACTTGATTTGGGTCGTTGACCATACCTATCCATTTCCTGACTATTAGTGAGGGATACAAGATAGAAATGCTGACAAGAATTTATGTCGGTGAAATTATGGATAGAAATGGAGCACCTTTGTCGATTGTCTTCAATCGGGACAGTTGCTTCATGCCACGATTCTAGCAGAGCTTATAAAAGGCGCTGGTGAGGTGTCTGGACATGAATACAACTTAATACTCTAAATGGTCTAAGTCAGTGAACTATTAAGACATCCTAGGATATGTTATGGCCTTGTACCATCAATTTGGAAGTAGTTAGGATGATCACCTATTATTGGTTGAGTTCCCTTTTAACAATACCTACCATTGGAGTATTATATTAGCACCATTCGAGGCACTTGACAGATGTAAGTGTCGGTCACAGATATAATGGGAAGAAATCAGGTAAAGTTAGATGACTGAACCATTAATCATTCAAGAGATGAATGATTAGGGTTTTAGATGTAGGAAAAAATAAAGGATGCATAAGATCGTCGGATTTACACTGACAATCAAAGGAAGCCTTGTTTTAGGCACATCCTCCCAGACAGTAGTTGAATTGGAAGTTAGTTACGGTTAGTGAATGATACACTATCAAGGTGTTAGTAGTGTGGTGGGTTAGCTACGGTACACCCTATATATAAACACTAATGATACCTTGAATGTGAAATCAGAACTAGATCGGGAACTAACTTTTGGTAATGGATAACAACCATACTCTGGAGACATCAAGAAACAGGTTATAAACCTAAACAGTCATCTCTAGAGACCTTAGTCTATGTGCTAGATGCGAGTTGTTGCCTTAGAGGCATTGTCTACCTTGGCAAAAAGAGCAAATTAGCACCTATATTGGTAAGTGCAATTAAGATGTACAAACAGACTTGGTCAGTGGATTATCGTTGTGTACAAACAGATTTGGTCAGTGGATTATCATTTTGAGTTACAGCAAGAATCGAGAGGGGTGCATGACACGTTCCATGCGTCAAAACTCAAGAAGTGTCTCACTGATGAGACGTTGCATATGCCACTCAAGAAGATTCAAGTGGATGAAAAAATTTGATTCGTTAAAGAACCGTTAGAGATCATGGACCGGGAAATAAAGATGTTGAAACGAAGCAAGATCCCAATTGTTAAGGTAAGATGAAACTCAAAGAGAGGCCCTAAGTTTACTAGGGAACAAGAAGACGGAATGAGGATTAAGTACCCTCACCTATTTGCGGATGGCAGTGTAGTTGATGACTCTAGTTGAATTTCGGGACGAAATTCTCTCAACTGGGGGATACTGTGACATCTCTCACCAAAATAGGTACGTTGACTTTGGCATTGACTCGAGTTTTTTACTTTTGACTTTAATTTTGTCTTATTTGGGCTTGGCCTTAATTTATGGTTATTTTCTTGTTAGGCCCAAATTTTGGTTAATGGGCCTACGTGTTTATGATGGGCCTGTAGTTTATATCATTATGTGACTAGTGGGCCTGTCACCGTATGGAGGTCCTATGTATTGAGCCCAATCAGGGTTTTTCTAAAAAGTAAAACATGAAATTACACCGAAACCCAATTAACTCTCATACATGGGCTTTGCCTAAAGCCTAGTAAATAAACTTGAATTAGTTCTAAGAATATAAATTATCCGAATCCTAGGGCATGTGATAGCTCGTTGGAACCGTTATTGCACGCAGAATTTGTAAACGTAAAAATTAGTCGACACGTGGGTCGAGACGATACGGATTACACGAGACGGGCCAAGGTCCCGAAGGCCTTTCTTCCTCCCATGTTTCGGCCGCAATAGTTGGGGGGGGTATTCCCCTTTGCTTGGCTCACTTCTCATAAATTGTAGAATTCCCTTGAAACCCTAGCCATGACCTTCTCAAAAATCCTCTCCTATTTTCCTCTTGGCCATTGAAAATTCTGAAATCACTTGTGCAACCATCGAGCTTTTGACAATCAAGTTGTCCAAGAACGTAAACTGGGCTAGATACGTTCGTCTTCAAACTACGGTAAGCGAAAATCGCTTTTGATGAATTTTAATTCTAGTTTTACTCTAGAATCGAGGAAATTCATCATCTATATCCAAAATCTTCATCTAATAATCTCTCATTCTTGGTTTTTGGTGCTAGATCGTGAAGATCTAAGCGTTATGATTGTCGGGTTCGCCATTTGGTAAAAACCCTAATTCTTGGACTTGTATGGTAATCGAATCTAAAATATTGGGTTGTATTCTTAGATGATCTGACCTTAATCAAAATTTTGGACTTATAAAATATTTTTAAATAACTAAAATTGTTCCTTGAAAGAATTGATGGGTTGAACAAATCGAACCAATGAAATTATCACTTAAAGTTGCAAACCGGGAGACTAAGAAACCAACAACTGTTTAGGACTGGAAAATTAAGTAAACTAAGTGGTTAATTGAAGTTTGGGACAACTTGAAACTGGAATGAAAGAACTTTTGCATATTTCGGTTGTTAACGGGCGCATATTGGGACTTGAGACGCAAAAGAACGAAATTAACAATCTGGAAGTTTGCTGTCAGAAAAATGGGTCATCTTGTTCGTGTGATAACTTGGTTGAAATATGCCCAATTGAGGTGAAATATGGGTCTACATTTAATCCCCATGAGTCCTCTAACTAACCCAAGTAGTCTCTTGTCATTTCAACATCGTTTGTTCCTCCAAACGTAGCAAACAAAACAGAAGGCCAAAACTGACGAATCTGGGTAGCAGATTAGTCTGTATTCTTCGAGTCATAACTTTCTTATACTTTGTAAAATGAACACGATTCTTTTCCTGTAGTTTAATTTAAATACTCTTCTTTCAAATGACACTTTTTACACAAAGATTCGTTTTCGTTTCGTTCTCAAACAGCCTATACAAGGCTGATGCGCAATCAAATATGTAATCTGAATTATCTTGGTAACCTTAAAAGTAAGAGTTGGGACTAAATAATCTAAAGTAAGACAATTTTTGAATATAAAATTGATTAAATTTATTTAAAAAGAATTAAAATAATAAGTGTGGAAATGAAAAACCTTGATTAGCGTTAAGGAATGGACTAAAAGGATTACACCCATATTGGCCATTTATATTTTGTGCTATATTAATCCTTTTGTGTATTATATATTTTTTGAGCTTACTTTGCGTGTTGTGGGATTTGAACTGTGACATTTCAAGGTGAGTTTCACGGCCCCTTTTTAATTATATTTTCTTGGGGGAAAAGCTTGCTCAATGTTTTGTTCTATGATGTGCTCTAAAGATCTTGTATGCGGTTTGAGTTATATGATTGAGTCTAGATTTCTTTCACAAATGTGTACATACATGGACTGTACTTAGACTGAACTGGATTGTACTTGGACTGGACTGTCATGGAGAGGTATTGTTAGTACTAACGGGTTGACACCCCACCCCTGTCGTTGGTATGCTAGCTAAGACTAACTTGGCCTTGTGCGAGCCCTTGGGTGAATATAATCCGGTTATTGGACTTGGACTCATAAATGGACTTTTACGGAATTCTATGACTACTATGCTCTCTTACCCATACACTTATTTTATTTACTACTTTCATCCTGTGAACTCACCAACGTATGTTGACTTTTACGAGCATATCTTTTCAGGTAATGATGTTTAGGTGTTTGGCTGTGGACTTTAGACAAGACCGCTCCTTTAGGAGCAACAGACATTTCATGGGACTTTTAGACTTGTTTGGACTTGGTTGTTTTGTTGAATTGTAAATTGTTGAATTTGTACTTGGGATTGTTTCGTGATTCTTTCTTTCTAAATTGAAACTTTGGATTATTTACGCATTTATGGTATGACGTTTTGGAATTGACTGTACTTGACACTTGTTCCTATGTGTCGGGAAACGTCACGACCCATTTACGGAGAATACCTTTAGTGATTCTCTTAGACCCCTAATGTGTTATGACGGTCCCGTCTGTCGCATCCTCCTGTTTCCGCTTTAGCGGGGGTGTGACAAGCTACACGTTATGTTTTGGTACTCGTGATTCTTTAAGTTTAACTTTCATCTTTAGTTTTTACATACACTTTATACATAATAAGAAGTAAAAATATTAGGTTTACTATGCATAATAGTCCAAAAAAATGGAAAAAACTTGTAAATAAAGGGATCTAGAACTCACCTTGTCGTTAAGTAAACCTGCGTCTAAGCTACTTAGCCTATGTTCGGGTCACACGGTCTGCATAATAATTAACACAAAAATAGGTCATTCTCTACACAGTTTCGCCATCAATTTCACTGAAATTTTGCTAGTTTCGCTGGCATTTTCGCTGCCAGTTTCGCCCGGCAGTTTCGCTGCCAGTTTCGCCCGGCAGTTTCACTGCCAGTTTCGCCCGGCAGTTTCACTGCCAGTTTCGCACTGCAGTTTCGCTGCCAGTTTCGCACTGCAGTTTCGCTGCTAGTAGTGCCCAACTTTTGTTGGAATTTTCTAGTTTCGTAATATCTACGGGTCCACCTAAGCACTAGCGAAGTTACCAGCAAAACTATAGTTTCGCTAGAAATTTTTTAGTTTCGCCGGATGAGCCCACAGTTTCGCTGATCGGGCTCATAGTTTCGCTGAACGAATAAAAATAATGAACCAGCCCGTTTTTAACCCAAAATCTTAACTTTTTACGTCCAAATCCTTGGTTTACCATCCATGAAACCATATCTAACCTTTTTACACGTTTTCATACGTAAAAAAATGATCTTTATGTGATTTTTTTGAAACTTTTGAACCCAAAACCCTAGAAATCCGAATATGTTCTAAAGGGATGCTTAGAGGATGATTCTAACCTTGATTTCTTGCTCTTTCCTTAGTACTTTCATGCACCAACACCAGATCTTCAATCTTCAAACCAAATCCTACAAAATCTTCACTTTCTCTCTCTACTCTCTCTACTCTCTCTACTCTCTCTCTCTAGGGTTGGTTTCTTGAGTCGAAAATGTGAGGGAAACAAATCCTACAAAATCTTCACTTTCTCTCTCTACTCTCTCTACTTTCTCTACTCTCTCTACTCTCTCTCTCTCTCTAGGGTTGGTTTCTTGAGTTGCAAATGTGAGGGAAATGGCTGATGAGGGTTTGTTTAAGGGCCGATTATGGGCCCTTAAACACACCTAACACTTAGCCCATGGATTAATTGGGATAGAATCCATAATAATAATAATTTTCTTTTCCCCTTTTTATTTATTATAATTTTTTATTACCAACTTAATCCATTATTACTAAGTTGCTTCCTTAGTCATTCGGGGCATTATACTTTTGCAATGTTCAGACGCACGAGTCTATCTGAAACGCCCAACACATAGTGAATTTTCACTTGAAACGTCCAACTCAAGAAAACCTGGTACAGTGTAGGCGCATGAACAAGTTCAGACTTAAGACAACTGTTTAGGCACATGACGATGACTAAAATGCCCAATACACTGGTAAAAATTCTGAAAAATCATCATGCTCCTGAGTAGACTTTTGAACAGTGTTTTGGCGCATGAGATTACTTTCATGAGTTTTAACACTTGTAATTTTTCAAATCTTCCACCTGTACATTGTTTAAACACATTAGTACTGTTCATATACTAATTTTTAAACAATTTGTCAAATTTTGACTTTTTCCCCAAAATTTACATAATTGACCCTCAATTTTGAACATTTGACATTTCAAACTTTTATTTTTGATTTAAATTTTAATTTTTGAGAGATGATCTTTTTATTTTTATTTAAATTTTCAAAAATAATTTTCCGTCATTTTAGTCTCTAATTTTAACAAATGTTGCAAGAAGCTTTTCCACTTCAAAAATATTTCAGGTTCATTTTATATCAAACACACACATGCTTTGAACTTTTCAGCCTCATCCTTTCCATCCAAAATTTTTTAATTTTGACTTTTTATATCTTCAAATTTTGATTTATTTTCCCTTAGACACTTTTACTTTTTACTCCCCCTAAACTTTTAAGTTTGACAAAACTTAAAAGTTTCTTGAGTTTTCACATGAAGATCACACTAATCATTGTTAATATGCCTGCACACACATAAAACAAGCAAAAATCAAAATTAAAGCAGAATAAAATTCTAATATTTACACTTGAATCCATGTCTGCAGTGAGATCATATTAGTTAAGATCAGCACATTAAAATAAAATAAATTAGGAATAGTCATACACAATGATTAATTCCTGATCAAGTGTGTTCCAGGTCAGCATATCCGCAGCAAAGGAGACACGAGATCTAAGGACAGACAATGAGTGTTTTTGGTAAAAGAATCAGCATATTTACATTTTCAATTCTTGGATTGATTAGGGTTGAATTAGAATTATCAACTTATTAACTGACATATAATCATAACCAGAGTTCATTTTTATAATTTATATGAGAATTATCATGGATAACCATTTGATAATCTATAACCATCCATTTGAATGGATTGTGCACATTGGCATTTTTTTTGCATCAAGAGAGAGTATCCAGGTCTGTAATCACATATAACAAAGGATATCTGAGCACTTTAGGTGTAAGATGGCTCAGAACAGAGATGTGAGCAGATGCTTGTGTAAGGCCCCATTCCTGGACACCTCACAGTTGGTCATTCATTGCACATAAAACATATTAATATACATTTCATTAAATAAACATCAGAATTATGTGAGCAAAAACCATTCTCTATTATTAAAAAGATACTGCTGTTAAGCAATACAACAACGTTCAAGTTACAAATATTGCTTAATTGCATTACGAAACAACAATATCATGACTTAAGAATTGATGTCAGTCTTTCCCTGCCGAGTAGCTTCACCCATGCGCCATTCTCAGCAACAATTACCTGCCAACTAAAAATGTATTAAAGTCAGCGTTGCTGAGTGAGTTCCAATTTTATGAGTATTAAAAATACCTTGTGTAATGTATATATATGAAAATACACTTTTTTGTAAAAAATACATCTCTTACTCTTGTACGTGAGCACGCATTAACTATACAACAAGGTAATGCTTTCTTTCTTTACTATATGCCTTGTTTATTTTCTACTCTTTTAACTTTATCTTTCACTGTCTATGTGGACCAATGAGCAATACACTAAACTATGTGTGCGGAGAAACCAGTGTTAGGCCCCTCCAGTCTATGGTCTGAATTACTATATACAAGGCTAGCCCAGTCACCTACGGCATGCTGCAAAGGTCCGCCAATCTCAATTGATTGGCCCCGTGAGCATAAGGGGTAGCAACCAACATCACATTTGAGCTAACGACAACATGGTCGTGCACCTCCTATATGTTTGCAAGACTTGTTAACTTTTTAATTAAGTTCCACTTCTCTTTGTTATTTCTCTTTCACTATGTTAAACATAATACTTGCATTTATGATCATAGGCACATCACATAAGTTACACAATAATAATCACTATGATCATAGGAACAACTAAAAATAATGCAAATATAATAACAATTAAAAAGTCTAAGTCAAACATGGGTCAAACTCTAATGATTCTGTTTTGCTCAAAATTTCAGAAATTATTCCAAGTGTTCTAGACGTATGGGCACTATGCAGGCGCATGAGGCCTGTTTAGGTGTATGGGCACTATTTAGACGGTTTAACACTTAGAGGTTTGGTCCATCCCAGATGCATGGGCACTATTTGGATGTTTGTCCCACACTTAGGCGCCTGAGTCAAAACCTTAGACGCATGGGCTACTGTTCAGGCGGTTGGGCTTGCACTTAAAATTTTCAAAGGCATTTCTAGACGGTTGGGAGTACTCTTTGGGCTGTTGGGCCCTGTTTAGACATATCGGCTTACTTAGCATTTTCTAAGGCAAATTTCAGACGGTTGGGAGTACTGTTTGGGTGGTTGGGCAGCCTGTTTAGCACATTCTTAACATACGATCAATCCTAATCCTTTTTCTTACATGTTTTAGGCTTAGTAACACTATTTAAAGAATAACTATCATATAACAATCATAGAAACATCATCATTCATACATAGACACATACGGGTATTCAGATAACTTTGTAAAAATAGTTTTGCATACATTTTCAGCCCCAAAATGTTTAAAATATGTAAAACTACAGGGTCTAGAAACTCACCTTAGTTGTTTTTGGATTTGAACTCTTATCTTGAGCTTTCTCAGACGTTTATTGCACCTAAAACCCACATACATCTACAACCCGACACACAATCACATTTATAAGCACATAACCGAGACTAGAAACATCTAAAACATCATAAAACTGAGAATTCTTACCAAAAACTTCAAATTCTCATTCCTCTTCTATAAACGAGACTAGAAGTCATCAATCCTTGGTAATGGATACCGATTCTTCACCATCAACTTGTTCAACTCACGGTAGTCGATACACATCCTCATGCTACCGTCCTTCTTTACAAACAATGTCGGAGCACCTCAAGAAGAGATACTCGATCAAATGAATCCCTTATCCATTAACTCCTGCATTTGTTCCATGAGTTCCTTCATCTCAGTTGGAGCTAATCGATACAGTGCTTTGGCAACGGGTTGGCACCGGGTATCAAATCGATTTGGAACTCGATTTCGTGATCCGGTGGCACGTCGGGTAAGTCTTCTGGGAATACATCTGGAAAGTCACACACCATTGGTACATCGGATAGTTATGGTGCTGACATGTCTACATCCTTCACGTAGGCTAGATAGGCACTACATCCACGTCTCATGCATTTTCCCGCTAGTGCCATCAAAATCACCTTTGGAATCGTAGTAACGTGGTCTCCATAAACCATCACCAAACTTCCATCGGGCGCAATTAGTCGAATCATCTTAATGTGACATACGATGTTTGCTTCATAGGTTGCTAACCAATCCATACCTAGTACTACATCAAATCCACCTAGGGGCATCACATGTAACTTAGCAGCAAACCTTTGACCTTCTAGTTCTATGACACAGTCCTCTACCATGTCGGTAATTCTAGTGGACTTACCAATAGTAGTTTCTACATCAAAAGGCTCACTAATACTCCTACTGCTAGCCGACAACTTAGCAAAGAAGGTAGTAGAAATAAAACTCCTACTAGCACCAGAATCAAATAATAAAGAGGCACAAGTTTGATTTACTAGAAACATACCTGACACGACATCGGGATCCACTCTGGCTTCTTCCCGGGTCATGGTGTAAGCTCTAGCACTTGCCCTCTGCCCTCCTTCCTCCAGCTTCCTCTTCGCCGCAGAGCTCTTCGCCCTCGGCTTATTGCAGTCTTTCATCGCGTGGCCCTCCTCGCCACATTTATAACACTTCAGCACCCTGCAATCTCTACCGATGTGGCTGGGCCTGCCGTACTTGAAGCATACATTCAGTCACATCCTACACTCGCCGGTATGCTCCCTTCCGCATTTGCCATACTTCTTTGACGCTGAACTTGATGACACCCTATGATCATCCACTTTCATCCTCTTGTTGTTTGGGGTGAAACCACCACGCCCAAACCTCTTCCTATTCCAGCTTTTATCACCACCACTCGTCTTCTTCACCTCCACTATAGTATTCTCTCGCTCATCATACAACCTGCCCGCCAAGTCCACCACTGATCGGAAAGTACTTGGCTGAGCCGCAATCAGATGAATGCGAATATTAGCCGACAGTCCTTGGATGTACCTCTTGATCTTCCTTGATGCCGGCGTCACCTGATCCGGTACCAGCCTCGCCATTTCGTTGAATTTGGTGGTGTACTGCTGGTGGGTCATGGTTCCCGCCTCAAGTTGCAGGAACTCCCTCTCGATCCTGTCATGCTCTCTGTGAGGACAGAATTCCTCGATCACTAGTTGCTTCAGCTCCTTCCATCGCATCTACCTGATGACTCTGGTACCCTCAGCTTGGATAATGTTGTCCCACCAACACAACGCTGACTCAATAAAAGAGTGAGTCGTGAACTTCACCTTCTGGTCTTGACGACACTCACTGATTTCCAACACCACCTCCATCTCCCTTACCCAGCGGTGGGCGGCAGCAGCATTGCCATTGCCATCGAAGGACGAGGCTTGCACCTTTAGAATGCCCCATAACTGCACCCGTTGGTCATCGCCCCCACTACATCATCCTCCTCTTCATCAGACAATATTGTCTCAGGCTCTGGTCATTCCTCCTCCCCTATCCTATCCTTTCCCGTTGATCCCTTCCTATTCTCCTTCTCCTTTCATTCCTTGCTTCTCACAGCCCTGATGACTTCAGTCACCACAGACGGTAAAACTGTCTGCATGACCTGGTGCACTTCATCAGCAATTGCCTCCCTAGCTGAGGCGTTTAGGCTGGCATTCTCATTCTCCTCACTTCGGCCGACGTTTGCCTCTAGAAGCCTTGGAAGATTTCTGTCCAGCCATTTCCTATATGTTATAAGATTCAAACACTAACACAGTCATTCAAGGTAATAGCTCAGTTTATGTCAAGTATAGTAAGTCCCTCATGACAGTGTCCAGTTGTTATTAACCACTTACTTTACTCCTCACACCCCAAGCATTTCCTATCCTGACTATATCAGCATCTAAATCTACTAAGAACACACAAGTCAAATAGCACACGCACATAATACCGGTTAACATTTATAAAAGACATACTTGATGGTATGTACCTATTCTGGCTGACATCCCTCTATCTGTCCCATTTTCAGTTTAGGCTTTTGAAAATATTTTACCCAATTCACCTAAACTATGGCTCTGATACCAACTTGTAAGGCCCCGTTCCCGGGCACCTCACAGTTGGTCATTCATTGCACATAAAACATAGTAATACACATTTCATTAAATAAACAACGGAATTATATGAGCAAATACCATTCTCTATTATTGAAAAGATACTGTTGTTAAGCAATACAACAATGTTCAAGTTACAAAAGATTGCTTAATTGCGTTACAAAACAACAATATCATGACTTAAGAATGGATGTCAGTCTTTCTCTACCAAGTAGCTTCACCCTCGTGCCATCCTCAGCAACAATTACCTGCCAACTGAAAATGTATAAAACTTAGCGTTGTTGAGTGAGTTCTGGTTTTATGAGTATTAAAAATACCTTGTGTAATGTATATAAATGAAAATACTCTTTTTGTAAAAATACATCTCTTACTCTTGTACATGAACACGCATTAATTATACAATAAGGTAATGCTTTCTTCCTTTACCGTATGCCTTATTCATTTTGTACTATTTTAACTTTATCTTTCACTGTCTATGTGGACAAATGAGTAATACCCTAAACTATGTGCGCGGAGAAACTGGTGTTGGGCCCCTCCAGTCTATGGTCTGAATTACTGTATACAAGGCCGACCCAGTCACCTAGGGCATGATGCGAAGGCCCGCAAATCTCAATAGATTGGCCCCGTGAGCATAAGGGGTAGCTAACCTGCATCCCAGTTGAGCTAACGACAACATGGTCGTGCACCTCCTATATGCTTGCAAGACTTGTTAACTTTTTAATTAAGTTCCACTTCTCTTTGTTATTTCTCTTTCACTATGTTAAACATAATACTTGCATTTATGATCATAGGCACACTACATAAGGTATACAATAATAATCACTATGATCATCGGAACAACTTATAATAATGCAAATATAATAACAATTAAAAAGTCTAAGTCAAACATGGGTCAAACTGTAATGATTCTATTTTGCTCAAAATTTCAGAAATTATTCCAAGTGTTCTAGACGCATGGGCACTATGCAGGCACATGAGACCTGTTTAAGCGCATGAGGCCTGTTTAGGCGCATGGGCACTATTTGGACGGTTTAACACTTAGATGTTTGGGCCATCCCACACGTATGGGCACTATTTGGACGTTTGTCCCACACTTAGGCGCCTGAGTCAAAACCTTAGATGCATGGGCTACTGTTCAGGCGGTTGGGCTTGCACTTAAAATTTTCTAAGTCATTTCTAGACGGTTAGGAGTACTGTTTGGGCGGTTGGGCCCTGTTTAGACGTATGGGCTTACTTAGCATTTTCTAAGGCAAATTTTAGACGGTTGGGAGTACTGTTTGGGTGGTTAGGCAACCTGTTTAGCACATTCTTAACATATGATCAATCCCAATCCTTTTTCTTACATGTTTTAGGCTTAGTAACACTATTTAAAGCATAACTATCATATAACAATCATAGAAACATCATCATTCATACATAGACACATATGGGTGTTCAAATAACTTTGTAAAAATAGTTTTGCATATATTTTCAGCCCTAAAATGTTTAAAACATGTAAAACTACGGGGTCTAGAAACTCACCTTAGTTGTTTTCGGGTTTGAACCCTTCTCTTGAGCTTTCTCAGACGTTTTTGGAACCTAAAACCCACACACATGTACAACCCGACACACAATCACATTTATAAGCACATAACCGTGACTAGAAACATCTGAAACACCATAAAACTGTGAATTCTTACCAAAAACTTCAAATTCTCCTTCCTCTTCTATAACCTCTGAGAATTCTCTGCTCTTTTTCTCTCTCTCTCTAAAAATCTGAAAGAAAAGGTGAAAAGTATCATGGCATGGGCGGCCATGTTACATTTATACAAAATAATATAACATTTTGTACTTTGGGCATGTTTAACCCCTCAACTTGGTTCAACTTACATTTCCTTCTCTCCTTTTTCTTACAATCTTTTAAAAATAACCGGGGTGTTACAGCTTGTAACAAATCTCATGGTTAATCATATCACCACCAGGTGTGAGTTTTAACACTTTACAAGCAATCAATCTGATAAGCTAATGCTACTCATCAGTACTAAGAAAAATACACATACATGCATAGATGATTTAGTTTAATCATAAGAATTTACTTTTTCATTATAATTACATGACCTTACCTACACATCAAATCTGATCATGTCAGACTTTCTTAGCGAGGGAAGTATGCAACTGATCAAAACTAATGTACTATCATCTCTCACATATTGCAAAGATAAATTCAATCCTAAAATAAAAATGATTACTAAGCTAATTTTTATAAGTTTTCATTTTATATTTTTTTCTTTTCTTTTTTGCATTTTCTATTTTTGTATTTGCTTTTTAATATAACGCACACACACAGTATATACAATCAGGAAATCAACTGTGATAGTGAATCTTTTATTTTTCTTTTCAGATAAGGGAGGGTTTTCATCATTTTATGATTCAAAATCAGTTTTCAAACATCATTAATAAGTCCAATTGACTCGACCAAATACTAAAACTGACCTGGTAAAAAGGCTTTGGTGAATAGGTCGGCCAACTATTTTTCAGGTGCAATTTGAATCAAAATGATTAAACCTTTTTCAGAGTTATCTCTGAGAAAATGATATCGAATTTTGATATGTTTTGTTTTTGAATGTTGGGCAGGATTAGTTGTAATGAACATAGCACCAGTGTTATCAACGTAAATTGGAGTTTTAAGAAAATTGAACCCGTAATCCAGCAGTTGGTTTTATAACCAAAGGATTTGAGAACATCCTACTGAAGCAGCTATGTACTCAGCTTTTGTCGTTGAAACAGAGACATTTGTTTGTTTCTTACATTGCCATGAGACTAATCTGGTTCCTTAAAACTGACAACCACCAGTAGTAGATTTTCTATCTTGAAAACATCCTCCATAATCACTATCGGTATATCCATGTAACTCGAAGTTTCCTTTGTAAGGATACCATAGCCCTAAAGCCGGTTTACCTTTAAGATACCTGAATATTCTTTTAACAAAAATTAGGTGTTCTTTCGGGTCTGATTGATACCTGGCACAGACACAAATAGCATACATTATGTCAGGTCAAGATGCAGTAAGATACATCAATGAATTAATCATAGATCTGTATAAGGTTTGGTCTACAGATTTTCCTTTTGGATCATGCTCAATCATTATGTTTACATCAGTTAGAGTTCTAATGGACTGACAATCTTGCAGTTTAAATTTCTTCAAGAGCTTGTCAACAAACTTCTCTTGATTGATGAAAATACCATCTGCAAATTGCTTGACTTAAAGTCCAAGAAAGAAATTAATTTCTCCCATAGAACTCATTTAGAAACGAGACTTCATGATGTCTTCAAATTCATTGCACAATTTAGGACTTGTAGAACCAAATATGATATCATCGACATAAACTTGTACACATAAGAGATCATCAACATCCTTCTTTTTGAATAGATTTGGATCGATTTTCCCTCGCGTGTATCCATGTTGGATTATGTATTGTGACAATGTCTCATACCAGATTCTAGGGGCTTGATGGAGTCCATAAAAAGCTTTGCTGAGCTTGTAGACACGATGTGGAAATTCTGAATCTTCAAAACCCGGAGGTTGCTTCACATACACATCATCGGTGATTGGACCATACAAGAATGCACCCTTTATGTACATTTGATACACTTCAAATTTCATGAATGAAGCATACGCCACGAAGACATTAATTGATTCAAGTCTTGCAACTGAAGTAAATACTTCATCATAGTCAACACCTTCTTCTTGAGTGTATCCTTTTGCAACAGGTCTCACTTTATTTCTGATAACTATACCTCGATCATCTGTTTTTGTTTCTGAACAACCATTTTATGCCTATGGCATTTTATCCATCAGGTAAATCCATAAGATTCCACACTTCTTGTTTGCGGAATTGCAATAATTCTTCTTGAATGGCCTCAATCCAACCATTGTCCTTTAATGCTTTGGTAACATTTTTATGAACAATTTGAGAAAGAAAACACGAGTATAAGCAAGGATTCGCTTGTTCTGATTTACTCCTCGTAGTTCTCTCATTAAAAGGACCAATAATATGAGACGTTGGATGGTTCTTGTGAATACGAGATGTTGGAATCTCATTCCCTTGAACATGAACATCCAGATTGGTTAGATTCAAGTTGGAAAGCTGATGTAATAGGCTTGAAGAATATGGATTGAAATTTGGAGCTTGAGTCGGTGAGTTGATGAAGTAATCAAGATTACCAGTATCAACTACATCACTAGAAATGGATGATGTTCTAGACTCAGGTTGTACAATTTTTGTACCATCATTAAGAATTGGTTGTGAAACATCTTGATCTTCTGAAACTAAATGATCTGCATCTTGATAAGATTGATCATTTTCATTGAATCAAATGTTAGAATCTTTGAGAAAAGAGAAAAATGGATAATCTGGGCTTGAATCATATGTGTCGTCAGAATCTGAATCATCACTGAAAGAACCTAGATCTCCTTGAATTTTCTTCTTACCTGTAGAATCAAGCAAGTTAGATTGATAAAACAAGTTAGGTTGAAGAGATTTTGACAATGAATCTAAATCAAATAACCAAGCTGGACCATTTGAAACTGATGGGAAAGAATTTTCCAGGAATTTAACATTGAATGTTTCAAGAATAACATTTGTCCTAGACTTATAAACTCTATAGGCTTTTGAAACAGATGAATATCCAATAAAAAACAATTATCAGATTTTGCATCAAATTTTCCTAAATAATCACTTGAGTTTAAAATTATAACTGGACAACCAAAAGATTTAAGAAAATCTATTATTGGTTTCCTGCCACACATCAACTCATAAGGAGTTTTCAGTTTATCTTTCACAACTAAAGTGCGATTCTGAACGAAACACGCAGTCGGTATGGCTTCATCCTAGAAAGTGATAGGAATTTTCGTATCTGCTAACATGGATCGTGCAGCCTCAATCAAAGTTCTGTTCTTCCTTTCAGCAACTCCATTTTGTTGTGGAGTTCTAGGAACACTGAACTGATGAGCAATTCCTTTTTCTGCACAAAACACGTCGATAGTTAAAATTTTAAATTCCGTACCATTATCACTTATTATTATTTTTACTTTTTATTCTAATTGATTTTCAACTTTTATGATGAATTCTTTCAATAAATCAACTGTTTTAGATAGCATTCAAAAATAAAACCCATAAAAATCTTATATAGTCATCAATGATAACTAAATAATAAGATTTTCTTCCAACACTCTTCACGTTGGTTGGTCCCAAACAGTGCATATGCAACATCTGAAGTGGCTTGGAATTTGAGTTTATCTGCTTAGGCTTATAAGACGCTCTATGTTGCTTCCCTTTTAAACATGTTGAGCATAGATCAATAGTGGCAAACTTCTTTGATGGAAGGCCAACAACATGATTTCCTGCTACAAGCTTGTTCATATTCTTGAAGTTGGAATGCCCAAGATGTCTATGCCATAGTTGACTTTCATCATTGTTAGGACCGTGTACGGACGGAGTACTAACTGATTCTTTGTTAAACCGGATCAAATAGTGCGGAATCCTATTTGATTGGTGATCAAATCAGGGAAAACATTAACAAGATCAAACCTAACGATTTGAAAACGTTAAGAATGAACTAGGAATGATCTGAAATGTTTTATGAACTTGGAAGGGACGAACAGGACACTCTGGGTCAACTAGGGTTCTAAGTATTCGAAGTGTTACGTTTTTCCATGAATTAAGTGGTATTTATAGGTTACAGCTCTCATTCGTATGACTGAGCCAAGCGACTGGCTCAGTCTTGTGACTGAGTCATACGATTGATTCATTCGTACGACTGAGTCAGTCTTATGACTCAATCGTGCGATTGACTCAATCACCTGGTTCAGTCGTGCGATTGGCCCATTCCCATGGTCCAGTCGTGCGACTGAATCAGGATACTTAGTTAAACACATTCTTAAACCTTTAATGGTTCAGAACTATGTCTAACAACCGTAAACCTATTTAACATTTTTATATATGTGTGTAACAATAAATAATATAAATAGATATAACATTAAACAACCAATAAACATATATAGAAGTGTTTCTCATTTGTATTAATCAAACATTATATAAGTGTTACAAGAAAAGAAAGTCTATTACATTTAAGCTCACTAGACTAGAACTGGGGACATGTGTACCAACAAACTCCCCCTTGGACCTAGTTCTATCTAGACTTTGACTTCTTTCTTGAACTCTTCAAATCTCTTAACCCTTTCTTCTCGTGAAACCCCAGCATGAATATCAAGTGCGAAGCGTAAACATATGACATGTTGAAACTGAAGTGCTTGGACGATATCCTGAGTGTCAAAAAATAGTGGCCACTTGTACAAGATGTAGACATATGAAGAAGACAAGTTGGTTAGCCACATAGGGTCGTATACCCTAAAAATCTCTATCATCCCTTCTTTATCCAAAACTATGACGGCCTCACTAGTGCGCCAGTCATAATTCCACCATTTAAAATGGGGTGCAAAATCTTGTGGCATTTCCCTCAGTGGAATACGTGACATTGTGCGTGGAGGTTGCCATCTCAAAATCACCTTTGGCCTTCCGGAGGTGGGGTCAACCTTGGTCTTATGAATCAACCTTTTGGGCTGTTAAGGTTTAAAATTGACCCACCTCGTAAGGTACTCCTTCTTTAGAGCCTTCTCGAACCATCCAGATATCTTCCCGGGGACAACATATAGGAGGCTCAAGTTAGCTAGATGATTTAGCTCAAAACCAGGGAGAGTTTTCAGATCGTGTGGGAATCTGAAATACTCTATTCCCTTCTCTCTCTTCACGACATATACTTTGAGATCCTTAAAGTATGCGCAGCTGATGATCTTACCTGACACCTTCTGATGTTTCTTGACCTTGTAGAGCTTGGTGTAGGCGTTTGTCTTTGTAGGCGCTCTTTGCTTTTTCATTTCCTCCAGGAAGGCTGCCCACTCAGCCTTTTTAGATGCAAGATTAGCATCATCTGCCTGAGGATCCTCTGTTGTAGCCTCTTTAGCAGCAGTCATTGTCTCAACCTTATCAAATGTACTTCTGTCAAATGCATCTCCCAGATCTGGTAGCACTTCGCCTTCGGCGTTAATGTACTGGGGATAATGATCAGCAGTCACATCCTCTATCTCCACCTCGTCGACATCCTGTAGTTCTTCATCACTGACTACGTCGACCTCGGGCGCATCCTTTACAAGCTCATCAGGGTTTAGACTGAATAGTTCAGCAATCTGCTCATTAGTTAGATCATGTATGATCTCGCCCTCTTCAGGTGTGTAACTAACAGAGCGATGTACTATTCCTTGCAAATCAAGAATCATTGTCAATTGAGTATCGATTTGTCGAAGGGGTACCCCATCGTGCTCGTCAGCCTGCTTGGATGAACCTGTATAACAATTGACCAACCACAGTGCATGTTAGTATACATTAAGCATATAACCAATGTCAATTTAACTTTTCATTCATTTACTTTAAACACATATTAAATACATGATTACAAGGACAAAAGTTTAATGATAAATAAACATGTAATCCTAAACTTTGCCTTGAATCATCACTGGATCTTCGGGAGACGGGGAGGTAGGCGGGGCAGCAGATGATGCTCCCTGGTCTTGTCTTTTCTTAGTTCGTTGCTGATGACCAGGAGCAGAGGCAGATGCAGCTGCATCACCTTCATCATTATCATCATCCTTTTCTTGATCCTTGCTATCACCCCCTCATCATCATCATCACTATTCTCTTCTTCATCATCTTCCTTATCGTCATCATCTTCATCATCACCATCATCACCGTCTCCCTCTCTTATCTTAAGAGGATCAGCTTGAGACCCCTTCAGCTTGAGCATAATCTTCTTATTTGTAGACTCCAACTCCTCTATCTTTTGAGTCGACAGGACATTCCGTTCCTGGAGTTGGGCAATCTGAGTTGCTTGAGAAACATTTTGCTCCTCAAGCTGAAGCAGCCTTGCTGTCTTCTCTTCATCAGTAGCTAGAAGCTTTAGCACCATCCTGTTGAGTACTGCTACCTATTCCTCCACTCCAATGGGAGGGAGGGGTGAACCTGTAGTCCGTGATGACGGGCCAGCTCGGTGGCTAGTGGTGGTAGTTGTGGTGGTAGTAAATATTGGTGGTGGTATAGATGAAGTAAGTAGTGGAGTAGGTGTGGTAGTGGTGTGTGAGGTGGTAGAGGTGGTAATAGGTGGTGGAATGGGTGTAGTGGTGGCTGTGGTAGCTTGGGTGGTTTGGGTGGTTTAGGTGATTGAGGTAGTGGTAAGTAGAGTATGCCTTCGGCGTTTGGGCTTCTTCCCGTAGGGCTGAGCCATTATCATTAGCCTGGATCCCTTGGATCCTGATGCTCCCCCTTGGCTGATGGGAGTGTCTGGGGTATACGATGGGTCTGCTGTAGAACCCCGGACTCTCCCAGGCGTCGTCCAAACTCTCTAATCCCATGCTCAGTCGCCACAACCCGGCTACCCATTCTCCGGGTTAGAGGCTCTTCATCAGACGCCTCTTCATCATCATGCTGGAATCCTTGATGGAATCCAGCAGTCTCTAACTCTACGGTTAGTGATGATGGAGATATACCCTGTGCTGCTGTAGAAGTGGTCTCTTGACCTGGATCTCCACCATCATCGCCATCATCATCTGAGTCATCACTTGGCATAACGATTGGCTCAGTATCAGACTCACTGTCATCGTGGCGCCACTTCTTCTTCAAAGGCGCCACATAATCGTCCCGGGCCAGATGCCCAAACAACCTCTTTACCGGGGGTTTCACCTGCTTCCCCCGATAGACTTTCATCCTCCACAGTGTAGTGTCGTCCATAACCTCTAGGACGACTGCATCTTCTTGAGCTTTGGGCAGTTGAGGAAGCTTTTGGTCAATAATCATCTGGATGAATCGCGGGTACATACAAAAGCTCTCCTTTCCCTTTGCTTTGATGTTCTCCACCAGATAGGTGAAGATCATCCGAGAGAAGCTGAAAGGAAAGTTCAGCACCAGAGCAGCAAATGCACTCTGCATCTGGTTTGACAACTCATTAAACCCGCCTTTCCTTGAGGCTAAACATCGTAGAAGTATATGGGCAAGGTACTAGAACTGGGGGCTCAAGTTGCTCTTGTTGAGCATACTCGAGTTTATGTCCCCCGAGTACTTTGCCCTCAAAAAGCAGCCTCGGACGGGAAGGGGATGCAGACGTGTTGGACAATCAGCATCATCCCCTAGCTCAAGGACGGTCCGTATGTCCTCCTCCGTAATCTGAATGGGCTCCCCAAGGATAGAGCTCCTGATGGAATAGGGATCAGTCGACCTATCCACCACTACGTTCTCCCAAAACGCCTTCTGAATCGAGAGATAGGGTGTGCATGGAGCTGAGATAGCTCGATATATCCTCGATCGTCGTAGAAAGCTGATGATCCCTGTGAAATCTGCCGCATTGCGTGTAGTCAGTTCGAGATAAGCACAGATGTTGTGCTTAGAGCTCATCGGCCATCTGCTTGCCATCTGTTCACATAAAACAAATAGACGTTAACACATGTAGAGGATAATGAATTTCAACTAATGAACTTTAAGCTTTGGTTTAGTCGTGCGACTGAACAAACGACTGAGTTCCAGTCATGCGTTTGAACTGTGCGACTGAGATCTAATCATACGATTGAATTCATTCGTACGACTGAGTCAAACGATTGGACTTAGTCGCATGACTTCTTATCCGATTATCTCAGCCGTGCGCCTGAACTCATACGCATGGTTCAGTCGTACGATTGAGTCATTCGTCCATCTCAGTCGTACGATTGAGCCAATCGGACAGCTCAGTCGTACGATTGAAGTTCATCAGCATGTCCAGTCGTTCATTTGACTGTTTGTCCATTCAAAATTTGAGTTTTGAGCTATACTTGATATTAAACTTCGAAATTAGGCTCACTACACTTAGAAACTTTCGACTAAACTTATTGTACCATTAATTTAATCATTAAGTTTAGTTTTGATGATGTTTTGACTCTTTTAAGTCCCGGTTACTGTTAGGTCAAACTTCGAGCGATTCGTGTTGTCATTGTTCTGTTTTATTGATGAACCACCTCAAATATTACGTGTACAAGCAGTTTAGAACATCAGAACACACGGATATATGGTAAAAGTGAATCAAATGAAATTTTGGCAGCGGTTCTTTAAGTCGTACGTATAGAGGGGTGATTTGGGTGAATGGGCGACTGAGACCGACACAACCTGTATTTATACTAGGGCAACTCCCAGTCGTGCGACTGAGCCCTGTCGCTTAGGTCAGTCGCGCGACTGAGCCAAGTCGCATGAGTGAAACATGCGACTGAGTCTCAGTCGTGTGTTTCACCCATTCGGTCATCTCCAATCGTGCGGTTGAGGGTCACTCGTACGACTTTCACAGTCGGTCACCTCCAATCGTGAGATTAGGCTTAGTCGTGTTGTCTATTCGTACTACTTGACTCATTCGTATGCTTCAATCGTACGACTGGATCATACTTATGGTTCAGTCATGCGAGTGGCCATACTTGTGACATTTTGACCATTTTACCAACTGACACTTTGCTTCACTTAACAATAGATAAAACATTAAGAACAATTTATCATCTCAGACATAATCACTTTTAGATTAAACTCTGTTGATCACCTCAGACGTGATCCATTTATCCACCCGATCATCTCAGACATGATCCATTTATCCACCCGATCATCTCAGAGATGATCCATTTATTCACCCGATCATCTCTGACATGATCATATCAGACATTATCCTTTTAACCTTTCAGAAACAATTTGTTTAAATCAACATTAAGCTCATTTGGTGACGTTAACAGAGAACAATATGCACAGTCTGACACTGACACATTATACAAATAACTAGAAAAGTTTAAACGTACGAACAAAATAGACATCTTTCTGTGATTTTTATTAGGGCAGGTTAGTGTAGCCTATTAGCATTGACATTATATCAAGGACAGACTCATATGGAATCAGACAGGCATAAACACCATTACTTGGAACCTTTTATCTGTATTTAACTTTAAACACATGCATAAATTACATATCACAATTTTTCACTCATCTAAGACTTCTAAGATCTAACTGGGAATCATGCTTGATATGATAAGTAACAACCATTGATTTTGAGCATCAGGCAATGCAGCCACGATGATTATCAGTATACTTGTCCACTTAAATCAATACACAGGCTTTTGACACACATCAGTGATTAATTAGATGAATTTGGTCAACAAGTATTTGTGTGTTCCATAGGTATATGGTAATCAATTTTCCTCATGAGATTTTGAGCGGTCTTGGGACTTAGAAGATTTGATTCTAAGAATTTTCAAAGAGAAGCTAAACCTCAAGTCAGTGCCATCGCACAGCAGAGAGGCGCAAACAGCAATGAATTCTTAGAACGGATAGGTTATGCTAAGCCTTAGGTCAATGCCATAGCACAGCAGAGAGTCGCAATACCTATCTTCTTCTTAGAGCAGTATATTAGAATATACATTGTTTTCAGTGACATTTGTCATCCTTTGCTCTGTTTTTCAGGTCTTTGCTCACATTTGTGGCATTTGATTGCTCCTCACCCCTTATTGGAAATTGATTGATTGTGCAGACCAGGGATACCATGAAAACCCACAACTTGTTGAATTATTTAATTTTAAGCCAAATCACTGATGATGTCTACTTATCTATTGTGTTGAATCTACCGACACATCGTACAATGCACTGGCACCACCCTAGATCTACTTTCTCCGGGTAGTTACAGTACCAACCAAGCGTACTATCATTTTCCCAATATGTTAGACCTAGACTTCGCTGATTTGTAATTTTCGGTGATTTAATTAACCTTGCAAAACATAAAATCTTTTTGGTGTTCCAAGTAACACGACACCTGTGTACTATCACTTTCTATTTTGCTGAATCACATTTCCAGTCTTTCTGTCTTTGCCTTTTCAGCTTAACTAACCTTCCCCCCCCTTTTTTTAAGTAAATAATTACTGAACATAAACTAATCTCCCCCTAAAATACTGAAACAGAAAATCTTTTTGTGTTTTTGGATTTTTAATCGACAAGGAAGTTAAATGAAATAAAACAAGAAAATAATAAAAAATTAAAAGGAAATTAAACATGTGTCGGACTATGCTTCTGTTTCTTCTGAGATAACGTCACATTTCTTTTTAACACCGTTGACCTCTAACAGATATAAAAATCTGGGTTTATCAAAGGCTTTTGTATAGAGGTCAGCGCGTTGAAAATCTGTATTAATTTTTATCACATCGATTAAACTCTTTTCAAAACAGTCACGTATAAAGTGATATTTAATTCCGATGTGGTTGGTCTTAGGATGTTGGACCGGATTCTTAGTCACTGCAATTGCAGCAGAATTATCAACAAGTATAGGAGTAGAAGAGAAATGCAAACCGTAATCCCGCATTTGCTGTTGTATCCATATGATTTAAGAACAACAGCTGGCGGCGGCAACATATTCGACTTCACAGGTAGATAAAGCAACTGAAGTCTGCTTCTTACACTGCCAAGTCACCAATCTCCTCCCGAAAAATTGACATCCTGCTGACGTAGACTTGTAATTCATTTTGCAGCCTCCATAATCTGAATCACTATACGCCGTTAGCTCGAAGTCATCCTCATGAGGATACCACAACCCTAGTGTTGGAGTACCCTTCAGATGACGGAAAATCCTCTTGACCCCAATCAAGTGATTCACTTTGGGCTTCGCTTGATATCTGGAACATAAACATGTGGCATACATGATATCTGGACGCGAGGCAGTGAGATACATGAGAGATCCGATCATCCCATGATACATAGGGGCATCCACCAAATCCCCATACTCATCAGGAGCCACATCATGATTTGTGGCGAGAGGGGTACCGGCAACAGTGACATTTTCCATATCAAACCGACTCAGAATGTCGCCGACATACTTAGTCTGATGCAGGAAAATACCGGTTGAGGTTTGATCCACCTGTAATCCAAGAAAGAACTTCATTTCTCCCATGGCACTCATTTCAAACTCTGCCTTCATCACATATTCAAAGTCTTTGCACAACTCTTCGTTTCTGGAACCGAAGATAATGTCATCCACATAGATCTGCACCATAAGTAAATCACCATTCTTTTCTTTGATGAACAACGTACAGTCAATCGCACCCCTGCGAAAACCGTGTTTCAACAGATGAGTGGAGAGTTTTTCATACCAAGCTTGAGGAGCCTGATGTAGCCCATACAGAGCCTTGTCTAACTTGTAGACTCTGTCCTGATGATAGGGATCCTTGAATCCCTCGAGTTGACTGACGTAAACCTCCTCACAGATTTCCCCATGAAGGAATGCACTCTTCACATCCAAATGATAAAATTTGATATTCATATACGATGCATAGGCAAGAAATATCCGAATTGCTTCCATTCGTGCCACCGGTGCAAACACTTCATTCTAGTCGACTCCCTCGACTTGTCTGAATCCCTGAACAACCATCCGTGACTTGTTTCTGATAACAACACCTTGGTCGTCCTTCTTGCACTTTAGTACCCATTTGGTACCAATCACTTTCACGCCTTTTGGCATGTCAACGAGTATCCATACCCCAAGTTTCTTAAACTGGAGCAGCTCTTCTTGTATAGCATTGACCCAGGCCTCATCTTTGAGGGCGTCGCTGACATACTTAGGCTAGATTTGTGAAACAAAACATGAGAAAGCCCCGTCATTGACCTATCCCTTTTCCATGACTGCAGCATAATCAGCAGAGTACAGCTGATTTCGTGTCTGCACACCGGATTGAATATCCCCAATGATAGACGTAGGGGGATGATTCACACAGATCCTAGTCACTGGTGTTGTAGGAACAACAACCTCAGAATCCAAGTTTGTGACTACTGGTTCAGTATCCGGATTTCCCAATGCCGGTTCAGCAGCTGACGATCCAACATCTTGATTTACATTATGCTCACTGTCTGGTTCAGCTGCCTCTTCATCATCTGAGCAGGAGTTGAGGAACATGAAGCGCGATCAGCAGGTGTTGTGTTGCTTGACTCCTGATTTGTTGTATTTAGAACATCGTACAGCATCTGAGTAGCAATCACATCATCTGAATCAAGCTGAGGAAGATTAAAGGATTTGAAAAAGCCATCGTAATCAAATAATGACGATGGACCTTTTCCAGCAGGGGGTGGTGTATCTTTGTACATCTACGTTGCACCACACTTCAACCTGACCTATCGAGTTATTGTAAACTCATTTGTCTGCTATGCTGTATCCTAGAAAAATCCCTTGATTAGCTTTCTCACTAAACTTGCCTTCCTGAGACTTCTTTAACAGGGTACATGGAGCTCCAAATGGTTCCAGATACTCCAAGTTAGGTTTTCACTTCTGAAGCAATTCATAGAAAGTCTTGCCATGCCTTTTGACTACTAACACAAGGTTAAGTGTGTAGCAAGCATTTGCAACTGCTTCATTCCAGAACTGTACTAGAAGCTTCGAATCTGCCAACAATGTCCTCGCAGTCTCGATCAAGCTCCGATTCTTTCGTTCTGCAACTCCATTCATCTTTGGTGTGTAAGCTGAGGTGAACTGATGAACAATTCCCTTCTCCTTGCAGAAAGCATCCATCCACTGATTCTTGAACTCTGTGCCATTGTCTGAACGAATCTTCCTAACCTTCAAGTTGTAGAGTGACTCCAGCGTCATGACTAGCACCTTGAATGATTCAAACGTTTCTGACTTAGCTTTCAGAAACATCACCCAAGTAAAACGTGAGTAGTCATCTGTAACTACAACGCAGTACCAGTCTCCTGCTATACTCTTCGTGCTTACAGGACCAAATAGATCCATGTCCAGTAGCTCTAGGGGCATCTCTATAGAATTGACATGCTTGGTCTTGTGAGATTTCCTGGTCTGCTTTCCCTTCTTCCATGAGACACAAAAATCAGGAAGTTTGAAGTTCTTGATAGTAACTCCATCAACTAAGTTGTTATGAATCAGATGATTCATCTTCCTGTGATTAATGTGTCCCATTCTTCTGTGCCATGAGATGGATTCCTTCTTTGTCGCTTTGGATAAGAAACACTGAACTGTAGACTCAGAGGAAGAAGCATTAGACATATCTAATACATATAAATCATTGTACCTGGATGCTGACATTAAGACCTGCTCCTCTGGAATCTCCATCTCTTTCTTCAGTATGTAACACTTGTGATTGTCAAACATCACTTTGAAGCCCTTGTCACATATCTGAGACACTGAAAACAGATTATTTTCTAACTGTTAAACATAATTGACTTTGTCGAATCTTACCTTTGCATTACCTACTTCCCCTTGAGCGGTAATGTATCCTCCTTTGTTACCAGCAAAGGAAACGTGTCCCCCTTTAATTTGTTTGACATTGAAAAGGAGAGACTTATTTCTTGTCATGTGCCTGGAAGCTTCGCTATCTATAATCCATGTATTGGTAGAAGCACTGTAGCGGACAACCTGCATATAATTGAAAACAATCAGTTAAGGAGGGGGACCCAAGCCTTAACTGGCTTGGGTTTCCCATAGGCATCACACATTATGAACTCTAACCACTGTCCTTTGTCAGTTGGTGGGACCTCAACCTTCAGTTTGTCACTGCTCTCAGACACATCAGACATTTTAGCTTTCCACATACCATCTTTATGAAAAGATTGTGTGTGATAGACAGTTGATTGATTAACAGTTTGAACCTTCGGTTTAGTTTCCAGAACTGGTTTCACCTCAGGCATCACAGACTTGCCAATGACTTGTCTGTGTTGTCTGTGGTGTTGAGGAGATGTGTAAGACCTAGCAGGTGTGTTAGACCTAACAGGGGTCTTAGATCTCTGTTTTGGGAACTGAGTAACTTCTTTGTCCAGTTCAATCTTAACCCTAGGTGTCTGATAGCGGGGACAACTAGAAGATATGTGACCTCGTTTACCATAAGAATAACAGGATCTCCTTTCAACGGGACTAGGAGATCTCTTGTGGGGTGGGGAGTAGACCTCAGGTATGGGCTCTTTGGTCTCGGTCTGTTGATGTTCACCTTCCTTGACAAACTTAACATGTTTAACATTATGATTTATTTGCCTTTGAAGATGAGTGTTATTTTTTTAACTGGTTTATTTTGAGTGGTTTTTGAAGTCTTGGATTATGTGTTAGCAGACTTAGAACCCAACCCAAGAGATGCTTGAACATTCTCTTCCACCCCTTTTTCATTTCCAGTCATGCCTGATGTTAAGGGTTTTTGATCAGCACCCGAAGAAACAGGTTTAACTGCTGTATCTGGGTCACTGACTAGAGGAGTTGTCACCACATGATCTTTAATTGGATTATTATTGATTGGACGTTATTTGGTGTTCAATAGAATCTCATGAGGTGGGGGCACTACTTTATAACCCAAACCCTCTCCGTTGTTGCGTTCCTTGACCAAGTTTTTCAAAATATGCGAGGAACTCGCAACACTATGAAGTTTTTGTTTTAAAGACTCATTTTCAACTTGTAAAACTGCTTTATCTTTTTTAGTTTCTTCAATGGTCTTTAAATAGAATTTAATATCATTCTCTTGGTTGAATACAATAACTTCAGTCTCTTTTAATTGTTTCTTTAATGCCTCAACCTTTTTCTTCTCTTTTGTTAAAACTTTGTTTGCCTCTGTGCAAATTTTAAGTCCTCTACTAAGTTATCATTATGATCTAATAACCTAGCAAATTTTAAGTCAATGGTTTCCCTAAATTTTTCACATTCAACACATGCATGTTTAGCAAACAGTTCATCTTTTGAGTCTACCTGTGCAGATGTGGACGTTCCGGCCATGAAGCCATTTTGAGACTGTGGTTGTGCTTCAGATTCAGTATTCAGCTCATTCTCAACGATTTGGTTAACGACAGCTAAAGTCTCTTCCATTTTAGCAGTATCAATCTCAGCTGAGCTCTCCCCCTCACTTGCTGAGTCTTCATTCAAATCTTCAACTGATGCTATGTTGGCTTCACTGTCAGATAAGAAACGGAAGGACAAATCTTGTCCTTCATCACCTTGAGCAACCCCAGCTTTGGAGTCACTGCTTGTGGGGGTTGTCTTTTTCTCCTTATCTTGTTTCTTGAAAGATGAGAATGGATTCCCGTTGCCAGTCTTCTTTGGTTTGACACATTCCCTCTTGAAGTGGCCTTTTTCTCCACAGTTGAAGCAAGTGACTTTGGACTTGTCAAACCCGAATGTAGTATCTTTGGTAGCCACTAGATTCTGTCCCGTCTTTTTCACAAACTTCTTAGCTCGTCGCACAGCACTTGCTAGAGCCCACATTATATCCATCCATTCCAACTCGTTCTCATCCACCTGCTCGTAGTCTTCATCAGCCAGGTGGCAGTTTCCAATCTTCCCGGCCACTAAGACCATCATAGGAATGAACTACCGCAACAAGTAAATCCATGTGTTCCTTTGCAACCTCTACAGTTATTTTTCCTAAATTTTCAGTTATTAACTTTGTTGATTGAGTAACTATAGGACTTTGAAGAACCCCAGATGCACCATGTGACTCACTAGCAGATGATAAGCCTTGATCAGTATATGGTGATGCATTTGACACAAAAGCAGTTTGCAGAGGGGCACTGGAGGTTTTGGAGGTAGAAGTAGAAATAGGAGTAACATTGTAGAGTGATGGATCTTGAGTGTAAGCTCCTTTCTTCGTTCTGTACTTGTGTCGCACCTCTTCCTCTCTCAGTTTCAGGATGAAGTCATTAATATCCAAAGTCTCCAAAACTGAGTTATAGCGTAAAGTGGAAATAAAGGAATCCCACTTTTCTGGTAGACCCTCAGCCAAGCTTGTAACTTTATCTTCTTTAGACGTCTTAACCCCATGAGTATGAAGTTCACTCATCAGATGGTAGAAGCGATCAATAATCTCATCCAAGCTTTCATTCCCAATAGACGTGAAGTTGTAAAACTCTTTCTTAAACGCTTTAGCCTTCAGTGACTTTAGTGTTGAATTGCTATCATATCTCTTCTCAAGAGCATCCCATAACTTTTTGCTCTGTTTGTGCTCTGAGTATTGATGGAACATATCTTTGGGAATCGACTGTGTCAACATTGCATAAGCTTTCTTTTCAGCATTATAGGCAACCTTTTGTGCATCACTTAGTCCAGTTAAAGTCAACGGTATTCCATCAGCACCAACAGGCATGTTATATCCAGTCTCAATCGAGTTCCATAAATTGGTATCCACACCATTTAAATGAATTTCAAATCTTTGTTTCCACTGAGGAAATTCATCAATAGACAGTAGTTTAGGTGATTTATTATGGTTTCCAATTTCATTTTCCAGTAACAGAAGATTCTGAATCCTAGAGTCCTTTCCAGCTAAGAAGGCAAAATTTTCGGAGTCCATTTTGTCTTAGTTTAAACTTGAAGGCTGAACTGTTTGGGCGACTGGAGAGTACAACTGAGAGGCGACTGACACAAACAGTGTGCGATTGAACTCAATCGTACGACTGGACAGATGATTGTCACACTTGAGCGACTGGACTGACCGACTGACTCAACCGGGCGATTGAACAAGCGACTGAGTTCAATCGTACGATTGAACTAGGCGACTGGACTTCAGTCATACGATTGAGATAATCGTGCGACCGAGACTGTTGAAATCGAGGTTTTTCACACACTTTGACCTAAAACGCAAGTTTTTACACCCTAGACGGTTGAAACTCGAAAAAGATTGAATTTTCAGAACATGCACACGTAAAAACTTGATTTTGAGCAGAAAGAATGGATCTTTTCGCTTAAAAACGTTGACTTTTCAAAAACAAGACTGAATCAACGAAGAATCAAGAGCCAATGCTCTGATACCACTTGTTAGGACCGTGTACGGACGGAGTACTAACTGATTCTTCGTTAAACCGGATCAAATAGTGCGGAATCCTATTTGATTGGTGATCCAATCAGGGAAAATGTTAACAAGATCAAACCTAACGATTTGAAAACATTAAGAACAAACTAGGAATGATCTTAAACGTTTTATGAACTTGGAAGGGACGAACAGGACACTCTGGGTCAACTAGGGTTCTAAGTATTCGAAGTGTTACGTTTTTCCACGAATTAAGTGGTATTTATAGGTTACAGCTCTCATTCGTACGACTGAGCCAAGCGACTAGCTCAGTCGTGCGACTGAGTCATACGATTGATTCATTCGTACGACTGAGTCAGTCTTATGACTCAATCGTGCGATTGACTCAATCACCTGGTTCAGTCGTGCGATTGGCCCATTCGCTTGGTCCAGTCGTGCGACTGAATCAGGATACTTAGTTAAACACATTCTCAAACCTTTAATGGTTCAGAACTATGTCTAACAACCGTAAACCTATTTAACATTGTTATATATGTGTGTAACAATAAATAATATAAATAGATATAACATTAAACAACCAATAAACATATATAGAAGAGTTTCTCATTTGTATTAATCAAACATTACATAAGTGTTACAAGAAAAGAAAGTCTATTACATTTAAGCTCACTAGACTAGAACTGGGGACATGTGTACCAACAATCATTTGAAGGTTTAGCAATGAGGCAAGTTGTTTCTGTAGATGGATCAACTTGAGACATATCCAGTTTGTATACATCCTGATCCCTAACAGCTTTAGCAATCACCCAGTCTTTGCTAATCTGAAAACCTAGCTTCAAAACATCATAAAAAGAATCATCATAAAGAACAGAATAGGATTTATCACAAATTTAGGAAACACTTAGCAAATTAAAGTTCAACTATAAGCAGTAGTTGACTTTATCAAAGCTTATTATCATGTTGGATACTATTCCCTGTCCTATGATTTTCCTCCGGCATCACCACCAAAAGCAACATATGAACCATCTTTTAACTTAAATTCTTGAAGTAAGGCATGATATCCCGTCATGTGCCGGCTACACCCGCTATCCATATACCATATGTTGATAGGCCTTCTCGGGTGTACCTGCAAAACAAAAAAATTAAGTTGAGTTATCTACCCAAGCCGAGATGGTCTTGGGTTTGCCAAACTTATCAACGATGATAAATTTCTTGAAATGGAGTTTGTTCACAACAGGCTTATTTTTAATGAATTTACCAATTCTGTTATTCACAAATTTATTATCATTGTTATGAAAATTCATACCGTTTGAATGACTAATTTTTGAGAAATGTTTATTTCCAACATTTTTGCATTCATATTCATAGACCTTGGAATGAAGTGATTTTGAGTATATTGTTTTGGTTTTACATAATCATTTCTTTTGAAAGATCTCAAACCTAAGGGAGGTTGGTTAGTTAATCTTTAAAACCCAACATTTTTATTTCTTCTAAACTGAGGATTAACATAACCTTTATTCAATTGTGTATGGCAAATCCTATCTTTGGTGAACTCATTCTAAAGTAACAATTTTCTGTATTGTGAGTTCTTTCATCAATATAGGTACAGTATTTGTATTTGTTAAAATAACAATCTGTTGTGTAGTGATTCCTCATATCACATATGTGACATTACTTGTTAAAAAAACACTCAGCAGTGTTATGATTATACATATCACATATTTCACAGTACCGTTGTGGTGTTTTAAACAACTGCTTATTAACTTTTGATGTTGACACAACATTTGATTCTTTCTTATATTTTGGCGTCAAAAAGTTAACTTGTCATTTTTGATTTGACACATTTTGCTTGTGATTTAACAATTTATTCTTTTGCATATTTATTTTTGACTTTTATATATGAACTTCCTTCTTTGATTTCTTAGAAACAAATCTTTTAACGACAGCGAAAGACTTAGAATTTGAACCCGTTTTCAGATCAGAGTTCAATTTGTTCTTAGGAGTTTGTTTAACTTCTTGAATTGAGTTCAAATTCAAAAAACCAGCAGAAACTAATTTTACTGGTTTAAATTTTGTTGCTTGATTTATTTTTTATGTCTGATTTTCTTGACTTTTAATTTGATCAGATTTGGCTTTAGTTGATTTTTTTCTTCTTCTTTGGTCCCTTGATTTTGTGGAACCTAATTTTATTTGAGATTGAACATCTTTAGGTGAAGTTTATTTTTCATTTTCTTTTTATCATAAGAATTTGAATCCTCTGATTTTCCTTCTACTTCTTTTGCTTTATCTTTGCTTCTGATTAACACTTCTTCCAACACAGATTCTGTTGGAACAGAAGTTTTCTTACTTTTCTATTTTGGAACATATGATTTAACTTTTATCAGATGACCGTTTTTTATCTTTTCCACATCTTTTTTCTTCAAATATTTCTACATTAGTTTTCTCTTCTTCACTATTAGAAATCTTGATTTTGTTTTGGAAAGCTTTAAGTTTAGCCTTATTTTCAGGAGAATGATCATACGTGTTAAAGTTCTCTGGTAAAGTGTTTGTTATGGATTCAGGCATTGGTTCATGTGTGAAACCTAATCCTGCCTTTCATTTATCTTTCCTTTCACTCACCAGTTGTTCCACAATTGTTTTTGAACTTTTAACCTTTGCAAGATCAACTTGAGTAGCAGCATGTGCTATTTTCTCCTGTTCCAAGATTTTGGTCATTTCTTCAAGTTTTTGGAAACAATTTCTAATTCTTTTAAAGTTTTGTTCCATGACATTTGTAGAGAAATGATATTTTCATCTGATATTTCATGATCAGTTTTAAGCTTGTTATGCATTGATTCCTTTTGCTTATGCTTTTCATAGATTTTGTATGAATAAGTTCGATAATATTCCACATGTTCAAAGCAAGCTTTGGTGCATAGTTTTTCTCTGACTTCAGCTGGTATTTCAGGATATTTAGGTAAGGAACTCTCAGAGTTAGAAGATGAAATTTTAACCTTTAGTTGATCTGACTGGGCAATTAAAGGAACTTCATTTGAATCCTCTTTAGGATCATGTATGTCAATCCAGTCATAGTCTTCTTCTTCATTCTCAACATTACCTTCAGCTTTAGGATCCCTATCCTCCGACCAATCTTCTCCTTGAACTTTTGCAATAAGAGATAAGCTAGGGGTTAGATCATCAGTAACTTGTTCAGCATAAGCACCCCAATAATATGCATCTTTAATGCTAACTATATGTCACACCCTCAATTTCCACGAACGGGGTTTTACCATTAGGCGTGTGACATACCAGGATCTCAGACACAGTCATATCGAACGACACTATATGAATTTAGGATAAACATTTGACTTCATTCAAAGGAACATAAACAAAGTTTACAAAAGCGCAGAAGCGAGTACATAAGTTGTAAATCCATTACAGTACTGTTACATTAGCCATGTTTAGACAAAATGTTCAATGCAGAAAATAAACTAGATGAATGCATGTCCTGAGTGCGATTCTTGTAGCGTGCATCATAAGCTTATGCGTTCCTGTGACCTGAGAAAACATGCTAAAATGTGTCAACATAAATTTGGTGAGTTCACAGGTTTAATCAACAAGAAAGTGTGTTCGTAAGCGTTTCCATAGTTTGCGTTTCAATGGTTTAGTATATAGAGCATATCGTTAGGTAGCTAGCCTTTGTTCTTGTTACTTAGCGTTTCGAACCGAAGCTGACTGTTTACGTCCTATATGTGTTTGTTGTATCCCCGTCATGTCTCATCAGACCATGACAATGTGTTAGGTCAATCAAGCACCCGTTTGACCTCCGATCAAGCTAGCGCGACTAGCCCGGGCGGGGTTTGTCAGACCCAGTAGTACTACTCAGAATTACCTCGCTAATCCCATTACTAACGGTTCGAGTGTGTCAGGACATGTTGTGTGTTTGCACTAACGTAACAAGCGATATCAATAATACTACAACCATTTATGTAAATCTGTTTGCATGTTTTCTCCCCTAAAGGAAAAAGATGTAAAATAGGGGCCGTGAAACTCACTGATGATGTAACCAGTATGTAGGATGTAAGTCTCCCAAGTGTTGTTTACGATGCACTGTCAAACACCTATTGACAGTTATGTTAAGAGTTAATATTGTGTTTAGCTTTAATAGACATGTTTACTCGGGTCGGGTCGCATGGGTTCGGTCGTGGGTGACACACACAAGCAGGCATACACGTATCAGACTTCATGTAGATCCCAAATGGGTTGTTGATATTTGTAAACAGTTAGGTTGTTTCAGGTTGAAAAGTATGTGCTTGTTGATTGCGTTGACTTTAATCTTTGTGGTCAAGGAATGACATTTTATTGATGTTAACTTATCATCACACGATAGACACTTCGCACACCAGAAGAATTCGCTAACAATGACTCCAATCGCATAACAAGGCTAGACGCACAACTGGACACTTCATTCGCACGAATGGCCCTTCAATCGTACGAATCAACTTCACTCGTACGATTGAACCCTCATTCATGCGACTCAGCATTCAGTCATACCACACATCACCCATTCACCCGAATCAGCAACCAATCGCACGAATGAACCTTCATTCGTGCGGTTGGACCTTCAGTCAGGTGATACTCAGTCGCACACATTCATTCGGTTGACTCAATCGCACACATTCATTCGGTTGACTCAGTCGCACATATTCTCAATCGCATGCACCCATTCGCACGTCTCACCCCAGTCGCCCCGATCAATCGCACGAAGGGACCAGTCGCACGACTCAATCGCACGGCTGGCCCAGTCGCGGACTGCATTAGGTCGCGAATGCTGGGCGGGTCGAACAGCTTTCGGCTGTTCCGTGCTCGGTTTTCTCCCTATCAGGACTTCCAGAAACACTCCCCTAACATGTCTAAGTGAAATGCACACACTGATTGACCTCACACGCACCCCCACGACCACATGCATTCGGGTTGAACCCGAACACCCGAACCCCATATTTGCAGCAGTGAAACGAGCGATAAAACGGATGAACAAGGTCGCCTACCTGCTGGGAATGTGATTTCTCAGCTGTTGCGTGGTTTAGCCGGTGAAAACGGGCTCAATCGGGGTGGTTTTGGTGCTAGGATGAAGACACGGAGGAGAAGAGAGCGTAAGAGAGATAGAGCAGATTGTGAGGGTGTTTGGGCTGGTGGATGGGTATTTATACCCAGCCCCAGTTTGGCAATTGTCAGGTTTGGTCCCTGTACTTAGGTCCCGTGTTCCCGAATTGGTTCCGGTTGATAACGACGTGATTGGACGAGCTTTGTTAATTAAGAGGATTCCTTTGGTAATCCCGTTTATGTGAATCCTCTACAAACTCCCGTGTTAGTATTTTATCATAATTTATTTACGATGTCGGCGGTGGTGTTTGTATACGTTCCGAGTGTTAACGAGTATGTGACAATGATGACAATAGTGGTTCGACTAGTGTTTACCTGAAGTTACGGGGTGTCACATCATCCCCTTGTTGCAGGAATTTTCGTCCCGAAAATTAGCACATCATGTTACGAGGTTCTACGGGGAAGTACAAGGCTCACGGTTTGTGACACCCGTTGGGTAGAGTTTTTACGTATTCTAAGAGGTAGATGCCTGGTTTTGGAACAGTTGAGGGTACTTCCTCTTCATCTGATCCTCGCGTTCCCAGGTAAATTCTGGTCCACGCTTTGAGTTCTAATGGATTTTGACAATAGGGATACGACTATGTTTGAGTGTCTTGACCTCTCGATCCATGACTTCCGCTGGTTCCTCGACGAAATGTAGTTGTTCGTCCACATGTATCTCGTGTAACGGGACGATAAGAGTCTCATCTGCAAGGCATTTCCTCAAGTTGGAGACGTGGAACACATCGTGTACCCCACGGAGTTCTTCAGGTAGGTTCAACTGATAAGCCACGGGGCTAACCCGTTTGACAATCTCAAACGGTCCAACGTACCTAGGGCTTAGTTTCCCACGTTTTCCAAAACGGATCACACCCTTCCCAGGTGACACTTTCAAAAGCACCTTGTCACCTATTTGGAATTCCAACGGTCGGCGACGCTTATCAGCGTAACTCTTCTGCCGGTCACGGGCTGCTGCCATACGGTTACGGATTTGCACGATCTTCTCAGTCGTCTCGTGCACAAGCTCAGGGCCGGTGAGTTGACTTTCCCCAACTTCCGCCCAACAGATAGGTGATCGGCACTTACGCCCATTCAGTTCCTCAAATGGAGCAGCTTTGATTGATGTGTGATAGGTATTGTTGTAAGAAAACTCAACTAGCGGTAAGTGAGTTTCCCAACTGCTGCCGAAATCTATGACGCAGGCACGCAACATGTCTTCTAGAGTCTGGATCGTACGCTCACTTTGGCCATCAGTTTGGGGGTGGTACGCGGTGCTCATATCCAGCCGCATTCCTAGTGCTCGTTGTAAGGACTTCCAGAAGTGTGAAGTGAATCGAGCGTCACGATCAGAGATAATGGAGGTCGGCACACCATGACTAGAGACTATTTCCCTGAGGTAGATACGAGTTAACTTTTCCATGCGATCAGTCTCCCGGATTGCCAGGAAGTGTGCGGATTTCGTCAAGCGATCCACGATCACCCAAATGGTATCGCATCCGCTGGGAGTCCGAGGGAGTTTCGTGATAAAGTCCATAGATATCTGCTCCCACTTCCATACTGGTATTTCTGGCTGTTGGACTAAACCAGACGGTCGTTGATACTCCACCTTAACCTTAGAACAGGTTAGGCATCTGCTTACGTATGTGGCAATGTCAACTTTCATATTCGGCCACCAGTAAAGGACTTTGAGATCGTGATACATCTTGTCTGAACCTGGGTGGATTGAGTACCGTGATTTGTGAGCTTCGTCCAAGACTAGTTCTTGTAAGTCTCCATACGAGGGAATCCATGTTCGATCCATGAAGTAGCGGATTCCGTCAGACTTGGTTTCCAGTTGTTTCTCCATGCCTCGTAGCGATTCGGCTTTCAGGTTCTCGTCTTTTAACGCCTCAAGTTGAGCATTGCGGATCTGATCGGATAAACCGGTGTGAATGGTGAGTTGCAATGCTCGAACTCGTCTTGGCTAGGGTGTTTCCTTCCGGCTTAGGGCGTCTGCTACTACATTTGCCTTACCCGGATGATACTTGATCGTACAGTCGTAGTTGTTCAACAAATCGACCCAACGACGTTGCCTCATATTTAGCTCCTTCTGTTCAAAGATGTGCTGGAGACTCTTGTGATCGGTGTAAATGGTGCACTTGGTACCGTACAAGTAGTGTCTCCATATTTTGAGTGCGAATACCACTGCTCCCAGCTCTAGGTCATGCGTTGTGTAGTTTTTCTCGTGTATCTTCAATTGTCGGGATGCATAGGCAATCACCTTATTGCGTTGCATTAACACGCAACCGAGGCCTTGTATAGAAGCATCATAGTAAACTACAAAATCATCTGTTCTCTCAGGCAGGGATAGAATTGGTGCTGTACAGAGTTTCTGCTTCAGGACCTGGAACGCCGATTCTTGTTTATCACCCCAATCGTACGTGGTGCCTTTATGAGTTAACGCGGTGAGAGGTTGAGCAATCTTTGAGAACCCTTCGATGAATCATCGATAATAGCCAGCCAACCCGAGAAACTGTCGTACCTCGGTCGGTGTCTTAGGCGTAGCCCAGTTCTTGATAGCTGCTATCTTTGTCGGGTCAACGTGTATCCCATTCTCATTGACCACACCCAAGAAATGGACCTCTCGCATCCAGAAGTCGCACTTTGAAAATTTTGCATACAATTGTTCTCGTCTCAACAGCTCCAGAATCAACCTAAGGTGCTCTTCGTGTTCTTCCTTATTCCTTGAGTAAATAAGGAGGTTATCGATGAAGACAATGACGAACTTGTCTAGGTAGGGTTTGCATACTCGGTTCATTAAGTCCATGAAAACCGCTGGTGCATTGGTCAACCCGAATGGCATAACCAAGAACTCGTAGTGGCCATACCTCGTTCTGAAAGCAGTCTTTGAAATGTCTTCTTCTCGTATCCTTAGTTGATGATAACCCGATCTTAGGTCTATCTTGGAATAGTAACTCGACCCTTGTAGTTGATCGAACAGATCATCAATGCGCGGGAGAGGATAACGATTCTTAATTGTCGCCTTGTTCAATTCTCTGTAATTGATACACATGCGGAAAGTTCCGTCCTTCTTCTTGACAAACAGAACTGGGGCTCCCCACGGTGATGAGCTAGGTCTGATAAAACCTTTATCCAATAGTTCCTGTAGTTGCGTAGACAGCTCTTGCAGTTCCCTTGGAGCTAATCTGTACGGTGCTCTCGCGATAGGGGCGGCTCCTGGAACCAAATCAATTTGGAACTCGACTTGGCGATGGGGTGGGAGACCAGGTAGGTATTCAGGGAAAACCTCAGGATAATCGCGTACAACAAGGATGTCTTCAATTTTCCTTTCATCGGGCTCCTTTTCAGTGACCATGGCTAGGAAAGCGGTATGACCCTTACGCAAACACTTCTGAGCTTTCATGTAGGAGATGATTTCAGAGACCATGCCACTCCTTTCACCCTGAATTGATAGAATTTCACCACTAGGAAGTGGTATGCGAACGATTTTCTCCCCACAGATGATCTCAGCTTGATTCTTAGATAGCCAGTCCATACCCACAACTACGTCGAAACTACCAAGTGTGACAGGCATCAGATCTATTTCTATCTCATGACCACATAATCCTAGTCTGCACCACTTGACGATATGAGTTGCCTCAATGAGTTTTCCGTCGGCTAATTCTACAACATAACTAGGTTCCACGACAGCTAAGGTTACATCTAAGAACATAATGAATTTGTTGGAAACAAAGCTCCTATCAGCTCCAGTATCAAATAGTATAGAAGCAAAACAACCATTCAGGGGAAACGTACCAGTAACCACATTCTGGTCATCTCTTGCCTCGCCGGAACCAATCACGAATGCAGGACCCTTAGCATTGCCCCTATTATTACCCTTGTTTCCGCCCTTCAGCTGTGGGCAATCCTTCCTGTAGTGACCCTCCTTACCACACTCGTAGCAGCCTCTAGTCACTCCGCCCTGGCGTTGTTGTTGGGGTTGTTGGTGTTGAGTCATTAGTTCACCCCTGCAGTCTTTGGCTGCGTGACCCATCTTTCCACATCTCTGACAATGGAGTCGTTCACACGGGCCATGATAATGGAAGTTGCACCGATTACACCTAGGGTTCTTGCCCGCGTAACTACTTGATCCCTGACCATAATTGTTGTTGTTGCTGTTCTGGTTGTTGTTGGTGAAGTTTCTTGATGGGTCAAACTTTTTGGTCTGTTGTTGCTGAGGGTTGTTGGAGCTTGAAGACTTGCTGTTGCCACCGTCCCATTTCCTTTTGTGATCAGACGTACCAGATGCAGCGACACGTTTAGGCAAGGTGCCCTGTGCCACTGCCTGGTCAGTAAGTTTGTGAGCCAGTCGGATGGCCTGCTGAATGGTGACAGGATCAGCAGCCATAACACTAGCTTGAATCTGAGGAGCTAGACCATCAATGTACTTTTCAATCCTTTTGTAGGTAGGAGTCACCATCTGCGGACATAATGCAGCCAACTTGTGCGAACGAGTCGTGTATTCTTCGATGTCGGAACCAATCATCTTTAAATTCCAAAATTCTGCCTCCAGTTTCTGGACTTCGCTTCTGGGGCAATACTCTTCTTTCATCAAAATCTTGAAATCATCCCATGGCATACCATTAGCAGCACCAAGCCCTAAGGTTTGGACTTGTGAGTTCCACCACGTCAGGGTTGGTCCCTCCAGTGTGCCGGAGGCGTACTTGACGCGATTTCCATCGGGACAGTTGCACATGGCGAACACAGACTTGAGTTTCTCCATCCAGCGAAGCAGTGTGACAGCACCCTCAGAACCGCTGAAAGAATGAGGTTTGCAATCCATAAACATCTTGAAGGTACAGACTGTTGGACCTCCTTGGTTCGGATTCTGGTCGTTCTGGTCCTGATTACGAGCCTGCTCATAAGCTGCAAGCGCATCTGCAACGCGCTCATTGATGATGGCATTCAACTCAGCTTGAGTCAGGGTGATGTTTCCTCGTCCACCCGGGCGTCCAGCTCTTCTTCCAGACATGATTTCTTCAATTTACAACACATATTAATCAATAACCGGATGATAATTATTGACAATAATATATTTTATCATGCTAGTAAGAATGAGGGTTTGTTTGCATATCGATAGTGAGGCTTTATGAGGATCCGAGGCCTTATGCCTCCTAAGTATGGAATTGAGAATTTGTACTGGCCATTACTGTTATCACCCAATAGAGTTGCCAGAATTCTCATGCACGACAAATTACAATTACGTGTGCACCCGTGATTCTAATTTGCTTTGCATGCTCACGCATGGTTCCTCCTATTCGAGATAACATACTTTGTCCAGTACCGAGTATTGTCAATGATAGAAGCATCAAAGATATATTTGTTATACCAAGAGTCAAATAACTAAGGTTGTACTAAAGTTGCACAAGAGATTCGGTTAAGATAACAACGAGAATCAAGACAATTTGGCCTTTTTCCTTTCGAAGTTCTAGGTGTTTGTATGTCCAAGTCCTGATTCTCTAATAGACTTGAACATCATAGTTGTCCCTCATCTACTACTCGGACTAATGTAGAGGATAGGATATGTTGGGATTTGTAACAAGTGTGAGAGAGTTGGAAGAGTGAGGTATTGTTCTTTTTGTTTGACATCGTTAAGCTTATCGCGTGTGTCAGGAAAAAGTTTCGTGTTCCAATCGTGGAAATGTTGGGTTCAACTCGTTGTTGCTTCCACTCCGAGAGTGAAGAATCAAGTGTATATGTTGCATGTGAGCTAGCGGGATTCTCCGCCCCTCTGTCAGTTGGTAATGATACACATATCATACCGATATGGTTGTGTTCGTTCAACAACGAAGTGTTAGTATACCAGGAAAATGTTCGTACAACAGTTGCAATCGTGTAAGAGTGTCCGTGCGATACTAGTGTTGTGTCTAAGGCTATAGTCTAGATGCAATGCAATCCTAGTTCTCTATAACCTGTGGATCTGATACCAATCTGTCACACCCTCAATTTCCACGAACGGGGTTTTACCGTTAGGCGTGTGACATACCAGGATCACAGACACAGTCATATCGAACGACATTATATGAATTTAGGATAAACATTTGACTTCATTCAAAGGAACATAAACAAAGTTTACAAAAGCGCGGAAGCGAGTACATAAGTTGTAAATCCATTACAGTACTGTTACATTAGCCATGTTTAGACAAAATGTTCAATGCTGAAAATAAACTAGATGAATGCATGTCCTGAGTGCGATTCCTGTAGCGTGCATCACAAGCTTATGCGTTCCTGTGACCTGAGAAAACATGCTAAAATGTGTCAACATAAAGTTGGTGAGTTCACAGGTTTAATCAACAAGAAAGCGTGTTCGTAAGCGTTTCCATAGTTTGCGTTTCAATGGTTTAGTATATAGAGCATATCGTTAGGTAGCTAGCCTATGTTCTTGTTACTTAGCGTTTCGAACCGAAGCTGACTGTTTATGTCCTATATGTGTTTGTTGTATCCCCGTCATGTCTCATCAGACCATGACAATGTGTTAGGTCAATCAAGCACCCGTTTGACCTCCAATCAAGCTAGCGTGACTAGCCGGGCGGGGTTTGTCAGACCCAGTAGTACTACTCAAAATTACCTCGCTAATCCCATTACTAACGGTTCGAGTGTGTCAGGACATGTTGTGTGTTTGCACTAACGTAACAAGCGATATCAATAATACTACAACCATTTATGTAAATCTGTTTGCATGTTTTCTCCCCCAAAGGAAAAAGATGTAAAATAGGGGCCGTGAAACTCACTGATGATGTAACCAGTATGTAGGATGTAAGTCTCCTAAGTGTTGTTTACGATGCGCTGTCAAACACCTATTGACAGTTATGTTAAGCGTTAATGTTGTTTTTAGCTTTAATAGACATGTTTAGTCGGGTCGGGTCGCATGGTTTCGGTCGTGGGTGACACACACAAGCAGGCATACACGTATCAGACTTCATGTAGATCCCAAATGGGTTGTTGATATTTGTAAACAGTTAGGTTGTTTCAGGTTGAAAAGTATGTGCTTGTTGATTGCGTTGACTTTAATCTTTGTGGTCAAGGAATGACATTTTATTGATGTTAACTTATCATCACACGATAGACACTTCGTACACCAGAAGAATTCGCTAACAATGACTCCAATTGCATAACAAGGCTAGACGCATAACTGGACACTTCATTCGCACGAATGGGCCTTCAATCATACGAATCAACTTCACTCGTACGATTGAAGCCTCATTCATGCGACTCAGCATTCAGTCGTACCACACATCACCCATTCACCCGAATCAGCAACCAATCGCACGAACGAACCTTCATTCATTCGGTTGGACCTTCAGTCCGGTGATACTCAGTCGCACACATTCATTCGGTTGACTCAATCGCACACATTCATTCGGTTGACTCAGTCGCAAACATTCTCAATCGCATGCACTCATTCGCACGTCTCACCCCAGTCGCCCCGATCAATCGCACGAAGGGACCAGTCGCATGACTCAATCGCACGGCTGGCCCTGTCGCGGACTGCAGCAGGTCGTGACTGCTGGGCAGGTCGAACAGCTTTCGGCTGTTCCGTGCTCAGTTTTCTCCCTATCAGGACTTCCAGAAACACTCCCCTAACATGTCTAAGTGAAATGCACACACTGATTGACCTCACACGCACCCCCACGACCACATGCATTCGGGTTGAACCCGAACACCCGAACCCCATATTTGCAGCAGTTAAATGAGCGATAAAATGGATGAACAAGGTCGCCTACCTGCTGGGAATGTGATTTCTCAGCTGTTGCGTGGTTTAGCCGGTGAAAACGGGCTCAATCGGGGTGGTTTTGGTGCTAGGATGAAGACACGGAGGAGAAGAGAGCGTAAGAGAGATAGAGCAGATTGTGAGGGTGTTTGGGCTAGTGGATGGGTATTTATACCCAGCCCTAGTTTGGCAATTGTCAGGTTTGGTCCCTGTACTTAGGTCCCGTGTTCCCGAATTTGTTCCGGTTGATAACGACGTGATTGGACGAGCTTTGTTAATTAAGACGATTCCTTTGGTAATCCCGTTTATGTGAATCCTCTACAAACTCCCGTGTTAGTATTTTATCATAATTTATTTACGATGTCGGTGGTGGTGTTTGTATACGTTCCGAGTGTTAACGAGTATGTGACAATGATGACAACAGTGGTTCGACTAGTGTTTACCTGAAGTTACGGGGTGTCACACTATAAGAGCTTTCTTTGGCTCTTCAGATGACTTAGTTTCATCTTTGAATTCAGGCATTGGAAGACTTTGATATGGCTTTTGGAATGTCCTCTGAGATGATTGTTGAAACCTCTGATTGCTTCAACTAGCTTGGCCATTTTCTCCTTTGTTTCTAGGAGCTTTGCATTCCCTTGAAAAGTGACCATATTTCTTATAGTTGAAACACCTTGACTTAGATTTGTCAAATCCAACAGTCTTGTTAGCACTTAGCTTATAGTTCCTATTGATATAAGAATATTTTTGAGTCCTGTATGCAATCATCACCATCTGCCAGTTAAGATCCATTTCCTCCACATCTTTTGGATCCATTTCAAATAAATCCTGCGAAACAAGATCTAATTGTGTTAAATGACTGCCTTGATAAGCTTGAAAGCTAGCCATAAATGCAGTAAAGGCAGTTTTGGACTCTTCATCCTCTAATAGGATGTTTATAACATCTTTAACTTTGCTAGATTTAGCAGAGTTAACAGATGGAGTCTCAGTTTGAGGTTTAGAACTTTGAGATTTAAGAGGAGACTGAGGTTGAGATTGGGTTGCATAAGCAGGAGCACTTGTGAATGAAGAATCTGTAAAGAATCCTGCTCCAACAAATAAATCTCCCTCTTCTTCTGGTGAATTTTCATTCTTTGCCATAAAGGCATTCTCAACAGTATTAGCAGGAGATGCAACAAATTGATACTGTGACATTGATGCTATTTTATCATTATTCCTTGAACTTTCATCAATCTCAACAAACTCAATCTTAGCAATCAACAGATCAGGATCCATAGGAAATTTCTTAGTGTGCTTCAGCAATGTTACTGTTTGCTTCCTAGATGATGGTAAAGCATTGAGAAGTCTAAGACTTAGATCTTCAAGATCATGTTTAATGCCAGCAGTTGACATCTCAGTTATAAGTTGCACATATCTGTTCATTATTTGGTTTATGGTTTCACGAGATAAGTGCTGAAATAGCTTTAACTGTCTTTTTAGTTTTTGTTTCTTGAGCTTTTGAATCTCCTTACCACCTTCACAGATAGTCTTTAGAGCTTTATACATGGTATATCCTGTTTGATATCCATCAAGTCGTGCTAAGACTTCCAGTGGTAATCCTTTACACATTAAATAATAGGCTTTAATGTCATTCTTCACTTTCTTAAGATTATCACCCTGTAACCCATCTTCAAGATACGATTCTGGAGAGTCTTTGGTTTCGATAAACCCTCTATCAGGACCATCAGTAGTAATAGGAATGTGGGGTCTTTTTTCTATTTATTTGCACAAATCTATATCAATAGAATTAAGGTGGTGTTTCAACCTAAGTGACCAGTTTTTAAAATCAGCTCTGTTTTTTCAACTTAGAAACTCTATTTTCTGAGTCCTCAGATTTCACCATGTTTTATATTTTGATTTTCAGAAGAATATTTTTTTTTCTTTTTTAAGTTTTTGAATTAAAAAATGAACTGAAAATGTTTTTGTATTTTTTCAAATTTTAAAAAATTTGTAAGTTTTTTTCAAATTTTAAAAAATTTATAAGTGTTGAGGTGATGCGCCTGAACAATGATGAAACGCCCCAGTAGTCATGATACATTGACTTGGACTTAGAAACGCCTAAGGGATTGCCTTAGTAGAATTTTCAAAATGCCCAACTTGAGATGCGCCTGAACAGTTGTAAAACATACAAGCAGTTGTCAGACGCCTGGGTGTAAAAACGCCCAAATAGTTCTAATGCGCCTCAACAGTTGAGATGCGCCTAGAATTACTTAGTTTCTGAGTAATTCCAAAGTGCCAAAACAGTTGAAATACATCTCCATAGTGGTAAAATGCCTAGCCCAAAACGCCTTAACAGTAGTAAAATGTGAAAGGATCTAAGATCTAGTTTGATCAATTAGGTTATGATTTGTAGTGGAATAGTACTATAATTAGACGAAATTTAAGCAAGAACAAGATGAATATTCAATCAAACAGTAACGATTATAGAGAGAGAAAGTTTTCTGCAAAAGAGAATGTTCTTATCCATTCACAAGCTTCGGTGATTACAAATTAGGTCAACTTTCCTTTTATAGAGGAAAGGTGACGTCAGCAGATGTCACCTGATAGTGACATCTAACCGATTACACAAACAACTGAAAATAACTGAAACTACGAAGATGTCCACAACAGCTGAGGAAATCTTCTTACAATAAAAGCTTAAGTACCAGCTAATTCTACAACTACTGAAACTACAACATCTGAAGTATAAGCTCTTCAGATGTTTTACATTTACTAAACTACTGATTACAATCTACTAAAAATATAAAGACAACTACTAAAAGTAAACCATCACAACTACTGAAGAGTACTTCTTCAGCTGTTGTGACAATCTCTGAATACTTGGTCTTCAGACTTTATCTTCAAACTCTGTCTTCAACTTTTGTCTTCAGACTTTGTCTTCAGACTTTGTCTTCAGACTTTGTCTTCAGACTTTGTCTTCAGACTTTGTCTTCAACTGATGTAGTCTTCTTCAGTTGTTATGATGTCTGTAGGACTTAAAGGTTTTTCTGATCTGGCTCATTGGTTCTTTTGGTCCAACAAACTCCCCCTGAACCAATGCAGCCAAAACCTTTAAGTTTATTGGAGTCCCACTTATTAGGCAAAAATATTGTCTTTTTCTTCTGGATCAGCTTAGAAGTGACCAATATAAGCACAGGCCTGGGAAGAGGTTTCAGAAGATTTGATTGGCAAGGGATGGATGGGAACTCTGTCTTGGGGAATTGGACACAGAGTTATTGCCCCATCCATGAAACCTAGTTCCCTACAATGATTTTGTAAGACTCTCGAACATAGGCCTCAAGGAAGACAATCTCTTCTTCCAGGGTGAGTTCTTCAGCTTCTCCTTCAAAGAAAAACTCTGGCCCATAGTACTCAGATAAGTACTTAACATGTTTCCCATTCTTTAGTCCACAGTTGTTATTTCTCTGTATGCAAACTCATCAGGATGATTACCTTCAAGTAACAACTGGAGCTCATTGCTTCTGACTTTTTCAAGCCTCTTGTAGATCAACCCCTTCTTCACCATTTTGTTTTCCAGTAAAGTTTGTGGGGTCAGATTAGACTTGTAGGCTCTTTTGAAGTCTTCTAAGATTTCCCAGGGTGACACTACAATGGCCAGCATTATCACTGCATCTACAACCTTCTTTACTTGACCATTGTATTTTCTTGGGATGCTCTTCTTGTGAATTCTCTCACTCACCCTAGGATCAGGCCAAATTCTAACTCTCTCTTTCTGATACTGAAATGTAAATCTGAGAGCATACAATCTCTGATCATGTTTCCTCATAGTTTGTATCGATGTAGATTGAGTAAACTCTTTATCAACCAGACTCAACAACTGCTCATCATGTTGTTTGTGATGTTCTTCTTCTTCAAGCTTTACTTTTACCATTTGCCTTTGGATGGCAGGTGTGATTGGTGTTGGTTGACTCCTGGCCTCAGACATCTTTGTTTTAATAATAGCTGAAATGGGCAGCCTATCTTCCTCATCATCTTCTTCTTCTTCTTCTTCAAGCCTCAACACCCTTCTCTTCCTCTTGGGTGCATCATTAGCAGTTGTTTGTGTTGGTTTCTTGGGTAAAGGAGTTGGTTTTATGGGTTGTGATGTTGGTTGTTCTGGTGTGGGAGATTGTACAGGCTGCTCTAGCATCTTAGTTGTAAATGAGGCTTTGGAGCACTTTTCCATATCATTCCTTTTCCCAGCACCAGCTTCATCAAGGGCTTCTATGAGCATGTAGGATCTTATATGCCCAAGACACATACAAGATTGATGTGGTTAGTACGTTATGATCCAAGTCGGGTCATACCAAATAACAAGTTTAGCAAACACAAACTTTATTTAATTGATGATGTAATCATGCAACTAAATAAAGGAACACCAATTTAGAAAATAGGTTTTCTAAATAAATTGCATATGAGGAGAAACAACTTATAAATATATATTGTTCATAAGTATTATTTGTAATTTTATTTAAGTTAGTTGAATAACATCACACAATAATAGAGTGTATAACTTTTAAATTAAAATGTTAATTTATCTACTCAACATGTAACTAGTTAAAATAAATTGGGTGATTAAAATTGGGTGGGAAACAATTTTAAAACACCCATTTCGGCCGCCCCTTTGCATAGAGGGATGAGTTTTGCTTCATTGATAACATACAACAATAACTAGTTACACACTCAAAAAAAACTCTCTCATACATGCAATTGAACCCAAGAAGAAAATTCTCTCAATTTTCTCTTGAAGATCTCGGCTGGAACAAGGCTTCTAGCAGCCAAATCTTTGGTTCTTTGGTGTAAAATCCTAGCAAGACAAGTGTTTGCAAGAAGCTTGAGGGTATGGAAGCTTGAGGATGCCTTTTTCTTGGTGTTTTGGCCTTTCAAGAACAGCCCTATCTTCTTTAAAACATATGTTTTCAGCAGCCTCATAAGGATCATAAGACATCATCATCTTCTACCATTTTCGTCCCTTTTTGGCAGCTTAAAGGTAGTTTATGGCAGCCTCTACATGGCTGTCCATAATGCATGTTTTATGTGTTTATATAGCTTGCTTATTCACATATTAAAGATCCTTTTGTTTTGGGTTTGTTTACATCTTAAAACATCATCTAGAACATGAAATTTTCATCTTATAAACATTGTTATAAAGCTATAATTCCTCTGCGTTTTTCAGAAAGTTTAAATGGTTAAACTTGTTTTTGTGTTCTATCAAACCCCTCAGAGCAATCCTTTGCTAAATACTTCAGATGAACAGATTTTGTTCGTTATCTCCAAAATACTATCCCTGGCCCATGATTTCACTTCAAGAACTGATCTCCCCAAATACTTTGATATGAACCCGACTATAGCTTCCAGCCATTCCTGTTCCTTCTCACTATAGCTAGCCCATGGATACTCAATCTCTTGTATCTCCAGCCTTCTGATCTCAGAGTCAAGTTTGGCAGTGTCGAATCCTTGTCTAAATAGCTGATCAATGATTTTATCCATTGATCTGCTATGTTGCTCATCAGCTTCTTTAATCAGTTCCTCTAACTTCTTCTCATCAGGAGTCTTTTCACCACCCTTCTTTTTCTTGTAAGTAATATGGAAGTCCTTGTCCTTGTCTTTCTCAATCTCCTTTTCCTTTTCTTTCTCTTTTTCCTTTTCTTTCTCATTCTTCTTTTCCTCTTCAACTCTCTTCCTCTTGTTTGTTTTCACTACCTTAGACTCGCCCTTTTTGGTTGCATTGGGTTCAGGGTGTGAATGGTAGAAAATCTTTTAGTGACTGCATCATCAACTAGGGTTTGAATGTTTGAGGAAAGCCACTCATCAAGAGCTTGATGTACAATGTTAGTGATGATGGGAGTGATGAGAGGCAGGGAGGATGTAAAGGTAGCAACCATTTGCTCGGAGGGGTTCTGTCCCTGAGAAATGGTACCTGAAACAGAGGCTGGTGGCTCAGTTTTTGTGAGTGGCTCAGTGTGTGGGAAACCTTTAGAGGAAGGTGCCATCTGTTGGTGAGTTTGGGCAGATGGACTTGATTCCTGAGACATTTTGGCAAGCAGTTCTTGTAGTCTGCATACCTCAGCATCAAGAATGGTGTTGTGGGTTAGAACATCATAGAAAAAGCCCAGGTCATCATCAGTGGTTGCTGAATCATTTGACCTCCTGAATACATCAGGATGAACAAGTGCTGAGTGTAGATCAGTGTTCACTTGTGCCCCTTTTTCTTGGTACTGGGGACTTCCTGCCTCAGGATTATGTCCTTCATCGGCAGTTGCCTCTGGTGAGGTCTTAGAAATGTTACCAACCTCAGTCTGTTCATGTGCTAAAACAGGGGAAGTGGTAGCCTCACCAGAAGTTCTAATCTCCGCCTCTACACAGGGAGATTGAGCTGTGTAATCCTTGTGCTGTGGGTTATCAGCAACACTATAGTCCTCCCCTTCAACTGCTAAGGTTTTCCCAGTTGTAATAGGTGTCTGGGGAGGGGGTGGAGTGTTTAGCTAAGTCAGCACTTCTGCAATTATAAAAGTTAGGCTTTGTGGGGTGGTTGCAATAGGAGATAGGTGGGAAGCAGATTGCACCTGGGGTGAATGGTGCTCTTCAATGGCAACCTTCTCAAATGAGAGAGGTTCCAGTAATGTGGCATCCCCAAAAGTGGTTGCTTCAAGATCCTGTTGAGAGGATACTTGAGCGGTTGTGGCTGGTAGAGTCTTTGTAACTACTGGTGGATTGCTACCAGTAGTTTCTTCCTACCTTGGTGCTGCAGGGGCATCCTTAGGGGACTCAACTCCCTGAGTAGCCTTTTTAGGCTTTTTGGATTTTGGCTTGGAGGGGACTTTGGACCTAGAGGATGAGGCTGTGGGTTCCCGCTGCTTGGGTTTTAGTAGCTTGGCAGCCTCTTTGAGTTGTGTGTTCAAGTTGTGCCTGGAGTATACTTCAGGCAAAACTACCACAGCAGGGACTCCAAGGCCAACAAGGCCGTCAGATTTTAATTGATTTTCAATAATGGCCATAAGAAACCTTGGATATAATATCCATCTTTTAGCCCCAGGTTTCAATGCCAGATCTTTTAATTAAAAAAATGTAATTTCAGAAAAATTTAAGCTTTGGCGTTCAAGGATTGAATACAATACCTGTTGCCACCTGGAAGACATTTGATCCCATGAGGAGGTCTTGGGGGCAAGGCAGATGTTGACCATGTGGAAGATTAGGCGTTCAGGGTCATGGAAGTGCTTCTTCAAAATTGTGGTAGCACGTAGGTCGCCTTCGTACCCATTGTTGATAAAGGATAAATCAGTGGTACCCTTAGGGTATTCGGTGATGAAGTCGGCATCATTCAGATTTAGGGTTTTCCGAATGATATCAGAAGTGACAACCACCTTTTTCTGATTGACAAACGACTGGAGAGCGATCTTGCCATCATTCTCACCAGTTGTGAGTGTGACGTTTGTCCAGAATTGTTGTAGGGTTTCTAAGCATATGGTTGGGTTTAGAAGAAAGGCTGTTTGATATTGAGATTCAACCATCAGATCGATAGTGTCATCAAACTTGTTCCAAAAGGCCGATTTGGTGAGGTAAGCGACACATTTATGGCGGGGTTTGAGTTGCATGGACGCCATTAATGCAGGAGGGAAGTTCTGAGAATTTGAATAATAACGTTCTGAGATTGAAAAGTTCTGAAGTTAGGGTTTGGTATTTATAGGCTATGAAACGGCTGATGGAAAACAACTGAAGGTTTTGGTGTTAGTCATCAGTTGTTTGAAATGACTGAGGACATGGTTTTAACCTTCAGATGTTGTAAACGAATGAAGACTTGGTGTTAGTCATCAGTAGTTGGAAACTACTGAAGACTTGGTTTTGGCTTCAGTTGTTTTGAAATGAAACAGCAGTTGTTTGAAACAGCTGAAGAGTAAAGTTACTAATCAGTTGTTGTCGTCAATTCACAGGTTTCAGTTGTTTCATTCTGACCTCAACATTTATTCATCAGATTTTATCTGATTTTTAGATGTTTCATTGGTCATCAGTTCTTTTGAATATTTATTCATCAGCTCTTCTGAACATTTGTGCAGTAGATCTTTTGAAATAAATATTCTTCAGAACTTGTGAACAAATTTTGCCTTCAGTAGTTATGCTCAAGATTACACATCAGTACTTTTGCACAAATTTGTTCTTCAATACTTATCTGTTGGAAATAGGCATCAGTAATTACAACCAAATCAGTAGTTGAAACTACATCAGTTCTTTTCAACAAATAATTTAATTCAGTACTTTTAAGTATTTTAGTCTTCAGTCTTTATAATAATGGGTTTGTTAGAACACAAAAACGTAGTTTAACCCATTAAACTTTCTGAAAGACGCAACGGAAGTTTAGCATTATAACATGTTTATAAGCTGAAAATTTCATGTTCTAAATGATGTTTTAAGATGAAAAACAAACCCAAATCAAAAGGATCTTTAATATGTGAATAAGCAAGCTATATAAACACATAAAACATTTATAATGTGACAACCAAACAAGCTGCCAAACTACCTCCTTCCAGCAGCTAAATCGACCAAGAGAAGAAGCATGATGAATGCTTAAAATCTCGACCAAGGATCCAAGGAAGAAACCCCCAAGCTCTTTGCAAACACCTCTTCTTGCTAGGTAGATTATCACCAAAACAACACAAAAATTACACTTCAAAAGCTCCCAATGCTGCTGCTAGCCGTAGCTTTTTTGAGAGAGAGAGGGGTGTTTTGTGTGTGTTGCATGTAATGAGAATGGTAGAGAGAATGGGAGAATCCAAGACAAGTTAATGTGTGTTGTTGTCAAAGCAAAATGGTCCAATAAAATCAAGGGGAAGGGGCGGCCGAAATTGACAATTCAAAAGGGTTTCCCCCCTTTTAAATTAAACACATACACACATGTTAAATGGTCTTGTAACTAGACATACAATTAACCATTTAATTGTATGTACACGTTATATAACTTATACAATTAATCATTTAACTTATAAGTTATAATCTCTCATTATTATTTGGTGTCATCTAACTAATATAAATAACACATCAAATAATATTATTGAACAAAATATTCTAATAAGTTGTTCCCTCTCATATGCAACTTATTTAGAAAACCCATTTTCTAAATTGGTGTAAATATTTAATTGCATGATCATATCATCAATTAAATATTAATTGGTGTTTGCTAAGCTTGTTATTGGGTATAACCCGACTTGGATCATAACGCACTTGAAAGGATCTCAACCTCTAGTTTGATCAATTAGGTTGTATTCGCAGTGGATTTAGCACAAGAATTAAGCACATTATACTAAGAACACAATAGATATATCAATGTAACAGTAGGTTATAGAGAAAGAGAGAAATTCTGCAAAAAGGTGTTTTCTATTAGATCACACGCTTCGGCAAGGATTACAATTAGGTCATCTACCTTTTATAGGAAGAATGACGTCAGCTGATGTCACTTGATAGTGACATCAAACTGTTATTCTAACAAACTACTGAAACTACCTAAACTACTGAAGTTGTCAAACAGTTGACATCTCCTTACAAAAATACTAAGTGTTACTTATTGCAACAACTAAAAAGAAACTACTGAAAACTACAACGACTGAAGAACAAACTCTTCAGTCGTTTACAAACTACTGAAATAGAAAATAAAACTACTGATAATAAAAGGCTGAAAGGTAAACCATCACAACAACTGAAGAATACTTCTTCAGCTGTTGTGACAAACTCTGAAGCTTCAGCACTTGTCTTCAGACTTTAACTTCAGATGTTTCATCAGCTGATTACTTTAGTAGTTGTCATCAGCTGATGTCTTCAGTCTTTGTACTTCAGCTGTTGATCTTTAGTACTTTGATCTTCAGCTGATAGTCTTCAGTACTTGAGTCTTCAGCACTTGAGTCTTCAGTACTTGAGTCTTCAGTACTTGTGTCTTCAGTACTTGTACTTCAGTTGTTGATCTTCAGTACTTTGATCTTTAGCTGTTGAGGTCTTCAGACTTTGTCAAACAGTTGATGAAGCTTTCAGCAGTTGTTGTGATGTCTTGTGGGACTTAGAGGTTTTTCTGATCAGGCTCATTGGTTCTTTTGGTCTAACAGTACTAACCACATCAATATTCTATGTGTCTTGGGCATATAGAATGCTACAATCTCCCACTTGCCCAAGATTCATAGAAGATTGATGCAAGCCGTAAATACCGCCTAACAGCGGTTTACTACCCTTAATACGCATGACTTATAGCCGTAAAATAACATCATCCTATTCAAGTATCCTACTTGAAATGATTTAGGTGAATCAATCATCTATCCTTTTATTACAGATGTCATGTTAAATCCAAGAACACAGAATGCTCATTTCTTGTTGATTTAACTTATCAGGCCTCAGACATCTAACTCTTAATGAATAAGAGGAACAAATTCCATCTTGACTACATACGTTTCTCACAAACACCCCGTGTCATACCTGAACATACCCTTATATACTGTCCACTATTTCAGGACAGTGAAGCATTAGCTCAAGGTATAACACTTGGTGAATATCAAAACCCAATATGTATCTCAGGTCTGAGGATACCAAATGATATTCGCCTTTACTAAAATTTACTTATGATCAATCAATAAGATTCCATGTAGTAAAATTTGAGATGCGGGTTAGTCCAATATTTGTATCCCCCAAATATCTATGAACCCTGGTAGCAACCCATTGCTCTATATTCATCCTTATGAATATCAACCAATCCAAGTTCATAATAATCTTACCCTCACACTTGTTCCCACAAGTATGAACGATTACGGACATTTAGAGTAAACAATTTACTCATGGATTAAACATGCTAAATCGGAACATTAATTGAAATATTATAACCAAATAATTTTATTCAAATAATAAAGAGTTCCACATATCCAAATATAAAATTTACAGATCAAATCCAATCACTAGAATATCGAAGTCTCATGGCACAAGTATGACCTTCATGCTTTGCCTTTTCAAGGAGCTTCGTGAGAGGATCTGCAATGTTTTGATCTGTGTGAACTTTGTGAATACATATCTTTCCTTTTTCAACTTCATCTCGTATGTAGTTGAATCTCCGCTCAACGTGCCTAGTCTTTTGATGAGCACGAGGTTCCTTGATTTGAGCAATCGCACCCTAGTTATCATAAAACATCTCTAGGGGGTCCTGAATGGAAGGGACAACCCCTAGATCGGCAATGAATTTCTTCAACCATGCAGCTTCTTGAGCTGCCAATGAGGCGGCTACGTATTCTAATTCTGTAGTTGATAGAGCCACCACATCCTGCTTGGAGCTCTTCCAAGAGACCGCTCCTCCGTTCAGAATGAAAATGTATCCCGATTGTGATCGTGAATTGTCACCAGTTTGGAAACTCACATCTGTGTAACCTTTTACAACGAGTTGCTCATCACCAGATCCATAGATTAGGAACATATCTCTCGTCCTCCTTAGGTACTTAAGTATGTTCTTAACGGACATCCAATGACCGTTTCCAGGATTTTGCTGGTATCGGCTTGTCATGCTTAAGGCGGATGACACGTCCGGTCGAGTGCATATCATCGCATACATGATGGATCCAATAGCAGATGCGTATGGGATTGCCTTCATTTTATCTTGCTCATCCTTTGAGCTAGGACATTGAGTCGTACTCAATATCGTTCCTCTTTGAATAGGTACGATACCTTTCTTAGAGTTCTCCATCTTGAACCTTTTCAAGATTTTATCAATATATGCACTTTGATTTAAACCAATCAACCGCCTTGATCTATCACTATAGATCTTTATTCCTAGAATATAGGTGGCTTCACCAAGATCCTTAATGGAAAAACAACTTCCAAGCCAGGTTTTTACACCTTCCAAGGTTGGAATGTCATTTCTAAATAGTAGTATGTCATCAACATACAATACTACGAAAGTTATTATGCTCCCACTAGCCTTCTTATACACACAAGCCTCATCATCGTTTTTGATGAAGCCAAATTTCTTCACCTCCTCATCAAAAGGTGATTCTAGCTTCTCGATGCTTGTTTCAATCCATAGATTGATTTCTTTAGCTTGCATACTTTGTTAGGATGTTTTGGATCGACAAAACCTTCAGGCTGAACCATATAGACATCTTCCTCAAGATATCCATTTAGGAAAGCGGTTTTGACGTCCATTTGCCAAATCTCATAATCATAATGAGCAGCTATGGCAAACAATATCCTAATAGATTTTAGCATCGCAACAGGTGAGAAGGTTTCATCATAATCAACCCCTTGAGTTTGAGTGAAACCCTTTGCTATAAGTCTAGCCTTATAAGTATCCAAGTTTCCATGCATATCGGTTTTCTTCTTGAAAACCCAGTTACTTCCAACTACCTTGGAATTAAGAGGTAGTACAACAAGTTACCAAACTTGATTGTCATACATGGATTGCATCTCAACGTTCATGGCTTCAAGCCATTTGTCACAATCTGAATTGGACACTGCATTATGGTATGTGGTTGGTTCATCTGAATCTACCACATAGCATCCATCCATGAAAAATCCGTATCTTTCAGGTGGATTACTAGTTCTACCACTTCTGCGAACGTCTTGTGTGTATTGATCGACCCCTTGATCATCCTCAACATCCTCATGTTGAGTGCTAGTTTCAACCAAACATGCATTGGGTTGTGGTTCTTCATCCTCTTTAAGATACACTGTTCTACTGCCAGCTCCTTCCATAAGGAACTTTGCTTCTAAGAACTCACCCTTTCTGGCAACAAACACCTTTTGTTCCGGTGGATCATAGAAATAATATCCCATACAATCTCTAGGATATCCAACAAAGATACACTTAGTGGATCGGACTTCCAATTTGTTTGGGGTGGGAGTCTTAACATAAGCCTCACAACCCCAGACCCTTAAGTATGATAAGGATGGAACTCTTCCATGCCATATCTCAAAAGGTGTCCTTTCCACCTTTTTGGTTGGGGCCATATTTAGAATACGGGCCGCGGAGAGCAAAGCGAAACTCCAAAATGATAGAGGCAATGTGCTTCTAGCCATCATAGATCGAACCATATCCAATAAGGTTTGATTCCTCCTCTCAAATACACCATTATGTTGTGGTGTTCCAGGTGGAGTGAGTTGTGAGACAATCCCACAACTCCTAAGATGATCTTGGAAAACATCACTTAGGTATTCACCTCCTCTATCGGTGCGGAGAACTTTAATCGACTTGTTGAGTTGATTTTCTACTTCATTCTTGAAGATTTTGAACATTTCAAAAGCTTCAACTTTGTGCCTTAATAAGTACACATACCCATAGCGACTATAATCGTCGGTAAAGGTAATGAAGTATCTTTCACCATTCCTAGTCATTGGCTTAAAAGGACCACATACATCCGAATGTATGATTTCTAATAAATCTTTTGCCCTTTCGTTAGTTCCACTAAAGGGCGCCTTAGTCATTTTACCTTGTGAACAAGATTCACAAACATCAAATGAATCACATTCATTTGTTTTTAAAAGACCATTCTTTGAAGTGTTTGTATACGTTTCTTGTTTATATGACCAAGACGACAATGCCAAAGATAGGTGTCACTCAAATCCAACTTGAGTTTTTTGGTGTTAGTTTGGTACAATGAACTATTTAAAGTATTTTCATGAACCAATTCATAAATACCATTAATGGGAATAGCTTTAAAACAGAACATCTCATTTAAAGAAACATGAATATCATTTTCAATAAAGGATAATACATAATCATAATGTCTTAATTGGGATACAGAAATAATGTTCCTAGTCAAACTAGGAGCATACAAAACATTCTTCAAAATAACATCCAAGCCACTTGGAAGTTTTAGGATGTAGTCCCCACGAGCTTCAACTAAGACTTTAGTTCCATTGCCCATGAAGAGGCTAACATCCCCTTGATTGAAGTCCCTACTTCTTGTGAACCCCTGCAACAAAATACAATATGAGTTCCACATCTCGTATCCAATACCCATGTGTTAGAAAATGTAACATTAAGATCAATATTAATCATGTATATTGTACCTGAGGTCTGCCCGGCATCCCTCTTTGCTTTCAACTCTTGGAGATGGACAGGACAATTCCTTGCCCAATGTCCAATCTCCCCACACTTGAAGCATGGGTCATTAGTAGCAACCTTTTGCTTCTTCTCTTGTGGTTTGGGTGGTACCCTTACCACCCCTTTCCCCTTTCCCCAAACGGGTCCCTTACCCTTGGCAACTTTTGCCTTGGGTGTGGGATGAGACCTTTTGTTGTTCCCACCTTCATTGATGGTGAGAACGGGTAAAACCCTTTTACCCATGGCCGCCTCGGTCGTTTTGAGCATTGAGTGAAGCTCACCAATGCTTTTGTCCCAAGCATTCATGTTGTAGTTCAACACGAATGTCTCGAACTTCTTGGTAAGGCCATTTAGGATCAAATCCGTGGCCAATTCCTTCGAGAGGGGACAATTAAGCCTCTCGAGGCGGTCAATATGACTTTTCATCTTAAGTACATAAGATGAAATAGATTGGTTGTGGTCCATACGACATGCATGGAGTGCTCAAACCGTTTCGAAGCGCTCAACCCTTGCTTGCTGTTGGAATGTTTCCTTCAACTGGGTTATCATGTCGTAAGCTCTGTGATGTTCATACTCCTTTTGGAGATCCGAAGTCATGCTTGCTAGCATGAGACAAGACACTTGGACAGAGTCCTCAGTGTACTTCAGCCAATCGTTGTAAGCCTCCTCATCATCCTCAGTAGGTTGATCGGGGATAGGGTCGTCTAAAACATATGATCTTCTCTCTTGCTTAAGAACGATTCTCAAGTTTCGATACCAATCAATAAAGTTGTTATGATTTAGACGTTCCTTTTGGTGGATCTCTCGTAATGATTGGTTGGATGGGATGAGTTATCATGATTGTCATTATTGGTAGCCATCTACAGAATTTAACAAAGATCTATTTTAGTATTTTCGATATTATTATTTTTAATAATTAATGCCTTTTAAGGTCATTTTTATATTAAAATCTAGAACCCAACATTACATTTAAATTGTGGTTAGGTGACCATTATCCCACGATTTAAATTAATAAGGTGGTCAACGATTGACGGATGCAACCATTTGCAACTGCTAGAGGTATGGGATCGACTTTAAACATCATATGTAAAGTCGGCATGTTAATCCCATCAACACCATTTGGAAACTATATTGTAGGTGATCCATTTAACATGGTTTGCAAATCAATACATCCTACTTACACATACGTGTGAGTTTGCCAAAATGAGTGGTTAGGTGACTTTTATCCCACAAATATGGCATTCTCACCTTAAGTCATAAGTTCCCTCAAAGTGGTTAGGTGACCTTTATCCCACTAAGAGTTCCCAAGTGACTTAAGTGTTGTGTAAAAGGACGATGTTGATCTTGTTTTAGAATATTTAGAGGTTTCATAATTCTAGTTTAGAAAACTCTATGTACTTGTATTTGCATGCTTTCAAATACAAGGTACCCTATGGTCCTTTGATTAAAACCTATTTTAATCTTTAAAATCATTAAATCATTTTAATAACCTTTTATTAAATTTTAAAAACCATCAATTTTCAGCTTGTTAAGTTTGTTAATGAGTTTGTAATGTATATCCAAATATCAACCAAACAATCAAACAACAAACATTCAAACAAGCATAAACATATAAACATGAGTGCATAACCTTCGCCACTAAGTTGACAACACTTTTTTGCCATCACAAGGGTTGTCATAAGGTCTTTCCTAAGGGTTTGTAATGACACATTATATGTGTCCATGGACTCCCACTTGAATCCATATCCAAATACTTCAAGGTCCATGTCTTTGATGTCCATCTTTGGGTCTTCATCTTGTGCATCTTCCTTTTACAAAAATTATATCCTAATACATTATTCTAATAAAAGAAATGCACCTAATCTATTTATTACTTAACCAAATGAATAAATAATTACAACCCAAATGATAAACATAAAGATTACAACCCAATTGAATGAATAAAAACAACCATTCCAATCATCCAAATCATAAGGCCAGAGGCTAGGTTATGCACACTAACAACCAATGATCATATCATGCAAACATATAATGAAACCCCACTTAAAACCACCAAATTTCAGCCAACATAAACTGAAATTTTGGGTTTTAAACATTGTCCAAACAATCAACATATCATAATATATATCTTTCAAGGTTTAATCACTAGCATGTGTGATATGACCTTGAAAGTTTGGGGAATCAATCATACAAAACATAGCAGCCCCTAAAGGGGTTTTAAAGTCCATAAAACAAATTTTTAAAGACCAAACAAGCTAGCTATCCACATAACCGGCTCTAGATGCATTGATGGGTTTGTTAGAACACAAAAACGTAGTTTAACCCATTAAACTTTCTGAAAAACACAGTGGAAGTTTAGCATTATAACATGTTTATAAGCTGAAAATTTCATGTTCTAAATGATGTTTTAAGATGAAAAACAAACCCAAATCAAAAGGATCTTTAATATGTGAATAAGCAAGCTATATAAACACATAAAACATTCATAATGTGACAACCAAACAAGCTGCCAAACCACCTCCTTCCAGCAGCTAAATCGACCAAGAGAAGAAGGATGATGAATGCTTAAAATCTCGGCCAAGGCTCCAAGGAAGAAACCCTCAAGCTTGTATACCCCAATCTCTTTGCAAACACCTCTTCTTGCTAGGTATATTATCACTAAAACAACACAAAAATTACACTTCAAAAGCTCCCAATGTTGCTGCTGGCTGTAGCTTTTTAGAGAGAGAGAGAGAGGAGTGTTTAGTGTGTGTTGCATGTAATGAGAATGGTGGAGAGAATGGGAGAATCCAAGACAAGTTAATGTGTGTTGTTGTCAAAGCAAAATGGTCCAATAAAATCAAGGGGAAGGGGCGGCCGAAATTGACAATTCAAAAGGGTTTCCCCCTTTTAAATTAAACACATACACACATGTTAAATGGTCTTGTAACTAGACATACAATTAACCATTTAATTGTATGTACAAGTTATATAACTTATACAATTAATCATTTAACTTATAAGTTATAATCTCTCATTATTATTTGGTGTCATATAACTAATTTAAATAACACATCAAATAATATTATTGAACAAAATATCCTAATAAGTTGTTCCCTCTCATATGCAACTTATTTAGAAAACCCATTTTCTAAATTGGTGTAAATATTTAATTGCATGATCATATCATCAATTAAATATTAATTGGTGTTTGCTAAGCTTGTTATTGGGTGTAACCCGACTTGGATCATAACGTACTAACCGCATCAATATTCTATGTGTCTTGGGCATATAGAATCCTACATATAACACTTCAGTAGTGTTGAAAACTGTTGAAGACAAGATAACTTATCAGTACTTATTTTTTACTTTTGTATACGAATGCTCACCAGTACTTGTGATCTGAGAGTATCAGTATTAGTCAATTTATTCCAGCTGCAGCATACCAAGCCTTAGTACCAGATTTTGAAAAGTGGCACTGTCCAAAGGCTTAGTAAATATATCTGCAAGCTCATCAGCACTAGGAACAAACTTTGGATCAATCAGACCCTTTTCATAACAATCTCTGATGAAATGATGACTGATCTCAATGTGTTTGGTCTTAGAATGCTGGACTTGATTCTTAACAATACAAAGAGCTGAAGCACTGTCCATCAGTAATGTAGTCTTAGTCTCTGTAATGCCATAATCCAGTAATTGATTCTGAAGCCAGAGTACCTGAGATGTACAACTTGCAGCAATAATGTACTCTGCTTTAGCAGTGGATGTAGCAACTGAAGTTTGTTTCTTACTCTACCAAGAAACCAAACAATTGCCTAGAAATTGGCGTCCACCAGAAGTTGATTTTCTGGTTACTTTACACCCTGCATAGTCACTATCAGAGAAAGCAACCAATTTGCAAGAGTGCCCAGTGGAATACCAAAGTCCTAGAGATTGATTTCCTTGCAAGTATCTAAAGATCCTTTTGACTGCAATCAAATGGGATTCTTTAGGAGTATCCTGAAATCTAGCACAGACACAAGTTGCAAACATAATGTCTAGTCTAGAAGCTGTAAGCTACATCAAGGAACCAATCATACATCTGTAAAGGGTTTCATCAACCGCTTTACCTTTCGGATCAGCATCCAGTCGTGTGGTGCTGCTCATGGGAGTAGAACAGGGCTTACAGTTTTGTAAATCAAACTTTTTCAGAAAATCCTTTGTATATTTTGACTGATGAATAAAAGTTCCATCAGCTCTTTGTTTGATTTGCAAACCCAGAAAAAAATGTAATTCTCCCATGGCACTCATTTCAGACTTTTGTTGCAACAATTTTGTAAATGCATCACACAACTTTGGATCAGAGGATGCAAAATAATATCATCTACATAAATTTGAACAAGTAGCTCATGCTGTCCTACTATCTTTATGAACAAAGTTTTATCTATGGAGCCTCTAGAGAAATTGTTTTGAAGAAGAAAATTAGATAGTGTTTCATACCAGGCTCTAGAAGCTTGTTCTAACCCATACAGAGCCTTATCAAGCTTATACACCCAATCTGGATGTTTATTATCCTTAAAACCTGGTGGTTGACACACATAAACCTCTTCTTTTATTTTACCATATAAGAATGCACTTTTGACATCCATTTGAAAAACTTTAAGATTATGGAAAGCAGCATAAGCTAAGAACAATCTGATTGCCTCCAGTCTGGCTACAGGGGCAAAGGTTTCATCATAATCAATACCTTCTTCTTGTGAAAACCCCTGTACAACCAGTCTAGCCTTGTTCTTGACAATTTGACCTTTTCATTAGTTTTATTCCTAAACACCCATTTAGTGCCTATTGCACACTTACCTTGGGGTAGAGGAACCAGCTCCCACACTTGCTGCTTTTTAAACTAAGGAAGTTCAAGTTGCATGGCTTCAACCCATCCATTGTCTCTTAATGCAACATGATAGTTCTTTGGCTCTTGCTGACTGAGGAAAAGAGCATAGAAGCAGAAATTGGACAATTGACTTCTGGTTGAAACTCCAGCATTGATATCACCAATGATTTGAGACATTGGGTGATTCTTCAGCTCTTGATAGGCAATAAGATCTGTGCAAGTGTTTGCAGGAGATTCAACAGCAACAGATGTTAATTCAGACTCTTGAAACCATAAAGGAGATGGCAATTCAAACGAAGTAGATGATTCAGAGATCTCATCAGCATTTGTTGTGGATGGAGCTACTGAAGCTACAGGAACATCAGGTTTAGATGACTCAGGCAGTTGAGCACTAAACTTGAAAAGGTGAGTACTGGCATCATCATCATCAGCACCACCACTAAATGAAGAACTGTTTGCAGGAGGTGATGGATTTTCAGGAACCGCAACAGCTGGAGACTGATAAGGAACATATTGCAGTATGTCCAATCAAATAGCTCCATAGGGTTTTGTGGGATTTTGTCCTTTGGAGATTCACTAAACTTCACATGCAAGGTCTCTTTAATTATCTTTGTTCTGTAGTTAAAAATCTGTATGCCTTGCAAGTGGATGAATACCCAACAAAGTACCCTGCATCCACCTTTGATTCAAACTTCTGAAATGGATTCTTTGTGTTAAGAATGTAACAGGGACATCCAAATGCTCTAAAGAATGAAATCAGAGGGGCCGAATGATGTAACACTTCATAAGGAGTCTTCATCAACCGCTAATTTACTAAAACTCTATTCTTCACATAGTAAGTTGTGTTGACAGCTTCCGCCCAAAAGGTCAGTGGCAAACCAGAATCAGCCAACATTGACCTGGCGGCTTCAATAAGTGTCTTGTTCTTTCTTTGCACCACTCCATTTTGTTCAGGTGTTCTTGGAATGCTATACTGCCTCTCGATTCCCTTAGACAAGTAGAATTCATCAAGTGTGTGATTTCTAAATTTTGTGCCATTATCACTCCTCACACATTTGACTTGAATGGAGTACTGTTTTTCCACATACAACACAAAGTATATTATGGCTTTTGCAGCTTCATTTTTGAATGCAAGAAGAAAGTCCATACAAATCTGGAGTAATCATCCATAATTACCAGACAGTATTTCTTCTTTGCCATGCTCATCACTCTTACTGGACCAAAAAGATCCAAATGCAGTAATTGCAAGCAGGCAGTAGACTTTGGCTCTTCTATTGGAGGAAATGATACTTTGTGTTGCTTCCCTTTTAAATAAGCAGAGCAGTTGTCATCACATTTGAACTCCTTCACTGGTAAACCTCTCACTAAACCATGAAGGATCAGCTGGTTCATGTTTTTAAGATTCACATGACCAAGCCTTATGTGCCATAGTTTAGATTCCTAAGGAGAGGCCTTGGAGAATAGGCAAGGATGGCCTTTTAGATCAATTTTATTTGATAACTCTAAGGCATATACTCTTCCTGTCCTGTTGGCCTTTAGGAGAGTATGTTCACCCAGTACCTTGTCAATCAAACTCAGAACTTTGGAAGACAGAATCCTGTAGTTTTGGCTAGTGAAGAGGGTAACATGACCTTTATCACACATCTGACTGGAACTCAAGAGGTTGTACTTGAGATTCTCCACATGGTTGACATCATCAAACCTTATTTCACCATTGGAAACAAAGCCTTTGCCGATGATATAACCTTTAGCATCATTACTAAATGAAACAAGTCCCTTCTTTCCTTGAGAGTAGTCATTAAGAAGAGAGCTGCTCCCTGTCATATTCATGTATCCTCCACTATCCACATATCAGATGCTTCTTTGGCATGCTGAAGAACCTTGCATTTGTCAAAAGAAACTGGTTAGTTTTTGAGACCCAAACCATTTTGGTTTTGGGTCTGTTCTCATCAACAGATTTTACACTAACTGCTTTGTCATGATTAACAGCCTGTGGAGGTGGAGATGGTGTGGAAAAGGATTCCGTTGATTTTGGCTTGGTTTTCCTTTTATGTGGTTTAATCACAGGTACATCTATTTGGTTGACTCTCCCCAACAGATGTTGAACCATCATAACAAGTTATGTCTAATTGTTTGCTAAAGCCTTCAATTCATCAGACACATCAGTTCTTGTTTTTGATTGTTTCCTGTGTTTCACCATTTCCTCACTTTTAAAAGACACAGACTTGGTCTGGTGTTTTAGTATTCTATAAGGAATCCATTGAACACCTTCAGATGTTTCATGATAAACCCCTTCCTTCTTTTTGAATTTCTATAAGGATTTTGGGTTTTCAGGTTAAGATGTCTCTGGTACAAACTTGGTTTCATATTCCTTTCATTTTATTAATTTTCTTTTTGATGTTCTTATCTTTGTTGAATTTGAAACCCTTTCTGTACCAGCATTCATCAGTGAGATGATTGAATAAGCCACATATTTCACATGGCTTTTTCTTCATCTTCAGTTTATCAACTACTGAAGAAGATGAAACTACTGAAGGTTTGTTCTTCAGTACTTTCTTCCTCTCAGTACTTATGTTAAGTACTGACGGATTCTTAACTACTGAAGATTTGTTCTTTAGAAGTTTTCTATCAGTACTTTTGGACTTCCTGATAGATTCTTCAGCAGTTGGCAAACCATTTTTGGTTTCAGTGGGTTTGATTTGTTCTTCAGGTGTTGTGACTAGCCCTTCAGTACTTTGAGTACTTTGTGAGACAACACTTGAAGTGATCAGCTTTCTCCTGATCATGTGTTTGTCAGCATTAGGACCATTAGCTGATTGATTTGCTGAGATGCTAATACTGACTTCATCCTCTGATTTTGGTTCATTACCAGTGGGTGAGACATATGATGATGTGGATTGGTAATTGCTTTTTCCTTCAGATTCTACTTCTAATTTGGGAGTAAAATCTGTAGGAGGAGCAGTGTCATTATAACCTACCCCAAACTTCACATTTGAAGCTGTTTGTTTGTTAAGAAGCATTTCAAACCCCTTGCATGATGTTACCCAGCGTTCACACTCTACCTGGGTAGCTGCAAGTGTTTCTTTGTGATCCTTATATTTCTTTAAGATGACCTCTACCATTGACTTTTCATCAGTGATTTGGCATTTTAATTTATAAATCTCATCATCTTTTTCATTTAAAACCGACTCAAACTCAGCTTTCTTTTGGAAATCACCTTCTCTAACTCGAGATTTTTATTGATTAAAGCTACATTTGCTTCTCTAATTGAGGCAAAGGTAGCTATGCATGACTCAGAACACAACTTGGCCTTAGCCTCTGAAGATACCTGTGGTACCTACGATGTTGAAGCATTTGAGCATGAACCATCATTAGACTCCAGGGCTATAAGAGCAAGATTTCCAAAAGGGTTTTCACCACCATGTTGACCAGCACCAGGAAACAGTTGTTCATGATAACCAGAAAGATCATCTGGTAAGCTGCTCCACTCAACAACTCCAGGGGTGAAAAAGCTTGGTTGTGGTTGAGATTGAGATTGTTGATTTGATTGAGATGGTTGAGGCTCAGGTAGGGTGGGTGGTTGTTGAGCTATGGGTACTTGAACCTAACTAGACTGAGGCATGTAAAAACAAGGGTAAGGATATGGCATAGGACCTTGAGGGACAAAATATGCAGGAGATGATTGAGCTTGTAAAGGATGCCCAGAACTGGTGGAATGTTGCCCTTTGTTTTGTGAGCTATTGCTTGGGAAGGTCACAAAGGGTGCAGATGAGTTAGATCCAGATGATCTACACTCTCTTGCAAAGTGTCCAAGTCTATGGCACTTGTGATACCTTAACTTACTCTTGTCAAAACCAACCTTGGTTTTTCCAGAGAGACCTGGGAATTTCCGACCAGTCCTTTTGTATAACTTTTGAGATCTGACATTGATCATTGCCATTTGGCTCAAAATATCCATCTCTTCCAGATCATCATCTAGAATTCCTTTCAAATTATCCGTCAAAAAGCACAAATTATCATTGCTACCACCTGAATTACTATCAACATCAACAAAAGCATGTTCCCCACTGTTTGAAGGGAAATCTATATGCTCATCATAGGAACCTTCTGATGTAGCATATTCTGACTCCTGACCGACCAGTGCAGTGTTTCCTGGTACAAAGTCATCAGTGAGCTTCCCAGATGAAGACAGATTCCTTTTCTGTTCTATCTCTCGTTCAAATGTCAACAGTTTCCCATGAAGTTGGGTGAGAGATAGAGTGTCCAGATTTGCACTGGAGCGTAGGACAATAGTATATGTGTCCCATCTCTCAGGCAGGGATCTGAGGAATCTGTTGTTCATCTGGCTGTTTGAATATTCCTGTTTAACCATTTTCAACTCAGATATCAAACAGGAAAATCGCTCAAACTGCTGGGTCAGAGACTCACCCTTTCTATGAGAGAATATCTCATATTGCTGGGCAAGGATCTCTCTAGTGTTTGCCAAAACCTCATCAGTTCCCCCAAATTGTTCCTTCAGAGCAACCTAGTGGTCATGTGCAGTTTCATGATGCATAAGCCCTGAATAGATTTCATTTGGCAGTGCCATGGCCAAAATTCCATGGGCTTTAGCATCAGTTTCAAACAGTTTTAGATCCTCATCCGAATACTACTCTGGTTTCTTCGAAACTCTCTCATTTGTTTTCGGAAGACTCACCATAGGCTTGTATGGTCCATGCACCATAGATTTTGTAAGGCCCCGTTCCCGGGCACCTCACAGTTGGTCATTCATTGCACATAAAACATTTACTTTGCAGCGGAATTTAAAATTTTCATTAATAACTAAAACATGTCATTTCATAATTTTACAACATTCGTTTTCTTCTCAAAATATAATGACATGTCAAAATATGGATGCCATCCTCAAGGAAACTGAGTAGTCGCCCCGTGCCATCCTCAGCAACATACCTGCCAACTGGAAACACATCAAAGTCAGCGTTGCTGAGTGAGTTCTAGTTTTATATTAAAACATACTTTTCTTTCATTAAAACCGTTCTTTACTTCTTTCAAAAACATACTATACTTTCGTAGATGAACACACATCATACGTAGATACACATAGATAATATCATTATTATCTTGTTTTCTCATTCATTCTTTATCTTTAACTTTCATTCATTCTCTGTCTATCATTTGTTCATTATCTATCTTTAACTTTCATGCATTCTCTATCTTTTACTTCAATCTAGATCCGGTCACACTTTACCCTCTTCATGGCACACAGCCATGATTACTGAGGTCGAGTGACAAAGATCCCGTTTCATACGTCATCATATGTTCTTTCCGTTCATTACTTTCATTCGTTCGTTCTTTAGCTTTCATTACGTTCATTATCTTTCATTCATTTCATACTTTATTTCTTTCACAATTATCTCTCTCATTCATCAACTCACGCGATACTCCTGAATCATGTCCGAAGACTGATACCATGCCGAGGCCTGTACACAAACCCCCGACTCATGTCCGAAGACTGACACAGTACCGGAGCACGCGATCTGTTCCTCATTCGTCTCATCTCACTCTCACGCACTACTCCTGACTCATGTCTGAAGACTGATACTGTGCCGGGGCCTGCTCACAAACCCCCGACTTATGTCCGAAGACTGACACAGTACCGGAGCACGCGATCCTCTACTCATCCAACTACATCCTGTCTCATGCAATATCCCCGACTCATGCTCGAAAGCTGATGCTGTGCCGGGGCCTACTCACAAACCCTCGACTCATGTCCGAAGACTGACACAGCACCGGGATACGCGACAAAGATCCCGTCAAGTCAATCACCTGGATTGAACTCCATCCGAGTCTGTTGCAACACAAAGTTGCTCACCTCACTGTCTCGTCTCATGCCATATCCCCGACTCATGTCCGAAGACTGATACTGTGTCGGGGCCTGATTAACAAACCCCCGACTCATGTCCGAAGACTGACATAGTACCGGGATACGTGACGAGGATCTCGTTCGATTCTGTTGCGACACAGAGTCGCTCACCTCATAAATACGCTTGCAAGCCTTACGTTCATTCATTCGTTCATTAATGCAAGGACTCATTCGTTACGTTCCTCTTTCATTATCTTCCACTTTACGTTATATAATACTTTCAATTCATTCATTAACGTTCAACGCAAAGCCCAGGGAAGACAAACATACAATAAATAAAAGGAACATGCACATAATCATAAACATACATCATCACCAGACAGGCATCATCATACATTCATAACACACATCTGATATACAATGCAATCACACGCACCGCCAAGCATACCTCACACATAACATCATGCGCGTCATCGTCGTCAACTCATCATCATACATCGTCTTGCATCATCCATGCCCAACTCATCATCTACAACCCCGAGGGTCCGAGTCTAAGTCCGCACTTTTCGAAAGTCGGATAATACTACTGATATTTGGGCGTATGGACACCCTTTAGTCGTCTGGCCTCCATGCGATAGGCCCTTCATTCGGGTGACTACACCTTCATTCGGGTGACTGAACCTTCAGTCTCACCCCATTCAGGTGACTGGCCTTCAGTCTCCCCCTATTCGGGTGACTGGCCTTCAGTCTCCCCCCCCATTCAGGTGACTAGCCTTCAGTATCCCGCTATTCAGGTGACTGGCCTTCAGTCTCCCCCTATTCGGGCGACTGGGCTCCAGTCTCCCCTTATTCGGGCGACTGGCCTCCAGTCTCCCCTCATTCGGGCGACTGGCCTCCAGTCTCCCCTCATTCGGGCGACTGGGCTCCAGTCTCCTCTCATTCGGGCGACTGGGCTCCAGTCTCCCCTCATTCGGGCGACTGGGCTCCAGTCTCCTCTCATTCGGGCGACTGGGCTCCAGTCTCCCCTCATTCGGGCGACTGGGCTCCAGTCTCCCCTCATTCGGGCGACTGGCCTCCAGTCTCCCCTCATTTGGGTGACTGGCCTCCAGTCTCCCCTCATTCGGGCGACTGGGCTCCAGGCTCCTCTCATTCGGGCGACTGGGCTCCAGTCTCCCCTCATTCGGGCGACTGGGCCTAGCTGATGCAGAATGGAGTTCATCCCGACTGCAGCCGAGGGTTTTCGGACTCCAAACTCATCTAAACCCATTTTGAGCCCAAATCGACCATCCTAAGCCTTAAGGAAACATACCATGACCTCATTCGAGCATAACCACGCATGAAATCAAGCTCCAAACGCATCATACACATACACAAATGCATAAAAACAGGTTTACACCCAAAAACTCGAAAAATAGGGTTTCAGATGTGTTCCAGCCCCAAAATCATTCCAAAAACATGTAAAAGAGGGGTCCTAGAACTCACATGAACTATCCCGTCGAGTAGAGCTTTGATTTAACTAGTTACACGTCAATCTTGCACTCTTGAAACCGCTTGAACCAACTTTCTTCTTCTCTTTTCCTCTTTCTCTCCTTTCTCTCTGATTTTGCAAGTATGGGGAGAGGGTAAGGGCTGCCCTCTCCCTTAAATACCCCTCGTCCAGTCGCCCGAGCTTCATGCGATTGGACCTTCAGTCGTCCAAGCTCTATACGATTGAACTTTCCGGTCGTACGTTTGAGCTCCAGTCGTGCGGTTGAGCTTCAATCGCATGACTCCCATGCGATTGGACGTTCCAGTCGCATGACCTTCCAAATCGAAATTTCCTAGCGTTACAAGTCCTCCCCCCTTAAACGGGTTTCGTCCCCGAAACCTGTTGTTCCTTAAACCTTCACGGGCAATACTGTCCCATCTCTTTTCCAGTCTAACACTTGGAATCCTATCGCTCTACATCGTTTGTCAACATTCAACTTCGGGTCTATCTTGGACTATCGACATCGGCAACACATGCATACTGATCAATGTTCATTTGACCAGCACCTGCGACTTCAAACATGCCATGTAGAATAAGGTTACTACATCACAATATTCGAGCAAAGGCTCAGCGTCATAATCATTGAGCTTCAGAGCATCGCTGAGAACCTTCAGCTTTAATGCTTGAGGAACACGGTCATCAACTTGCGTAAAGTTGCTAGCCCTTATTTGATGTCCTTTATGTATGAATAATGACCCTCTGGTAAACCCTACAACTGACAAGAAAGGCAAATCAGCTTACTTTGTGACCCAAACCAAATTTATCCACCCTCTGGTAAACCCTACAACTGACAAGAAAGGCAAATCAGCTTACTTTGTGACCCAAACCAAATTTATCCTTTCTCTTTTGCTTCCGATCTCCCATTCTTCTTGTTTGCTATGCGTACTTTGTTGTCGATGAACAATTCACATGCTAACACTGTTCCTTAAACAATGGGTGACACAGCTTTCTCAATTGCATCACGCAATCCTCTAGGGCATCCAGTAACCTAGTGAATTCACTAATAGTAATCTCTACATCGAAGGGCTCATCGATGTTTCTTCTCCTAACATGCAACTCACAATAGAAGGCAGTAGGAACGAACTACTACTAGCATCACATTCAAGGCATAAAAGCACAAACTTAAATTATCAGAAACGTACCTGACGTCAAGTCGAAGTCCGCTCTAACCTCCCTTTGGTCATGACAAAAGCTGTAGCCTTCACCCTCTGTTCTCTTTCCTCGCACCAGAGCTTCCTTCCTTTGACTTCTTACAATCCCTGCTCAGATGTCCAGTCTCACCGCAGTTGTAGCACTTAGCCACACGGCAATCCCTTGCCCTATGACCTTCCTTTCCACACTGAAAGCAAACATTCAGTCCCCATTTGCACTCCCCTTCGTGACCTCTACCACACTTCTTACATACCTCATCCTTCCTTCTTATCCTCTCCCGATCATCGATCCTCATCATCTTACCTTCGGCCACAATTCCACCATCACTATCTCTCCTTCCTTTCCCCTTCTTAACATAGGCTCGCTCCTCCGCTTCGCCTTTCATCGCCATCGCCTCCCGCTCGTCGTATAACCTTCCCGCTAGATCTACCGCCGACCTAAACGTGCTTGGTCGGGCAGCGATCATGTGCCTACAGATATCCGTCGGCAAGCCCTGGATATACCTCTTGATCTTCCGCGAAAGAGGTGTCACCTGATCCGGCACCAGTCGTGCCATCACGTTGAATTTAGTGGTGTATTGCTGATGTGTCATCGTCCCCGCTTCCAATTGCAGGAACTCCCTTTCAACTTTATCCATTTCACGGCGAGGACATAACTCCTCAATCACCAGCCTTTTCAACTCAGACCATCTCATCCTTCCGATAGCCCGGCTACCCTCAACTTGGACGATGTTGTCCCACCAGCACAAAGCTGAGTCCATGAAAGAATGAGTGGCAAACTTAACTTTCGGATCCTCCCGGCACTCACTAATTTCCAGTACCGCTTCCATCTCTCTGACCCAACGATGAGCGGCAGTAGCATTGCCATTACCGTCAAAGGTTGGGGGCTTGCATCGTTGAAACGCCCCATAGTTACAGCCTCGTGCCGCCACCGGCGCAGACGCTTCTTCTTCTTCCTCGTCCTCGTCATCAAAGAAAACCGTTTCAGTCTCGGGCCGTCTCCTTTCACCCGAAGATCTACCCCTTTCCTGTCTCTCCTCATTCCTAACAGCCTTTATCACTTCAGTCACTATAGACGGTAAGATCGTCTGCATGACCTTGTGTACTTCTTCCACAACCGCCTCTCTCATCGAGGCTCTTAGGTTAGCACTCTCATCACCGCCCTCTGGATGAGGGGTTTCGTGCTCCTCATGAACCACCTTCTTAACTCTAGGTCTTCCCCTTGTGGCCCGTGGTTCAGTACCACGTCCGCCATCACCTCCACCACGTGAAGCCTTAGAAGATCTACCACCGGCCATCCTCTTTCACACACTGAAAGATTCAAACACCAACATGGTCATTCAAGAAAATAACTCAGTTCATGTCAAGTATAGTAAGTCCCTAATTACAGTGATCAGTTGTGATTAGCCACTTACCTTACTTTTCATATCCCGAGCATTACCTGTCCTGACTATATTAGCATCTAAATCTATCAGCAACACATAAACACATAACATGCACACATAATACCGGTTAACCTTACAAAAATACCTGATGGCACGCAACTACTCAGTTTGGCATCCCTTCCCTTTTCGTCCCATTCTCAGTTTAAGTTAAGGTTTATTTTGAAAATTTACCCGCTTCACTTAAACTTTGGCTCTGATACCAACTTGTAAGGCCCCGTTCCCGGGCACCTCACAGTTGGTCATTCATTGCACATAAAACATTTACTTTGCAGCGGAATTTAAAATTTTCATTAATAACTAAAAACATGTCATTTCATAACTTTACAACATTCGTTTTCTTCTCAAAATACAATGACATGTCAAAATATGGATGCCATCCTTAATGAAACTGAGTAGTCGCCCCGTGCCATCCTCAGCAACATACCTCCCAACTGGAAACACATCAAAGTCAGCGTTGCTGAGTGAGTTCTAGTTTTATATTAAAACATACTTTTCTTTCGTTAAAACCGTTCTTTACTTCTTTCAAAAACATACTATACTTTCGTAGATGAACACACATCATATGTACATACACATAGATAATATCATTATTATCTTCTTTTCTCATTCGTTCTTTATCTTTAACTTTCATTCATTCTCTGTCTATCATTTGTTCATTATCTATCTTTAACTTTCATGAATTCTCTATCTTTCACTTCTATCTAGATCTGGTCACACTTTACCCTCTTCATGGCACACAGCCATGATTACTGAGGTCGAGTGACAAAGATCCCGTTTCATACGTCATCATTATGTTCCTTCCGTTCATTACTTTCATTCGTTCGTTCTTTAGCTTTCATTACGTTCATTATCTTTCATTCATTTCATACTTTCTTTCTTTCACAATTATCTCTCTCATTCATCAACTCACGCGATACTCCGGAATCATGTCCGAAGACTGATACTGTGCCGAGGCCTGTACACAAACCCCCGACTCATGTCCGAAGACTGACACAGTACCGGAGCACGCGATCTGTTCCTCATTCGTCTCATCTCACTCTCACACACTACTCCTGACTCATGTCCGAAGACTGATACTGTGCCGGGGCCTGCTCACAAACCCCCGACTCATGTCTGAAGACTTACACAGTACCGGAGCACGCGATCCTCTACTCATCCAACTAGATCCTGTCTCATGCAATATCCCCGACTCATGCTCGAAAGCTGATGCTATGCCAGGGCCTACTCACAAACCCCCGACTCATGTCGGAAGACTGACACAGCATCGGGATACGCGACAAAGATCCCGTCGAGTCAATCACCTCAATTGAACTCCATCCGAGTCTGTTGCAACACAAAGTTGCTCACCTCACTGTCTCGTCTCATGCCATATCCCCGACTCATGTCCGAAGGCTGATACTGTGCCGGGGCCTGATTAACAAACCCCCGACTTATGTCCGAAGACTGACACAGTACCGGGATACGTGACGAGGATCTCGTTCGAGTCTATTGTGACACAGAGTCGTTCACCTCATACATACGCTTGCAAGCCTTACGTTCATTCATTTGTTCATTAATGCATGCACTCATTCGTTACGTTCCTCTTTCATTATCTTCCACTTTACGTTACATAATACTTTCAATTCATTCATTAACGTTCAACGCAAAGCCCAGGGAAGACAAACATACATAAATAAAAGGAACATACACATAATCATAAAACATACATCATCACCATACACGCACCATCATACATTCATAACACACATCCGACATACAATGCAATCACACGCACCGCCAAGCATACCTCACACATCACATCATGCGCGTCATCGTCGTCAACTCATCATCATACATCGTCTTGCATCATCCATGCCCAACTCATCATCTACAACCCATAGGGTCCGAGTCTAAGTCCGCATTTTTCGAAAGTCGGATAATACTACGGACATTCGGGCGTATGGACACCCTTCAGTCGCCTGGCCTCCATGCGATAGGCCCTTCATTCGGGTGACTAGACCTTCATTCGGGTGACTGGACCTTCAGTCTCCTCCCATTCAGGTGAGTGGCCTTCAGTCTCCCCCCATTCGGATGACTGGCCATCAGTGTCCCCCCCCCCATTCAGGTGACTGGCCTTCAGTCTCCCCCTATTCAGGTGACCAGCCTTTAGTCCCCCCTATTCGGGCAACTGGGCTCCAGTCTCCCCACATTCGGGCGACTGCCCTCCAGTCTCCCCTCATTCGGGCGACTGGCCTCCAGTCTCCCCTCATTCGGGCGACTGGCCTCCAGTCTCCCCTCATTCGGGCGACTGGGCTCCAGTCTCCTCTCATTCGGGCGACTGGGCTCCAGTCTCCCCTCATTCGGGCGACTAGGCTCCAGTCTCCCCTCATTCGGGCGACTGGCCTCCAGTCTCCCCTCATTCGGGCGACTGGCCTCCAGTGTCCCCTCATTCGGGCGACTGGGCTCCAGTCTCCTCTCATTCGGGCGACTGGGCTCCAGTCTCCCCTCATTCGGGCGACTGGGCCTAGCTGATGCAGAATGGAGTTCATCCCGACTGCAGCCGAGGGTTTTCGGCCTCCAAACTCATCTAAACCAATTTTGAGCCCAAATCGACCATGCTAAGCCTTAAGGAAACATACCATGACCTCATTCGAGCATAACCATGCCTCATTCGATTTAACTAGTTACACGTCAATCTTGCACTCTTGAACCCGCTTGAACCAACTTTCTTCTTCTCTTTTCCTCTTTCTCTCCTTTCTCTCTGATTTTGCAAGTATGGGGAGAGGGTAAGGGCTGCACTCTCCCTTAAATACCCCTTGTCCATTCGCCCGAGCTTCATGCGATTGGACCTTCAGTCGTCCAAGCTCTATGCGATTGAACTTTCCGGTCGTACGTTTGAGCTCCAGTCGTGCGGTTGAGCTTCAATCGCATGACTCCCATGCGATTGGACGCTCCAGTCGCATGACCCTCCAAATTGAAATTTCCGGGCGTTACAGATTTCCAACATCCTAAACTATTGATAGACAGGTGATGGAGCATACGTCGTTTCCATATGTTATACTCACTCCTAACAAGCATCGGAGGCTTTGTTGAGGAGCCAGTATTGTGAGGATCATTAGTTGGTGTAGCCATTTTCACATATTCAAACAAATTCAATGTAAGTTTAACAGATCTAGCTCAAAAACTCAACAATTCTGTTTTAAACACGTAGAACCTCAAATTAATTCACCGGAAGCAACAGAAAATCAAACTCTATAACCAATTCTTGCAAATTTGCTTATTCGATCAAACTTAGATATCAAAAGAGCAGTTTCAATGATCAATTGTTAAATCAATCAATGATTAACCCGCTCTGATACCATTTGAAAGGATCTAAGATTTAGTTTGATCAATTAGGTTATGATTTGCAGCGGAATAGTACTATAATTAGACGAAATTTAAGCAAGAACAAGATGAATATTCAATCAAACAGTAACGGTTATACAGAGAGAAAGTTTTCTACAAAAGAGAATGTTCTCATTCATTCATAAGGTTCGGTGATTACAAATTAGGTCAACTTCCCTTTTATAGAGGAAAGGTGACGTCATCAGATGTCACCTGATAGTGACATCTAACCGATTACACAAACAACTGAAAATAACTGAAACTACTGAAGATGTCCACAACAGCTGGGGACATCTTCTAACAATAAAAGCTTAAGTACCAGCTAATTCTACAACTACTGAAACTACAACATCTGAAGTGTAAGCTCTTCAGATGTTTTACATTTACTAAACTACTGATTACAATCTACTGAAAATATAAAGACAACTACTGAAAGTAAACCATCATAACTACTGAAAAGTACTTCTTCAGCTGTTGTGACAATCTCTGAATACTTGGTCTTCAGACTTTATCTTCAAACTCTGTCTTCAGCTTTTGTCTTCAGACTTTGTCTTCAGACTTTGTCTTTAGACTTTGTCTTCAGACATTGTCTTCAGCTGATGTAGTCTTCTTCAGTTGTTATGATGTTTGTGGGACTTAAAGGTTTTTCTGATCTGGCTCATTGGTTCTTTTGGTCCAACAAAACGCCTGAACAGTTGTCAATCGCCTAAACACTTGGGCAATTTTTAGCAGTGTTTCAACCCTAATGCGCCAAATTCATCAGATTCTTATGAACACAACGAACTCAAATCTTTTTTGAAATTCTTCAAAACTTGGTTAATTGAGCAAAAAACTTCCAATTTGGTAGTCATTTGAATAACTATCAATCCTTTAACTTCAATTTCATCAATCAACAACAACAAATCACTCTTCTGATCGATTTTTTAGTTCGAATATGAAGAACAGGTTTGAACACTAATTCGATCAATTCACTAATTTTGAATGAATGGAACTGCTAATTGTGATTCAATTCATGTTTCTAATGATGAAAAACAATTGGAATACAAAATCTTTCAATTAAATTGCTTATCAATCACAGATTCAAGTGATTTATGAGCTTGCAAGTTTGAATAAACTCAATCACTAAACCAACAGATCTGATACCATTTGATCGGGTCAAATAAATCGATCTGTGATGATATTAGAAGGCAGTTCAATCAAAAACATACAAAAGTAATCAAATCAATGCAAACAATCAAGAAAAATTCATAGCTGTTCATTGATAGTAGCAAAGACAATTACAAGTGTAAGAAGCAGATACAAGTTCGTTCAACTAACTCTTATGTCTAGTCTAGTCTTGTCTACCTGCACAAACACACCTCAAGCTACTTATACTATCAATAAACAAAAGGAACACTATTTACATAAACAGTCCCTATACTATGACAAAACTTATATAAAAGACAACTAAGACTAATGTTAATCTTCTAGAGGCTCTAACATATATTGCTCTCAAGTTCTATTACAAGTGTTACAAAGCATAAGATAAATACAAGAATATGATTTATTTTATTCTACATCTTACAGCCGACTATACTTTGAAAGCCAGCTGGAAACACTAATCTACACAACAAGATCAATGTACAGTCAAAAGGCATATTGCCTTTTTGACTTGTGATTATGACATGCTATAGCTCACATCCTAATATATTACAAAAATGATAAAAAGTACAAAGTAGAAAGTTACATACCACAAATCGTAATCTACAGTTTACAAAAGCATGGACCTTTTTACCAACTTGTACAAGTTGGTGAGTCTTCAGAGTGGCAGCGGAAAGCTGGTCAGCTTTTGTAAAAAGGTGATTAGCGAAAGCATGTCTTCTCTGTATTCGGAAGAAATCATTCTTCAGTCTTTTGGCTTCGAAGACTTTGTCTTTGAATCTTCGGAAGACTTCATCTTTGGCTTCGAAAGATTTGATCTTTGGCTTCGGAAGATTTTACACTTAGAATATTTTCTCAGAGTTGTGTAAAACTTCCAAAGTAACTCTACTCGGCACTTCATGTATTCATGTTGGAAGCACTTTGTTGCTTTGGTTGCATCAGCATTTAAGTATAAACCTTACACACGTGCAAAATGAAAGCAATTGCAAGCACAAGCAAAAGGCGTAAAACAATAGGGCGCTATATAAACAACCAAATCTAAACACGCGTCTAACACACGTGTCGGTAGGGAAAAACCAAAATAGAAAAAGCCTTAGTAAGTTCGAACCCAGGGAAACAAAAATAAAATAAAATGATTTAACCACCAGACCAGATCTGCAAATATTGGAAACAACCAAAATATAAAACTTAACATAAATCGTAACTGACCAATGCGATTAATATATATTATAATTATAATTTTTTTCCTTAATTTTCTGATATAATTTATTAATATTTTTATAATATAATAAAAGTATGGGAGAATTTCATATCTATCCCTCTAAATTTGTTAAATATAACATATATCCAAACAAAACTTTAAATATCAAATATATCCCATTCTAATTTATAAATTATCATATATATCCACTTTAATATAAATGCCTTCCAAGATGACTATTTTACCCTTAATTATTAAAATATTAAATATATCTCTCTTTAGTAATTAAAATATCATATCAACTCATTTTAATATATTTTGTTAATAACTTTGTTTGTAAATATTAAATCATTTCCCTTTAACTTATTATTGCCTTAAAGGAATGCAAAAATAAAAAACATTAAAATTGTCTTAGAAATTTTGTTAAGATAACTCTTAGTAATAGGTGCCAACATGCCCTTCCATTTTTGTAGAATCCTCCTTTTCTTTTCAAATCGTACCATAATTCTTTTTCTAATAGAATCATGAAGATCAAGTAGGGTTGATAACACACCTCACCTATCCAAGAATTGAATGCTTCTGAAATTTAATTAGTAATGTAATCACATTTTGATGTCCCGAACTTGCAACAACTCCATATCTTATTATGATTTTCACTGAGATACGTAAATGCATCTTTACGTACTTTTGAAATTTCATTTAATTATCTTTCATGCTTGACAAGACTATAAGTCTTGCAACTTGCCATAAATATTTGCTAAAAAACTCACCACGATAATGTTTTCTGAAATTGCTATATAAGTGCCTAACGTACTCTCTATGTTCGACACTACTAATAACTTGTGTGATTGCATGTTCTAAACATTTTTTGCATATCCGATGAGATAACAAGACCATTAGGCATACTGATTGCTCTTTTAAGTAATTCAACAAACCATATCCTTGAACTTTTATTCTCTGATTCAAGTACACCTATGCTACTGGAAAAATAGAATTCTTACTATCAACACTTATGGTGGCGACTAGTACCCCGTTGAACTTTCCTTTCAGGTGACAAGAATCAAGAGCAACGTAAGGGCAACAACCATCAAGGAACCCAAGCAAGCTATTAGTGGAATAAAAAAACATAAAAATAGTTTCTTGTTACCTTTCGTCTCATAGTCAATATTAACAATACTTCCTGGATTTCTAATTGGTAGTTCCTCTTTGAAATCATTTATCCTTATAAACGAGTCTTTCCACTTGCCATACATATTAGTATAAGCTTGTTCTTTGCCCCTAAAAACTTTAAGATATGATACATCAACGTTGTAGTTTTTCATAATCCACTTCCTGAGATCTGTAATAGAGACATCCCTATCTGATTTCAACTTGTCAATAACTACACTAGCAATCCACCTTGAGTTGCAAGCTTATTACCATCCTTGTTGCTTCGAGTGCAAGAATGTGCTTCTACGAATGTCTTAAACTACATAAAATATATATCACATACAACCTGTTTACATAGACTACTAGAAAGTAACCATAATTAAACAATAAACTTTCTTGGAATGTGACACTATCTTGTGTGATAGAAGCATGAATTCTCCAATTGCACTCGACATGTGCACACCTTGCTGTGAATCGTTGTAGGTAACTTTTCTCGATTAAGTATTCGAATCCATTTATGAGTGCATAATGATTGATTGCTTCGCTAAACTCCATCGTATTTTGAAATTTAGAGTTTAATATTATGATTGGACTTTTCTTTATATGTGAATGGGTATCCTCTTCGTAATTTCGTGATTGAACTTCATTATCAGTACTATAATGGTTATGATAATTTTTATCACTTAGATAATATTCCGATTCTTCCTTAGGATGTTGTTCTTCACTAACTTCATCTTGAACCCTGCATAAGATATTAATGTTTTGTTAAAATTATTAATGGTGTGCAAGATATTTAATTTACATCCAAACTGAAACGTTTATACCTCTTTTGATGAGAAATGTTGTCATTATTTTTATTTGTCATCACATTAATAGTTAACTCTTTCACCATCTCATACATACTAAACATCACGTGGAAATGCTCATTAGAATCAAGCTCTAAACGTTTGCTCCAAGGCGTGTTTGTCAAGAAAACATGTTGAGAAAATAAGATCCCTGTCCGACGATAATGTTTTGTAACCTCTTCAAGCAAATCCTCCAATTTGTATGTAAATGTGTCAATGTAAATACTTTATTGAAAGCCAAAGCAATATCATTTCCTTGATGAATTCTTAACTAACCGAAAATAACCTTCGTACTTTAGTTTTAGCTTATACTTAGACAATACCAACCAACAAAAATATTCGTTTAAACTTAGTACTTTATGTATAAGAATTAAGGTTCACAATATCAAAACATAGACAGTGAAAATCATTTACGTACTCAAGTATGGGATTGAGCCATAATCTCCAACATTGGTGTTAAAGAGTTATTTCCAATCTTATCGATCTGATAGAAAAAAAAACAAGAATGAGTAAGATGATAATGTTAAATTCAACTAATAAACTATTTAACAAAAATAAAACATTGAACAAAATACAAAAAACAAAACATGATCAAGAAAAAATCTTATTCTTTCCATGAACATTCTAAATATTAATTAAAATTAGAAGCATCGAAAGTTGTGATTGGTTACAAATCAAAATACAAACCTACTATGATTTTACCTATAATAATAAAAAATAATGAATGTTTTCATAAGAATTAAACATGAAACGTTGATTGTTTCTCAATCATTTAATCAACATTAGTGGCCTTCTTTAACAACCCGGCAAAGTCTGGTCAACACCCACTCAATTCGTAAAAAAAAAAAAAATTTTAAAAAAAGAGGGAAATGTCTGGCTGAATTTGGAATTGTCACACAGTGCATTACACCCATGAGAGTCAATGATCAGTATTTGACCAATGTTAACTAAAACCCATTGGCGGATAAAAACCGATTGAGTCAAAATGATCACTAATAATAATAATGTTAATTGTAACAATAATAATAATAATAATAATAATAATAATAATAATAATAATAATAATAACCAAATCTAAGAGATGATTACCATGTCTTGCATGCAAGACAACTCATCCCCTCACCCTATGTATTTAAAATTCATCTGCACACACAACCTCTTCATCTCCTCATTCTCTCCATCTTCCACACACACACACACACCATCACCACACCCATCGGCCGCCACCCCTCCATCGCCGACACCCCACCGCCGTCGGCACTTCACCGCCACCTCCACCGCAGCCGCCAGCCACCACCTCCATCCCCCAACCACGACCGCCACCTTCAACACCCTCACCCACCGTCGCCATCACCCGCACCACCAACACCCGTCGCCATCGCCACCACCACCTCCATCACCACCAGCAACCAACACCCCCTCCCCCTCTCTCTCGGTCACCACAACCTCGCCATCATCTTTAAAAGCTTTCACTCCACTCACATAGCAATATAGTAGAACCTTAGATTGGAACCCGAAGTGTTCATCGAGAAGCGAGGATCATGCTAGCATTGTGTGTAAAAAGTTCCATCTAGTGTCACTAAAGGTATATCTTTTATTAAATTGTGTACATTGGTTCATGGATGGATGATCAAGATGAAGACCTTGATAAACCCTAGTTTCACCCACTTTAAAATTAATAAAAGTTGATGATTTGATGATTTTAGATCTAAATATGTGCTTGAAATGGTTGAATAAATTTGAAAATATGTATAGAATAGGTTAATATTCAATAAGATCATGTTAATAGTATGGTTGGGATTGTATGAAGACATGTATAGGTAGGTATAGATATGTACATGTTATGTATGTATTTATGTTCATATAAGATTGAGAAAATTGATGGGTTTTAACACAATAAGAGATGTCAAGGTAATGTAGAATGGATGAAGGTGAGGAACAATTGTTAATAGGAAGATAATCAAGACAATATTGTTTGTCAAAGAAGGATATGACCAAGATTAATTAGATGTTGAAACACATTATAGGGTTACATTTAGATGAATAGTTTGATTGACATTAACTTGAGATCTAGGAACTATAATCATACTTAAGATTAGCGGGACGATTGCGACAAAGGACTTGTCTAAATGACAAATAAAGACCTTAGACTTCCTAAATAATAAATAAAATAAACTGAAAAATAATATGTATAAGTATACACATACCCTATTTAAAATAACTTCAAATAAATAAACCTTTCGAATAAATGGATTTCATAATAAATATCAAATATATTTTTATAATTTTAAACGACTGTAACTATGGGCCTATGAATGAAACTTTATATAAAAGCCCACTATTAAGCTAAATAATAAGTAAAAGTACTCATTTAAAATAGATCAACTAGAAATGTATAATACAAAATAGAAAAGTTAAGGCTTCGTAACTCTAGAGTAACTAGTTAAGAATCATAGTAGATAAACATAAGATAAATATAATAGTAATTAAGTGTTAAGCATTAAGAATACGCTAGAATTAGATTTTAGTTTATAAGGCGAATGCATCAAATTTTCTATGAAAGATAAAATAAAATTCTTTTAAGAAACTGACCAAATATTTTAATAAAGACATTATTCTAAAATAACCAAATATGTTGGGTGAAAAAGCATTCTCTTAAGCATGAATTATCGTATATTGAACGCAATGCATATAATTAGGGTTTTATTAAGCGGAAGTCTAGCACGTTGGCTTATTTCGCTAATCGCACTCAAGGTGAGTACTTTGTTCCCATTTTTAAGTACTGTTTTATTTAAAATATTTTGAGGGAAAAGCATGATAAAGATATGAGTTATCTTATATATATATATGATGAATGATTGAGAAAATGAATATATATTAATTGATGGTATAAGTTGGGTAAGTAATATGTTTACATATTACTGGACCCCTAAATCCCCCCATAATCATTAACCTCGGGGAGGCCACAGACTTATATGGGTAGGTCTATCGGTTTAGAAGGGCCCGCTCTCACGACCAGTCGCTCTGGTCAAGATTGTGAGGGAGTATATATGTTTGGACTTTTGTGGGGCAACAACGTGTTTCTTCGTTTGATTATGGACTTATAGCCGAATTTATCATAGGACCTAGCTAGTCTGTGATACATATATATTAATTTTCGATCATCATAATGAAATTGGAAAATAAACTGTTTTTCCTTTTAAATACTGAAAACCCGAATGCTCACCAACTTTTGTTGACCTAGTATTTTCTCATGCTTTTCAGGTCAGTAAGGAACCTTAATTGGGAATGATGCGTAGGGATTTCGGGAAGGTCAAACGGTGTTAGGAGACGATGACGGAACATGGGACCTAAACATCTAAGTGTAGATCTTTTTGTAGGAAAAGATTTTTATGAAAACGTGTCTTAACTTGAAGTATGTATTGTGAATAAGTCTAAGGATTTCGTAACAATAATCATGTTTCTTCTAATAACCGTTTGAATATAATCGTTGGTAAAATTCCAACTTCAGTTACCGCCCTTCCACGTGTTCATCTGTGGTACAAATCGGTTTTTGGGGTGTGACAGAAGTTGGTATCAGAGCCAATGGTTATAGGGAAACTAGATAAAATTTCTTGAAAAGAAAAACTAGACTATAACCAGAAATAATGGGTCCCGAAACAATCCCGTCATTCCCAAGCACGGTTAGTGAGTGTTGCTTAGAATTACATAAGATTAACTGATTTAAGATGTTAGCATTATGTGTAGATTAATAGCATATATATATATACATAATTTTATATAGATGGCCGGTCAAATCAATGGAAAAGACATCTTTGACATCAGTAGCGGCACCAAGGATTCTCCTCAACAAGGACCACCTAAGTCCTGGTACCAGCACATCCGACCACATTTTGCCACCGGGATGCAACCACGCATGGAGAACTCATGGAATGGATGGATATCTGAGGATAGTGTCGAAGGCCCTAACCGAGTCGGAGCTACGTTGGAGCCAACCCCGGGAGCTCAAACTGATAGTGAGCTTAGGAGATCGACTACAGTCATACTGACTACAGAGAAATCTGATGATAACCACGTAGCACGAGCAGACACATCGTTGACAGTCAATACTCCTACTGCACCCATTCCACCTATGCAGCAACCACCAAAGATTCGATTGGTGTACGAGAGAAGGAAGAAAAGAAAGGCAAATGAGGTTATGCAAGGTAGTGGCAATATGCGGGAGACACCTGAACCCAAAAGGAAGCAAGCTAATACTGAGAGATGGGATTGGACTAGGAGCATCATGAGAAGGTGGGCAATTATGGATGGAGTTCCTTCCACCTTCGAGATAGGAGAGTCTTTCACAGCCCCTCATGGCATGTACATCGCTGGCGAGTCTATTGAGCATATGATGATGATTCTAACTAACCGTTGTCTACATTATGAGAAAGAATTGTCTTACATGAAAGAGAAACTGAAGGTGCAAGAGGAAGTCAATAAAGCTCTGGATGGGAAGTTGATGACTGCTGAAGAAGAGTTGATGTTGGGGACAATGCACTCCATCAAGTACATTTTTGTGTGTCTGACTTGGAAGCTAGTTTGCTGGAAACTAGGAACCGACTAACTATGGCTGAACAAAGGGTTGAGGTGGCAGAAGCAGCTGCAGTTATGACTCAACAGTAAATGGTGGTAATGGAAGAAAGGGTTGAAGCTACTATGCGAGTGGCTACGTTTTGTCTGATGATGGTATCATACCTGATGCACACTGGCAGTGCAGCTCCATTTTAGTGACCATGATGTTGTTAAGAACTGGATGTTTAAGTTATTTTGAACTATAATTTTACCATGAAAACTTGATCGTGTGAATGGTTATGTTTAATGTATGAAACTATGTTTCCTTTAAAAATTCTGATGATTATGGCTATGATTAATTACTATGATTATGATGCTTGATATATATATTAATATATTATAAAAGAAGTATTGTAGATACATTTTGATTACTAGAAATTATATCAATACATGAAAGCCATGTCATCTTTAAGACCTTTATCTGTTTTGCGTGACAGTGATAAGATATGCCACCTAGAACACGGACTACATCGTCAGGCGGAAACGCCAACCTGCCCACGACCGCAGAAGAACTAGCTCAACTAATAGCGCAGCATGTTCAAACAGCTCTAGAGCAACATGTGGCCAATGTGACCATGGGCTTGGGCAGAATGCATGGTGGAGCAAACAGTAACCATGGGAATGGAGTGGGAAATGGATCAAACATCGGATCCGGTAGTGGTGTTGGAATAGGAGGTAATAACGGTTCTGGATCGGATGGACATCCTGGAAATTCGACGAATGGTCAGATAATGGGGTGTTCATATAAGACATTTCAAGGGTGCAACCCAAGGGTTTTTACCGGCACAAAAGGACCATTGGATATCGTTCGGTGGATTGAGAGGATGGAAACTGTGATAGCTATAAGTAATTGTGCGGACAATCAAAAGGTAAAGTATGCAACCTGCTCGTTTCAAGATGCGGCGCTATCCTGGTGGAATTCTCAATGACAGATATTGGGGGACGCAAATGCTTATTAACTCTCCTGGGAACAGTTAAAAGAGATGCTACTTTGTGAGTACTGTCCATGGAATGAATTACAAAAATTGAGACGGAATTCTGGAATCACACAATGGAGGGTGCTGACATACGAATCTACACGTCTAGGTTCAACAATCTTGCTAGATTAGTACCTCGAATGGTAACGCCAGAGTACGTCCGGATTGAAAGATACATATGGGGATTGTCACCACAGATTCGAAGCAGTGTTACAGCATCCAACCCTACTACCATACAAAGTGCCATAACCATTGCACACACTCTAACCGATGATGCAGTGCGCAGTGGAACATTAGGTAAAAAGGCGGGGGATGTGGAAAAGAAGCTTGTGGACATGGAAAGGAGGATACAGGACGGTAAAAGGAAATGGAATGGAAATCCCAATGATTGGAGAAACAACAAAAAGAGTTTTAAGCCAGGACCAGGGAAGGCGTATACAGCTACTTCAAGCGACTTCAAGGGGAAGCGAGGACTGCCGGGAAGATGTAATAAGTGTGGGTATTCACATAACGGTGAATGTCGAATTTGCTCGCGCTGCAAGAAGTTTGGTCACCTAAGTCAAAATTGCAGAACCAAACCCTTCAAGAAAGCACAAAAGAACAGTCCCGTTTGTTTCGGATGTGGGAATACGGGACATTACAAGAGAGATTGTCCTAATCTAGGCGAAACCAAGGCCAGGGGACGAACTTTTGAGATGAATGTGAAAGAGGCACGTCAGGAACCGTCAGTCGTTAATGGTATGTTTCTCATTAATAACCATTATGCATCCGTATTATTTGACACCGGAGCCGATTTAAGTTTTGTGTCAAAAGAATTTGAACCATTACTAGGAAGAAAGCCTTGCAAGTTAGATAGGAAATATATAATCGAATTAGATATTGGGAAGAAAATAGAATCTGATTATATGATTAAGAACTGCACCATTCAACTTAACAACCACCCATTTAGCATCGATTTGCTACCTGTCACACTGGGAAGCTTTGATGTAGTGGTAGGAATCTGTCACACTGGGAAGCTTTGATGTAGTGGTAGGAATGGATTAGCTATCTCGAAACCATGCTGAAGTCGTTTGCTCCGAGAAACTTATTCGATTACCGATGAGCAGCAGTAAAATTTTGATAGTACAAGGCGACAAAGGGAAGCCCTTCTCAAAAGTCATTAATGCTATGAGGGCATATGAATACATAAACAAAGGATACCAGGCGTTCCTAGTAAAGGCCACTAGCGTAAACAAGGAAGAACGAAGAATCGAGGATATTCAAGTAGTGAGGGAGTACCCGGAGGTGTTTCCTAAGGATTTAACAGGGTTACCTTCGCAGCGACAGATAGAATTTCGAATAGAATTGGTACCCGGAGCAGCCCCCATTGCCCGATCGCCGTACCGGCTAGCACCCTCTGAAATGCAAGAGTTGTCAAAACAGTTGCAAGAATTGTTAGATAAGGGATTCATTCGACCAAGCTTTTCCCCGTGGGGAGCCCCAGTATTATTTGTCAAAAAGAAGGATGGATCGTTCAGAATGTGTATCGATTATCGAGAGTAGAATAAACTTACAATAAAGAATTGATACCCATTACCAAGAATAGATGATCTGTTCGACCAGTTACAAGGATCCAATTACTACTCCAAGATTGATCTACGATCCGGTTACCATCAGTTGCTGATAGCAAAGGAGGACGTTCCAAAAACAGCCTTCAGAACACGATACGGCCGCTATGAGTTTCTAGTGATGCCGTTTGGTTTAACCAATGCCCCGGCAATGTTCATGGACCTCATGAACATAGTCTGCAAGCCTTATTTAGACAACTTTGTAATAGTTTTTATCGATGATATTCTGGTATACTCAAAGTCCCGAGAAGATCATGAGCATCATTTACAACTCGTCTTGGAAATGCTAAAGAAAGAAAAATTGTATGCAAAATTTGCAAAATGCGAATTCTGGCTACGGGAAGTTCACTTCCTTGGGCACGTATTCCTAGGGTTAGCTGGCTACTATCGTAGGTTCATCGAAAATTTTTCAAAGGTAGCGCAACCACTAACCTTACTGACTCGTAAAGATCGAAGATACGAGTGGAGTGCTGACCAAGAAGAAGCTTTTCAAGTGCTAAAGCAAAAACTGTGTAGTGCACCTATTCTATCACTCCCTGATGGAACCAACGGGTTTGTAGTATACTACGATGCTTCGCGTCTAGGTCTGGGATGCGTGTTGATGCAAAGAGACAAAGTCATTGCTTACGCATCAAGACAACTAAAGACGCATGAAAAGAATTACACAACCCATGACCTCGAATTAGGGGCAGTGATTTTCTCCCTGAAAATCTGGAGACACTACCTCTATGGAACAAAGTGCGTAGTATACACAGATCACAAAAGTTTATAGCATATTTTCGACCAGAAAGAGCTGAACATGAGACAGCGATGATGAGTCGAGCTATTGAATGATTATGACTGTGACATCCGATATCACCCACGCAAGGCTAATGTGGTTGCAGACGCTCTCAACAGGAAAGAAAGAGAAAAGCCTTTGCGTGTAAGAGCTCTAGAGTTAACCATATACTCTGATCTCTTAACTCGGATACGTGATGCACAGATGGAGGCAATGAAAGACGATAAGCTGGTGAATGAGAACCTGAAAAGAATGATCAGAGAATTAACACCTAACTCTGGTAACCTGATGCGTTTTGCTAAAAGAGTGTGGGTTCCAAAGTATGGGGATTTGCACCAGGTAATTCTTGACGAAGCACATAAATCAAGATACTCAATCCACCCCGGATCAGACAAGATGTATCATGATGTGTAGGAATTGTATAGGTGGCCCAATATGAAAGGTGATATAGCGTCATACGTAAGCAAATGTATGACATGCTCCAAAGTAAAGGCGGAACACCAAAGGCCATCTGGACTCTTACAACAACCTGCAATCCCAACATGGAAATAGGAGTGTATCGCGATGGATTTTGTGACGAAATTACCCAAAACATTAAACGGCCACGATGCAATTTGGGTAATAATTGATCGTTTAACAAAATCGGCACACTTCTTGCCTATCAAAGAGATGTATGGCATGCAAAAATTGGCTAACCTGTACATCAAAGAGGTAGTATCTCGCCACGGAGTACCCATATCAATTATTTCTGACAGAGATAGTCGATTTACCTCAATATTTTGGCAAACTTTGCACGAGGCCATGGGTACTCGCTTAGACATGACTACTGCCTATCACCCCCAAACGGATGGTCAAAGCGAGAGGACCATCCAGATACAAGAAGATTTGTTAAGAGCATGTGTGATGGACTTTGGTGGGAATTGGGACACTCACTTACCATTGGTTGAGTTTTCATATAACAATAGCTACCACACCAGTATCAAAGCGGCTCCATTTGAGGCTCTATACGGGAGAAAATGTCGTTCTCCCCTCTGTTGGGCAGAAATTGGTGAAAGGAAATTAACCGGGCCTGAAATTATCCAAGAAACAACCGACAAGATTGGGCAGATCAAAAGAAGGTTAGAAACGGAAAGAAGCAGGAAAAAGAGCTATGCGGATAATCGAAGAAAACCGCTAGAATTTCAAGCTGGTGACAGAGTTTTCCTGAAAGTATCGCCATGGAAAGGCATAGTACGGTTTGGTAAACGAGGAAAACTCAATCCCCGATACATTGGACCGTTCGAGATAACCGAGCGTATTGGGCCGGTCGCATACCGTCTTAGCTTACCAAGCGAACTTGGGAGTGTGCACAACGTGTTCCACGTATCCAATCTTAAGAAATGCATGACAAATGAATCGCTGATCATTCGATGATAAACTTCATTTCATCGAAGAACCAATTGAGGCCTTGGAACGGAAGGTTCAGAAGCTCAGACGAAGACAAATTAAGTTGGTCAAAATAAGATGGAGTTCGAAGAGAGGACCTGAATTTACCTGGGAAAGCGAAGATCAGATGCGATAAAAATATCCCCATCTCTTTAAGAATCAGCCTGATTGAGACCCGGCAACGAAAATTTCGGGACGAAATTTCCTGAACAGGGGGAGACTTTAACAACCCGGCAAAGTCTGGTCAACACCTACTCAATTTGTAATTTTTTTTTAAAAAAAAGAGGGAAATGTCTTGCTGAATTTGGAATTTTCACACAGTGCATTACACCCATGAGAGTCAATGATCAATATTTGACCAATGTTAACTAAAACCCATTGGCGGATAAAAACCGATTGAGTCAAAATGATCACTAATAATAATAATGTTATTTGTAACAATAGTAATAATAATAATAATAATAATAATAATAATAATAATAAAAAATAATAATAATAATAATAATAATAATAATAATAATAATAATAATAACCAAATCTAAGAGATGATTACCTTGTCTTGCTTGCAAGACAACTCATCCCCTCACCCTATGTATTTAAAATTCATTTGCACACACAACCTCTTCATCTCCTCACTCTCTCCATCTTCCACACACGCACACACACCATCACCACACCCATCGGCCGCCCCCCCCATCGCCGGCACCCCACCGCCGCCGGCACTTCACCGCCACCTCCACCGCAGCCGCCAGCCACCACCTCCATCCCCAAACCATGACCGCCACCTTCAACACCATCACCCACCGTCGCCATCACCCACACCACCAACACCCGTCGCCATCGCCACCACCACCTCCATCACCACCAGCAACCAATACCCCCTCCCCCTCTCTCTCGGTCACCACAACCTCACCATCATCTTTAAAAGCTTTCACTCCACTCACATAGCAATATAGTAGAACCTTAGATTGGAACCCGAAGTGTTCATCGAGAAGCGAGGATCGTGCTAGCATTGTGTGTAAAAAGTTCCATCTAGTGTCACTAAAGGAATATCTTTTATTAAATTGTGTACATTAGTTCATGCATGGATGATCAAGATGAAGATCTTGATAAATCCTAGTTTCACCCACTTTAAAATTAACAAAAGTTGATGATTTGATGATTTTGGATCTAAATATGTGCTTGAAATGGTTGAATAAATTTGAAAATATGTATAGAATAGGTTAATATTCAATAAGATCATGTTAATAGTATGGTTGGGATTGTATGAAGACATGTATAGGTAGGTATAGATATGTACATGTTATGTATGTATTTATGTTCATATAAGATTGAGAAAATTGATGGGTTTTAACACAATAAGAGATGTCAAGGTAATGTAGAATGGATGAAGGTGAGGAACAATTGTTGATAGGAAGATAATCAAGAAAATATTGTTTGTCAAAGAAGGAAATGACCAAGATTATTTAGATGTTGAAACACATTATAGGGTTACATTTAGATGAATAGTTTGATTGACATTAAATTGAGATCTAGGAACCATAATCATACTTAAGATTAGCGGGACGATTGCGACAAAGGACTTGACTAAACGACAAATAAAGACCTTAGACTTCCTAAATAATAAATAAAATAAACTGAAAAATAATATATATAAGTATACACATACCCTATTTAAAATAACTTCAAATAAATAAACCTTTCGAATAAATGGATTTCATAATAAATATCAAATATATTTTATAATTTTAAACGACTGTAACTATGAGCCTATGAATGAAACTTTATATAAAAGCCCACTATTGAGCTAAATAATAAGTAAAAATACTCATTTAAAATAGATCAACTAGAAATGTATAATACAAAATAGAAAAGTTAAGGCTTCATAACTCTAGAGTAACTAGTTAAGAATCATAGTAGATAAACATAAGATAAATATAATAGTAATCAAGTGTTAAGCATTAAGAATACGCTAGAATTAGATTTTAGTTCATAAGGTGAATGCATCAAATTTTCTATGAAAGATAAATAAAATTCTTTTAAGAAACTGACCAAATATTTTAATAAAGACATTATTCTAAAATAACCAAATATGTTGGGTGAAAAAGCATTGTCTTAAGCATGAATTATCGTATATTGACCGCAGTGCATATAATTAGGGTTTTATTAATCGGAAGTCTGGCACGTTGGCTTATTTCGCTAATCGCGCTCAAGGTGAGTACTTCGGCCCCATTTTTAAGTACTGTTTTATTTAAAATATTTTGGGGGAAAAGCATGATAGATATGAGTTATCTTATATATATATCTGATGAATGATTGAGAAAATGAATATATATTAATTGATGGTATAAGTTGGGTAAGTAATATGTGTACATATTACTGGACCCCTAAATCCCCCTATAATCATTAACCTCGGGAAGGCCACAGACTTATATGGGTAGATCTAACGGGTTAGAAGGGCCCGCTCTCACGACTAGTCGCTCTAGTCAGGATTATGAGGGAGTATATATGTTTGGACTGTTGTGGGGCAACGACGTGTTTTTTGGTTTGATTATGGACTTATAGCCGAATTTACCATAGGACCTAGCTAGTCTATGATACATATATATTAATTTTCGGTCATCATAATGAAATTAAAAAATAAACTGTTTTTCCTTTTAAATACTGAAAACCCGAATGCTCACCAACTTTTGTTGACCTAGTATTTTCTCATGCTTTTCAGGTCAGTAAGGAACCTTAATTGGGAATGATGCGTAGGGATTTTGGGAAGGTAAAACGGTGTTGGGAGACGATGACGGAACATGGGACCTAAACATCTAAGTGTAGATCTTTTCGTAGGAAAAGATTTTTATGAAAACGTATCTTAACTTGAAGTATGTATTGTGAATAAGTCTAAGGATTTCGTAACAATAATCATGTTTCTTCTAATAACCGTTTGACTATAATCGTTGGTAAAATTCCAACTTCAGTTACCGCCCTTCCACGTGTTCATCTGTGGTACAAATCGGTTTTAGGGTGTGACACCTTCTTTTACTCAATAAACATTAAATCGACATTACTAATTTTGTTTTACTCGATAAACATATAATCTAACATCAATAATTTTGTTTTTACTCGACAAACATTTAATTGACATCAATAATTTTGTTTACCCAAAAATAAGAATCATTAGGGTGTGAAGAATTAAAACATAATTCACTTAAATGGAACAAGTGTAGTAAATGAAATGGAAGAAGCTAAACCAGCTAATAAATTATAGATGAATGGTTGGCCATGGTAGGGTTAGATTGAGTAGAGATGAAATGCCGGCTATGATAGGGTTTAATTGAAGATGAATCCTTAAGGGTTAAAGATATATTTTATTAGTTTATTTAGAAAGGGTAAACTTGTCATTAAATTAACGTTTATAAAACAAGGATATTGGATATTAAAAATTTTATTTGCATATACATGATATTTAATAAGTTTAGAAGCATATCTATGAAATTTTACATAAAAGTATAAAACTTTATTAATATTAACTAGCTTTTAATAATAACGAATTATAATCGCAACCAATGTTCTCAGAACCGGATCGGACGTCAAACCGGACGGCTTACTGGTTTGGTGGTCGGACCGGTCGGACCGGTCGGACCGGATGGACCGGATTTATCTATATTTTAATTATATTTATATATGAATTAAATATAAGTAATTTATATATTTTAATATAAGTAATTAATATAAGTAATTATATTATATATGTAATTAAATATAAGAAAATTATTATGTACGATTACACTCATGGGTATATAATATAAATAATATTCCACTTCAACCAAATATTGAACCTCTGTGGTCTGAACCATTATCTCCAGAAGCTTCGTTGAACCCATATATTTCTTCAAACCCTATCAAACCCTTCAAAATCACACCTTCAGCCATCATCCTCCTTCATTTGTGTTAGATTCAAATATGCATAGGCTATCAAGGCGTTCCGTCAACTCCCTCCTCCGCTACGGCGTCCATCGCCGCCCTGACGCCGTCGCTGCGGCCTCCGTTGCTTCTCCCAGTTTTAACCAATCGGTATCATTTCTTATCAGTCTATCTTACATTGCTACCATCACTTTCTTCTCCCAGTTTTAACCCCGTTTTTACCCACTAAAATCAAAAAAAAAAAAAAAAAATCAAATCCGGTCGGAACCGAACCGGTTCGCCGGTCCAACCGCCGACTCGGTTCGAACCGGCCGGTTCAATGCTCCAAAAACGAACCAATATCGACCGGACCGGACAGGCCACCGAATCCCGGTCCGACCGGTCGGACCGGCCGGTCCGATCCGGTCCTAACAACATTGATCGCAACAATACTAATTCTTAAATTGATTTCATCAAATACTCATAATCTTCTTTATATTTTCTTTATCTTAAAATTTAATCCAATATTAAATTGTACTTGTACGATTAGGACACATGTAGCAAGTATGGATTGATGATAGTTTGGATTTTGTAGGGGAGATGAAGATATCATGGAGCTACTATGGCAAAAGGGTCAGGTCATAATGCAGAGTTAAAACCAGAGATCTGGCATGATAGATGTAAGTCCCCGTTCCCGGAGACCTCACAGTTGGTCAATCATATCGTTAATTACATTATATCATTAAATAATTCATAAAACAATGCAGCGGAATTAATATCAAAAGCCATCCATTCATTAATATAAATTGTTACCAAGCAATACACTCATACATGTTATGAGTTACAAAAGATTGTTTTAACTGCATTACAAAGCAACAAAATTATTAATCATGAGCGGATGTCAGTCTTGCCCTGCCGAGTAGCTTCCCCCGCATGCCATCCTCAGCAATAATTACCTGCGAACTGAAAATGTATAAAAGTCAGCGTTGCTGAGTGAGTTCTAGTTTTAAAAGCGTTAAAATACCTTGTATATCTTATATATGAAAATACTCTTTTCAATAAAATATATTCTTTACTTTCTTTCGTGATATTCATCATACATACATCAAGATAATACCTTATTCATCATTGTCATGCTTATTCATTCATTTTATACATTATCATTATCTTTCACTTTCTTTCCGGACCAATGTGCAATACCCCGAACATTGTGTACAAAGCTGATGCTGGGCCTGAGGTCTATAAGTAGACCCCGAACATTGTGCACTAATCTTGGCCCAGTCACGTAGGGTATGCTACAAGGGTCCCTGTCAATCTCAATGATTGACCCTGTATGCATCCTTTGGGGTAGCTAACCCGTATCACCGTTGAGCTAACGACAACATGGTCGTGCACCTCCATTCATTTGCTTGCAAGACTTTCATTCTTTCATTTACGTTCCACTTTTCTTCATCATTAATATTTCACTTTATTAATGATAATACTTTACGTGTATAATCATAAACACACCACGTAAAGTCATACAATATAATATAATATGGAACGTAAGAACAAATCATAAACATGCATAATAATGACAATAAAACCTTAAAGTCAAACTAGGGTTAAACCCTAATGATTCTGCATTTCTATAAAATTTCAAGAAAATATTCTAAGTGTTGGGCGCATGAAAACTATGCAGGCACATGAACCCTGCTTAGGCGCATCAACACTATGCAGGCGCATGAACTAGACTTAACTGTTTTCCACTAAGGCTTTGGGCGCATGAGCCATTCAGGCGCGTGAGGTTACTTCGGCGTCTGAGACTAACTTAGGCGCATGAGAAGTCCTAGGCGCATGGACACTATTGGGGCGCATGACCCCCAATACTTAAGCGTCTGGCCAAAATCCTAGGCGCATGAACTACTGTTCAGGCGCATGGACAGTTATTCTAAGGCATAAACTTAGGCGCACTAGACACTATTTGGGCGCATGGCATACACTTGAATAATTCTAAGGCAAGTTTCAAGTGCATGAGCCTTATGTAGGCTCATGAACCTTCTGTTAAACATGTTTCTAATTTATTTTTAGTCCAAACATCATACTAACCTGTTCTAAGCTTAACAAGACCATTCTAAGCATGAACATCACATAAACACTTATGAAGCATCATCAAACATGCATAATACATACTGGAATACATTCATAATCATAATAAAACTGTTTTAACACATTTTCTGCCCCAAGAAGAGTTTAAAACAAGTAAACCCGGGTCAAGAACTCACCTTTGGCAAATCTTTCGGATAGACTTCTTCAAACCCGAATGCACTATGAGTTCAAGCACCTAAAACCCACTAAAACACACAACCGAACACACAAACACATACAAGCATATAACCCGAGACTGAAAATCAGTCAAGAACACATAAAAATAAAGACTTCTTGCCTAGAATTCGACTTCTTCTTGTTCTTCTTCAAAAACCCGAAGAACCAGCTTCTCCCTCTCTCTAGAACCGTATGCAAAAAAGGTAAAAAGTAACATGGTGTGGGAGGCCATGTTACTTTTGTACCAACTTTTATTCTTTTTTTCCTTTTGACACATTTAACCCCTCAACTTGGGTTAAATTGTATTTCCTACTTTTATTCTTCATTTCTTATCCTTTTAATATCCGGGTGTTACAATAGAGGATGAAGCGACGCCATGTAATCTATTGATGCAGGAAGACGAGATGGTCTCGTGAACGATGACAACAATTCCGACATGTATCTTCACAATAATGATATCATGTATAAATGACGTAGAGGATAGCCGAATGAATCAAAAGAAAAAAAAAGGAAGTCTGACAACTTTTAAGGGGAAGAACTGGTTGGAATTTACATACAAACGTTAACAAAATAGCAATACAACGTCAAAAAACAGGCCAGTCAATAAAAGTTAAGAAAAAAACATCAATATTACTAAATGGGTGAGAGTAAATTTGTAATATTTGAAATATCCAAGGGACTCTGTCAACTTCAAACTCCTTCTGTGAGGAAAAGATAACAGAGCAGTTTGTGGATACAAATTGCCTTGTTGACTTCAAGTCTTCCATCACAATGTTAAGTTTCTATTACTTTTTAGATCTATAAATGAATTGTTTTGTTAATCTTAAGCACACACACTTCTATCATAAGAATCCATCGTTACATTTCACTTTTCTACAAAACTAAAAACTCAGTTGTACAGTTGAATATGGAAAATAATAAATGGGTTTTGGGGCTCTGTTTCATTATTGTAACTGTACTTCTCGTTGTAACCATAAATACATGTTTGGGTGCTCAAAATACCAGGGTAGCTTGCTTTGAGCATGAGCGACTGGCTCTTGTCAAGTTCAACCACATTGTTCATGACGAATTTCATATGTTGCAACATGGGTTAGCCATGGCTGTTGCCGCTAGGAAAGAGTCCCTTGTGATAGCGTCAGTGGAAACGTTGAAAGTCTTCATCTAGGACAAGCTAGTCATCATGGAGATGGTTGGTTAGTTAGTAATGAGATTAGCACTTCCTTAAAACAATTGACTTACCTCAATTTCTATACACAAATTTAGCAGGTATTATTCCCACTCTGATTTGAAATCTTTCTAATTAAAAGATTCTTGATCTCAGTTCTTATATATACCCATAACTGCCCATGGCAAATGACATGGCATGGATTCATGGCCTCTCGTCACTAGGGCATCTTGGCTTGGGTTCTATGAATGTTAGAACAGAAAAAAAGCTTGACATGGTGCTTTACATGATTCCTTCGTTAAAAGAGTTAGGCTTGTCATGGTGTGGTATTTTTATTGATGAACTTGTTCTGGTTTGTAATTTAGCACTACATTATCCAACATAAAATACCTAGATGTTAGCGGGAAGGTTACTCAGCTATTGATAGTCCTTATCAGGATCAAGACCATTCCTTTCTTCATCAATTGGTCAGGATCCCTCAGACTCTTATAGTACCTTCTCATGTCATAGAGATCATGCAAATGAAGATCAAGCATGTCTTGCCAGAAGTAGACATCTTGACCTCCTTGATCTCTGATGACATATCATCTGTCTGGATTTGCAGCAAAATTCCAGGACAGGATGGGTCATCTAGCTACAAGAGGTTCTACTTGTGTTGGACTTGGTTGATCAGTCTCTTCTTGAGCTACCTCAGGATGCTTGACGCATCCTGAGGTATGGAGGTGGATGCCTTGGACTTATTCTTCTTCTTAGTGTCCCTCTTCATGGCCATCATTTTCCTCCTATTTGAAGACTTTAACTAAGAAGACTGACCGTCAGTACCAGGTTGTTCTTGTGTGTCTTTCTTAGTTGGGTCCTCTTCCCTTACAGGCTCAGAAGGAGAGGGATCAGGACCTTGCTGTAGATCAGAAGATAAAGTTAGCTGTGGTCTAGCACTAGGTCCAGGTTGTGTTGTCTCTTATGGTCCAGCCTTGACCTCAACTTCAGTAGGAGCTTGACTTGGTGCAGAATGCAAGTCAACAAGCTCCCCCTTTTAATCTTCTGCTTGATTGCTCTAATGTGCTCAACCATAGTGGATAGAGACATTGGACCAAGCCTCCTTCCAGAGAATCCATACAGTTTCAAGAAGCTCATCATCCTCTGCCTATCAGCAGACTTCTTTTGATTCTTTTAGATGATGGCTCTTGACTTTACAGCTTCTCCCTCATCTTCCTCTTAGCAACTTTTTGTTCTTCTATCACTTGTTGCTCAAGATACTTGAGGTACTCAAGTTCTATGTATTCATAGGATAAGGACAAAAGTGCAGATGTCTGATAGAGGCCTGTGGCACTCAGGTAGCTGATCATGTTTTGTCTGTCTGCTTCCTTGTCTACGTGAGGTAGTTTAGTTGCCACAACTTCTGTCTCAGGACTTTCTTGAACGCAGGAGAGGGTAGCAACATGTTTGTAAAGTCTTTTCTTCCTCCTTTGTTCATTGATCTTGAGGAGTAATTATGCATCCTCTGCCTCTTTCCTCTCCTTTGACAACTCAGCGTCAGTCAGTTCATTTAGCACTTCTAAGGGAAGAGAGATGAGTTCATCTATGTAGTAGTTCCTGGTCCCCAAGTAGTTTAATCTACTGCCCTTCAACTCATCATCTTAAGTATTTTCCCTTGGGGCAGCCTTAGTAGTAGCTTCCATGAATCCTGGGGACCCACTTGAACTCTCTCCCCTTACCTTCCTCTTCCTCTCTCTCTCCTCCTCCTCAATCACATTAGGAGTTAGTTTCCTTTTCCCTTTGTCACTTACTGGCCTTGGTGACTCAGGGTGGAAAGACCTTTGGCCTGCATTGCTTGGTTCAATACTTAAAATCTGGCCAGAGGGAGGTTGTTTAGCACCTTTACCAGCTGGTGCCTCACTGAGGGTAATGGGTGCTGAAGAGGTTCCTATCTCAAGGTTCACAGGCTCAACTATTGGGCCTTAAGTCAAGGTTTTCCCTTCAAACCTAATCTTAGGGTCCACCTCAACATCAAGTTGACGAATAGTCTTGCTTGCTAGCCTCTATTTATATAGTTTGGATCTCAGCTTGAACTCTTCTAGCACCCTATCTTGAATCATATCTGCTAACCTTGCAGCTTGCTTGTTTTGACTTGGATTGGTAAGTGGAAGTTCAATCATATAGGTGCTCTCATAGAATCTCAGGTTGGAGAAGTTGAATATTTCATGTTGCCCCTGAGATCTAGAGATTACCAAGGCTCTTCTATCCATGTCATACCTCCGTCCGATAATTGGATTCTTAGAGTAATGAGATGGGTAGGCATAGCCCTTGGTATACCGTCCTCAAACAAACCTTGTATGAGTGAGTCCACATCAATGTGGACTTGAGGAGGTTTGTTGGATCAGATGAGGCTGGTGCAACCAAAACTACACTTAGAAGATTTTGAGCGCAACTGAATAAAGACTTCCGAAGACAAATATGCACTTTCAAAGCTATGTTGAAGATCTTCTGAAGCTTAAGGATGAAGAACTTCCGAAGGAAGAACTCAGTCTTTCGAGACTAAGTAGTTCTCCTTCCAAAGTAAAACTCTTAGAAGATTCAAGATAAAGTCTTCCTCAGGAAAAAGTCATGAAGACTTGCAGAAGTCTCAGAAGAAGTTATTGCTTTGGAAGTATAAATGGTTTCGGAAGAACTTATTCTTCCAAAGCCATTTAACATTCGGAAGAACTAACTATGAACTATTGGACATAAGTATGGTCTGACTGACACATGCTGCTAACTCTGATATACTACGTGTTGCTTTTCACACTCATGTAGTTGACTATACTTTATTCCACTATTCACATTTATCAGTAAGTACAGTTACCAACTTTAGTTGTTGACAAAAGGTAAGTCATGGACATGTCATGGCTACCTAATCTAGGATAGTATTTTATCATTGATACCTTACTTCTAGCAATGTAGTATTTGTTTAGTTGCAAGTTCCAACTGGGTATCTAAGTATAACCGGCTATAGATAGTAGTATATATAGTTTCTTAATGTAACTCATTCAAGTATGCTTTGTAGGAGTCTTGTAACACTGAGTTGAGAAGTAATAAATACAAGTATCCTGAAAAACCATTTCTTGTGTTCATTAACTTAGTATAATATTATTAACTTAGTTAGAGATTCTGCATCATCAAACTAGTGAGACTTAGTGAGATTGTGAGGAAAATCATGTGTTAAGAGACAAACACCAATCCTGCAATTGGTATCAGAGCATCCAGGCTCTTGATTATGAGATCTAACCATCCCAAATCACCCTTGTTTTGTCATAGTCACTCATTCTACTCAAATGGCTCTTAACAAAAAATACTCTAAGACTGAGATGCATGACTAAGGATCCTATTATCACTCTTAATAACTTTAGGCGCTGGTGTCAACGTATTGAAGGTTTTATCAAGTACCAAGATAGCCGAATGTAGAGATCTATCATTCATGGTCCATATAAGCTATCGCATCACCAACTGCTAATGGTGCCATGATTGAAAAGGCTGTTGAAGACTACTCAGATGAAGATTTCAAGAAGATGGACATCGATAGCAAAGCAATGACTGTATTGCTTACTGCTATACCAAACTACATAATGGTAGGCTTTGAGAACTGCACGTCAGCCAAAGAACTTTTTGATGCTTTGACATTGATGTACTCCGGTTCCTCCGAATCCAAAGAGTCCAAGAAAGATGTGCTGAAGCAGAAGTTTAAAAACTTCACTTATATTGTTGGTGAGACCCTGAACCAACAATACTTTAGGTACATTGACTTAATCGCATCTCTTTAGTCTATAGGAGTGACTCTTGAGAAGAGGGATATAGTAAGAAAGTTCATGAGTGCACTTCCTCATGAATGGACTTTCTATTGTGTCTCTATTAAGAGAACAGAGAATCCGAACACACTCATGACTGAACTATATGGGATCCTTGATGGATACTGTATGGAGATGGAGACTTAGAAGGGTCATCAGATGAACAGAAGCTCATACCCTCATGTCAGCAATGCTCTACATGTTGTTGAAGGAACAAGAACTCCGCAACCCTAGATGTACCTAAACTACAACAAACAACCATCATACTCCTCTGGGCCATACATCATATTTCTTGAGACACCCAGGTCTCAACAAGCTCAACAAAGTCCTTTCCAGGATAATTGTGCTTTTGTTTCAGGAAATGAACACTCTGGAGATTTTCAATTCTGTTTTGATGATGTAGAGTGCTTTAGCCTAGACGATGTAAAATACATGGACATTGTCCAACAGATGGCTCTTTTGACCTACAGAGAAAAGAAGTTCTTTAAGAGAACAGGAAGGTGATTCCCCCAGAACCCAACCAACAGCAAGTTTGGGTTTGATAAGTCAAAAGCCAAACGTTACAACTGTAACCAACTTGGTCATTTTGTAAGGGAATGCAAAGCTCCTAGATCTAATCCTAGAGCAGCTCAAGCCTCCTAACATCAAGCTACCCCAAAGGCTGCAACCAAGCCAACTGAGCAGCAAACTACAGCTGTTGTTCAAGAGGTTGATTGGAGCTTCATGGTACAACATGTCACCCCTGCTCAAGCTCTCATGGCTAGAACCTATGATATCAAGGTATATGAACATCTCAGCACTTCAGCCTAAATAGCTAAGGTTAAAATGTATCAGGACTACAACAGGAAACTTAAGTCTGATATTAAGTCCATAAACATACTAAAATCTGATTTTAATAAAGCAGAATCTGACTATAAATTCAAAATTAAAGAGTAGAGAAAACTATATTTTCTTTAAAATATGAACACTCAATAAATGACTTAGTCTCCAAGTTGACTGAGGCTCAAGCCTAGCTAGTAATAGCTGAGGCTAAAGCAAAAAAGTATGCTATTCCAGAGCATAACTTCAACACCATTCTTACATCATCCTTTCACTCAAAGGTGTGCTATCAAAACAAAAGTGGGTTGGGAACCAATGAAATGCTCCACCACACTCTTATGTGTCTATAAGACAGCCAAGATGTGGTACTAATGAGCAAGATGTTCCAACTGCTAACCCACTACCCAATGAGTAGAAGAATGATGTAATAACGGTGACTACCACAGTGAAGGATAAGGTAGAAAACCTCATCCACACAGCTGATGATGAACCTCTGAACACTAAAGATAGAAAGAACAAAATCAAGAAGCAAGAAAAACTACTAAGAAGGTGGCTGAGTCTAAGATGAAAATAGACCCAAGACAAAAGGGTGTATTTATCTTTGCTGGATCCCAAGTGGCTAGAAACTCTGATTCAGGATAGGAGTATAGTACCAATACTCCTTTCCAGCTAAAGAATCAGAAGGTAAAAGGGAAGACTGTTAAAGAAGACAAGAAGTGCAAGAAACAACAACTCTCACGTCCTATAAAAGGTAATATTGAGTGCATAATCTGTGGTCTGTATAATCACATGGCTAATGATTGTTATTACAATCCAGCAAGCACACATTATGCAAACAATATTAAGAAAGAAGGAGTCAAGGAAGGTTTCACATTTGGACCTTATCACATGGTTCAAGTGATAAAGAAAGGAAGGCTTGTTTCCGAAGCCAAGTTACTTTTGGAAGAAATTCATTCTTCTGAAAGGAAAACAACTTCAAAAGACATGCCCAAGAACAAACAAAGGAATAAAAGGATTCCTTTGAAATCTTCCGAGAAGAAGACTACTTCAGAAGAAAATGTGCTGATAATTTCTTCCGAGAACAAACAAGCCTCGGAAGCAAGTTATGTTGCTCAAGCCTCTTAGGCTGATCTACACTGATCAAACATAGGATGGAATGGAAGATCAGACAAGATGTTGCTGCCCAAACCTCTTCTTCATAAACCATAGTTGAACCCTCATGCATACATTTTGGTTTAACTATATCATCTAAATTGGAAGAGCCCAAGACCAATAAGGCATGGGCTTCCAATAGTAACTAATCATTTCACCTTATGTGTAGGGACATCCACATGACAGGAATGGAAATATTTTGATTGTGGACAGTGGATGCTCCAGGCACATGACAGGGAACAGATCTCTCCTACAACAATTTCAACATTTTGATGGAGGTCCTATTCAATAATTAGTTTGAAGCAATGCAAGAGCAGTTACTTCAATTCAAGAGGCAAAAGGTATGTAACTTGTGTCCATTGCCAACTGGCCAAGTTTTATTGGCACTAAGTGGGTGTTTAGGAATAAAAGATACAATAGAGGTTTGATCATCAAGAACAAAGCTAGACTTGTAGTTCAAGGATACACACAAGAAGAAGGAATAGATTTCACTAATGTCTTTGCACCTATTGCAACACTTCAGGATGTGCGAATCTTCCTTGCTTTTGCAGAATCCAAGAACTTCACAGTCCATCAACTTGATGTCAAATGTGCATTTTTGTATGGGGATATTGACAGACAAGTCTATGTGTGCCAACCACCTGGATTTGAAGACCCACAGCACCCCAACTATGTGTGCACATTGGATAAAGCTCTTTATGGGTTACATCAAGCACCTAGGCTGTGGTATGAGACATTGTTTGTTTCTTCTGAAGAATGGTTACACCAGAGTTACCATAGACAAGACATTGTTCATAAAGATGTATGAGAAGGATATGTTGCTTGTACAAGTCTATGTTGATGACATCATATTTGGTTCCACAAATAACCAAATGTGCAAAGACTTTGACAGCATCATGAGGAAGAACTTTGAAATAAGTTCCATAGGAGAGATGGATTTCTTCCTTGGAGTTCAAGTAAAATAGATGGAAGAAGGGTTCTTCATTAATCAGTCTAAGTATGTCAAGGACATCATAGAAATATTTGAAATGAAAGATTGTAAGCTAGCCAAGACACCTATAGAAAGAAATCACAATCTTTGTCCTGATTTCGAGGGGGAGGATACTGATCACCATCAGTACAGGGCAATTATTAGATCACTAATGTATCTCACTACAAGTAGAACTGGTATCATGTTTGCAACCTGCATCTGTGCAAGATATCAGGCTGCTCCTAAGGTGTCTCACCTAATTGTTGTCAAAAGAATTCTTAGATACCTTAAAAGAGCTCCCAAACTTGGCCTTTGGTATCCTAAGAACAAGGATTTAAACCTTTATGGCTACACTAACAATGATTATGGTGGCTGCAACATTAACAAGAAATCCACATCAGGAGGATGTCATTTTTTGGTGGAAGGATCATCTCTTGGGAAAACAAGATGCAATCATGTGTCTCGACATCAACCGCTGAAGCTGAATACATTGTTGGTGCTAGCTGCTATGCTCAACTGCTATGGATTCAGAATCTGATGTTAGACTATGGTTTGAACTTCATGGACACTCCTATCCATATAGACAACAAAAGTGCTATTTATATCACAGAAAATCCAGTCAAGCACTCCAAGAAAAAATATATTGACATCAAGTATCATTTCATTCAAGATATAAATAAGAAGAACTTGATCAAACTAGTCAAAGTTTATTCAAATGAACAATATCCTGATTTGTTCACCAAAGCCTTTGATGAACAAAGATTTAGGTATTTAATTATGGCTATTGGGATGATCAACATTGACTAGTCAATCTACTTTGAAATTCTTTAGAAAATATGTCATGTCTAAATTGTCTATTTACAATCTAATCCCTGTTACAAAAGGTCTTTCTCTAATTTTTCTATGTATAAATTCTTCCGAAGAGAAATTTACCCCCGGAAGAGATACTTATTCATCTTTCAAAGGCAAATTCCTCTGCACAAGTATTATCTTCCGAAGACTTTTTAGCCTTGGAAGATTATTTGATCATAGATCAAATTTACTTCCAAAGACTACTAACTTCTTCTCTCGGAATAACACTTTACCCTCGGAAGTAAATTACTCTTCAAGACATACTTTGCTTCGGAAGTACAAGTGGCTTTGGAAGATAATCAGGAAAGAGAAACACAAGTGTTCTCTCAGAAGTAATTTTACTCTCGGAAGAAAACCTTACTATGTAACGGAAATCTTTGGGTCCCACTCTGTAAAAAGTAAGATTTTATTGATGATTGTCGGAATATTTCAAAAGGTTTATCTTACCGCCACTGTCAAATTGGAACCGAAACAGTCTTTTCACCTTATCAGTGTGGCTTTTTATCCACCATTTAAATATTTCCTATTTTCATTATTTACCTTCTTTACCACTGTAAAAGCCCTAAAATTTCCACTAACTTCTTCACTCACACTCAAATTCCTCCAATCCACCAGTATCTTCACAAACAACGGCCCTGAATCCCCAACACAACCAGGTCGCCATCCTTGATTCTTCAAAGGATGACGACTTTGCTGTTGATACATGTGTACCCAGTTTAGGAGCTCAATGTAAAATGTCTTTCATGTCTTACATATATGTAATTGAATGGGTATGAATGAAATACAATGTGTGGTTGATGCTTATAATGTTTAATATTTCATTGTTTGGTGTGTGATAACTTATAGTGAACTAACTGTATAGGTTTGTGAATCATATGAAGTATTCATGCGAATGGACCATGCTAATGGACCATACGCATGAACACTTCATGTTAATGGACCAGTCGCACGACTGAACCAGTAGACTGGATCAGTCGCACGATTGTGACATAAGATTGACTCAGTCGCATGACTGGACCTTCAGTCGTGCAGATGGATCAATCGCATGCTTCAGTCGCACGAGTGAACCATGCTAATGGTTCAGTCGTACGAATGGAAAACCCTATCCTATAAATACCTCTTAATTCGTGGAAAAAGGAGAGAATTTGAATACCTACGCACATAATCGTACTCTAGTCATCCAGAGACTCAAGAAAACCTGTTCCAAGTTCATAGATCATAGTTGATCGTTCTCTAATCATTCATAACGTTTCATTAATTGTTAGATTGATCTTAACTGTGTTTTCCCTGATTGGATCGCCAATAAAATAGGATTCCGCACTATTGGAGTTGGTATATGCGCATAATCAGATAGTACTCCGTACGTACACGGTCCTAACAAGTGGTATCAGAGCCTTGGCTCTTGATTTTGCATGTGATTCGATCTATTTGGTATAAAAATCACGCTTTTTCATTCAAAAACACCATCGTTTTGGTTAAAACAGTGTTTTTGACGTCTCCAAATCAAAAAGTTCATGTTTTTCGGATTACGGTAGATTAGGGTTCTTCAAAACTCATGTTTTTGAGTCATAATATCAAAAATATTTGAATTTTCAAAAACCAGCAGCTTCAGTCGCACGATTGACTCAATCGTACGACTGAACTCAATCGTACATCCCATACGCACGATTGAACTCAGTCGCCCATCATATCGTATGACTGAACACTTCACATGATTGGTTCAGTCTACTCATCCATATTGTTCAATCGCACGATTGAGCCATCTGCATTGTTCAGTCGCATATTTGGCCCATTCGCAGATCTCCATTCGCACGTGTGAAACAGTTTAAGTTTGAAGTTCAAAGTTAATACAAATGGAAGATCAGTATTCAGCTTTCACTGCCGGTAGGGATTCACAGATCTAGAATCTGTTGCTTTTGGAAAATGAAGTTGGTAATCACAATAAGCCCCAAAGCTCATAACGTTAGATGATTACCCACAATGGAAGCAAAGGTTCGAGATATATTTAAATGGAGTTGATCCTAATCTTTTGGAATCAATCGAGACTAGGTATAGCATGCTGGTTGGTGCTGATGGTGTAAAGCTTACCTTGGGTGGCATGACTGATAGCCAGAAGGTAAAGTACAATACACAGAAGAAGGTGCATGCTTTGTTAACTCAGTCAATCCCTAAGGATATATTTCATTAGTTTTCTGAAAATAAACAAGCCAAGAAGCTATTGGATGCTCTGGAAAAACGATATGACGGGAATGCGACGTTAAAGGCATTAAAGGCAAAGGCTTTGAAGAAGGAGTTTGCTAACTTCTCTTCAATAGGGAAAGACAGCCTGGATGACGTTATCGACCGTTTCTACAACTTGATGAGTGAGCTGCACACTCATGGAGTTACCACGTCAATGGAAGATAAAGTGTGAAGTTTTGCAGATGGATTGCCAAAGAAGTGGGCCTCATTTGTATCAAATCTTAGATAGAACGCTATGCTGGCAAAGTTGGATATCAACTATTTCATTCTGAAGCTGAGAGAGGAAGAGTTGAGGAAAGTTCATATGATCAGAACCCGTCACTTTACAACTCAACTCCTCAACCAAAAACTTCTAGAGCACCACTCCAAACAGCATTCGTGTCCAATTCAACTGCTTCATCACAAGCCAACGCTTCAGGATCTAACACGTCAGGGTCATGTTGCACCTAATACATAGCATCTGAAGCAAATGCTACGAAATTGAAGACTGAGAATCTTGGTAATATGACTGTAGAGGTAGCAAAGGAGCATATGGATCTCCTAGCAATGGTAGTTCACTCCTATGATGGTCTAATTACTGAGAAAATTGGAAACTGCCATCTGGCAGATGAAGACTACAAGCAAGTAGACGAGAATGTGCTCGAAAGGATGGACATTATGTGGGCGCTGGCTAGTGCTGTCCAGAGGGAGAAGAAGTTTGTTAAGAAGATTGGACTGAACTTGATAGCCACAAAGGATACAAGCTTTGGTTTTGTCAAAACCAAAGTTACCTTTTTCAATTATGGAGAAAAGGGGCACTTCAAACGTGAATGTGTGAAGCCCAAGAAGACAGGTAATGGTAATCCATTCTCTACTTTCAATCGTCAAGATAAACCCACCAATGGGGCTATATCATCAAGCAAGGATCCTAAGGCCTTGACTGCACAAGATGATGAAGGACAATATTGGACCTTTCGCTTTGTGTCTCCGGGAGAATCCAACGTTGCATGTGTTGAGGGTTTGGATGACGACTCTGCAAGCAAAGGTGATATAGCAGTGGAACTCGTAATGTCAGATCATGAAAATACTGCTACTGTGGTCGCTCACCAAAATGAAGAAGGTCCCAACACAACATGTTCAGAATCACCAGCACCCGAACAGTCAAACTCTACGATGATGGTTGATTCAACCAAACCTTCTCAGGCAAGTTCCACAGACCAACTTTTTGATAATCATGCTTGTTCTGATTGTAATAAATTTAGGGATAGCATAGATTCAAAATTTGCTAGGCTATTAGATCACAATGATAGCTTAGTAAATGATTTACAACTGTGCACATAAGCAAACGGCATTTTAAAAGAAAATGAGCACAGTTATAAAGAGAAAATAGAACTCTTAAATAAACAACTAAGGGAAACTGAAGTTGTGGCATTTAACCAAGAAAATGACATAAAGTTCTACTTAAACTCCCTAAGAAACTAAGAAACAAAAAGCAGTTTTGGAAGTCGAGGTAAATTCTTTAAAACAAAAACTACACAGTTGGACTAGTTCTTCTCACATAGTTCAACACTTAGTGAAAGAACGAAACCACAGGGAGGGTTTGGGTTACAAAGTGGTTCCACCACCACATGTGTAACACCCGGAAAATTTTTTAAGCGAGACAAGTAATAATAATGGGCTCGGAAGAAAACCATTTAATAAATATAAATGGTTGTGGGTATTACACCGAGTTAACCCTTCAGGTCACGAGTTTAACGAGTTTGGGGTCGCGGGAACGCCTGACATATAAATAGATGGATCAGCTGAGTAACTCTCATTTTCACTCAAACGCCCATTCTAGAGAGAGAGAATGTAGAGAGAGAAAGTGCCGAATCGAGGCTTGGGTGGTCAAGAATCAAAGGCTGGTGTTTGTGAACTCCTAAACAACAAGAATCAAGGTAAGAAACGTAGTATAATTGCTCCATTTGGTGAAAAACCCGGATTTGGGTTTTGGGGTTTTTTAAAGTGGCAAAAATCGCCCCAAAACACATGTTTTAGAGTAAGAAAACATGTAATGAGCTTAGATATAACTTCCTGGATGATAACCCAAGGGTTTGGGTGGAAAGGATTGGATTTTTGGGTTAAAATGAGCTGATTCGTAAATTTCAGCTCGTTCTGCGAATTTAAGGACTCATCCAGCGAAACTGCAAGTTCGTCCAGCGAAACTGGGAGGACTTCCAGCGAGACTACAGTTTCGCTGCAGCGAAACTACAACTTCGCTCAGGCGAAACTATAGTTTCGCTGATGACTCTGCCGATGCCCAGGTTGACCCATAGATATTGCGAAACTAGGGAATTCCAACGAAAGTTGGGCGCTCGAGGTAGCGAATCTGTCCAGCGAAACTGGCAGAATGCTGCCCAGCGAAACTAGCAGCGAAACTGCTGATTCGCCCGGCGAAATTACGGGCGAATTTATGGGCGAATCTATCTACGAACTTAGTAGCGAAATTAGGTAGAAATTAACTCCTTTGAGTGTTAAATTATCTGCAGGTAGTGTAGTGTGACCCGCGTCTTTGAGGCTTGATTGAGAAGCTGCTTGTCAAGCACAGGTGAGTTCTAGGACCCCTCATTTCCTTGGTTTAAATGATTTTGGGGCTGGAACACATATAAACTTGTTTATTGGCATGTGTATGTATGGCCCATTTGGGTATAATGTTGTATTGAATGCTTAGGGTATGATTGTGGACTCGATGGGTTGTATAAGGTCCTAGCATAAGTCCCCACGGTTTATGAGGGACAGTTAGTGCTATTGCACTCAAGATGACGCATAGTTAAGTCCCAGTTTTCGGGAAGGATACGGGAGTAAGTCCTTACATGGAATCTATGTAAGTGCCTAGTGATGCTCGATGATGTAGGCTACGTGTGTATGATGTTATGTATGACAATGTATGTATGATGCCATGTATGATGATGTATGTATGATGTGTGTATGTTCCATGTAGTAATGTTTGAATATCTTTCCATGGCTTTACGTATTATGGCAACGAATGAACAAAGTATTATGTAACGTAAAGTGAAAGATAATGAAAGAGGAACACGATGACGAATGCATGTATTAATGAATGAACGAATGAGTAAAAGATGATGAATACATGCATTAATGAACGAACGAACGAAAGATGTCTTGCAAACATTGGATAAGTTAACGGGTCCTTCTTGGTGATTGACCATAGGTATGGTACCCCTACCGCTTACCTCTAGTACCATGGCATACGTTTTGCTGTTCATTTAATGACTTCGGCCCGGTAGCTAATAACGTTCGAGGTATAGCAAATGGTAGTGGTACAAAAGATATCCAATGTGCAAGAAAAGATGTAACGGGATCCTTGTCATTCGACCACAGTAATCATGGCTGCGTGCCATGAAGTGGGTAAAGCCTGACAGGATCTAAATAAGAAGTGAAAGATAATGATGTATGACGAAAGAACGAAAGAATAAAGGAGATAATTAAAGATATTATCTAGGTGTATGTACGATGTATGATCACGTGTAAAGAAAGAACGGTTTTAATGATAACAAAGTATGTTTATTATAAAACTAGAACTCACTCAGCAACGCTGACTTTTTATGTGTTTCCAGTTGGCAGGTAGTGTTGCTGGGGATGGCACGAGGCGGCTACTCAGCTCTTTTGGGATGGCATTCTCCATTTGATAATGCTGCAATGCACTGGAAGTGCGTGTGCATAGCACATGCAACGAAATATGTTGCATGAGAGTGTCAAGAGTTCCTTAAGGGTTCCGATGTACGGAATTACTTAAGGAATCTTCATTATGAAGAAAATTTTTATATTTTTCATGTTAGAGGTCACCGTTTATGACCCTATGGTTGCTGAGGATTCACATAAACGAGATTACTTAAGAAATCTCGGGTTGCATATGCTTCCGCAGCAATCATAGTAAAGTTAGGCAATGTAAAGACCTTTTGTAATAGTACTTTTGTAATGTAATGCAACATTAGATGTTTTGTAACTGACGTACGTTGTATTAAATGGCAAAAGTATTTATAGTAAAAGAAAAGTTTATGTTTGAATGTTTCCGCTGCAAAAGCCCTTTTTAGGAGTTTATGAATATATATGTACTATATGTATGTTTTAAGTGCGATGAATCACCAACCGTAAGGTGCCCGGGAGCGGGGCCTTACAAGTTGGTATCAGAGCAAAAGTTTAAGTAAAACGGGTAAATTTTTAAAATAAACCTAAAACTTAAACTGAAAAATGGGACAGAAAAGGGATGAATGCCATCTGAGTAGATGCGTGCCATCAGGTATTTTCTTAAAGTTAATTAGAATTACGTGCGCGTGTAATGTGGTTTATGTGTACTGTTAGACTTATATATTAATGTAGTCAGGACGGGTAATGCTCGGGGTGCGAAGAGTAGAGTAAGTGGCTAATCACAACTGGCCACTGTAATTAGGAACTTACTATACTTGACATGAACTGAGCTATTTCCTTGAATGACCGTATTGGTATTTGAACCTTTCAGTGTGTGATAGAAGATGGTCGGTGGTAGATCATCTAAAGCCCCACGTGGTGGAGGCGGTGGCGGAAGTGGTGCGGAACCACGAGCCACAAGAGGAAGACCTAGACTAGAGAAGAAGGTTCCTGAAGAACCTGATACTACTCCTCCGGAGGGAGTGGATGAGAGTGTTGATTTGAGGGCCTCGGTGAAAGAGGCAGTGGTTGAGGAGGTGCACCAGGTCATGCAGATGATCTTACCGTCTGTAGTGACCGAGGTGATAAAGGCTGGACGCGAAGATGAGAGGCGAGGGAGGAATCGATCCTTAGGGAGACAACAATGACAAGAGCCGAAAACGGTTCTTTCTGATGATGAGGAGGAGAAGGAGGAAGAGTCAGAGCGTGAGACGACACGGGGTTGTAATTACGGGGCGTTTATGAGATGCAAGCCCCCTACTTTTGATGGCTCTGGCACTGCTGCGGATGCTCACCAATGGGTGAGAGAGATGGAGGCTGTCCTCGACATTAGTGATTGCAAGGAGGACAAGAAGGTGAAGTTTGCTACCCACTCTTTTACGGGTTCGGCCTTATGCTGGTAGGACAACATAGTCCAGGCCGAGGGTAGCAGGGCCATTGGAAAGATGAAGTGGTCTGAGCTGATAAGGATGGTGATCGAGGAGTTTAGTCCTCGTCGGGAAATGGATAAGGTTGAGAGAGAGTTTCTGCAGCTGGAGGCAGGGACGATGACCCACCAACAGTACACCACCAAATTCAATGACATGGCGAGAATGGTGCCGGACCAGGTGACGCCGGTGTCTCGAAAGATCAACCGGTATATCCAGGGGCTACCGGCCGACATTCGCACGCACTTGATTACTGCCCGACCGAGTACTTTTAGGTCGGTAGTAGATTTGGTCGGGCGGCTATACGATGAAAGGGCTAGGGTGGTGAAGGCTGAGGGTGGAAAGAAGGGAGGTGGAGAGAAGGGTTGGCAGGGAAAGAGGTTTGGTCGAGGTGATACCTCGACAAGTAACGAGAAAGCAAGGGTAGACGACCGCCGAGTGGTCGCGACAGGAGCAGGGTTGAGGAAGTATGGCCAATGTGGGAGAGAGCACTCGGGGGAGTGCAAGTGGGGATCCAACATCTGCTTCATGTGCGGGAGGACTGGGCATATGGCTAAGGATTGCCGGATGGGCAAGTGTTTAACTGTGGGGAAAGTGGTCATATGAGCAGAGATTGCAAGAAGCCGAGGGCTGAGGGCTCAGGGGAGAAGAAGACGGGAGGAGAAGCACCGAGGGCAAAGGCTAGGGCGTTCACTATGACTCAAGAGGAGGCTAGAACGGACCCTGACGTTGTGTCCGATACGTTCCTAATAAACCAAATTTTAGCCTCTGTATTATTTGATTCGGGTGCCAGTAGGAGTTTTATTTCTACTTCCTTTTGTGCTAATCTGCCTGTTAGAAGTAAATGCCTTGATGAGTCCTTTGACGTAGAAACTGCTATTGGTAAGTCCACTAGGGTTACGAATGTGATAGAAGGCTATGCCATAGAATTAGAGGGCCATAGGTTTGCTGCCAAGTTACATGTGATGCCTCTAGAAGGATTTGATGTAGTGTTAGGGATGGACTGGTTAGCAACCTACGAAGCGAATATCGTGTGCCGAAAGAAGATGATTAGACTGACGGCGACCGACAGAAGTCCGGTGACAATATATGGCGATCGAGTTACAACGATTCCAAAGGTGATCTCAATGGCGGTGGCGGGAAAGTGTATGAGGCGCGGATGTAGCGCCTACTTATGTTATGTAAAGAATGTAGAGACGCCAACACCACAACTATCCGATGTACCAGTTGTGTGTGACTTTCCGGATGTGTTTCCCGAAGACTTATCGGGATTGCCACCTGGCCGAGAGATCGAGTTCCAGATCGACCTGATACCGGGTGCCCAACCTGTCGCAAAAGCACCGTATCGCTTGGCTCCGACGGAGATGAAAGAGTTGATGGAGCAGTTGCAGGAGCTGCTGGATAAGGGGTTTATTCAACCGAGTATCTCACCTTGGGGTGCTCTGGTTCTGTTCGTAAAGAAGAAGGATGGTAGTATGAGGATGTGCATCGACTACCGCGAGCTGAATAAGCTGACGGTGAAGAACAGATACCCCTTACCAAGGATCGATGACTTGTTTGATCAACTTCAGGGAGCCAGTTGGTTTTCAAGGATAGATCTTCGATTGGGCTACTATCAGCTAAAAGTGAAGGAACAGGATATCCCTAAAACAGCCTTTCGTACGCGCTATGGTCTTTACGAGTTCCTCGTTATGTCTTTTGGTTTGACCAATGCGCCGGCTGCTTTTATGGATTTGATGAACCTAGTGTGTCGGCGAATGTTGGATAAATCAGTGATTGTGTTTATTAATGACATCCTGATTTATTCAAAAAGTGAGACAGAGCATGCCGGCCATATTCGAGAAGTATTGGAAACGTTGAGTAGGGAGAAATTGTACGCCAAGTTCTCCAAGTGTGCTTTTTGGTTACGCGAGCTGCAATTTCTAGGCCACGTGGTAAATGCGAAAGGAATAATGGTGGACCCAACAAAGGTTGAGGCCGTGATGCAATGGAAGTCACCAAAGACGCCAACCAAGATTCGCAGCTTCTTGGGGCTGGCGGGCTACTATAGAAGATTTATTCAAGACTTCTCCAAGATAGCCTCACTTTTGACAAAATTGACTCGCAAGGACGTAAAGTTCGTGTGGGGTCGGGAACAGGAGGATGCTTTTGAGGAATTGAAGACAAGACTGACGCAAGCTCCTGTCTTGACTTTGCCCGAGGGAAATGAAGACTTGGTGGTCTATTCGGATGCATCCTATTCTGGGCTAGGCTGCGTATTGATGCAACGCGGAAAGGTGATAGCCTATGCATCTCAACAACTGAAGACTCACGAAGTCAACTATCCCACACACGATCTAGAACTAGCTGCGGTGGTTTTCGTGTTGAAGATTTGGCGGCACTATCTATACGGGACGAAGTACACCATCTTCACGGACCACAAGAGCTTGAAGTACTTCTTCGAGCAGAAGGATCTAAACATGAGACAGAGGCGGTGGTTGGAGTTGATAAAAGACTATGATTGTGAAATCCACTACCACCCGGGCAAGGCCAATGTGGTGGCTGTTGCCCTTAGCCGGAAGGAAAGGCCCGAGCCGATTCGGGTGAAGGCTTATCAGCTGATTATGACCTCCGACGTGATGATGCAGGTTAAGGAGTTCCAAGAAGAGGCTTTGAAAGAAGATCGTCTTAACTCCGAAAGGATGAGAGGACTAGTTACAGAACTGGGTGAGAACACTATTGGTGTTAAGACCCGATTTGGGCGAATGTGGATTCCTCAGTATGGGGATCTACGTGGAAAGATCATGGATGAGACCCATAAGACTCGATATTCCATCCACCCCAGTGCTACCAAGATGTACCAAGACATGAAGAAAGATTATTGGTGGCCGGGAATGAAGCGAGACGTGGTGGAATATGTGAGTAAGTGCCTGACTTGTTTACAAGTAAAGGCAGAGCACCAGAAACCGTACGGGAAGATCCAACCATTGGATATACCCGAGTGGAAGTGGGAGCACATCACCATGGATTTTATCACGAAACTACCACGTACCCCGAAAGGGTATGATGCTATATGGGTGATAGTCGATCGATTGACGAAGAGTGCCCACTTCCTACCGATCCGCGAGACGTATTCATCTGAAAGATTGGCGGATCTATTCATCAAAGAAATTGTAGCTCGTCATGGTGTACCGTTGTCTATTGTGTCTGATCGTGACACCCGGTTTACCTCCAAGTTTTGGAAGAGATTTCATGATGCAATGGGGACGAGGCTACACATTAGCACGACATATCACCCTCAGACAGACGGTCAGTCCGAGAGAACGATCCAAACACTCGAAGACATGCTTCGGGCATGCGTGATCGATTTTGGAGGAAGTTGGGACGACCACCTGCCATTAGCAGAATTCTCGTACAATAACAGTTATCAAGCCAGCATCGGCATGCCACCTTACGAGATGCTGTACGGTAGGAAATGTAGGACGCCCGTATGTTGGGGAGACATTGGGCAGAAGGAACTGGGAGGTGTCGAGGTAGTTGAAGCAACGACTGAGAAGTTAGAAAAGATCAAAGCCTTCATGAAGGCGGCGAAAGACAGACAAAAGTAGTATGCTGATAAGAGGCGAAGACCGATAGAGTTCAAGGTCGGTGATCGGGTCATGTTGAAGGTCTCGCCTTGGAAAGGAATTATTCGGTTCCGAAAGCGGGGCAAACTGAGCCCGCGGTATATAGGCCCTTTCCGAATCATTGCCCGTGTGGGAGAGGTGGCCTATAGGTTGGAACTACCAGATGAGTTGAGTGGAATTCACCCAACCTTCCACGTATCCCATCGGAGAAAATGTTTAGCCGATGAGGATATGATTGTTCCACTGGAGGATATCGAAGTAGACGAACGGCTCAATTATGTGGAGCAACCAGTGGCAATCATCGATAGAAAAGAGAAGCGGCTACGAAATAAAGTGGTTCCTCTTGTGCGCGTACAGTGGAAGCACAGGAAGGGATCTGAGTCTACGTGGGAGACAGAAGAAAAGATGAGACAACATTACCCACATCTGTTTGAAGAATAACAGGTTTCGGGGACGAAACCTAAATAAGGGGGGTGGACTTGTAACACCGGAAAATTTTCTAAGCGAGTCAAGTAATAATAATGGGCTCGGACGAAAACCATTTAATAAATATAAAATGGTTGTGGGTATTACACCGAGTTAACCCTTCAGGTCACGAGTTTAATGAGTTTGGGGTCGCGGGAACGCCTGGCATATAAATAGATGGATCAGCTGAGTAACTCTCATTTTCACTCAAACGCCCATTCTAGAGAGAGAAAGTGTAGAGAGAGAAAGTGCCGGATCGAGGCTCGGGTGGTCAAGAATCGAAGGCTGGTGTTTGTGGACTCCCAAACAACAAGAATCAAGGTAAGAAACGTAGTATAATTGCTCCATTTGGTGAAAAACCCAGATTTGGGTTTTGGGGTTTTTAAAGTGGCAAAAATCGCCCCAAACACACGTTTTAGGGTAAGAAAACATGTAATGAGCTTAGATATAGCTTCCTGGATGATAACCCAAGGGTTTGGGTGGAAAGGATTGGATTTTTGGGTTAAAATGAGCCGATTCGTAAATTTCAGCTCGTTCTGCGAATTTAAGGACTCATCCAGCGAAACTGTAAGTTCGTCCAGCGAAACTGGGAGGACTTCCAGCGAGACTACAGTTTCGCTGCAGCGAAACTACAACTTCGCTCAGGCAAAACTACAGTTTCGCTGATGACTCTGCCGATGCCCAGGTTGACCCATATATATTGCGAAACTAGGGAATTCCAACGAAAGTTGGGTGCTCGAGGTAGCGAATTTGTCCAGCGAAACTGGCAGAATGCTGCCCAGCGAAACTAGCAGCGAAACTGCTGATTCGCCCGGCGAAATTACGGGTGAATTTACGGGTGAAACTATCTGCGAACTTAGTAGTGAAATTAGGTAGAAATTAACTCCTTTGAGTGTTAACTTATTTGCAGGCAGTGTAGTGTGACCCGCATCTTTGAGGCTTGATTGAGAAGCTGCTTGTCAAGCACAGGTGAGTTCTAGGACCCCTCATTTCCTTGGTTTAAATGATTTTGGGGCTGGAACACATATAAACTTGTTTATTGGCATTTATATGTATGGCCCATTTGGGTATAATGTTGTGTTGAATGCTTAGGGTATGATTGTGGACTCGATGGGTTGTATAAGGTCCTAGCATAAGTCCCCACGGTTTAGGAGGGACAGTTAGTGCTATTGCACTCAAGATGACGCATAGTTAAGTCCCAGTTTTCGGGAAGGATACAGGAGTAAGTCCTTACATGGAATCTATGTAAGTGCCTAGTGATGCTCGATGATGTAGGCTACGTGTGTATGTGAATCCAAGGATCTCAATTCAGGAATTATCAGTATTAAAATAAATCAATTTAATGATCGCGGAATTATCATTAATTGACGTTTAATTGGTTTAATGATTAATTATGAACACAACCACAGAGACACAATGAATGCGAAATCAATAATTATCCAAATGCGTTTCATTAACTATAATGTAATGATTACAAAAGAATAATATTGAATACTATAAACAATCGAATACAGTGTATCAAATAATGTTGATGTTGATGAGACGGCGATTAGGGTTGCACAATGATGTAACTTAACAGCCGTAATAATGATTGATTGTGTTCGCCGAGATGTGAAACCTAGGACTCATATTTATAGATGCTTTGAGTCGGCTAAGGAAACACCGGATCTCTCGGGATTTGTTGTTGATCGTGTTGACCTGTTTGACTTTTTAGAATTTGCAATCGCACAAGTATAATGATCTTCCGCAGGAGTCTGGTCGTCCGCAGATCTTTTGTTCTTCCGTAGGAATCTTCACTTCATGGTGCTTGGTCATCCGCAGAAACTTACACTTGGTCATTTGGTCTTGTAAGAAACATATCTACGGATTAACAAAATTGTTCATCCGTAGATGTTTCCTACACTTGGTCAATTTCAGGAAATCCATCCAAGTATATTGTTTCTCCTGTCAAGTCACAAATCAACACACATACATATATGGGGTTAACCTATAAATTCAATTCACATATATATATATTGACTGTTACAAATATTAATTACAAGACTTGATTCAAGTACTAAGCCTATACAAAAAAATGATCTAGCCCTATACAATCTAGATCTAACAGTGTATGATGTTATGTATGACAATGTATGTATGATGCCATGTATGATGATGTATGTATGATGTGTGTGTGTTCCATGTAGTAATGTATGAATATCTTTCCATGGGTTTACGTATTATGGCAACGAATGAACAAAGTATTATGTAACGTAAAGTGAAAGACAATGAAAGAGGAACACGATGACGAATGCATGTATTAATGAATGAACGAATGAGTAAAAGATGATGAATACATGCATTAATGAACGAACGAACGAAAGATGTCTTGCAAACATTGGATAAGTTAACGGGTCCTTCTTGGTGATTGACCATAGGTATGGTACCCCTACCGCTTACCTCTAGTACCGTGGCATACGTTTTGCTGTTCATTTAATGACTTCGGCCTGGTAGCTAATAACGTTCGAGGTATAGCAAATGGTAGTGGTACAAAAGATATCCATGTGCAAGAAAAGATGTAACGGGATCCTTGTCATTCGACCACAGTAATCATGGTTGCGTGCCATGAAGTGGGTAAAGCCTGACAGGATCTAAATAAGAAGTGAAAGATAATGATGTATGACGAAAGAACGAATGAATAAAGGAGATAATTAAAGATATTATCTAGGTGTATGTACGATGTATGATCACGTGTAAAGAAAGAACGGTTTTAATGATAACAAAGTATGTTTATTATAAAACTATAACTCACTCAGCAACGCTGACTTTTTATGTGTTTCCAGTTGGCAGGTAGTGTTGTTGGGGATGGCACGAGGCGGCTACTCAGCTCTTTGGGATGGCATTCTCCATTTGATAATGCTGCAACGCACTGGAAGTGCGTGTGCATAGCACATGCAACGAAATATGTTTCATGAGAGTGTCAAGAGTTCCTTAAGGGTTCCGATGTACGGAATTACTTAAGGAATCTTCTTATGAAGAAAATTTTTATATATTTTCATGTTAGAGGTCACCGTTTATGACCCTAAGGTTGCTGAGGATTCACATAAACGAGATTACTTAAGAATTCTCGGGTTGCATATGCTTCCGCAGCAATCATAGTAAAGTTAGGCAATGTAAAGACCTTTTGTAATAGTACTTTTATAATGTAATGCAACATTAGATGTTTTGTAACTGACGTACGTTGTATTAAATGGCAAAAGTATTTATAGTAAAAGAAAAGTTTATGTTTGAATGTTTTCGCTGCAAAAGCCCTTTTTAGGAGTTTATGAATATATATGTACTATATGTATGTTTAAGTGCGATGAATCACCAACCGTAAGGTGCCCGGGAGCGGATGGGACCTTGTTGAATGCTAAAAGCAAACCAATTAATAATAACCCAATCAAGGATCATGTGGTGTCCACTCCTCTTGTAAGTGATCCAGATTCCACAAGTAAACCTATTAAATCTGTCATTAAACAGAAGGGGACCACTTTGAAGTCAAAAGGTAAGATGCCTATTGTTAATTTGGATAAACAATTTGCAAAGGTTAAGGTGGAGTCAGGTTCAAACATGTCTAATTGAGAACCCAAAAAGACCAAACAATTTAACCAATCTCGAGCACCATGTCTTAGTCCAAATAAACAAAAGGGTAAAGATGTTAAACATGTTCAAACAATGAATTTTGTTAAAGAAATCAAAACATCTAAACAAGAAGTGTCAAAACCCAAAGAAACTAAAGTCACACCTGTGTCACACACTTCCCCACAGAAACAGTTTCACCAACATGTCGAAAGTAGATTATGCTACACTTGTGGAAAGTATGGACACATTGCTTTTAAATGTTCTTATTATCAGACACCAAGAAAGAAGATTGAACTTAATGATACAAAACCAAGTTCTTCAAATAGGATTTCAATTACTCCACCAAAAAGAACCAATGAACCTAAAGCTCAAACAATAACCTAATTGTCTGTTTATCAAAAACAGGCCTTACATAAAACTGGCTTATGGAAAGTGTAGGATTCTATGTGCCCAAGACACATAAAATATTGATGTGGTTAGTACGTTATGATCCAAGTCGGGTTATACCCAATAACAAGCTTAGCAAACACCAATTAATATTTAATTAATGATATGATCATGCAATTAAATATTTACACCAATTTAGAAAATGGGTTTTCTAAATAAGTTGCATATGAGATGGAACAATTTATTAGGATATTTTTTTCAATAATATTATTTGAAGTGTTATTTAAATTAGTTGTATAACACCAAATAATAATGAGAGTATACTACTTATACAATTAATTGGTTAATTGTATAAATTAGTTAAAAGAGTAGGCAATATATATACATGTGTGTTAATGTTTAAATTTTATAAAAGAGATCTCTCTTTTATAAAATCAAAACCGTCCAACCCAACAAGAATGTCTTAGTGGTTGTTTTCTTGAGAAGAACATCAAGCATGCATGCTTTTGATGATTCCACCAACATATTCCCTTGAAGACTTAACACACATGCATTTTGTTGTCTCCCTTCCACTAATAAAATCAGCTCTCCTCTCATTTTGAAAGAGACATGCAAGACACACAACACAACAAGAAACCTCTCCTTCTCTCTCTAAACCTACGGTTTTCAGCAAGATGGAGCAGCAATTATGAGCTGATTTATGTGCTTCTTGAAGTGTTCATAAGTTGTTGATCAAGTGTTCTACTAACAAGAAATGTTCTTGTATTCTATGATCATGTTTCTCATATGCATGCAACACAACAAGACACTCCCAACTCTTTCTCTAAACCTACGGTTTCCAGCAGCAAGTTAGGAGGGTTTTTGTGCTGAATTTTGAGTTGCATTTGGTGTGATTTCTCCCTAGCAAGAAGGTGTATTGCAAGAGCTTGGGGTATAGACACTTGAGGACCTCTACACTTGAGTTCTTGGCCATTTCAAACATCCAAAACCTTTTCATCTTGGTCGATTTTCTGCTGGAGAAAGGTATCAAATCACAGCTTCATATGGCTGTGATTTTATGTACATTTGTGTATGTTCATAGCTTGTCCATTCACATATTTAAGATCCTATTGTTTTGGGTTTTGTTTTCATCATAAAACTACATTTAGAACACAAAATTTTCAGATTATAAACTTGTTATAATCCTTAACATCCGCTGCGTTTTTCTGAAAGTTTAAAAGGTTAAACGATGTTTTAGTGTTCTAACAAACCCAACAATGGCATCAAGAGCCGGTTATGTGGATGACTTGCTTGTTTTATATTTTGAAATAGGTTTTAAAAGATGTTATTAGACATGTTATAGGCTGTTTTGGGCTGGAATATTATGTCTTGTTGAAACCCCAACTTTCAAGGTTACATTACACATGCTTGTGATTAAACCTTGAAAGATATGTATGTTGATATGTTGATTGTTTGGACAATATTTAAAACCAAAATTTCAGTTTATGTTGGCTGAAATTTGAAGGTTTTAAGTGGGGTTTCATTATATATTTTGATGATTTGATCATTGGATGTTTTAGTGCATAACCTAGCCATTGACCTTGTGATTGTTTGGATATTTGTGATGGTTGTATTCATTCATTCAATTGGGTTGTATTATTTGTTATTTGTGCTTTATTTCAAATGTAATTTATTTATTATTGGGTTGTAATAAATAGATTAGGTGTATTTTCATTTTACTAGATATCTTGTATTAGGACTTTATATCTTGTGACTTTATATCTTGTAATATGAAGACATACACATTGGAAGCACAAAGGAAGGTCACAAGAGAAACATGGAGCATTTTGGATGTGGTTTCAAGTGGGAGGCTTTTGGAAGCTTTCCATGTGATTGTTTGTGACCCTTAGGAAAGACCTATGGACCACACTTGTGATGGCAAACAAGTGTGGACCACTTTAGATGCTATGGTTATGCACATATGTACATATGCACATATGCACATTGTGGTTGTTTATATTATGCTTGTTTGGTTGGTTGTTGTATGATTGATGTTTGATATTTGGATATGCATAACAAACTCATTAGCAAACTTAACAAGCTGAAAATTATGGTTTTAATCATTAAGTAATTAATAAGAGGTTATTAAAAGGATTAATGATTTAATAAAAGAGGTTTTATTAAAAATAAACCATAAGATACCTTGCATCTATGGTTCTTAATCATTAAGTAATTAATAAGAGGTTATTAAAAGGATTGATGATTTAATAAAAGAGGTTTTATTAAAAATGAACCATAGGATACCTTGTATTTGAAAGCATGCAAATACAAGGTAAATAGAGTTTTCAAACTAGAATCAATGAAAACTAAAAATCCCTTTTTCAAACAAGTTTAACACCGTCCTTTTGCACAACACTTAAGTCATTTGGAAACTCTTAATGGGATAAAGGTCACCTAACCATTTTGAGGGAACTTATGACTTAAGGTGGGAATACCACATTGGTGGGATAAAGGTCACCTAACCACTTGTGTTGGTAAACTCACATGTGTGTGCAAGTAGGGTAACTTGATTTGCAAACCATGTTGAATGGATCACCTAAAATATGGTTTCCAAATGGTGTTGATGGGATTAACATGCCGACTTTGCATATGACGTTTAAAGTCGATCCCATACCGCTAGAAGTTGCAAAGGGTTGCAATTGTCAAATATTGACTACCTTGTTAATTTGAATAATGGGATAAAGGTCACCTAACCATTATTTGAATGTGACGTTGGATTCTAGATTTTAATTATTAATTGTCTATGAGACATAAAGGGTATTAATAATTAAAATGAAATTTTCAGAAATACTAAAAGGAACTTTGTAAAATTTGTAGAATGACCGCAAACCATAATGCTACCACCCCGACCGTCCATACCCTATCACTGAGAGCTATTTTAGAGAGGGATCGTCTGTACCATAATAACCTTATGGACTAGTCTCGAAACTTAAGAACTGTTCTCAAGCAAGAGCAAAGGCATGTGTCCTTGACGATCCTATTCCTAACCAACCCGACCCCGATGATATTGAGGCCATTCCCGATCCTAAGGCAAATGTTACCAAAGGAGAAGGGCACATCAAAGGCAATGGGTAAGGGTAGATCAAAGCGGAACCTCCAAAACCTAAGCTTATGAAGCTTAAGGTAACCGAAAACGATCCATGCTTTGAGTATGGTGAGATAGGTCATTTGAAAGGGATTCATCCAACCTATCTCAATGAGTTGAGAAATAAAAGGGATGCTGGGCAAACCTTAAGTATAACTTTCATAATCCATATTAACTTAGGTGTTATTTCCTAAAAGCACATGGGTAATTGGATACCTCATATGGAACTCACTATTGCAATTTGTTGCAAGGGTTCAAAAGAAATAAGCACTTTAAGAAAGGAGACTATGTTTTGAAACTTTCAAAAGGTTTGGAAGTTATTCGTCAAAACATGTTATATGCTCCTAGTTTGACTAAGAACATGATTTAAGTTTCACTTTCAAAACGATATGGTTATGATTTGAAGTTAGTAAATAATGGTATTTATATTTATATGGATGATATACATTATTTCAAGGCTATGCCTTCTAATGATGTTGATGAATTGGTTCATGATGATTCGTCCTATAATAAAACATTATACCCATCATGCACTAAGAGACTTAAAATGGTTTAAGTGACTCTTATTCTTGTCACTGTCATCTTGGTTACATAAACAAGAATCTGATTTAAACACTTTAAAAGAATGGTCTTTTAAAAACAAATGAAAATTGTTCATTTGATAAGTGTGAATCTTGTTTACAAGGTAAGATGACCAACACGCCCTTTAGTGGTACTAATGAGAGGGCAAAAGACTTATTAGGAGTCATACATTTGGATGTATGTGGTCCTTTTAAGACAATGACAAGATATGGTGAAACTTACTTCATTACCTTAACCGACGATTATAGTCGCTATGGTTATGTGTACTTGATGGCACACAAACATGAAGAATTTGAAATGTTCAAAACTTCAAGAATGAAGTAGAAAATCAACTCGATAGAACTACCAAAGTTCTCAATTTAGATAGAGGAGGTGAATACCTAAGTGAAGCCTTTTGAGATCATCTAGGAAGTTGTAAGATTGTCTCACAACTTACTCCTCACATAACACCATAACATAATGGTGTGTCTGAAAGGAGTTTGAACCCTATTGGATATAGTTCGACCTATGATGACTATAAGCTCACTACCTCTATATTTTTGGGGTTTCGCACTACTCTCCGCGACTCATATTTTGAATATGGTCCAAACCGAGAAAGTGGATTAGACGCCTTTTGAAATATGAAATGGAATAGTTCCATCGCTATCATATTTAAAATTATGGGTTATGAAGCTTATGTTAAGCTTAACACCCAAACCAACTGCAAGTCGATTCACTAAGTGTATATTTGTTGGATATATAAAAGGACTGTATAGGATACTACTTCTTTGATCCAACAGAGCAAAAGGTATTCATTGCTCAAAAGGCAGAGTTCTTGGAAGCCAAGTTCCTTATGGAAGGAATGACGCATAGAACAGTGGAATTTGATGAGGATCAAGATCCACAAGCCGATACACGTTTGGTTGACACTAGCAATCAATAAGAGGTTGTTGATCATGATCAAGAGGTTGATCAATACACACAAAACGTTCGCTGATCTGGTAAAGTTAGCATTTCACATGAAAGATGTGGTTTTTTCATAGATGGATGCTACGTTGTTGACTCCGAAGAGCCAACTACATACCATGATACAATGTCCAATTCGGATTGTGATATGTGGCTAGGAGCCATGAACGTAAAGATGCAATTCATGTATGACAACCAAGTTTGGGAATTGGTTGACTCTTCACTTAACTCCAAACCGGTTGGATGCAAGTGGGTTTTCAAGAAGAAAACTGACATGCATGAAAACTTGGATACTTACAAGGCAAGACTTGTAGCAAAAGGTTTCACTCTAAGTCAAAGGGTTGATTATGATGAAACCTTCTCGCCAATGGCAATGCTAAAGTCATCCTGATAAAGTATGCAAGTTAAAAAAAAAAAAAAAAAAAAAAAAAATATCAATCTATGGATTGAGACCAGCATCGAGAAATTGGAATCAACGTTTTGATGAAAGATCAAGAAATTGGGTTTCATCAAGAACGCTAACAAGGATTGTGTGTATCAAGGGGCTAGTGGGAGTACAATTACGTTCTTAGTATTGTATGTTGATGACATACTACACTTGGAAATTATCTTTCCAAAAGGGATCTCCGTGAAGCCGTCTCTATTTTAGTAATAAAGATCTATAGGGATAGATCGAGGTGGTTGATAGGGTTAAACCAAAGTGCATACATTGATAAAATCTTGAAAAGGTTCAAGATGGTAAACTCTAAGAAAGGTATAGTACCTATTCAAGGAGGGACAATATTGAGTGCATCTCAATGTCCAAGCTCAAACGATGAGCAACATCGTATGAAGGACATCCCATATGCGTCTGCTATAGGATCCATCATGTATGCGATGATATGCACTAGACTGGACGAGTCATGCGCGTTAAGCATGACAAATAGATATCAGCAGAATCCAAGTAACAGCCATTGGATGGTTGTTGAATGTATATTGGAATACCTTAGGAGGACTAAGGATATGTTTCCAATATATGGATCTGATGAAGAGGAACTGGTTGTGAAGGGTTACACGAATGCTAGTTTCCAAACTGATCGAGATGATCCTCGATCACAATCGGGGTACATCTCCATTATGAATAGGGTAACATTGTCCACTACAGAATTCGAATACATAGCCGCCTCATTAGCAGCTTGGGAAGCTGCATGGATAAAAAGGTTTATCACCAATCTAAGGATGGTCTCTACCATTCAAGACCCCTTAAAAATCTTTGTGATGACGAGGGTGCGATTGTTCAAATCAAGGAACCCCGTGCACATCAAAAGATTAGGTACAATGAGCGGAAATTCAACTACATAAGGGATGAAGTTGAAAAGGGAAAGATATGTATTCGCAAAGTTCACTTTGATCAAAACATTGCGGATCCACTCACGAAGCTCCTTGAAAGGGCAAAGCATGAAAGTCATACTTATGCCTCAGGACTTTGATATTCTAGTGATTGGAATTGATCTGTTTAGTATTAATATTATTAATATGGAACAATAGTAATACTTAACTTATCTATGTGTTTACGATATTTTAAGTGATGTTCCTTTTAGCATGTTAACATCCATGAATAATTTTATTATTCTAAATGTCCGTAGTCGGTCATATTTGTGGGAACAAATATGAATGTAAGACTATTATGAACTTGGATTGGTGGATATTCACAAGGCATGAATATAGAGCAATTGGTTGCTACCAAGGTTCATAGATATTCATGGGATACGAATATTGGACTGACCCGCATCTCAAATCTTACTACATGGAATCTTATTGATTGATCATAAGTAAATTTGAGTAAAGGCGAATATCATTTGGTATCCTCCGACCTGAGATACATATTGGGTTTTGATATTCACCAAGTGTTATACCTTGAGCTAGTTCTTCACTGATATGAGATAATTGTCAGTACATAAGGCTATGTTCAGATATGACATAAGGTGATTGTGAGAAACGTATGTAGTCAAGATGGGATTTGTTCCTCTTATTCGTTGAGTGTATGATGTCTAAGGCCTGATTAAGTTAAATCAACAAGGAATGATCATTCTGTGTCCTTGGATTTAACATGACATCTGTAACAAAAGGATAGATGATTGATTCACCTAAATCATTTCAAGTAGGGTACTTGAATGGGATGATGTTATTGAATGGCTATAAGTCATGCGTATTAAGGGTAGTAAACCGTTGTTAGGCGTCATTTACTGCTTGCATCAATCTTCTATGAATCTTGGGCAAGTGGGAGATTGTAGGATTCTATGTGCCCAAGACACATAAAATATTGATGTGGTTAGTACGTTATGATCCAAGTCGGGTTATACCCAATAACAAGCTTAGCAAACACCAATTAATATTTAATTAATGATATGATCATGCAATTAAATATTTACACCAATTTAGAAAATGGGTTTTCTAAATAAGTTGCATATGAGATGGAACAATTTATTAGGATATTTTTTTCAATAATATTATTTGAAGTGTTATTTAAATTAGTTGTATAACACCAAATAATAATGAGAGTATACTACTTATACAATTAATTGGTTAATTGTATAAATTAGTTAAAAGAGTAGGCAATATATATATGTGTGTTAATGTTTAAATTTTATAAAAGAGATCTCTCTTTTATAAAATCAAAACCGTCCAACCCAACAAGAATGTCTTAGTGGTTGTTTTCTTGAGAAGAACATCAAGCATGCATGCTTTTGATGATTCCACCAACATATTCCCTTGAAGACTTAACACACATGCATTTTGTTGTCTCCCTTCCACTAATAAAATCAGCTCTCCTCTCATTTTGAAAGAGACATGCAAGACACACAACACAACAAGAAACCTCTCCTTCTCTCTCTAAACCTACGGTTTTCAGCAAGATGGAGCAGCAATTATGAGCTGATTTATGTGCTTCTTGAAGTGTTCATAAGTTGTTGATCAAGTGTTCTACTAACAAGAAATGTTCTTGTATTCTATGATCATGTTTCTCATATGCATGCAACACAACAAGACACTCCCAACTCTTTCTCTAAACCTACGGTTTCCAGCAGCAAGTTAGGAGGGTTTTTGTGCTGAATTTTGAGTTGCATTTGGTGTGATTTCTCCCTAGCAAGAAGGTGTATTGCAAGAGCTTGGGGTATAGACACTTGAGGACCTCTACACTTGAGTTCTTGGCCATTTCAAACATCCAAAACCTTTTCATCTTGGTCGATTTTCTGCTGGAGAAAGGTATCAAATCACAGCTTCATATGGCTGTGATTTTATGTACATTTGTGTATGTTCATAGCTTGTCCATTCACATATTTAAGATCCTATTGTTTTGGGTTTTTGTTTTCATCATAAAACTACATTTAGAACACAAAATTTTCAGATTATAAACTTGTTATAATCCTTAACATCCGCTGCGTTTTTCTGAAAGTTTAAAAGGTTAAACGATGTTTTAGTGTTCTAACAAACCCAACAGAAAGAAAAATCAAGTCCCGTGTATGAAAATGAGAACAAGAAGAAGAATGATCTGCCCGCTCCCTCAAATGGATAATGGGTAGAGTTTATGATGTGTGATTCCTCTGGGTCACCCAAGCCAGTAAAGGCTTGGGTCCCTAACCTAAACTAATCATTTCTTTTGAATATGCAGGGTGTACGCTATAGTGCTTCTATGAATACCTGGATTATTAATAGTGGTGCATCAAGGCACATGACTGGAAATAAAGGAGGTTATATCACTGCACAAGGAGAAGTGGGAAACAAGAAAGTGAAGTTTGATAAGGTAAACTATGTTCAACAACTTTAAAATGACTTACTTTCTGTTTCCCAGATATGCGACAAAGAGTTCAAAGTTGTATTTGACAACAAGAAGTGCTATGTTCTGAAAAAGGACTATGTCATCCTGGAGGACCAATTGTTAATGTCAGCTTCAAGATATAACGATTTGTATGTCTTGGACCTCTCAAAGGCCTCTACAACCGATCATCAAGTACAATGCTTCTTCTCAAAGGCAATAGCAAAAGACTCCATCTCCTGGCATAAGAGAATGGGACACATGAATCCCCAGAAGATGAATCACTTGATCAAGAATGATCTAGTGCGTGGAGTAAATGTTCAAAACTTCCAACTACCTGATTTCTGAGTCACATGTAAGAAAAGGAAACTGACAAAGAAGTCTCACAAGGCAAAGAATGTTCATTCAATCGACCTGCCACTTGAGCTTCTTCACATGGATCTGTTTGGCCCAGTCAGTACAAAGAACATTGTCGGTGATTTGTACTGCTATGTAGTTATGGATGATTACTCAAGATTTTCTTGGGTGATGTTTTTGAAATCCAAATCAGAGACATTTGAAACATTCAAAGAGCTAGTAACTACATTGGAGTCACTCTACAAGCTGAAGGTAAGGCAAGTTCGCTCAGACAGCGGCACCGAGTTCAAGAACCAATGGATGGAGGCATTATGAAGCACTCAAAGAGCTAGTAACTATATTGGAGTCACTGTTTGGGCATCTGGCCCATTAGGATTATGTGGTGCTAGCTCGGAGGAAATGGCACCACGATGACAGTGACTTAGACACTGAGCAGATTGTGCTCCCCGCTGATGATTCTGATGATAATGATAGCGGTGATGGTGGAGATGCTGGCCCCACCTAATCTACGGCCACTACTACTGATGTGACTTTTCCATCATCCATCCGAGGAGGAGCAGAGACTGCGGGATTCAATCAGGACTTCCAACCTGATGAGGAGGAGGAGGAGGAGGAGGAGCTGTTGACTCGAACGGTGGGCAGTAGGGTGGTTGCCACTGAGAAGGGGGTTAGGGCGGGAGGTGGACGGAAGGGTGAGTCTGGGAAGGCTGCTACCGATCCATCTTACACCCCAGACGAGCCCAGTAGCCAAGGGGGAGCCACTGATCCAAGGACTCGAGGAGAAAGAGAATGGCTCAACCCTACGACAAGAAGGGGAAGAGGCCCAGATTCACATTGATTACCACCACTTCTACCACTCCACCCACACTGCTACCACCACCACTGTCGCACCACCTATCACTACCACACCTCCACCTTCCACCACTACAGTCTACCATCCACCACCCACTCACATACCACCACCCATATTCACCACAACCACTATTACCAACACCAGCCACCAAGCCGATCCCTTATCACACACCACATTCACCACTGGACCTACTCTACCCTCTATTGGGGTAGAGGAATAGCTGGCAGCACTTAACCGTATAGTGTTGAAGCTGTTAGCTGTTGATGAAGAGAAGGCTGCCCAACTACGTCAGCTTGATGAGCAAAATGCTACTCAAGCACAGCAGATCTCACAGCAAGCTCAGCAAATTGCCCAACTCCAGGAGCATAAAGTCCAATCAGTAAAGAAGATAGAGGAGTTGGAGGCTTCTAACAAGACCATCATGCTCAAGCTCAAGGGATCAAAGGATGAGCCGCTCAAGATAAGAGAAGGAGATGATGATGATGATGGGGAAGATGATGATAGTGATGATGATAAGGCAAGTGAAGATGGAGAGACAAGAGGAAGGTAGGATGATGATGATGATAAAGAAGGAGATGCGGCTGCATCTGCCTCAGCTCAAGGTCAAGAGAGAAGAACAAAGAGAAATCAAGGCCAAGGAGCATCATCTTCTACCCCACTTACTGACGAGCCAGTGATTCAGGACAAAAGTAATGCTTAGATATTTATGTATTTGAAAGCTTTTGTACTTGAAACTTGTATTAAACTTATGTACCTAATGTTTATATATATTTGATATTTGATTGTCTTGATGAATTACTAATGGTTGATGTATTTACATGTTTGATTCAAGCAGATCAATCATCTCAGCAAGATGAGTATGATCTTACTCCCCTTTAGCAAATAAAGTATCAACTTACAATGATTCTTGATTTGCAAGGGATTGTCAGGAGGTCTGTGAGTTATACTCCCAAACAAGGAGAAATAATTCATGACCTTACTGATGAGCAACTTTCTGAGATGTTCCGGCTCAACCCGGACGAGATTGTCAAGGATGCCCCTACCGTTGACGTGGCTAGTGACGATTAGCTTAATGATATGGACGAAATAGAGATTGAAGACATCACAGCCTAGCATTCTCCAGAGTACACTGACCGAGAAGGAAATGTAGTCCTAAATATGGGTGAAACTCTGAGTGACACATTTGATAAGCTGGATACTATGGAGAAGGAGGCAGAGGAGTCAAAAAGCCAAGCCCAAGCCTCGGCCACCGATGTTGACATCAAAAAGGCTAAATGGGTGGCTTGTTTTGCAGAGATCCGAGCCTAACGCACTGCTCCAAAGCCGAGTGCCTACACCAAGCTCTACAAAGTGAAGAAGCATCTAAAGGTGTCAGGAAAGATTATAGCATTGGCATATTTTGAGGATATGAATGTATATGCAGCGAAGAGAGAAAAGGGCATAGAGTACTTTAGATTTCCATATCATCTAAAGACTCTTCCAAGTTTTGAGCTCAACCAGCTGGCACGCTTAAAGTTGCTATATACTGACCCGAGAAAGAAGTCAGGCTGGTTTGAGGCTGCATTGAGGAGAGAATACCACACCAGGTGGGTTAACTTCAGACCTCAACAACCGACAAGGTATATCAGAAGGTCTGAAGTTGATTCCATTACTAGAAAGCCTAAGGTAGTGTTAAAGTAGAGTCCTCCATGCACTATGTCAAGAATCCCTCTAAGGGAAATGTCACAGGACTTCACTCCACACTTCAAGTGGTGGTACTATGATTGGAGAACAGGTGAAGCTGTTATAGTCTTGCAAAAAGAGAGCCAAATGGATACTATTTAGGTATTTGACCTAATGTGGTTAACTAACTTGTCTACTGATGATGTATACACATTGTACAAGTGACCATAGTTTTATGATTCGCAAGACATTGTACAAGCCCTCCAATTTCTAAATGTTATAAGACTCTGTTTCGCGTTTGAGATAAATACCGGAGTTGCAAGAGAGGAAAAGTACAAGAAGTTTGATAAGCTAATGAAGAATGTTAGACAGTGATGTAAACTAGGTCCAAGGGGGAGTTTGTTGATACATGTGTACCTAGTTTAGGAGCTCAATGTAAAATGTCTTTCATGTCTTACATATATATAATTGAATGGGTATGAATGAAATACAATGTGCGGTTGATGCTTATAATGTTTAATATTTCATTATTTGGTGTGTAATTACTTATAGTGAACTAACTGTATAGGTTTGTGAATCGTATGAAGTATTCATATGAATGGACCATGCTAATGGACCATACGCATGAACACTTCATGCTAATGGACCAGTCTCACGACTGAACCATGAGACTGGATCAGTCACACAATTGTAACTTAAGATTGACTCAGTCGCACGACTGTACCTTCTGTCACACCCTCAATTTCCACGAACGGGGTTTTACCGTTAGGCGTGTGACATACCAGGATCTCAGACACAGTCATATCGAACGACACTATATGAATTTGAAATAAACAATCGACTTCATTCAAAAGAACATAAACAAAGTTTACAATAGTGCGGAAGCGTTTACATAATTCATAATCCATTACATGACAGTTACAAAAGCCAAGTCTAGACAAAATGTTCAATGCAGAAGATAAAGTAGATGAATGCATGTCCTGAGTGCGTTTCCTGAAGCGTGCATCATGGGCTTATGCGTTCCTGTGACCTGAGAAAACATGCTAAAATGTGTCAACATAAAGTTGGTGAGTTCACAGGTTTAATCAACAAGAAATGTGTTCGTAAGAGTTTCCATGGTTTGCGTTTCAATGGTTTAGTATATAGAGCATATCGTTAGGTAGCTAGCCTATGTTCTTGTTACTTAGCGTTTCGAACCGAAGCTGACTGTTTATGTCCTATATGTGTTTGTTGTATCCCCGTCATGTCTCATCAGACCATGACAAATGTTAGGTCAATCAAGCACCCGTTTGACCCCCAATCAAGCTAGCGCGACTAGCCCGGGCGGGGTTTGTCAGACCCAGTAGTACTACTCAAAATTACTTCGCTAATCCCATTACTAACGGTTCGAGTGTGTCAGGACATGTTGTGTGTTTGCACTAACGTAACAAGCGATATCAATTATACTACAACCATTTATGTAAATCTGTTTGCATGTTTTCTCCCCCAAAAGGAAAGAGAGTAAAATTGTAACACCCGCAATTTTGATTAGACAAAGGGAAATAATAATAATAAGAAAAGAAAAGAAAGAATTTTGGAGGAAAAGGAAAAGAAAGAGAAAGTAGAAGGGGGTTTTGTGTAAAAGTACAAAGAAAAGAGAAATATCTAATATACATAGGGATGGCTGCCCATTTCTTTTCTCACAACCCCAAATCAGCGAGAGTTTTAGAGAGAGAAAGAGAGCAGACTACGAGTTTGAAGGAAGAACAAGCAGAAGAGGAAGACGAGTTCGAGGTACTGGGTTCCACGGCTACTGATTTCGAAGGAGTCATACCCAGCAGCACAATGTGAGTTCTAAGACCCCTTCTTTTACATATTTTGAACGATTTTTGGGGCTGGAGCACATATTGAAACTGTTTTCGAGCTGTGAGCGCTCAATCTGTGTATGTATGTATGAGTATGAAAGTGTGTATGGTCCGTTTGGACTGCTATGCCTAGTGTATGTAAGATTCCTAGGGCAGATAGATGAATCTCAGCATGTTGATCATATGAGTACTGCTGAATGTATGTTTTAGAAGTCCTTCTTATGGTATGCATGATGTTTAGTTGATTCTAAGCAGCTGAAACGATAAATCAGTGCTAACGTATGTTAAGAAGATGAGCAGGTTGTAGAATTTCACAGGTTAAGTGCAGGTCACCATACTCAACCGCATCAACAAATGCGGATGACTAAGAAAATGCGGACAAGGCATTTTGCTCAGCCGCATTAACAAATGCGGATGGGTCAGGAAATGCGGTTAAGGGAATACGCAGCCGCATTGATCTAATGCGGACGAGTCAGGAAGAATGGCCAAGGCATTCTTCGACCGCATTGACCAATGCGGGTAGGATGCGAGATACGGTTAAGGCATTTCCTCATCCGCAATGACTAATGCGGATGGCATGAAATGCGGATGAATTGAAGAATGAAATGCGGACAAGGCATTCCTCATCCGCATTGACTAATGCGGATGACTAGCCAAATGCGGATGAACCAGAATGTGAAATGCGGATCAGGCTTAGTAAGATCTGATTAATTTGAGGAAAATGAGTAACATAGGCATGATAGTGATGATGATGTTGCATGGTTGTACCTGTTGTATGCCATATATGCATGATGCATGTATGCTAGTATGATGTAAGTATGCTAGTATGATGTATGTATGTTAGTATGATGTCGCCATGATAAATGGTGAATACTGATGATATGTAAGTATGTATGTTCCTTATGTATATGTGTTTTATCTTTAATAACTTTACGTGAACGAATGAAAGGAAGAAACAATGTATTAAGAACGTAAAGTAAAAGATAATGAAAGAAGGAACATGATGAATGAATGCATGCATTAATGAAAGAGAGTAAGAAAGGCTTGCAAGCAAAATGAAGGAGGTGCACACCCCTGGCAGGTGTTAGCTCAACGGTGTACGGGTTAGCTACCCCGAAGGATGTACATCGGGTCAATCATTGAGATTGATAATGAGGTGAGCAACTTCGTGTTGCAAGAGACTCGGTTAGCAGGCAATCATAAGATTGTCACTGAGGTGAGCAGTCGCGCACTGCAAGAGACTCGGCTAACGTATGTTAGAAGTAAAGTGAAAAGATGAGTGGTGCATGTACCTATCCCAGGTGACTGGACCAGCTTTGTGCACAACGTTCGTGGCTAACCACCACAGGTCCAGCACCAGTAGTATGTATGATGAATGGGGGTATGGTACATGTCACCGAATGTAATGAACGTTCGAACGAAAGTAATGAAAGTATGAATGAATGTAATGAATGTTCGAACGTAAGTAATGAATGTAAGAATGAAAGTAAAGAACGTATGAATGTACGTGAAGTATGTATGTATGAAAGTAAATGAGAATGATGAAATGTACACGAATGAAAGTAAGTAATGAATGATGAGATAATAATAATATTATCTACGTGTACGTATGATGTGTGAACACATGTATGAAAAGAGCAGTTAATGAGAATGAAAGTATGTTTTATTATAAAACTAGAACTCACTCAGCAACGCTGACTTTTATGTGTTTTCCAGTTCGCAGGTAGTGTTGCTGAGGATGGCACGAGGCGGCTACTCAGCTCTTTTGGGATGGCATTCATCTTTTGATTATGCTGCCACATCATGTGTTGTGGGCCTGTAATGCGCGCAACACATTATGTTGCATGCAAGTGCAAGATTTCTTGATAATCCTGATAAACATGATTATTTAAGAAATCTTGTTATGAAAGAAATTATATTTTTGAACTTAATATCTCCTCTAGAGGTCGCTGTATGATCCTATGAGGAGAGACAGAGTAGAGAAAGTTGTATTTTGTAATCGAGTCAATAATGTAATGACTTTTATGAATGAATGAGAATGTATATATTTTTTTAATTCCGCTGCGTATTTCATGATCATGTATTAAATGTATGTTTTATGTGATGAAGAACCAACAGTAAGGTGCCCGGTGAGCGGGGCCTTACAAGTTGGTATCAGAGCAAAAGTTTAAGTAAAATGGGTAAATTTTCATAATAAACCTAAACTTAAACTGAGAATGGGACAGGGAGAATGAGAATGTCATCTGAGTAGTCGCGTGCCATCAGGTATTTTTCTTAAAGATTAACTGGTATTATGTGCGCTTGTTATGTGGATGATGTGTACTGTTAGACCGAGATACTAATGTAGTCAGGATAGGTGATGCTCGGGGTACGAAGAGTAGAGTAAGTGGCTAATCACAACTGGCCACTGTAATTAGGGACTTACTGTACTTAACATAAACTGAGCTATTTCCTTGAATGACCGTGTTGGTGTTTTAATCTTTCAGTGTGATAGAAGATGGTCGGTGATAGATCATCTGATGCTTCCCGTGATGGTGAACGTGGTGATGAGCCGCGTATCACGCGAGGAAGACTTAGGAAAGAGAAAGTAGTTCGTGAGGAGAACGAGGTTCCTCACCAGGAAGAGACGGACGAAAGCGCCAAGTTGAGAGCCTCGGTAAAAGAGGCAGTGATTAAGGAAGTGCACCAGGTTATGCAGATGATTTTACCGACTGTAATGACCGAAGCGATAAAGGCAGTGCGAGAGGAGGATAGACGAGGGAGGAGACGGTCCTCCGGTAGACAGCAACAGACAGAGGCAGAAACGGTATTGTCTGATGACGAAGAGGAAGAAGAGGAAGAACAGGTAAGGGAGACAGCCCGGGGTTGTGACTACGGGAAATTTATGAGTTGCAAGCCTCCGACTTTTGATGGTTCGGGTACGGCTGCTGATGCTCACCAATGGGTGAGAGAAATGGAGGCGGTCCTTGATATCAGTGACTGCCGGGAGGATAAGAAGGTAAAGTTTGCTACCCACTCGTTTACGGGTACGGCATTGTGCTGGTGGGACAATATTGTCCAGGCCGAGGGTAGCAGGGCCATTGGGAAATTGAAGTGGTCTGAGTTGAAGAGGATGGTGATCGAGGAGTTTAGTCCTCGTCGAGAGATGGACAGAGTTGAGAGAGAGTTCCTGCAGTTGGAAGCGGGAACGATGACCCACCAACAATACACGACCAAGTTCAACGACATGGCACGGTTGGTGCCAGAGCAAGTGACGCCGGTGTCTCGCAAGATTAACCGGTATATTCAGGGGTTACCGGCCGAAATTCGTTGGCATTTGATCTCCGCCCGACCCAGTACTTTCAGATCGGCGGTGGATTTAGCTGGGAGGTTGTACGATGAACGGGCCGCGATGGTGAAATCTGAGGGCAGTAAGAAGGGAAGTGATGAGAGGAAGTGGCAGGGAAAGAGGTTTGGTCGGGGTGATACTTCGACAAGTAGTAAGAAGGCACGGGTTGATGAACGCCGTGTGGTCGTGACAAGTGCAGGGTCGAGAAAGTGTGGGAAGTGTGGGCGAGAGCACGGTGGTGAGTGCAGATGGGGGCTGAATGTATGTTTCAAGTGTGGAAAGTCCGGACATATGGCCAAAGAGTGTAAAGCGATGAGGTGCTACAACTGTGGGGAAAGTGGTCATATGAATAAAGACTGCAAGAAGCCGAGATCTGAGGGTTCCGGCGTGAAGAAGACAGGGGGTGAAGGGTCGAAAGCGAGCGCCAGAGCATTCACGATGACGCAGGAAGAGGCGAGGACGGACCCTGATGTAGTGTCCGGTACGTTCCTGGTGAACCAAACTTTAGCCTCTGTATTATTTGATTCCGGTGCCAGTAGGAGTTTCATTTCTGTCGCTTTTTGTGCCAAATTGCCCGTTAGTAGTAGACGTGTGGAGGTACCGTTTGATGTAGAGACTGCTATAGGTAAAACCACCAGGATTTCTGAGGTAATTGAGGGTTGCGATGTAGAACTGGAGGGTCACAAATTCCCAGTTAAACCCTTTGTGATGACGTTAGGTGGTTTCGATTTGGTGCTTGGGATGGATTGGTTGGCAGATTTCGAGGCGAACATTGTGTGTCGCAAGAAGATGATTAGTTTGACAGCGCCTGACGGTAGTCCAGTGATAGTTTATGGGGATCGGGTTACTACGATTCCGAAGGTGATCTCAATGGCAGTGGCGGGGAAATGTATGAGGCGTGGAGGTAACGCCTATTTATGTTATGTGAAAGATGTAGAGAAGCTAGCACCACAACTGTCTGATGTTTCGGTTGTGTGTGAGTTCCCAGACGTGTTCCCGGAAGACTTATCGGGATTGCCACCTGACAGAGAGATCGAGTTCCAGATTGATTTAGTACCAGGCGCCCAACCTGTTGCCAAGGCACCATACCGATTGGCCCCGACAGAGATGAAAGAGTTGATGGAGCAGTTACAAGAGCTACTGGATAAGGGGTTTATTAGACCGAGTATCTCACCTTGGGGTGCTCCGGTCCTGTTTGTAAAGAAGAAGGACGGTAGTATGAGGATGTGCATCGACTACCGCGAGCTGAATAAGCTGACCGTAAAGAACAGATACCCCTTGCCGAGGATCGATGACTTGTTTGATCAACTTCAGGGTGCTAGTTGGTTTTCACGTATAGATCTTCGATCAGGCTACCATCAACTGAAGGTGAAGGAGCAGGATATCCCTAAAACAGCTTTCCGTACGCGTTACGGTCATTATGAGTTCCTCGTTATGTCATTTGGTTTGACCAACGCGCCAGCTGCTTTTATGGACCTAATGAATAGGGTGTGCCGGCCGATGTTGGATAAATCAGTGATTGTATTCATTGATGATATCCTGATTTATTCAAAGAGTGAGACTGAGCATGCCGGTCACATTCGCGAAGTTCTGGAGACGTTGAGAAGGGAGAAGTTGTATGCTAAATTCTCCAAGTGCGCGTTCTGGTTGCGTGAAGTTCAATTCTTGGGTCACGTGGTAAATCCGGATGGGATTACGGTCGATCCGGCGAAAGTGGAAGCAGTGATGCAATGGAAGTCTCCGAAGACGCCGTCCGAGATCCGTAGTTTCTTGGGTTTGGCGGGTTACTACCGAAGGTTCATCCAAGACTTTTCCAAAATTGCTTCTCCACTGACAAAGCTGACCCGGAAGGATGTGAAATTTGTATGGGGTCAAGCACAAGAGAAGGCATTCGAAGAACTGAAGACGAGATTGACCCAAGCTCCAGTTTTGGCACTGCCCGATGGGAGTGAAGACTTGGTAGTTTATTCTGATGCCTCCTACTCGGGGTTGGGATGTGTACTGATGCAGAGGGGAAAGGTGATAGCTTATGCATCCCGACAGCTGAAAGTTCATGAGGTTAATTACCCTACTCATGACTTGGAGCTCGCAGCGGTGGTTTTCGCGTTGAAGATCTGGCGGCACTACCTGTATGGGACGAAGTGCACCATCTTCACGGACCACAAAAGCTTGAAGTACTTCTTCGAGCAAAAGGATCTGAATATGAGGCAACGGCGATGGTTGGAACTTATAAAGGACTATGATTGTGAGATCCATTACCATCCGGGCAAAGCCAACGTGGTGGCGGATGCCCTTAGCCGAAAGGAGAGGCCCGAGCCAATTCGAGTGAAGGCGTACCAGCTAATCATGACCTCCGACGTGGTGAAACAGGTCAAAGAGTTCCAAGATGAGGCTTTGAAAGACGAACATCTTAACTCTGAACGCATGAGAGGTCTGGTCGCGGAGTTGGGTGAGAACGCGATGGGTGTTAGAACTCGGTTTGGGCGTATGTGGATTCCTCGTCTCGGGGATCTACGAATGAAGATTATGGATGAAGCTCATAAGTCTCGATACTCCATTCATCCCGGCGCCACCAAGATGTACCAAGACATGAAGAAAGATTATTGGTGGCCGGGTATGAAACGTGATGTGGTGGAGTATGTGAGTAAATGCCTCACTTGTTTGCAAGTAAAGGCGGAGCACCAGAAGCCGTACGGAAAGATTCAACCTTTGGACATCCCGGAGTGGAAGTGGGAGCACATCACCATGGATTTTATCACAAAGCTGCCACGTACCCCGAAAGGGTATGATACGATCTGGGTGATTGTGGATCGATTGACGAAGAGTGCTCACTTCTTACCGATGCGGGAGACATATTCGTCCGAGAAGTTGGCTGATCTTTTCATCAAGGAGATTGTGACTCGTCATGGTGTACCGGTGTCGATTGTATCTGACCGCGACACCCGGTTTACATCCAAATTCTGGAAGAAATTCCACGATGCTATGGGGACGAGATTACATATTAGCACGGCTTATCATCCTCAAACTGATGGTCAGTCAGAAAGGACCATTCAGACTTTAGAGGACATGCTCCGAGCATGTGTTATTGACTTCGGGGGAAGTTGGGATGACCATCTACCGTTAGATGAGTTCTCATACAACAACAGTTATCATGCCAGTATCGGCATGCCACCCTATGAAATGCTATACGGTAGAAGATGTAGGACACCTGTCTGTTAGGGTGAAATTGGTCAGAAAGAATTGGGAAGCGTCGAAGTGGTAGAGGCTACGACTGAAAAGCTTGAAAGAATTAAAGCTTATATAAAGGCAGCCAAAGACCGACAGAAGTCGTATGCTGACAAACGACGCAGGCCAATTGAGTTCCAAGTGGGAGACCGGGTTATGTTGAAGGTCTCACCTTGGAAAGGGATCATTCGATTCCGGAAGCGGGGTAAGTTGAGCCCGCGATATATAGGCCCTTTCCAAATTGTTGCTCGAGTGGGGGAGGTGGCTTATAGGTTGGATCTGCCAGATGAACTAAGTGGAATCCACCCGACTTTCCACGTGTCTCATCTGAGGAAATGTTTGGCGGACGAAAACATGGTCGTTCCACTGGATGATATAGAGGTAGACGAAAAGCTCAATTATGTAGAGCAACCAGTGGCGATCATAGATCGCAAAGAAAAGAGGCTGAGAAATACAGTGGTTCCCCTTGTGCGTGTACAGTGGCGGCACAGGAAGGGATCCGAGTCGACGTGGGAAACTGAAGAAGAAATGAGGCAGCATTACCCACGACTGTTCGAGGAATGACAGGTTTCGGGGATGAAACCTATAATAAGGGGGGTGGACTTGTAACACCCGCAATTTTGATTGGACAAAGGGAAATAATAATAATAAGAAAAGAAAAGAAAGAATTTTGGAGGAAAAGGAAAAGAAAGAGAAAGTAGAAGGGGTTTTGTGTAAAAGTACAAAGAAAAGAGAAATATCTAATATACATAGGGATGGCTGCCCATTTCTTTTCTCACAACCCCAAATCAGCGAGAGTTTTAGAGAGAGAAAGAGAGCAGACTACGAGTTTGAAGGAAGAACAAGCAGAAGAGGAAGACGAGTTCGAGGTACTGGGTTCCACGGCTACTGATTTCGAAGGAGTCATACCCAGCAGCACAATGTGAGTACTAAGACCCCTTCTTTTACATATTTTGAACGATTTTTGGGGCTGGAGCACATATTGAAACTGTTTTCGAGCTGTGAGCGCTCAATCTGTGTATGTATGTATGAGTATGAAAGTGTGTATGGTCTGTTTGGACTGCTATGCCTAGTGTATGTAAGATTCCTAGGGCAGATAGATGAATCTCAGCATGTTGATCATATGAGTACTGCTGAATGTATGTTTTAGAAGTCCTTCTTATGGTATGCATGATGTTTAGTTGATTCTAAGCAGCTGAAATGATAAATCAGTGCTAACGTATGTTAAGAAGATGAGCAGGTTGTAGAATTTCACAGGTTAAGTGCAGGTCACCATACTCAACCGCATCAACAAATGCGGATGACTAAGAAAATGCGGACAAGGCATTTTGCTCAGCCGCATTAACAAATGCGGATGGGTCAGGAAATGCGGTTAAGGGAATACGCAGCCGCATTGATCTAATGCGGACGAGTCAGGAAGAATGGCCAAGGCATTCTTCGACCGCATTGACCAATGCGGGTAGGATGCGAGATACGGTTAAGGCATTTCCTCATCCGCAATGACTAATGCGGATGGCATGAAATGCGGATGAATTGAAGAATGAAATGCGGACAAGGCATTCCTCATCCGCATTGACTAATGCGGATGACTAGCCAAATGCGGATGAACCAGAATATGAAATGCGGATCAGGCTTAGTAAGATCTGATTAATTTGAGGAAAATGAGTAACATAGGCATGATAGTGATGATGATGTTGCATGGTTGTACCTGTTGTATGCCATATATGCATGATGCATGTATGCTAGTATGATGTAAGTATGCTAGTATGATGTATGTATGTTAGTATGATGTCGCCATGATAAATGGTGAATACTGATGATATGTAAGTATGTATGTTCCTTATGTATATGTGTTTTATCTTTAATAACTTTACGTGAACGAATGAACGGAAGAAACAAATGTATTAAGAACGTAAAGTAAAAGATAATGAAAGAAGGAACATGATGAATGAATGCATGCATTAATGAAAGAGAGTAAGAAAGGCTTGCAAGCAAAATGAAGGAGGTGCACACCCCTGGCAGGTGTTAGCTCAACGGTGTACGGGTTAGCTACCCCGAAGGATGTACATCGGGTCAATCATTGAGATTGATAATGAGGTGAGCAACTTCGTGTTGCAAGAGACTCGGTTAGCAGGCAATCATAAGATTGTCACTGAGGTGAGCAGTCGCGCACTGCAAGAGACTCGGCTAACGTATGTTAGAAGTAAAGTGAAAAGATGAGTGGTGCATGTACCTATCCCAGGTGACTGGACCAGCTTTGTGCACAACGTTCGTGGCTAACCACCACAGGTCCAGCACCAGTAGTATGTATGATGAATGGGGGTATGGTACATGTCACCGAATGTAATGAACGTTCGAACGAAAGTAATGAAAGTATGAATGAATGTAATGAATGTTCGAACGTAAGTAATGAATGTAAGAATGAAAGTAAAGAACGTATGAATGTACGTGAAGTATGTATGTATGAAAGTAAATGAGAATGATGAAATGTACACGAATGAAAGTAAGTAATGAATGATGAGATAATAATAATATTATCTACGTGTACGTATGATGTGTGAACACATGTATGAAAAGAGCAGTTAATGAGAATGAAAGTATGTTTTATTATAAAACTAGAACTCACTCAGCAACGCTGACTTTTATGTGTTTTCCAGTTCGCAGGTAGTGTTGCTGAGGATGGCACGAGGCGGCTACTCAGCTCTTTTGGGATGGCATTCATCTTTTGATTATGCTGCCACATCATGTGTTGTGGGCCCGTAATGCGCGCAACACATTATGTTGCATGCAAGTGCAAGATTTCTTGATAATCCTGATAAACATGATTATTTAAGAAATCTTGTTATGAAAGAAATTATATTTTTGAACTTAATATCTCCTCTAGAGGTCGCTGTATGATCCTATGAGGAGAGACAGAGTAGAGAAAGTTGTATTTTGTAATCGAGTCAATGATGTAATGACTTTTATGAATGAATGAGAATGTATATATTTTTTTTAATTCCGCTGCGTATTTCATGATCATGTATTAAATGTATGTTTTATGTGATGAAGAACCAACAGTAAGGTGCCCGGTGAGCGGGGCCTTACAAAAATAGGGGTCGTGAAACTCACAGATGATGTAGTAAGTATGCAGGATGAAAGTCTCCCAAGTGTTGTTTACGATGCGCTGTCAAACACCTATTGACAGTTATGTTAAGCGTTAATGTTGTGTTCAGTGTTAATAGTCATGTTTAGTCGGGCCGGGTTGCATTGGTTCGGTCATGGGTGACACACACACACAAGCAGGCATTCGCATATCAGACTTCATGTAGATCCCCAAATGGGTTGTCGTTAATTGTAAACAGTTAGGTTGTTTTAGATTGAAAAAGTATATGCTTCTTGATAGCGTTGACTTTAATCTTTGTGGTCAAGAAATGACACTTTATTGATTGTTACCATATCATCACACGATAGGCACACCGCATACAAGGAGAATTCACTCACAATGACTCCAATCGCATATTAAGGCTAGACGCACGACTGGACACTTCATTCACACGAATGGGCCTTCAATCGTAAGAATCAACCTCATTCGTACGGTTGAACCCTCCCTCGTACGGCTTAGCATTCAGTCGTACCACACATCACCCATTCACCCGAGTCAACAACCAATCGCACGAATGAACCTTCATTCGTGCGGTTGGACCTTCAGTCGGGTGATACTCAGTCGCACACATTCATTCGGTTGACTCAGTCGCACACATTCACTCGGTTGACTCAGTCGCACACATTCGTTCGGTTGACTCAGTCACACACATTCATTCGGTTGACTCAGTCGCACACACTCACAATCGCATGCATTCATTCGCACGTCTCCCCCCAGTCGCCCCGATCAGTCGCACAAGGGACCCAGTCGCATGACTCAGTCGCACGGCTGGCCCAGTCGCATGACTCGGTCGCACGGCTGGCCCAGTCGCGGACTGCAGCAGGTCGCGACTGCTAGGCGGGCTGAACAGCCTTCGGCTGTCCCGTGCTCGATTTTCTCCCAATCAGGACTTCCAGAAACACTCTCTTAACATGTCTAAGTGAAATGCACACGTTGATTGACCTCACACGCACCCCCACGACCACATGCATTCGGTTGAACCCGAACACCCGAACACCATATTTGCAGCAGGGAAACGAGCAATAAAACGGATGAACAAGGTCGCCTACCTGCTGGGAACGTGATTTCTCAGCTGTTGCGTGGTCTAACCGACGAAAACGAGCTCAATCGGGGTGAATTTGGTGCTAGGATGAAGAAAGGGAGGAGCAGAGAGCGTAGGAGAGAAGAGAGACCAGGTTGTGAAGGTTTTTGGGCTGGTGGATGGGTATTTATACCCAACCCCAGTTTGGCAATTGTCGGGTTTGGTCCCTGTACTTAGGTCCCGTGTTCCCGAATTTGTTCCTGTTGATAACGACGTGATTGAACGAGCTTTGTTAATTAAGAGGATTTCTTTGGTAATCCCGTTTATGTGAATCCTCTACAAACACCCGTGTTAGTATTTTATCATAATTTATTTAACGATGTCGGTGGTGGTGTTTGTATACGTTTCGAGTATTAGCGAGTACGGGTCAATGTTAACGACAACGGTTTGAATAATGTTAACCTGAAATTACGGGGTGTCACATCATCCCCTTGTTGCAGGAATTTTCGTCTCGAAAATTAGTACATCATGTTACGAGGTTCTATGGGGAATTACAAGGCTCAACGGTTTGTGACGCATGTTGAATAGAGTTTCTGCGTATTCTAGGAGGTAGACGTCTGACCTTGGGACAATTGCGGGTACTTCTTCTTCATCTGATCCTCGCGTTCCCAGGTAAACTCTGGTCCATGCTTTGAGTTCCAACGAACCTTGACGATAGGGATACGGCTATGTTTGAGCGTCTTGACCTGTCGATCCATGACTTCCACCAGTTCCTCGACGAAATGTAGTGGTTCGTCCACATGTATCTCGTCTAACGGAACGATAAGAGTCTCGTCTGCAAGGCATTTCCTCAAGTTGGAGACGTGGAACACATCGTGTACTCCACGGAGTTCTTCGGGCAGGTTCAACTGATAGGCCATGGGGCCAACCCGTTTGACAACCTCAAACGGTCCCACGTACCTAGGGCTTAGTTTCCCACGTTTTCCGAAACGAATCACACCCTTCCAAGGTGACACCTTCAAAAGCACCTTGTCACCTATTTTGAATTCCAACGGTCGGCGACGCTTATCAGCGTAACTTTTCTATCGGTCACGGGCTGCTTCCATATGGTTACGGATCTGCACGATCTTCTCAGTCGTCTCGTGCACAAATTCGGGGCCGGTGAGTTGACTTTCCCCAACTTCCACCCAACAGATAGGTGATCGGAACTTACGCCCATACAGTGCCTCAAATGGAGCAGCTTTGATCGATGTGCGATAGCTATTGTTGTAAGAAAACTCAACTAGCGGTAAGTGAGTTTCCCAACTGCTGCCGAAATCTATGACGCAGGCACGTAACATGTCTTCTAAAGTCTGGATCGTACGGTCACTTTGGCCATCAGTTTGGGGGTGGTACGCGGTGCTCATATCCAGTCGCGTTCCTAGTGCTCGTTGTAAGGATTGCCAGAAGTGTGAAGTGAATCGAGCGTCATGATCAGAGATAATGGAAATCGGCACACTGTGCCGAGAGACTACTTCCCTTAGGTAGATACGAGTTAACTTTTCCAGGCGGTCAGTCTCCCGGATTGCCAGGAAGTGTGCGGATTTCGTCAAGCGGTCCACGATCACCAAAATGGTATCGCACCCGCTGGGAGTTCTCGGTAGTTTTGTGATGAAATCCATTGATATCTGCTCCCACTTCCATACTGGAATTTCCGGTTGTTGAAGTAGTCCGGAGGGTCGTTGATATTCCACCTTAACCTTAGAACAGGTTAAGCATCGGCTTACGTATGTGGCGATATCGGCCTTCATGTTTGGCCACCAGTAAAGCACCTTCAGGTCGTGGTACATCTTGTCTGAACCTGGGGGGATTGAGTACCGTGACTTATGAGCTTCGTCCATTACCAGTTCCCGTAGGCCTCCATAACAGGGAATCCATGTTCGATCCGTGAAGTAGCGGATTCCGTCAGGCTTGGTTTCCAGTTGCTTCTCCATGCCTCGTAGCGATTCAACTTTCAGGTTCCCGTCTTTTAATGCCTCAAGTTGAGCATTGCGGATCTGATCGGGTAAACCGGTGTGAATGGTGAGTTGCAATACTCGAACTCGTCTTGGCTTGGGTGTTTCCTTCCGGCTTAGGGCGTCTGCTACTACATTTGCCATGCCCGGATGATACTTGATCGTACAGTCATAGTCGTTCAACAACTCGACCCAACGACGTTGCCTCATATTTAGCTCCTTCTGTTCAAAGATGTGCTGGAGACTCTTGTGATCGGTGTATATGGTGCACTTGGTACCGTACAAGTAGTGTCTCCATATCTTGAGTGCAAACACGACTGCTCCAAGCTCTAGGTCGTGTGTCGTGTAGTTTTTCTCGTGTATCTTCAATTGTCGGGATGCATAGGCAATCACCTTATTGCGTTGCATTAGCACGCAACCATGGCCTTGTATAGAAGCATCACAGTAAACTACAAAATCATCGGTTCCCTCAGGCAGGGATAGAATCGGTGCTGTACAGAGTTTCTGCTTCGGGACCTGGAATGCAGATTCTTGTTTATCACCCCAATCGTACGTGGTGCCTTTATGAGTTAATGCGGTGAGAGGTTGAGCAATCTTTGAGAACCCTTCGATGAACCGTCGATAATAGCCAGCCAACCCGAGAAACTGTCATACCTCGGTCGGGGTCTTAGGCGTAGCCCAGTTCTTGATGGCTGCTATCTTTGCCGGGTCAACGTGTATCCCATTCTCATGGACCACATGACCCAAGAAATGGACCTCTCGCATCCAGAAGTCGCACTTTGAAAACTTTGCATACAATTGTTCTCGTCTCAACAGCTCCAGAATCAGTCTAAGGTGATCTTCGTGTTCTTCCTTATTCCTTGAGTAAATAAGGATGTCATCGATGAAGACAATGACGAACTTGTCTAGATAGGGTTTGCACACTCGGTTCATTAGGTCCATGAAAATCGCTGGTGCATTGGTCAACCCGAATGGCATAACCAAGAACTCGTAGTGGCCATACCTCGTTCTGAATGCAGTCTTTGAAATGTCTTCTTCTCGTATCCTTAGTTGATGATAACCCGATCTTAGGTCTATCTTGGAATAGTAACTCGAACCTTGTAGTTGATCGAACGGATCATCAATGCGCGGGAGAGGATAACAATTCTTAATTGTCGCCTTGTTTAATTCTCTATAATCGATACACATGCGAAAAGTTTCGTCCTTCTTCTTGACAAACAGAGCTGGGGCTCCCCACGGTGATGAGCTAGGTCTGATAAAACCTTTATCCAATAGTTCCTGCAGTTGTGCAGACAGCTCTTGCAGTTCCCTTGGAGCTAATCTGTATGGTGCTCTCGTGATAGGGGCGGCTCCCAGTACCAAATCCATTTGGAACTCGACTTGGCGATGCGGTGGAAGACCGGGTAGGTCTTCAGGGAAAACCTCAGGATAGTCACGTACAACAAGGATGTCTTCAATTTTCTTTTCCTTGGTTTCTTTTTCAGCGACCATAGCAAGGAAAGCGGTATGACCCTTACGCAAACACTTCTGAGCTTTCATGTAGGAGATGATTCCAGAGACCATGCCCCTCCTTTCGCCCTGAACTGATAAAATTTCACCACTAAGAAGTGGTATGCGAACGATCTTCTTACCACAGATAATCTCAGCTTGATTCTTAGATAGCCAATCCATACCCACAACTACGTCGAAACTACCAAGTGTGACAGGCATCAGATCTATATCTATCTCATGGCCACATAATCCTAGTCTGCACCCCTTAACGATATGAGTTGCCTTAATTAGTTTTCCGTCGGCTAATTCTACAACATAACTAGGTTCCACGACAGCTAAGGTTACATCTAAGAACTTAATGAATTTGTTGGAAACAAAGCTCCTGTCAGCTCCAGTATCAAATAGTATAGAAGTAAAACAACCATTCAGGGGAAACGTACCAGTAACCACATTCTGGTCATCCCTTGCCTTGCCGGAACCGATCACGAACGCATGACCCTTAGCATTGCCCCCATTATTACCCTTGTTTCCACCTTTCAGCTGTGGGCAATCCTTCTTGTAGTGGCCCTCATTACCACACTCGTAGCAGCCTCTAGTCACTCCGCCCTGGCGTTGTTGTTGGGGTTGTTGTTGTTGAGTCATTAGTTCACCCCTGCAGTCTTTGGCCGCGTGACCCATCTTTCCACATCTCTAACAACGGAGTCGATCACACGGGCCATGATGATGGAAGTTGCACCGGTTACACCTAGGATTCTTGCCCGCGTAGCTACTCGATCCCTGACCATAGTTGTTGTTATTGCTGTTCTGGTTGTTGTTGGTGAAGTTTCTTGATGGGTCAAACTTTTTGGTCTATTGTTGCTCGGGGTTGTTGGAGCTTGAAGACTTGCTGTTGTTACTGTGCCATTTCCTTTTGTGATCAGACGAACCAGATGCAGCGCCACGTTTAGGCAAGGTGCCCTGTGCCACTGCCTGGTCAGTGAGTTTGTGGGCCAGTCGGATGGCCTGCTGAATAGTGACAGGATTAGCAGCCATCACACTAGCCTGGATTTGAGGAGCTAGACCGTCAATGTGTTTTTCGATCCGTTTGTAGGCCGGAGTCACCATCTGAGGACATAATGCAGCCAACTCGTGAGAACGAGTCGTGTACTCCTCAATGTCAGAACCAATCATCTTTAAATTCCAAAATTCTGCCTCTAGTTTCTGGACTTCGCTCCTGGGGCAGTATTCCTCTTTCATCAGAATCTTGAAGTCATCCCATGGCATACCATTAGCAGCACCAAGCCCTAAGGTTTGGACTTGTGAGTTCCACCACGTCAGGGCTGGTCCCTCCAGTGTGCCGGAGGCGTACTTGACGTGATTTCCATCGGGACAGTTGCACATGGCGAACACAAACTCGAGTTTCTCCAGCCAGCGAAGCAGTGTGACAGCACCATTAGAACCGCTGAAAGAATGAGGCTTGCAATCCATAAACGTCTTGAAGGTACAGACTGTTGGACCTCCTTGATTAGGATTCTGGTCGTTCTGGCCCTGATTATGAGCCTGCTCATAAGTTGCAAGCGCATCTGCACGTGCTCATTGATGATGGCATTCAACACAGCTTGAGTCAGGGTGATGTTTCCTCGTCCACCCGGGCGTCCAGCACTTCTTCCAGACATGATTTCTTCAATTTACAACACATATTAATCAATAACCAGAAAATAATTATTGACAATAATATATTGTATCATGCTAGTAAGAATGAGGGGTTTGTTTGCATATCGATAGTGAGGCTTTATGAGGACCCGAGGCCTTATGCCTCCTAAGTATGGAATTGAGAATTTGTACTGGCCATTACCGTTATCACCCAATAGAGTTTCCAGAATTCTCATGCACGACAAATTACAATTACGTGTGCACCCGTGATTCTAATTTGCTTTGCATGGTCACACATGGTTCCTCCTATTCGAGATAACATACCTTGTCCAGTACCGAGTGTTATCAATGATAGAAGCATCAAAGATATATTTGTTATACCAAGAGTCAAATAACTAAGGTTGTACTAAGGTTGCACAAGAGATTCGGTTAAGATAACAACGGGAATCAAGACAATTTTGGCCTTTTTCCTTTCGAAGTTCTAGGTGTTTGAATGTCTAAGTCCGATCCTCTAATAGACTTGAATATCTTAGTTGTCCCTCATTCACTGCTCGGACCAATGTAGAGGATAGGATATGTTGGGATTTGTAACAAGTGTGAGAGAGTTGGAAGAGTGAGGTATTGTTCTTTTTGTTTGTCATCGGTAAGCTTGTCACGTGTGTTAGGAAAAAGTTTCTTGTTCCAATCGTGAAAATGTTTGGTTCAATTCGTTGTTGCTTCCACTCTGAGAGTGAAGGATCAAGTGTAAGCGTTGATAGTGAGCGAGCGGGATTCTCCGCCCCTCTGTCAGCCGGTAATGACACACATGTCATACCCATAATGTTATGTTTGCTTAGCAGTGTAATGTCAGTACACTAGAAGGTTGTTTTTCACAACAGTGGTAACCATGTAAAGAGTGTCTGTGCAACACTAGTATTGTGTCTAAGGCTATAGTCTAGATGCAATGCAATCCTAGTTCTCTATAACCTGTGGCTCTGATACCAATCTGTCACACCCTCAATTTCCACGAACGGTGTTTTACCGTTAGGCGTGTGACATACCAGGATCTCAGACACAGTCATATCGAACGACACTATATGAATTTGAAATAAATAATCGACTTCATTCAAAAGAACATAAACAAAGTTTACAATAGTGCGGAAGCATTTACATAATTCATAATCCATTACATGACAGTTACAAAAGCCAAGTCTAGACAAAATGTTCAATGCAGAAGATAAAGTAGATGAATGCACGTCCTGAGTGCGTTTCCTGAAGCGTGCATCATGGGCTTATGTGTTTCTGTGACCTGAGAAAACATGCTAAAATGTGTCAACATAAAGTTGGTGAGTTCACAGGTTCAATCAACAAGAAATGTGTTTGTAAGCGTTTCCATGGTTTGTGTTTCAATGGTTTAGTATATAGAGAATATCGTTAGGTAGCTAGCCTATGTTCTTGTTACTTAGCGTTTCGAACCGAAGCTGACTGTTTACGTCCTATATGTGTTTGTTGTATCCCCGTCATGTCTCATCAGACCATGACAAATGTTAGGTCAATCAAGCACCCGTTTGACCTCCAATCAAGCTAGCACGACTAGCCCGGCGGGGTTTGTCAGACCCAGTAGTACTACTCAAAATTATCTCGCTAATCCCATTACTAACGGTTCGAGTGTGTCAGGACATGTTGTGTGTTTGCACTAACGTAACAAGTGATATTAATAATACTACAACCATTTATATAAATCTGTTTGCATGTTTTCTCCCCCAAAAGGAAAGAGAGTAAAATAGGGGTCGTGAAACTCACAGATGATGTAGTAAGTATGCAAGATGAAAGTCTCCCAAGTGTTGTTTACGATGCGCTGTCAAACACCTATTGACAGTTATGTTAAGCGTTAATGTTGTATTCAGTGTTAATAGTAATGTTTAGTCGGGTTGGGTCGCATTGGTTCGGTAGTGGGTGACACACACACACAAGCAGGCATTCGCATATCAGACTTCGTGTAGATCCCCAAATGGGTTGTCGTTAATTGTAAACAGTTAGGTTGTTTTAGATTGAAAAATTATGTGCTTGTTAATAGCGTTGACTTTAATCTTTGTGGTCAAGAAATGACACTTTATTGATTGTTACCATATCATCACACGATAGGCACACCGCATACAAGGAGAATTCACTCACAATGACTCCAATCTCATATTAAGGCTAGACGCACGACTGGACACTTCATTCACACGAATGGGCCTTCAATCGTACGAATCAACCTCATTCGTACGGTTGAACCCTCCCTCGCACGGCTTAGCATTCAGTTGTACCACACATCACCCATTCACCCGAGTCAACAACCAATCGCACGAATGGACCTTCATTCGTGCGATTGGACCTTCAGTCTGGTGATACTCAGTCACACACATTCATTCGGTTGACTCAGTCGCACACATTCACTCGGTTGACTCAGTCGCACACATTCATTCGGTTGACTCAGTCGCACACATTCATTCGGTTGACTCAGTCGCACAAACTCACAATCGCATGCATTCATTCGCACGTCTCTCCCCAGTTGCCCCAATCAGTCGCACGAGGGACCCAGTCGCATGACTCAGTCGCACGGCTGGCCCAGTCGCATGACTCGGTCGCACGACTGGCCCAGTCGCGGACTGTAGCAGGTCGCGACTGCTGGGCGGGCTGAACAGCCTTCGGCTGTCCCGTGCTCGGTTTTCTCCCAATCAGGACTTCCAGAAACACTCTCCTAACATGTCTAAGTGAAATGCACACGCTGATTGACCTCACACGCACCCCCACGACCACATGCATTTGGGTTGAACCCGAACACCCGAACCCCATATTTGCAGCAGGGAAACGAGCAATAAAACGGATGAACAAGGTCGCCTACCTGCTGGGAACGTGATTTCTCAGCTGTTGCGTGGTCTAACCGACGAAAACGAGCTCAATCAGGGTGAATTTGGTGCTAGGATGAAGAAAGGGAGGAGTAGAGAGCGTAGGAGAGAAGAGAGAGCAGGTTGTGAAGGTTTTTGGGCTGGTGGATGGGTATTTATACCCAGCCCTAGTTTGGCAATTGTCGGGTTTGGTCCCTGTACTTAGGTCCCGTGTTCCCGAATTTGTTCCGGTTGATAACGACGTGATTGAACGAGCTTTGTTAATTAAGAGGATTTCTTTGGTAATCCCATTTATGTGAATCCTCTACAAACACCCGTGTTAGTATTTTATCATAATTTATTTAACGATGTCGGTGGTGGTGTTTGTATACGTTTCGAGTATTAGCGAGTACGGGTCAATGTTAACGACAACGGTTTGAATAATGTTAACCTGAAATTACGGGGTGTCACACCTTCAGTCGTGCGGATGGATCAATTGCATGCTTCAGTCACACGACTGAACCATGCTAATGGTTCAGTCCTATGAATGGAAAACCCTAACCTATAAATACCACTTAATTCGTGGAAACAGGAGAAAATTCAAATACCTACGCACATAATCGTACCCTAGTCGTCCAGAGACTCAAAAAACCTGTTCCAAGTTCATAGATCACAATTTATCATTCTCTAATAATTCATAACATTTCATTAATCGTTAGATTGATCTTAACTGTGTTTTCCCTGATTGGATTGCCAATCAAATAGGATTCCGCACTATTTGAGTTGGTATACGCGTAGAATCAGTTAGTAATCCGTACGTACACGGTCCTAACATTTGCCCCTATTGTCCAATTCCTAACCCAATCTGCGTACTTCACTGCTCTAACCGTTAACCCCACCATCTACTCAAACCATATGGCCGAATTCTAGGCCAATGGTCAAAACAAAATGCTCAATGATGAAAGGGTTATCAGATCTGAAATCTACAGATAGGAGATTATCTTGAGTGAAACCACCATCAGGGAGCAATTGGAACTCCATGATGCAGGAGCCCCCACTGAGTTTCCCAAATCTGATTTTGAAGACACATACCCAAATGGGGTATGGAGGAGATGTAAGCAAATCAACAGTCTACAAGTTTAACTCTCTTACAACTTGAAGTTCCTGCTACACATCATCCTGCACAGCCTGTCTAACAAATCAGGAGGGTGAGATCAAATTCCATATGATCTGGGCTACCTCGTTTGTGGCCTGGTAAAGGTCCTCAGATTCAACTACTCTTGATTTGTGCTGAACAACCTAAGAGGTAATCTTGCTAGGAATACATTTTACATGTATCCCAGGCTTATTCAGCACATAATCAATTGTGAGTTGGATCAGGATAAACTAGAACACACAATTGTTCTAATAATTCCCCAAATGAGGTCGTGTATCTTCAAAATGCTAAAGAAGATATCCACTAACTTTACTAGAAGGTTCACTAATCTACTTCCAGGTATGCTTGAGACTATAGGTCCTGGTGACATCCCTGCAGACCCAGCAGGCGATGAACCAACACCAGACATCACCACTTCACAGATAATTACTTCTTCCCACCCTATTAATTTCACCTACCAAAGACGCCCCAAATGAACCCTTGTTCAATCTACTCTGATTGAACAAGTCCCCTCTGCTCAAACCAAAAAGGGTAGTGTGGAACAAAGGGCTCCCCCTAAGTACCTCAATATCAGTGTTGAGTCTCCTCAGTCTCAACTTGATAAGCCTATAGCCTAAGCCTCAAGCCCTCAGGATGAGTCCCAGCACTTCCCTAAGCAGCCAAAAAGGGACAGCCACATCACTGACCCAATGCCACTAGATGTTGACCAAGGTCCCGGGTCATTAGGAATAACTTCTATATATTTTACTAACCTATTAACTAGATCTGATAAGGATCACATGCTTCATCAGGGCCATGATGTTGATCTACCACACCATTCTCTAGATCTACTAAGCCCCAGGGAACCTCTAACTTCTAGCCCACATCAGTTAAGCCAAACTGAGGTGAGTCCCACAGGCGTGGAGGGGACTCATGTAGACTCAGTTGCCACTACTGAGAGTGCCTCATTGAGCTCTAAGAACAGTGGTAACATAACTGAGACTGAGTCTACAGCAACCTTGACATTTGATATCTCTGAAAGGGACATCAGTATGCAAGGGAAACTAGGGTATCCACATCTAGCGATGATGATGAGCATACTAGGTATGTTATCTCATCTCCCTGTGATTCTTCAAAAGAAGATGAGGGAATTCAACAACTCACCATTCAGTACCTGCTTTCTAAAGTCTCAAACCTTGAATTCAAGGTTAGGACTTTATAGGATAGGTCTGCCACTCAGCAACTTGAGATTGAAAATCTCAAGACCAGACTAGCTGAGACACAGATTGAGAAACTTGAGCAACTTGAGATTGAAAATTTCAAAAGAGTATTTACATCGACACTCAGCATCATGGTTTGTGGCCAGAGGGGTACCGGCAACAGTGACATTTTCCATATCAAATTGACTTAGAATGTCTCCAACATACTTAGTCTGATGCAGAAAAATGCCGGTAGGTGTCTGATCCACCTGTAAACCTAGGAAGAACTTTATCTCCCCCATTGCACTCATTTCAAATTCTACCTTCATCACAGATTTGAATTCTTTACATAATTCTTCGTTTCGAGAACCGAAGATTATGTCATCCACATAAATCTGCACCATTAGTAAATCTCCATCTTTTTCTTTGATAAACAACATGCAGTCAATCACACCCCGGCGAAATCCATGCTTTAACAGGTGGGTGGAGAGCTTCTCATACCAGGCTTGAGGAGCTTGGTGTAGCCCGTACAGAGCCTTATCCAGCTTGTAGACTCTATCCTGATGGTAAGGATCCTCGAATCCTTCGGGTTGACTGACGTAGACTTCTTCACAGATTTCCCCATGAAGGAATGCACTCTTTACATCTAGTTGATAGACTTTGATCTTCATATAAGATGCATAGGCTAGGAAGATACGGATTGCTTCCATTCTAGCCACAAGTGCAAACACTTCATTATAGTCGACTCCCTCGACTTGTCTGAAGCCCTAAACAACCAATCTTGCTTTGTTTCTGATTACGACACCTTGGTCGTCCTTCTTGCAGTGTAGCACCCATTTGGTGCCTATTACTTTAACTCCTTTGGTCCTGTCAACGAGTGTCCACACTCCCAGTTTCTTGAACTGTAGCAGCTCTTCCTGCATAGCATTGACCCAGGCCTCATCCTTCAGGGCATCGCTTACGTGTTTGGGCTCGACTTGAGAAACAAAACATTTGAAAGCCCCGTCATTCATGTAGCCCTTTTCCATAATTTCAGCATAATCAGTAGAGTAGAGCTGATTTCTCGTCTGCACATCGGAGTGAAGATCCCCAATGATAGTCTCCGGGGGATGATTCATACTGATCCTAGTTACAGGTGTTGTAGGAACGACAACTTCAGTATCCAGATTTGTGATGGTAGGTTCAGTATACGGATTCCTTGATACATGTTCAGCATCTGTTGAGCTTCCATCTTGATTAACATCATGCTCATTGCTGGTCTTAACTGCTTCTTCATCGTCTGATGAATCATCACTCTTATCCTGAGTAGCTGCTAAAGATCCCAAAGCACCACAGGCTGGTGTCACCTTGCTGGTATCCAGATTCGGTGTATTTAGGACATCGTACATCATCTGAGCAACAATCTCTTCATCTGAATCTATCTGAGGAAGGTTGAATGATTTGAAAAAGCCATCGTAGTCGAAGAATGACAACGGACCTTTTCCAGCAGGGGGGATGGTGTATCGTTGCACATCGACGTTGCACCACACTTCTACCTGACCTGTCGAGGTTTGTCTGGTATGTTGTATCTAAGAAAGATCCCTGATCTGCTTTCTCACTGAACTTGCCCTCCGGCGTTTTCTTCAGTAACGTGCATCGAGCTCCGAATGGTTCCAGATACTCCAGGTTAGGTTTGCGCTTCTGAAGCAACACATAGCAAGTCTTCCCATGCCGCTTGACTACTAACACACGATTAAGCGTGTAGCACGCATTGGCAACAGCTTCATTTCAGAACTGTACTGGTAGTTTTGAATCTGCCGACATAGTCCTTGCAGTCTCGATGAAGCTCCTATTCTTACGTTCAGCAACTCCATTCATCTGTGGCGTGTATGCAGAGGTGAGCTGATGAACAATTCCTTTTTCCTTGCAGAAAGCATCCATCCACTGATTCTTGAATTCAGTTCCATTGTCTGAATGAACCTGCCTGACCTTCAGATTGTAGAGTGACTCTAGTGTAGTGACAAGCACCTTGAACGATTCAAATGTTTTAGACTTAGCTTTTAGAAACATTATCCATGAGAAACGTGAGTAGTCATCTGTGACTACAAAGCAGTACCAGTGTCCAGCGATACTCTTTGTGCCGACAGGACCGAAAAGATCCATATGCAGTAGCTCCAGGGGCATCTCGATAGAGTTAACGTGCATGGTCTTGTGAGACTTCCTGGTCTGCTTTCCCTTCTTGCACGAGACACAAAAAACTGGAAGTTTGAAGTTCTTTACAGTAACTCCCTCAACTAGGTTGTTATGAATCTGATGATTCATCTTCCTGTGATTTATGTATCCCATTCTGTTGTGCCATGAGATGGACTCCTTCTCTGTTGCCTTTGTCAAAAAGCACTGAACAATGGACTCAGTAGTAGAAGCATTTGACATGTCCAATACGTACAAATCATTGTACCTTGATGCTGACATTAAAACCCGCTCCTCAGGAATCTCTATCTCCTTCTTCAGAATGTAACTCTTGCTAGTGTCAAACATTACTTTGAAGCCCTTGTCACTTATCTGAGAAACTGAAAGCAAATTGTTTTCCAACTATTGAACATAATTTACTTTATCAAACTTTACCTTACCATTACCTATTTCTCCTTGTGCTGTAATGTAGCCTCCTTTGTTTCCAACGAAAGAAACATGTCCCCCTTTAATTTGTTTGATGTTGAATAGGAGAGACTGATTTCCCGTCATGTGCATGGATGCTCTGCTATCTACAATCCATGTGTTGGTTGAAGCACTATAGCGGACAACCTGCACACAATAGAAAATAATTAGTTAAGGAGGGGGACCCAATCCTTTACTGGCTTGGGTTTCACTGAGGCATCGCACATTACAAACTCGACCCACTGTCCTTTTGGAGTTGGAGAAGCCTCATTCTTCTGCTTATCAACACTATCAGACACATCAGATGTTTTAGCTTTCCACAGACCATCCTTGTGTAAGGCTTGTTTGTGGTAAACCGATGACTGATTTATAGTTTGAACTTTAGATTTATTTTCAAAAGCAGGTTTCACCTCAGGCATCACAGACTTGCTAGTGACTTGTCTGTGTTGGCTGTGGTGTTGGGGAGATGCATAAGACCTAGCAGGTGTTTTAGACCTAGCAGGTGTCTTAGATCTCTGTTTTTAAGAAACCGGTTTAACTTCCTAATCTAGTTCAACTTTAAGCCTAGGTGTCTGATAGCGAGGATAGTGTGAAGAAATGTGACCTCTTTGTCCACAATTATAGCATGATCTCCTCTCAACAGGACTAGGAGATCTCTTGTGAGGTGGGGAGTACACTTCAGGCATGGGTCTTTTGGTCTCAACTTTAGGTTTTTCACCTTCTTTGACAAATCTGATTTGTATAACATTATGATTACTTTGTTTTTTAAAATGATTGAGATCTTGCTTACCTGATTTAGACTGAGTAGGTTTTGAAGTCTTAGGTTGGGTTACAGGAGATTGTGAACATGACCCAAGAGGTACATTTTCATCCTTTTCCACCCGGTCCTCAATGACGGTTTTATCGTTTGTGCTTGATATTGAAGTCTTCTGATCAGTAATCGGAGGAGCAGGTTTAACTACAGTGTCCGGATCACTAACCAGAGGAGTAGTCACCACATGGTCTTTAATGGGATTATTGTTAACAGGTCTCTGTTTGGTGTTCAGGAGGATCTCATGTGGTGGAGGCACAACTTTATAACCCAACCCTTCCCCGTTGTTTCTTTCTTTAACCAAGTTTTTCAAGATATGAGAGGAACTAGCTAAACTATGTAGTTTTTGCTTTAAGGATTCATTTTCAACTTGTAAAACAGCTCTGTCCTTTTTAGTTTCCTCAATTGTTTTAATGTAAAACTTTGTCATTTTCTTGGTGAAAAGCAACAACCTCAGTTTCTTTTAATTGTTTTCTCAGCAAATCAATTTTCTCTTTAAAGCTGCTTTCATTTTGCTTTAATACTCTATTTGCCTCAGTGAAAAAGTTTTAAGTCATTTACTAAGTTATCATTATGTTCTAATAACCTAACAAATTTTAGATCGATGCATTCCCTAAACTTATTACATTCAACGCAAGCATGTTTATCAAAGAGATCGTCTTTCGATTCTATCTGTGCAGATGTAGAGGTGCCAGCCATGAAAACAGCTTGAGGTTCCTGGTGTGCTGCAGATTCTACATTTAGTTCATCCAGCACTAGTTGATCAATAGCATCCATAGTCTCATTCACATCAGCAGTATCAAGCTCAACTGAGTTCTCCCCCTCACTCGATGAGTCTTCGTTCAGATCATCAACCAATGCAATGTTAGCTTCACCATTAAATAAGAAACGGATGGACCAGTCTTGTCCTTCATCTCCCTGTGCTACCATTGCTTTGGAGTCATGGATGGTTGATGTTGCCTTTGTAGTCATGTCCTTATCCTGCCTATTAAATGATAAAAACAGGTTGCCATTTCCTGTCTTCTTAGGTTTGACACACTCTCTCTTGAAATGGCCTTTTTCACCGCAGTTGAAACAGGTGACTTTTGACTTGTCAAATCCAAAAGTTGTATCCTATATAGACACCAGGTTCTGTCCCATCTTTTTAACAAACTTCTTTGCTCTACGCACAGCACTAGCGAGAGCCCACATTATATCCATTCGTTCAAGCTCTGTTTCATCAATCTGCTCATAATCTTCATCTGCTAGATGGCAGTTTCCAATCTTTCCTACAACTAACCCATCATACGATTGGACCACAGCAGCAAGTAAATCCATATGCTCCTTAGCAACTTCAGCAGTTACGTTGCCCAAATTCTCTGTAGTTAACTTCGTCGGTTGAATTTCTGGAGCAATGAATTGGACACTTGATAATCCACCTGATTCACAACTTGAGGATGCACTTGGGATACTTGCAGATGTGTTAGACATGAAAGCCCTCTGCAAAGGTGCACTAGAAGACGCTGTAGTAGGAGTCACATTGTAGAGAGAAGGATTCTAAGTGTAGTTTCCCTTCTTAGATTTGTACTTATGTCGTACCTCTTCCTCCCTCAATTTCAGAATAAAATCATTTATGTCCAATGTCTCCAGCACGGCATTATGTCTTAAAGTAGAAACAAATGAATCCCATTTATCAGGTAACCCATCAGCCAAACTCGACACTTTATCTTCCATGGATGTTTTAACCCCATGAGTGTGCAGTTCACTCATCAAATGATAGAAGCGGTCGATCACATCATCCAAAATTTCACTCCTAATTGATGAGAAGTTATCGAATTCCTTCTTCAAGGCTTTAGCCTTTAGAGACTTAAGCGTAGCATTTCCTTTATAACGTTTCTCAAGAGCCTTCCATAACTTCCTGCACTGCTTGTGCTCTGAGAACTGATGGAATATGTCCTTTGGGATGGACTGTGTCAACAAAGCATAGGCCTTCTTCTCAGCATTGTATGTAGTCTTTTGTGCCTCATTCAAACCACTTAGAGTCAGTAGAACACCATCAGCTCCAACTGGCATAGTATAGCCAGTCTCAATAATGCTCCATAAGTTTGTGTCCACTCCATTCAGATGAATTTCAAACCGTTGCTTCCATTGAGGATATTCGTCAAGAGACAGAAGCTTTAGTGGTTTGTTGTGATTCCCGATCTCATTTTCCAAGAGCAAGAGATTCTGAATTCTAGAGTCCTTCCCGCTGAGAGATCAAAGTGCTGTGTATCCATAATGAACTAGTCTGAAAACTTGACAAACTGACTGGGTATGAGACTGGGGATGCGACTAAGACTCAACCGTGCGATTGAGCTTAGTCGTACGAATGAGCAGACAACTACGACAATCGTGCGAATGAACAAACGACTGGGCCAATCGTGCGATTTAACAAACGACTGGGCCAATCGTGCGATTTAACAAACGACTGGGCCAATCGTGCGATTCTGTTGTGCGAATGAAGTTCAGTCGTGCGATTTGATCAATCGTGCGACTGAGACTGCTGAATTCGAAATTTTTCAAACTTTTCACGCAATTCGACCTAAAAACACAATTTTAAAAACCCTAATCGGCTAAAACTCGAAAAAGACGAACTTTTGAACACATGCACTCGTAAAAACTGAGTTTTAATGCAACATAAACGGATCTTTTGATTGAAAACGTTGACTTTTGCAAAAACACGATTGAATCCACGTAGAATCAAGAGCCTATGCTCTGATACCACTTGTTAGGATCGTGTACGTACGGAGTACTAACTGATTCAACGTGAAACCAGATCAAATAGTGTGGAATCCTATTTGATTGGCGATCCAATCAGGGAGAACGTTAATCTGATCAAAACTAACGATTGGAATACGTTAAGAATTGATTAGAAGTGATCAGAAACGTTCTATGAAGTTGGAAGGGACTCTCTGGACGAACAAGCACGACTAGGGTTAAGAATTCTCGAAGTCTTCTGTTTTTCCATTAATTCGTACGACTGAGCCATGCGTATGGCTCAGTCGTGCGACTGAGTCGTACGATTGATTCATTCGTACGACTGAGTCAGTCTTATGACTCAATCATGCGTATGGCTCAATCACCTGGTTCAGTCGTGCGACTGGCCCATTCGTATGGTCCAGTCGTGCGACTGAATCATGAGACTTAGTTAAACATATTCCTGAACCTTTAATGATACAGAACTATGTCTAACAACTGTAAACCTATATAACATGTTCATATAAGCGTGTAATAATCAATCATATGAATAAATATAACATTCAATAACCAATACACGTTCAACGAAGAGTTTTTCATTTCATATATCAAACATTACATCAGTGTTAAGTCAATTACATTTAAGCTCACTAGAACTAGAACTAGGGATATGTGTACCAATAAATTTTTTGTTAAAATTATTAATGGTGTGCAAGATATTGAATTCACATCCAAATTGAAATGTTTATACCTCTTTTGATGAGAATTGTTGTTATCATTTTTATTTGTCGTCACATAAATAGTTAACTCTTTCATCATCCCATACATACTAAACGTCAGGTGGAAATTCTCATTAGAATCGAGCTCTATACCGGCAATAATGTTTTGTAACCTCTTCAAGTAAATCCTCCAATTCGTATGTAAATGTGTCGATGTAAATACTTTTTTGAAAGCCAAAGCAATATCATTTCCTTGATGAATTCTTAACTAACCGAAAATAACCTTCTTACTTTAGTTTTAGCTTAGACAATACCAACAAACAAAAATATTCGTTTAAACTTAGTACTTTATGTAAAATAATTAAAGGTTCACAATATCAAAACATAGACATTGAAAATCATTTATGTACTCAAGTATGGGATTGAGCCATAAACTCCCACGTTGGGTGTTAAAGAATTATTTTCAACCTCATCCACCTGATAGAACAAAAAACAACAATGGATCAGATGATAATATTAAATTCAACTAATAAAATGTTTAACAAAATAAAACAATGAACTAAATACAAAAAACAAAAAAGGATCAAGAAAAAATATTATTCATTCCATGAACATTCTAAATATTAATTAAAATTAGAAGCATCGAAAGTTGTGATTCCTTACTAATCAAAATACAAACCTACTATGATTATACCTAAAATTAATCAAAAATAATGAATGTTTTCATAACAATCAAACATGAAACGTTAATTGTTTCTCAATCATTTAATCGGCATTATTGGCTTTGTTTTACTCAATAAACATTAAATCGACATTAATGATTTTGTTTTACTTGACAAACATATAATCTAACATCAATAATTTTGTTTTTACTCAATAAACATTTAATTGACATCAATAATTTTGTTTACTCAAAAATAAGAATCATTAGGGTATGAGGAATTAAAACATAACTCACTGGCATATGGAATTAAGTGGAACAAGTGTAGTAAATGAAACGGAAGAAGCTAAATTAGCTAATAAATTATAGATAAATGGCTGGCCATGGTAGGGTTAGATTGAATAGAGATGAAGTGTCAGCTATGATAGGGTTTAATTAAGATGAATCCTTAAGGGTTAAAGATAATTTTTATTAATTTATATTTAGAAAGGATAAACTTGTCATTAAATTAATGTTTATAAAACAAGGATATATTTGATATTAAAAATTTTGTTTGAATATATATGATATTTAATAAGTTTAGAAGCATATATATAAAATTTTCCCTAAAAGTATAAAACTTTATTAATATTAACTAGATTTTAATAATAATGAATTATAATCGCAACAAGTTTGATCGCAAAAATTTTAATCCCAACAATACTAATCCTTAAAACAGTCAGGTCATAATGCAGAGTCAAAATCAGGGATCTGGCGGGAACAAGAAGCCGGAGACGACGACGTTATGAAGAACGAAGCAATGCCCTGTAATCTATTTGAACTTGATCTCCATTCGGCTCATCTTATTCAAAGTGTCAAAATTTATCCCAAGAATATCTTCCTCTATTGTTAAAGTTGCAACAACACTATTATTATTGACAACTTCGAGCTCATCTTCATCTGATATTCTTAATTCAGTGATAGATGGGATTTCAGATCCCACCAGCTGGCCAGATTCAAATCTTCTTCTTTTGTAAGCCTTGGCATTCAGCTGTCAATCACCTGAATTAAGGGCACATATAAGCATAGGTCATTTTGTGCTTGTTCATTATTGCGCTTTGGAAAATATTTATCATGTAGATAAGAAATGTAGCTCGGATGCAGAAGTTTGATCTCCAATGGATCAAAAATCCTTATGCTAGCAGCTTTCTTCTTATATTCATTCCTTTGCAGCACCAGCTCCTTTGTTTTCCCCACATATCCCCACTCTGTGATAGGATGTGTGTACTGATTTCCTTCAAAGCTTTTAATTGATGCTGAAAGTTTGTTTGTATGTCCAACTCTTATCAAAAATTCATCATTCACAGGGTTTGAAAAGGTTGCCTTATTTGCTTTTCTTTTCTTTTCTTGTGCTCATCATCTTCTCTTTTAGCTTCTTTAAGCACATCATCTTTGAATTTTGTTAGCAACTGTCCAACCATCACTGAGAAATATCTTCCTCTAAGATGGACTGGATAGTTTGTGATTGGTATGCTCTGAAACTTTTTGATGTCGACATCTTGGAAATAAATGACTAAAACTATCAAAGGGGAGTACTGAATCATCCTAGATGCCCTCTTAATGATAGCACAATCCTGGTGTGGATCAAATTTCCATGCTATAATCTGGTAGTCTTCAGCAGACATGAGAGTTGTGATGTGATCAGAAAGTTTAATCAAAGTTGATTTTTGTTTAGTGATCTCTCTGATCAGTTTTTCTTTGCCCTTAAACATGTCTTTGCTTTCCATAATTATGGGCTCAACACAAGTAGATTGATAAACATGGCCTAGATTTGGAGCTTTAGTATAAATCTTACTCCGATTTCCAACTTAACTTTCATTACATATTCCATGATTGTCTGAGCTCCTTAACAGATCTATATTTTAATTCATGAAACTTATAGTTGTGGCTTTACAACCAACAAACCATATTGTATTTGTTAAGCCCTTTTGTGTCACCATGACCCAGTTTTTGTTTAAGCTTTTCAATTGCTTGGAATTAAATGAAAGCATCATAGTTGCAACCTGGAATCATCAGCCTGGCCATATTGTAATCTTTAATAGCTTGCTTCATCTCATCCATATTCATCCTTTCTATTGAGTCATATGGAAATCCTTTGGTAATAAGGTCCATAAACATGGTAGATTCAGGTCTTTCTTCTAGGATATCATTTGTTGTAAGCAGCTCATCAGATAATGTTGTTTCAGTAGCTTTAGAGGATTATTCTTTTGTTAGTTCTTCCTATTCAACATCACATTCATCCTTCTTGTGTTCAATTGGCTTTAAGGTTGACAAATTAGCTGATGGGGTACGCTCAGAGGATATGGTTCTTACTCTCTTGGGAGATTCTTCAACCTGTATGACTTCCCTTTGAATTTTCCCCAAGTACCTCCTTTTCCTGTTGTATTGAATGATGGGGTCCTTTTGTTTCTTTGGGAGATCTGCTGATGATGTTGGTTGTTGTGTGACTTGTTCAGTTTGTTCAGGATGAGTAGTAGATTCAAAAACAGATATCTTTGTCTTTAGGGCATTAATCTCTTCACCTTTTGTTTTCAGAAAACCAACTTGTTCAGAGATAGTATTTTTGGCTTTGTTTATCTCTAAAACAAGCTGCTCTTTTTCTGTCTTTTCCCTTTCAACAGACTCTTTTAGCTCAGCCACCAACTAATGTAGTGCATCAATCATTTCGTGATCTATTTGAACATCTTCTCTCAACCTTTTGATTGAAGCTTCTTGTAGAGTAAGTGTCACATCCTTTTCTTTCAAAAGACCAGCTTGTTCAGCAATTGTACTCTTTAGTTTGCTTAGTTCTGAAGCAAGCTTCTCTTTTTCTTTCCTTTCTTTCTCAACAATCTTATCAGATTCAGTCACCAATTGATATTAAGATTCAAATACTTTTTTATTTGTTTCTGCATCTTCTTAAAATTTCTTGATTGATGATTCTTGTTGAGTAATTTTGGCATCCTTCTCCTTTAAAAACCTTTTCAACTCTCTAATTCTCTCCAACCTTTAGCTTTTTTTGATAATCAGATTGTTATACAAAGCAACTAGGAAACTTTTGCTAACATCAATGTCCTCATCTCTCAAATCATCCTCATGATAGGCCATAACATCAACAAACTCATTTCCACTCTCAGCTTTATATTCAGCATAATCAGTTATAACCTCTTGTTCAACTTCCTCAGTTTTGTCACCCTCATCTTCTATGCATATTTCTTCTGTAGCACTTTCATTAACTTCATCATTAAAAACTTCTTCAAGATTTAATAGGTCAGTGTCAGTTGGGATTTCAGGATTAGACTTATGAAATGGGGAAGCCAAGATCAGTTAAACTTCAGGTTGAGGAGAAGGCTGATGATGAATGGGTGATGGTTGATCTGGTTCAGCATCATTTGGTATCATTGGAGAGAAGGGTGCTATTGTACCAAAATTAATGGATGATTGGGATTGGTTAGGAGAAAGTGGTTGTGTGTATTCCCATGGTGGTGATGGTTGTTGTGCTGTTGGTGATATTGGTTGGTTCATCAATAGGGATGGTTGTGGTGAATAGGAATCTTGCTCAGTTTGTGCAGGGGATGCTTTAGCTTATGCTTCTTGTTCTTGTTCTTCTGAGAAAATCAGCTCTTGTGGAATGTCAGCATGCTCATCAACAACATGAGCAAACATGTCCATTTCTTCTTCATCATATCTTCCACTTATCTTGTTGAAGACTGGTCTTCCTAAATGAGCTTGAACAAAGACTTCACCTCCTCTTCCAATGGTTGGCAGGGAATCATTAATGATAAGCTGAAGAAATCTTGGATACATGAACATTTTATTAGCTTTCTGAACTTGAATTTGATCACACAAACATACAAAAATATATTTTGAGTAATTGTATCTCCTTCCTTCAAATATCCCAATAATTCCTGATGAGATATGCCTAGAAAATCGATCCAATCCTGGCTTCCTATTTGACATACATTTCAAATAAGTATGACAAAGGAATATGTATGATTTGCATAGTCTCCCCTTTTTTATTTCACCATTTCGGTAATCACCATCATAACCCATTAGGTCAAATACCCTCTGAATAAAATCATGATCGAATACATCAGGATGACCTTCTTCTCGTTCTCCCAATTCTAATACCCTTGTGATTGTCTGTTCATCTACCCTTAATTCTTCATTTCGGATTGTAGCAAGAATCACTCTCTTATCATTCTCCTCTTCTATTCTTGCAGAGTTCCAGCAATCTTTCATATGTGATTAATAGATGACTGGATCAGCTGATAGTGCATAGAACAATATCGATCTGCGCAAATAGTTAATAATGTATGCGCATCCTTCGGAGGCAGGGTCATCAGCATTTAGAAATACACACACATTGTGCTCTTTGGCGAATCGGTTTGCCATCTCGACAATGATGATTGATTGATAAAATGCACTCGAGATTTTAGTGTTATTTGCTATTTTGGAAGGGTAATTTGAGTGTTTGGTGAAAGAATGGCTTAAGGGTTTTTCGAGCGTATTAGGTCTGAAAGTGCTTCTAAAAAGTGAATAAAAATGACAATGGTAGAGTTCATTTATACCTCTCAGAATTTTAAAACCTTTTTAATATTATGGGACCCTAAACCCTAATTACCTTTTCGTGGTTCTTTATTCTTCTGTAGATATTATTTCATCCGCAGGAAGATAATTCTTTCATAGTTTATCTATGGAAGACAAATTTTACTTTTATCTTCTTTATTAACTCTACGGAAATATAATTTACTTATCCATAGATTATGTCTATAGAAAGCAATTGTACTTGTTAAAATTTTACACTGTAGCATCTGCTAAAAAGCAATAGCATCTACTGAAAAGCAAAATCTATACTGTAACTTCTGATGAAGAACAGTTTGAAAAATGTCCTTTTTGTTGTATGATACTAACATATTATTGGATCATTTAGTGTTGTTAGACCTTGTTGGCTTTGTTTCCTGGTAATTGTGTGCAAATGATTGAATACTTCAGATATCCTATAGCCAAGTTAGTGCTCAAGTTCCAATTTTTTTCTTTTAAAAATGTTAAACTCAGTTTTCATGCTGATGACCACTCCCCCTAAATTTGTGATTAATCATAAAAGTATGCATTTATAAAAAAATTATAGAGAATAGCATGAAAAGCAGTTAATCTGTCCATCTTATTTGAAAAGGAAAGAACATAAACCAAATCTTTTTGTATTTTTGTTTATAACAGAAACTAAGCATAACTTATATACAAGCATTTAGGACATAAAATAGGATCATACTATGACACTAAGCTACCTCCTGATGCATTTTGTTTAATTTCAGTAGACAGTGATCTAGTGTTGATTGTAAGTATGTTGATCCACTTAAATTCAAACAAGAGGATATTTTTAACAAGTCATGCTGATTATCATGTTTTGATCTTGATTAGAGTTAGACAAATATGGACTCCATATTCAATTCATAGTAGAGTTTGTCCTCCGTTTATGAGTCAACTTATCACTTTTTCACACTTAAACACTATGTGCCTTTAAGCATAAGTTCTATCTTAAGATTTTTGTGAAATCTTATTAATATTGATTGATGTATAAGCTCTTTGATTATAATATACAGTTGATCACATTGGATTCTTTTAGAGCTTTGATATGATAATCATCAGGTCACCAGGTCTTTACTTTCATAAAACAAAGGTTCCTTGAACCCATGTCTTTGTTTACAAAAATAGAGGGATGATAATGATCATAATCAGATCACCAGGTGTTTATTTCCATAAACAAAGGTGGTCATAAACCTAAGTCTTTGCTTACACAAAACAAAGAGAATATGATTTGCAATGATAGAAGTTATAAGAAGTCAGAACATAGTATGCTTGGGTGAGTAATTTGATCACATCAGGATAAGACTCACTTGCTTGCTCCTCAAAATGGATTTGCCCACAAGCAGTCATCTATGCATTATGTTAGGCATGCATTTTTTATTGTCTACTCAAGCTGAACCTACTCACATATCAAAGCACATCTGATCAGTCTTTATTATAAGTTAAAGTTCAGGAAAGGAAGCAAGGTCATAGTGTACTATTATTTCACATATATATATGAATGCTATAAAATTAAAACATATTAACAAGACAATCTTTTTGTATTTTTATAAGTTTTGTGAGTGTTTTTGGATTTTTATATTAACTATGAGGAAAGACAGATCATGTTTTTCTTAATAATGATGAGAAAGCTATTCTAAGTTGATCATACCTAAGGATTCAATTAAGAAATTAAATCTTACTAAATCAATGGGTTTAGTGAATAAATCAGCAAGCTGATCTTTGGTATCCACTTTGATCAACTTGATCAAACCTTTTTCTGAGCAATCTCTCAGAAAATGATATCTTATTTCTATATGTTTGGTTTGACTATGTTGCACTGGATTAGCAATGATGAACATAGCAGTTGAGTTATCAATGTGAATTGGTATTTAAAGAAAATTGTAACCATAATCAAGTAATTAGTTTTGCAACCATAATACTTGAGAGCAACCAGCTGAAGCAGCTATGTACTCAGCCTCAGCTGTGGATACTAATACATTTATTTGCTTTTTGCACTGCCAAGAAATAAGTCTTGGTCCTATGAATTGACATCCACCAGTTGTGGATTTTCTATTGTTGTTACACCCTCCAAAGTCACTATCCGAATATTAGTAGAGGTTGAAGTATCCTTATTTGGATACCAAAGTCCAAGTGCTGGCTTTCCTTTCAAGTATCTAGAAATCCTCTTGACTGCATTTAAATGTGACTCTTTTGGGTCTGATTGGTACCTAGCACAAACACACACAACAAAATTATGTCACGTCTGCTGGAAATTAAATACATTAAAGATCCTATCATTGATCTATACAATCTTTGATCAACTGGTTTCCCTTTGGGATCAGGTACAATCTTATCTATTGTTGATGCTGGAGTTTTATATGAGGAAGAGTCAGCAAGGTTGTACTTTTTCAAGATTTGATGAACATACCTCTCTTGATTGATAAATATGCCATCTGGTTTCTGATGACCTTGTAAGCCTAAAAAGAAGGTTAATTTTCCTATAGAACTCATCTGAAATTCAAATTTCATCAAGCTTTCAAAGTTTTCACACAATCTCTTGTTTCTTGAGCCAAAAATAATGTCATTCGTACAGATTTGGACAACCAAGAGGTCCTGATGATCATGCTTGAGGAAGAGAGTCTGATCAATTGTTCCCCGTTTGTAGCCATGCTTGAGGAAGAAAGATGACAATTTTTCATACCATTTTCTTGGTGCCGAATGAAGACCATACGAAGCTTTGTCAAGCTTGTATACCCTGTGTGGGTAATCAAGATCCTCAAAGCCTGGAGATTGAGCAACATAGACTTCTTCATCAATTTTACCATATATGAAGGCACATTTTACATCCATTTGATAAACTGTAAACTTCTTATGTGAGGCATAGCCTAGGAAGACTCTAATAGCTTCAATTCTTGCAACTGGTGCAAAGACTTCATCATAGTCTATCCCTTCTTCTTGGGTATTAAGCAGGGAAGCAGAAGTAAAAGTTCTTCAAATTTTGTGTAATAAAGCTTCTTGGTCTCATTTCATTGGTGTCTAAGGCAAAGTCTCGCTTAATCATTCATCAATCTTTTCTATGAGCCTTGACTTGTTTCTGACAATGATACCTCTGTCATCTAGTTTTTTCTTGAACAACCACCTTGTACCAATTTGATATTGGCCTTCAGGATGATTAACAAGATTCCAAACTTTTTATTTTCTAAATTGCTGAAGTTCTTCTTGCATAGCTTTAATCCAGCTGTTGTCTTCTAGTGTAGCAGTGATTTTATTAGGAACCACTTGTGAAAGAAAGCAAGAAAATAGACAAATATTGGCTGTTCCCTCTTGTCTTCTTATGGTTCTTTCATGAAGATCACCAATAATGTTGTCTATTGGGTGATTCTTATGAACTCTGGATGTTGGAATTATTGCAACTGGAATGGATGATTCCAAGTTAGTGATGTTGGTTGATGGAGATGGATCCAGCTATAATGGAAAATCAACAAAGTAGTTGAAGTATTCATCATGTTGATCTTCTAAAGCTGAAATCATCTTCATTACTTTGTCCCTCAGCAGATGTATGATTACCTTCCGTAGGAGGTACAGGAACATCTACTGATGTTGTTTGTTGACCTGTTGATGTGTTATATTCCTTAGAAAGTAGTAGAGCGACTCCAAAAGATGGAAGATCTACTGATGTAGAAGGAACATCTGTTGATGTAGTGTTCATATCTCCGGATGCATTAGAAACTTCTACGGATGCAGAGTTATCTCCTGCTGGTGCTTTGTTTACTTCTTTGGATGTTAAAGCATCATTTCGATAAGGCTGGTCATTGGTTGTTGGAGATGAAGGGCCAGAATCAACAGCACTTGAAGGGTGTGGCTGTGGTCTTGGAGGGTCAGCAGTCAGTGGCACTTCACTCATACTTGGAGGTACATAAGGATAGCACGTATCCGTAGAACCTGCAACATTCAAATAACTAGTGTTAAATAAATTTGTTAATGCATCTATATCAAACTACCATGATGATCCTTTCACATATTTTAGGAATAAGGATACATTCGGTGTTTCTTCCATAATGTTTTGATGTGGAATATAAACTGTATATGATTTAGATGTTGATGAGTAACCAACAAAGAAACCATCATAGGTTTTTTTAGAAAACTTTCCTAATTGATCTTTTGTCTTTAAGATAGACACATGACACCCAAAAGCTCAAAGATATCCTATAAAAGGTTTTCTTTTAAATAAAAGCTCATATTATGTTTTGTTATGTTCTTTGATAATTAATGTAATGTTTTGAACATAGCATGTTGTATTCAGTGCTTTAGCCCAGAAGGTAATTGCCAAATGTGAATTAGCTAGGATTGTTCTTGCTGCTTCAATGAGAGTTTTCTTTTTTCTTTTAGCAACTCCATTTTGTTGTGGAGTTGTTGGTGCACTGAATTGCCTTACTATGCCTTTGTTCCTCCAAAAGGAATCTAAGACATGATTAACAAATTCAGATCCATTATCACTTCTTAAGATTTTGACTTTAAAATCAAGTTGATTTCCAATCTTAGTGATAAACTCCATTAATATTTTTGATGTTTCACTTTTCTGTTTTAAGAAAAAGACCCATGTGAATCTAGTGAAATCATCAACAATCACCAAACAATATTGCCTCTTGCCAATGCTTATCACATTGATTGGACCAAAAAGATCCATGTGAAGCATTTTGAGTGGTGTAGTGTTTGTGTTGATTGTTTTGGATTTATGAGACACCCTATGTTGTTTTCCTTTAAAACAAGAGGAACAATGATTAGAACAATAAAATTCTTTCTTTAGTAGTCCAATGACTAAGTCATTTTTCACCAGCTTGTTCATGTCCTTCATGTTTGAATGAACCAGCCTTCTATGTCACAGTTGAGATTTATCTTCTGAAGACATAGAAATTAGGTAGGTTTCACTGTTTATGATAGAGGTGTTGTTTATATCCAAAACATACGTGTTTCCTTTTCTTGAAGCTTTAAGAAGGATCCAATCTTCTGGAATGGGAAAACCTGGCATAAGAATGTAACAATTAGTGTTATCAAATAAAGTGGTATAATTTTGATCATAGATTTGAGAAACACTCAGTAAATTGTATTGTAAATTTTCATAATAATTTACTTTCTCAAACTTGAGTACACCATTTGTTACCATTCCTTTACCAACAATTTTACCTCCCTTCTTATCCACACCAAATGCCACATATGATGCATTTTTATGTTTGAAGTTATGGAGTAGAGAACAGTTTCCTTTCATATGCCTGGAACATCCACTGTCAATATATCACTTGTTGTCAGTCTTCCATGTATGTTCCTGCACATATAATGAAATCAATTAGAATGTGGAACCCAAGCCTTAATGAGCTTAGGCTGACCACTTGTGTCTAAAACAAACACTCCCTCATGAATGAGTCTTGATGATTCAGGTTTGATTTTAGACTCAATTGATTCATTTTGTTTTGTTTGTGGTGAGGATGATTTTGTTGAAGATGGGCTTGAAACTCTTTGTTCTTGTTTTATAATCACTTCTTCTTTCATCTTCTTTTTGTTTTTGTTCTGCTTTGAATTTGATGATAAACCATGATAGAAGAATGTTTCACCATCCTTTGATTTTGATTATGGTATTTAAGTACCCTTTTCAAAATGGTCAAAGAAGGTTTCATCAGCATCTGCTTTCTTCTCCTACAACTCTACCTTTTTGTCAGATGTTTTGAGTTGAGGTTGTTGTTTCATCATCTTCTTCTTAGGTTTATCCTCAGCAGATGGTTGCTTCTGTGCTTTGGATACCTTTTTCTTTTGCTGCTGCTTCTTGAGCTTTGAATCTTCTTGACTGTTACTTGATTATGAATCTGATTCAACCTTTTTAGATTATTGCTTCTTTGTGCTCTTTGTTTTGTTCTTTTTGTTGAAATAATATTCCTGAGTAGAATGGTTATTCTTGTTACAAATAGCATAATGTTTGTCAAAATAACAATCAGAAGTCATGTGATTGTTCATGTTGCAGATGGAGCAATAACTGCTGAAGTAGCATTCATTAGTATTGTGATTATGCATATCACACCACTTGCAGTATTTTTCCTCTGCTTCACCTTCAGACTCAATCACTTTCTTCTTCTATATTTGTTTTTGAACCTTCAACTCCTTAAATTTGGCAGCTGATGAATCCTTACCATTCCCAGACATGATGTCAAAGGATTCTTGCTTAGCATCAGATGATTTCTGTTGCTTAGGATTCACAGCTTTCTGTTGCTTGGCCTTCTTGTTGATGATCGTTGTTGCAGTTGGTTTCTGCTTCCGTAGATCTTCTATGGATGTTGATAGATCAACATGTTTCTTCTTCCATAGAAGTTCTACTGATAGTGTTTTCTTCTCATTTTCTACAGAAGTGACTTTTACTTCTTCCATAGATTTGACATTGATAACATCTTTAGTTGTTGTTGTTGATGGAGATTTTTATTATTTGTTAAGTTCATGAAGTCCTTCATTTACTGAGCTATCCTCTTATAAATTGTCTTCAGCATGTTTCTTTACTTTGGAGGATAAGGCAGCTTGATTTCTTCAAGAACTTTGGACATGATGGGTTCAAATGAAACATTCTTTCCCTTACCCAAACCATCAACATGTTGCTCATCATGTTCATCAGAATAACCCAAGTCATCACAATCATCAAAGTCAAATTTTGATTCATTTTGTTTTAAGACTTCTGATTCAGAAGACTCAGTTTCACTCACCTCAGTATCTCTACCATTTACCAATTGATTAAGTTCAGTTTGTGGTTCAATTTTGGTGCTTGGAACAAAATGGTTTGATAAACTGTTGGTCATTGAATCAGGTAAAGGGGTATAGTTATCATTCACTAGGGGTGCAACAACATTAAATCCCAACCCGTACCTGTTCTTTGATTCAATATGAGAATTTAACAACTTCTCATATTGCTGAGATGATAATTGAAACTTCTGAAGTTTCACTTCAGTTGATACATGATCAGACATGAATTTTGTTAAAGAGGTGGTCAGATGCTCAACTTGGGCTTTTAAATTGTAATTTTCAGAAACAAGTTTATCTAGATCCTTTTATAAGGAGGTGATTTTGATCTGATATAATTTATGCTCTCTTGCATGTGATCCATTCAAAACCATTGTTTCTTTTACTTTGTTAGCCAATTGTTGAGCATGGACTCTCTATCTCTCAACCTCTTCAACACATCTTGATGAACACAGTCTATCCCTTACCTCTCTATCCATATGTGGGACTTTGTTCTCTATGTTGGCCATCAAAGCTTGATTTTCTTCCAACACCTCCTGCTCATACATGCTCCAGTCACATGTTCCATCTTGCAGAATGATCAACCCAGTTTCCTTGGTTTTGCTTGGTCCTACTGAGGAACTTATGGCTAGTGGGGATGTGTTTGTAAGTTGAGGTTGTTTGAAGGTTCTTGACTTGCTTATTGCTGGTGAGACTGATGTTATTGAGACTGATGTTATTGATTTTGTCTCATATCAGTTGTTGATTGCTGATTATATTCCCTTAAGAAGTGCCTATACAAATTGCATTTGTAGCATCTCACCTTGGACTTATCAACACCAATTTTTGTTGTTCTACCTGCAGCTGCCAAACTTTTGTTCCTTCTCAAATACATTTTGTCTCTGTAAGAAATCATGGCCATTTGCCATTGCAGATCCATCTCTTTAACTTCATCTAGATGTAGTTCCTTAAGATCTTGCTGGCAAATATGTGCAGGTGTCAAAGTGCTACCCAGATAAGCTTGAAAGCTTGAACTAAATGATGCAAAAGCTGCCTTCTGTTCTTCTGAGTCCAGACAACAGTAATTGGTTCTGTTTGATTGTTGTTTTTATTTGAGGAGGATGCCTTTGTTGATGCAGCAGGTGGGCTTTTTCCCTCATCATGTCTTCCTGTTTCTTTTCTTGCAGAATTGCTTTGAGAGTTGGATTTGGATGGCCTTGAAGCATAGAAACCAACTTCTTCATCATCACTCAAAGTACAAGAGCTTCTATCATCATGATTGGAAATAAAAGCACTTCCAACACCTTTAGTTTCTTTGAACTGGTATGGAGCAATGGGTGCTTTTACACTCTTGTTTCTTGTTTTCTCATCCAGTTCAAGTGCTTCCACCTTAGCTACCAATGTATCTAGCCCGATGGCTTTAAGATCAAGGGTATTCTTGAACATGGACATTGTTTGAGTCCAACTTTCAGGTAAAGTATGGAGCATCTTCTTGTTTAACTCCTCATTGGTGTATTTCAACTCCAATATGTTCACCTCAGTCACCAATTGCATGAATCTATGGAGTTGTTGAGGAACAGATTCACCCTCAATATGATGAAAAGATTCATATTGGGAGCAAAGTGTATCCTTCCTAATGCTTCAGATTTCACCACTCCCTTCATAAAGAGTGTGAAGAATCTTCCACAAGGAGTTTGTTATTTTTTAATTTTCACACCTGATTAGGAGGTCTTCAGGTAAAGCCATAGTAAGCATACTATAGGCTCTAATGTCAACTTTGACCTTCTTTGCATCCTCGGGTGACAAATCCTTTAGGCTTACGGGTTGATTGTTGTCCTTGTAATCAGGTCCAAGTATTGGTCGAATGTAAGGACCTTCAGTAATGGACACCCATAAATCAGAATCAGTGTAATTCACATGATTCCTAAACTTGATTTTCCATGTTTTGAAATCAACTTTGTTCTCAAACTTTGACGGTTGGTAAGCTGATCCAACAAGTGAATTACTCATTTTACTTTGATGATTGTTAACTAAAATAGAAACTCCTTTAATAATGATCTAATTAATGACAAACTCTAAATTATCAGTTAATTAAGTCATTGAAGTCAAAATTAGTCAATCCCCTTAATAAATTTTCAACTGGTATGAGATTGAGGATGTTTGATGATAGATTTTGTTCAAATTCATTTGAACAACCGTAGATTATCGATCAGTAACAAAAATCTTTGGATCAAATTGAGTTTGACGTAGATCGATGTTAATCGAGCAATTAAACAGTACTCGTTGAACGATTGATCAGGGTTTGATGATTTTAAGCTGATTACACCAACTTGTTGAGTAGGATTCCTTTGTTAGCTATCGATTAGCTTAACTCAACTTGTGTTTTGTAAAATTAATTCAATAACACACTCGAATCCGAGTTATGAACTCTCAAGTCGTTATGAACACCCCAAAACAGTTTTATGCAAATCAATAGATCCAATCAAAAACCTGATCGATCTAATGATTTAAATAATCAATTAAACAATCTAACACTGATAGATCAATTGATCTAGATCAATGAGCACGAGGCTCTGATACCACCTATGAATCCAATGATCGAAACAGGAATTATCAATTAGATTGCATGAATAGTGATCACGGAATTATCACTACTCGTTGTTTAATTGATTGATGATGAATTAACAATTGTAATATGAATCAACGAAGAACAAATCAGTGAAATATAAAGCATATAAATGAACAAAAAGATTTGATTCAAACTTTTCCATTAATAATTGAAAAACAATAACAAATTGATCAAACAATGATTGATTGAATGCTATTTGTTGATTGCTAGGGTTCTAATGATAATTTTGGGGTATTTTTGTTATGGTTGTTGTTACGGCTGCTAGGGTTTGTTGGTAGGTTATGATCGGTAGCAATCAGTTTTAATCGGTTGTAACGCCCGGAAATTTTAAATTTGGAGTGTCATGCGACTGGAGCGTCCAATCGCATGGAAGTCATGCGATTGAAGCTCAATCGCACGACTGGAGCCCAATCGTACGACTGGAAAGTTCAATCGCATAGATCTTGGACGACTGAAGGTCCAATCGCATGAAGCTCGGGCGATTGGACGAGGGGTATTTAAGGGAGAGGGCAGCCCTTACCCTCTCCCCATACTTGCAAAATCAGAGAGGAAGGAGAGAAAGAGGAAAAAGAGAAGAAGAAAGTTGGTTCAAGCGGGTTCGTGAGCCAAAATCGACATATAGCGGGCCAAATCGAAGCCCTAACCGAGGAGGCTACTAAGGTGAGTTCTAAGACCCCTCTTTTACACGTTTTTGAATGATTTTGGGGCTGGAACACATCTAAAACCCTATTTTTCGAGTTTTTGGGTGTAAACCCGTTTTTATGCATTTGTGTATGTGTATGATGCGTTTGGAGCTTGATTTCATACGTGGTTATGCTCGAATGAGGTCATGGTATGTTTCCCTAAGGCTTAGGATGGTCGATTTGGGCTCAAAATGGGTTTAGGTGAGTTTGGGGGCTGAAAACCCTCGGCTGCAGTCGGGATGAACTCCATCCTGCATCAGCTGGGCCCAGTCGCCCGAATGAGGGGAGACTGGAGCTCAGCCACCTGAATGAGGGGAGACTGGAGCTCAGTCGCCCGAATGAGGGGAGACTGGAGCTCAGTCACCCGAATGAGGGGAGACTGGAGCTCAGTCGCCCGAATGAGGGGAGACTGGAGCTCAGTCGCCCGAATGAGGGGAGACTGGAGCTCAGTCACCCGAATGAGGGGAGACTGGAGCTCAGTCGCCCGAATGAGGGGAGACTGGAGCTCAGTCGCCCGAATGAGGGGAGACTGGAGCTCAGTCACCCGAATGAGGGGAGACTGGAGCTCAGTCGCCCGAATGAGGGGAGACTGGAGCTCAGTCACCCGAATGAGGGGAGACTGGAGCTCAGTCGCCCGAATGAGGGGAGACTGGAGCTCAGTCGCATGAATAAGGGGAGACTGAAGGCCAGTCTCCTGAATGAGGGGAGACTGAAGGCCAGTCTCCTGAATGAGGGGAGACTGAAGGCCAGTCTCCTGAATGAGGGGAGACTGAAGGCCAGTCTCCTGAATGAGGGGAGACTGAAGGCCAGTCTCCTGAATGGGGGAAGAATGAAGGTTTAGTCACCCGAATGAAGGTCTAGACACCCGAATGAAGGTTTAGCCACCTGAACGAAGGTCTAGTCACCCGAATGAAAGTCCTATCGCATGGAGGCCAGACGATTGAAGGGTGTCCATACGCCCGAATGTCCGTGGTATTATCCGACTTTCGAAAAGTGCGGACTTAGACTCGAACCCTCGGGGTTGTAGATGATGAGTTAGGCATGGATAATTAAGACAATGTATGATGATGAGTTGACGATGATGACGCGCATGATGTTATGTGTGAGGTATGCCTGGCGGTACGTGTGATTGCATTGTATGTCGGATGTGTGTTATGAATATGTGACGATGCCTGTATGGTGATGATGTATGTTTATGATTATGTGTATGTTCCTTTTATTTATTGTATGTTTGTTTTCCCTCGGCTTTGCGTTGAACGTTAATGAATGAATTGAAAGTAGTATGTAACGTAAAGTGGAAGATAATGAAAGAGGAACGTAACGAATGAGTGCATGCACTAATGAACGAATGAATGAACGTAAAGCTAATGAGTGTATGTATGAGGTGAGCGACTCTGTGTCGCAACAGACTCGAAAGAGGATCTTTGTCGCATATCCCGGTACTGTGTCAGTCTACGGACATGAGTCGGGGGTTTGTTTGTCAAGCCCCGGCACAGTATCAGTCTTCGGACATGAGTCGGGGATATTGCATGAGACGAGACAGTGAGGTGAGCAACTTTGCGTTGCAACAGACTCGGATGGAGTTCAATCCAGGGGATTGACTCGACGGGATCTTTGTCGCGTATCCCGGTGCTGTGTCAGTCTTCGGACATGAGTCGGGGGTTTGTGAGCAGGCCCCGGCACAGCATCAGCTTTCGAGCATGAGTCGGGGATATTGCATGAGACGGGATCTAGTTGGATGAGTAGAGGATCGCGTGCTCCGGTACTATGTCAGTCTTCGGACATGAGTCGGGGGTTTGTGAGCAGGCCCCGACACAGTATCAGTCTTCGGACATGAGTCGGGAGTAGTGCGAGAGAGTGAGATGAGATGAATGAGGAACGGAACGCGTGCTCCGGTACTGTGTCAGTCTTCGGACATGAGTCGGGGGCTTGTGAGCAGGCCCCGGCACAGTATCAGTCTTCGGGCATGAGTCGGGAGTATCGCGTGAGTTGATGAATGAGAAAGGTAATCGTGAAAGAAAGAAAGTATGAAATGAATGAAAGATAATGAATGTAATGAAAGCTAAAGAACGAACGAATGCAAGTAATGAACGGAAGGAACATAATGATGACGTATGAAACGGGATCTTTGTCACTCGACCTTAGTAATCATGGCTGTGTGCCATGAAGAGGGTAAAGTGTGACCGGATCTAGAAGGAAGTGAAAGATAGAGGATGCACGAAAGTAATGAACGTACGAATAAATGAAATGAACGTAAGAATGAATGTAATGTACGTACGGACGTATGTAACGAATGTATGAATGAAAGTAAGAAACGTACGAACAAAAGAAAGAGTTAAGAAAGAACGTGAACGTTAACGATGAACGGTACACGAACTAGAGTTAATGAATGAATGATGAAGATAATAATAATATTATCTACGTGTACGTATGTTGTATGATCGTGAGTATGTAAGAATGGTTTTGATGGTAAGTAAAGTATGTTTTAATATAAAAACTAGAACTCACTCAGCAACGCTGACTTTGATGTGTTTCCAGTTGACAGGTAGTGTTGCTGAGGATGGCACGAGACGTCTACTCAGTTGATGAGGCTGGCATCCATATTTTGACATGTCATTGTATTTTGAGATCAAAACAAGAATTGTAATGTTATGAAATGACATGTTTTAGTTATTAATGAAAGTTTTAAATTCCGCTGCAAAGTAAATATACATTTTAAAATGTTTTATGTGCGATGAAGGACCAACCGTAAGGTGCCCGGGAACGGGGCCTTACAAGTTGGTATCAGAGCAAAAGTTTAAGTGAAATGGGTAAATTTTCAAAATAAACCTTAACTTAAACTGAGAATGGGACAAAAGAGAAGGGATGCCAAACTGAGTAGCTGCGTGCCATCAGGTATTTTCTTAAAGTTAACCGGCATTATGTGCGCATGTTATGTGTTTATGTGTACTGATAGATTTAGATACTGATGTAGTCAGGACAGGTAATGCTCGGGGTGCGAAGAGTAGAGTAAGTGGCTAATCACAACTGATCACTGTAATTAGGGACTTACTATACTTGACATAAACTGAGCTATTTCCTTTGAATGACCGTGTTAGTGTTTGAATCTTTCAGTGTGTTATAGAGGATGGCCGATGGTGGAACTTCTAAGGCTTCACGTGGTGGAGGTGGTGGCGGACGTGGCACTGAACCACGGGTCACCAAAGGAAGGCCGAGAGTTGAAAAGGTGGTTCATGAAGAACACGAGGCTCCTCATCAGGAGGGGGCAGACGAAAGCGCCAATTTGGGAGCCTCGATGAGAGAGGCGGTTGTGGAAGAAGTACACCAAGTCATGCAGACGATCTTACCGTCTGTAGTGACTGAAGTGATAAAGGCTGTTAGGAATGAGGAGAGACAGGAAAGGGGTAGATCTTCGGGCGGAAGGAGACGGATGGAGACTGAAACGGTTTTCTCCGATGAGGAGGAAGAGGGGGAGGAGCCTGCGCCGGTGGCGGCACGAGGCTGTAATTATGGAGCGTTTCAACGATGCAAGCCCTCAACCTTTGATGGTAACGGCAATGCTACTGCCGCTCATCGTTGGGTCAGAGAGATGGAAGCGGTACTTGAAATTAGTGAGTGCCGAGAAGATCAGAAAGTTAAGTTTGCCACTCATTCTTTCGTGGACTCAGCTTTATGCTGGTGGGACGATATAGTCCAAGCTGAGGGTAGCCGGGCTATCGGAAGGATGAGATGGTCAGAGTTGAAAAGACTAGTGATTGAGGAGTTCTGTCCTCGCCGTGAGATGGATAAAGTTGAAAGGGAGTTCCTGCAATTGGAAGCGGGGACGATGACCCACCAACAATATACCGCCAAGTTTAACGACATGGCGCGGTTGGTGCCAGAGCAGGTGACGCCGGTGTCTCGAAAGATCAACCGGTATATTCAAGGACTGCCAGCCGAAATTCGTTGGCATTTGATTTCCGCTCGACCCAGCACGTTCAGGTCGGCGGTAGATCTAGCAGGAAGGTTGTATGATGAGCGGGAGGCGATGATGATAACGAGCGAAGTGGAGGAGCGAGCCTTTGTTGGGAAGGGGAAAGGAAGGCGAGATAGGGATGGCGGAGTGGTGACTGAAGGTAAGATGATGAGGATAGATGATCGGGAGAGGATAATAAGGAAGGGTGAGGTATGTAAGAAGTGTGGTAGAGGTCACGAAGGGGAATGTAAATGGGGACTGAACGTTTGCTTTCAGTGTGGAAAGGAAGGTCACAGGGCAAGGGATTGCCGTGTGGCTAAGTGCTACAACTGCGGTGAGGCTGGACATATGAGCAGGGACTGTAAGAAGTCAAAGGAGGGAAGCTCTAGTGCGAGAAAGAAGAACAAAGGGTGAAGGCTAAAGCTTTGCCATGACGAAAAGGAGGCTAGAGCGGACTCCGACTTAACGTCAGGTACGTTTCCGGTGATTTAAATTTGTGCATATACGCCTTGAATGTGATGCTAGTAGTGGTACGTCCCTATTGCCTTCTGTTGTGAGTTGCATGTTAGGAGAAGAAACATTGATGAGCCCTTCGATGTAGAGATTACTATTAGTGGATCCACTAGGTTATCTGATGCCCTAGAGGATTGAGCGATGCAATTAAGAAAGCTGTGTCACCCGTTATCTGAGGAACAGTTTCAGCCTGGGATTGTGCATGCAGCAACTTTACACAAGTTGAAGGCCTTGTTCTTCACACACTCAAGCTAAAGGTTCCCAGTGATGCTCTGAAGCTCAATGATTATGACGCCGAGCCTTTGCTCGGATATTGTGATGTAGTAACCGTATTATACATGGCATGTTTGAAGTCGCAGGTGCTGGTCAAATGAACATTGATCAGTATGCATGGGTTACCGATGTCGATAGTCCAAGATAAACCCGAAGTTGAATGTTGACAAACGATGTAGAGCGATAGGATTCCAAGTGTTAGACTGGAAAAGAGATGAGACAGTATTGCCCGCGAAGGTTTAAGGAACAACAGGTTTCGGGGACGAAACCCGTTTAAGGGGGGAGGACTTGTAACGCCCGGAAATTTTAAATTTGGAGTGTCATGCGACTGGAGCGTCCAATCGCATGGAAGTCATGCGATTGAAGCTCAATCGCACGACTGGAGCCCAATCGCACGACTGGAAAGTTCAATCGCATAGATCTTGGACGACTGAAGGTCCAATCGCATGAAGCTCGGGCGATTGGACGAGGGGTATTTAAGGGAGAGGGCAGCCCTTACCCTCTCCCCATACTTGCAAAATCAGAGAGGAAGGAGAGAAAGAGGAAAAAGAGAGAAGAAAGTTGGTTCAAGCGGGTTCGTGAGCCAAAATCGACATATAGCGGGTCAAATCGAAGCCCTAACCGAGGAGGCTACTAAGGTGAGTTCTAAGACCCCTCTTTTACACGTTTTTGAATGATTTTGGGGCTGGAACACATCTAAAACCCTATTTTTCGAGTTTTTGGGTGTAAACCCGTTTTTATGCATTTGTGTATGTGTATGATGCATTTGGAGCTTGATTTCATACGTGGTTATGCTCGAATGAGGTCATGGTATGTTTCCCTAAGGCTTAGGATGGTCGATTTGGGCTCAAAATGGGTTTAGGTGAGTTTGGGGGCCGAAAACCCTCGGCTGCAGTCGGGATGAACTCCATCCTGCATCAGCTGGGCCCAGTCGCCCGAATGAGGGGAGACTAGAGCTCAGTCACCCGAATGAGGGGAGACTGGAGCTCAGTCGCCCGAATGAGGGGAGACTGGAGCTCAGTCACCCGAATGAGGGGAGACTGGAGCTCAGTCGCCCGAATGAGGGGAGACTGGAGCTCAGTCGCCCGAATGAGGGGAGACTGGAACTCAGTCCCCCGAATAAGGGGAGACTGGAGCTCAGTCGCCCGAATGAGGGGAGACTGGAGCTCAGTCGCCCGAATGAGGGGAGACTGGAGCTCAGTCTCCCGAATGAGGGGAGACTGGAGCTCAGTCGCCCGAATGAGGGGAGACTGGAGCTCAGTCGCCCGAATGAGGGGAGACTGGAGCTCAGTCGCCCGAATTAGGGGAGACTGGAGCTCAGTCTCCTGAATGAGGGGAGACTGGAGCTCAGTCGCATGAATGAGGGGAGACTGAAGGCCAGTATCCTGAATGAGGGGAGACTGAAGGCCAGTCTCCTGAATGAGGGGAGACTGAAGGCCAGTCTCCTGAATGAGGGGAGACTGAAGGCCAGTCTCCTGAATGAGGGGAGACTGAAGGCCAGTCTCCTGAATGGGGGAAGAATGAAGGTTTAGTCACCCGAATGAAGGTCTAGACACCCGAATGAAGGTTTAGCCACCCGAACGAAGGTCTAGTCACCCGAATGAAAGGCCTATCGCATGGAGGCCAGACGACTGAAGGGTGTCCATACGCCCGAATGTCCGTGGTATTATCCGACTTTCGAAAAGTGCGGACTTAGACTCGAACCCTCGGGGTTGTAGATGATGAGTTAGGCATGGATAATGTAAGACAATGTATGATGATGAGTTGACGATGATGACGCGCATGATGTTATGTGTGAGGTATGCCTGGCGGTACGTGTGATTGCATTATATGTCAGATGTGTGTTATGAATATGTGATGATGCCTGTATGGTGATGATGTATGTTTATGATTATGTGTATGTTCCTTTTATTTATTGTATGTTTGTCTTCCCTGGGCTTTGCGTTGAACGTTAATGAATGAATTGAAAGTAGTATGTAACGTAAAGTGGAAGATAATGAAAGAGGAACGTAACGAATGAGTGCATGCACTAATGAACGAATGAATGAACGTAAAGCTAATGAGTGTATGTATGAGGTGAGCGACTCTGTGTCGCAACAGACTCGAAAGAGGATCTTTGTCGCATATCCGGTACTGTGTCAGTCTACGGACATGAGTCGGGGGTTTGTTTGTCAAGCCCCGGCACAGTATCAGTCTTCGGACACGAGTCGGGGATATTGCATGAGACGAGACAGTGAGGTGAGCAACTTTGCGTTGCAACAGACTCGGATGGAGTTCAATCCAGGGGATTGACTCGACGGGATCTTTGTCGCGTATCCCGGTGCTGTGTCAGTCTTCGGACATGAGTCGGGGGTTTGTGAGCAGGCCCCGGCACAGCATCAGCTTTCGAGCATGAGTCGGGGATATTGCATGAGACGGGATCTAGTTGGATGAGTAGAGGATCGCGTGCTCCGGTACTGTGTCAGTCTTCGGACATGAGTCGGGGGTTTGTGAGCAGGCCCCGACACAGTATCAGTCTTCGGACATGAGTCGGGAGTAGTGCGAGAGAGTGAGATGAGATGAATGAGGAACGGAACGCGTGCTCCGGTACTGTGTCAGTCTTCGGACATGAGTCGGGGGCTTGTGAGCAGGCCCCGGCACAGTATCAGTCTTCGGGCATGAGTCGGGAGTATCGCGTGAGTTGATGAATGAGAAAGGTAATCGTGAAAGAAAGAAAGTATGAAATGAATGAAAGATAATGAACGTAATGAAAGCTAAAGAACGAACGAATGCAAGTAATGAACGGAAGGAACATAATGATGACGTATGAAACGGGATCTTTGTCACTCGACCTCAGTAATCATGGTTGTGTGCCATGAAGAGGGTAAAGTGTGACCGGATCTAGAAAGAAGTGAAAGATAGAGGATGCACGAAAGTAATGAACGTACGAATAAATGAAATGAACGTAAGAATGAATGTAATGTAGGTACGGACGTATGTAACGAATGTATGAATGAAAGTAAGAAACGTACGAACGAAAGAAAGAGTTAAGAAAGAACGTGAACGTTAACGATGAACGGTACACGAACTAGAGTTAATGAATGAATAATGAAGATAATAATAATATTATCTACGTGTACGTATGTTGTATGATCGTGAGTATGTAAGAATGGTTTTGATGGTAAGTAAAGTATGTTTTAATATAAAAACTAGAACTCACTCAGCAACGCTGACTTTGATGTGTTTCCAGTTGACAGGTAGTGTTGCTGAGGATGGCACGAGACGTCTACTCAGTTGATGAGGCTGGCATCCATATTTTGACATGTCATTGTATTTTGAGATCAAAACAAGAATTGTAATGTTATGAAATGACATGTTTTAGTTATTAATGAAAGTTTTAAATTCCGCTGCAAAGTAAATATACGTTTTAAAATGTTTTATGTGCGATGAAGGACCAACCGTAAGGTGCCCGGGAACGGGGCCTTACATCGGTACCTAAAAGTGTGAACCTATGCCTCGTATTTATAGGCTTAGAGATTTACTGTTAAGGTAACAATAACTTTCTTATTGTGGTAAGAAAGTTACTCAGAGAATGTCTTGATGTGACGTTCTCTGACTAAAGTGAAGTCGTCCGCAGAAGTTGACTTTCTGACATCACTTTAGTGTTTGACTTGTTGACTTGATGTACATGGTGAAATACATGAAAGTGTGTTGGTCTTCTGGAGGACTTCAACCTTCCGTGGGACTTTGTTCTTAAGTAGGAGTTTTGTCTTCTGTAGTAGCTTTGCCTTCAGTAAGAGCTTTGCCTTCAGTAGGAGTCTGTCACTTGGGACTTCATCCGTAGCAAATTGTTCTTCCATAGAAGATCCTAGGATGCACAAGTCCTTTGTTGTTCTAGCAGAACATCTACGAAAGTATAGAATTTTCATCCGTAGATAGTTCTTACACTTAGTCAATTTAAAAAATTGACTAAGTATGATGTTATGCCTTCAATCACACATATAAATCAACAAAGTTATTGGGTTAACCTACATATATATTGCATACAAGAAGATGAAAGTGTTTCATTACAAAGATTGATGAAGTTCTAAGCCTATACAAAAGATCTATTCCTAACAACTTACTGCATTGGTGGGCCTCAATATGTCCAATAATCATCTTAGTGGAGGCATTTCGGACGACATCAGAAACATGTCAGCTTTAAACTCTCTTGATCTATCAGGGAATGAATTGAGCGGGTTGATCCCTCTAAGCATTGCAAATTTGAATTTCTTGAGCCACTTGAATTTGTCAAACAACAACTTATCAGGATGAATTCCAACAGGAAGTCAACTGCAGACCCTCATCTATCCATCAATATATGTCGGTAAAAAAGATCTATGTGGAGCTCCGTTGCCAAAGAATTGCTCCAATCATGAAGAGCCAACTACAATGCACATGAAGCAACTGATGAGCGCGACGTATGGTTTTATCTGGACATAACGTTGTTTTATTACAGGGTTTTGGAGTGTTATTATTCTTTTGGTGTTGAAGAAACAATGGAGACATAAGATTTTCAAGTTTGTAGAGGAGACTGTGGACAAGATACACATTGCAGTCATGGTAAGAGTTAACAAGAAGAAGAGGAAGAGAATCCATATAGATCCACCTAACTGCAATTAATTCTCATGTTTAGTATCATTGCTTGTTTTTCATTTTAATAGTACTTTTAGGATTCTATATATGTAAACATGTGTTATATGATATGGTTGTGTGTATATACGGATATATTTGTTATGTACTTCTTAGCCCATGATATTGTTATGATTTTAGTAGTTTTCAATGGTACAAAGTTTATATATTAATCCGATTACCAAGTTTATGATTAGAATCACTAGCTTGTTGTTGGTGCTGGTGAGTGGTAGTTGTGTTAGGATTTGGTTGGTTGGGTAATGTTGATCATGTTAACATGCTAGTTGGAAATTTCCTTGTAGTACTCTACCTTTCATATTGTAATTTTTTTAAAAACCTTTCACAATCCGAACCAAATAGATACTTCTTTTAAAACAAACTATATGACCCCTTGTATGACCCTAAACGGCCTGCGCATTTTGCTAGGCTTCGTTTTAACCCAATTCTTATGTTGAGAACCCTCAAAAAATGACATGGATAAATATGGATTTAACACTTTATTTAGGCTAAACAATAAGTTTCAAAGCTTAAATTTGAGAGAATTACAACTCTTTTAAGCCCATACTTTACCATACAATATAAAACCGTATTATATATTAAAACGACTGTTATTATGTTCAAATTAAAGCGGTTTAAAGTGACACGACAACATCTTATGTTCTATTAATTAATTTCTTCAATAAGTAATATGTCAAACTTATATACAAAGGGTATCTTATTCAAATATTAATCTTCTTTTCTAAAAAAAGTAAAATGATTAATTCTAGAGTTTAAAACGTCCATATCGTTGAGTTTATTAGATTTTATTGAATACCTAAAATATGCTCTAAAACTCAAATATTTATATACACACAATTAGCAACTACCACATCCATTTTTTCAACTTCATCGTCAACTTTATAAACTTTTAAACCTCAACTTTGTAAACTTTCAAGTTTAAAATTTAGCTTAAACCCTCAACTTTCTTATGTTTCAACTTGATCCTCCATATTGTATGTAATATATGATTTTAACATATTAGCTATTTACTAATATGATTTGTGGTTATACGTGTTATAAATTTTGTTAAAAATAAGATTGTATAAATAAGGTATTTTTTAAAGATCGTAGGCTGTATCGACTATGTTTTCTATCTATGTTTCAATTACCAGATCCAAGGTGCTACAACCTTATTCGGTTCTTTTATTAATTAATTAACTTGATGTCAGCATCGTAACACCCGTAACAAAGTTCACAGACACATTACTTTATCTGGCTTAATTTCTGGTTATTATGTTAATAAAGTCATGTTTGTCGCAGACTAATGAAACATTATTAAATTCATAATGAAACAAAAGGGAAGGGGAAGCGGGTCGTTTCTTTGTCCGAACATGCGAGACTTGGGCTTGGATCTGATGGGCTAAATTGATCCTTGGGTTATTAATTGGATTCCCCCCTGTTGGACCAAAAGAACTAATGAGCCAAGATCAGGAAAACCTCTAAGTCCCACATGCCACTGCAACAACTGCTGAAGACTCCCATCAGCTGTTATGACAAAGTCTGAAGAACAAAGTATGAAGAATCAAAGAACTGAAGAACAACAGCTAAAGACTCCAAAGTACTGAAGACCAAGTACTGAAGTCTGAAGTACTGATCTTACAAGTACTGAAGACTTCAAGTACTGAAGACAAAGTACTGAAGTATCAAAAGCTGAAGTACTGAAAAACTGAAGATTTTCTACTGAAGCACAAAGTCTGAAGACAAAGACTGAAGACAACAGCTGATGATATCTACTGAAGTCATCAGCTGTTACATCATCTGAAGCCAAGACTGAAGACCAAGTGCTGAAGACTCAGAGTTTGTCACAACAGCTGAAGAAGTCTTCTTCAGTTGTTGTGATGGTCTTTCAGTAGTTTTATTATTTGTTTCAGTAGTTGTACAACAGCTGAAGAGCTTGTTCTTCAGCTGTTATAGTATCAGTAGTTATAAACGACTGAAGAGTTTGTTCTTCAGTCGTTGTAGGATTTCAGTAGTTTTATTAGTACTTGTAAAAGGAACATTTTTGTAAGAAGATGTCAGCTGTTGACATCTTCAGTAGTTTCATGTTCCGTCAGTTGTAATTTTAATATTCAGTTGATGTCAGAAAAAGGACATCACCACCATCCTTTTGCCGCCTATAAAAGGATGGTGAACCATGCTGTTTTAATGGCCGAAACGTGCTTAGCAATAAAACATTTAATGTTTCGCAGAACTCTTATCTCTCTATGTTTATGCTTTTAATTGCAATATCTTTTATGTTCTTGAATAATTGCTAATTAATGTGCTAAAATCCGCTGCAAACATAATCTAATTGATCAAACGAGAGGCTAAGATCCTGTCAAATGGTATCAGAGCGGGTTAATCATTGATCGATTTCACTATTGATCATTCGAAACTGCTCTTTTGATCTCTCAGTTTGATTGAATTAGCAATTTGCAAGAATTAGCCATAGATAGTGAGTTTCTACTGTTTCTGGCCAAAATCTTGAGGTCTTTTGGTGGTTTTGAGTTACGTTTGTCTTGTTTAAACTTGTTTTTGACTAAAACCTGAGATGACAACACCAACTAATGATCCTCACAATACTGGTTCCTCAACCAAGCCTCCGATGCTGGTTAGGAACGAGTATAACATATGGCAAAGACGTATGCTACACCACTTGGCTGTCAACAGTGCTGGTTGTTGGAAGTCAGTGGTGCATGGGCCATACAAGCCTATGGTGAGCGTCCCGGAATCTAATGAACAGGTTGCGAAGAAACCTGAACAATATTCGGACGAAGATCTAAAGCTGTTAGAAATTGATGCTAGAGCCCATGGAATTTTAGCCATGGCCATTTCAAATGAGATATATTCAGGGCTCTTGCATCATGAGTCTGCTCATGACCTATGGGTTGCTCTAAAGGAACAATTTGGAGGAACTGATTCGGTCTTAGCAAACAATAGGGAAATCCTCGCCCAACAATATGTGACTTTCTCATATAGAAAGGGTGAGACTCTGACCCAGCAGTTTGAGCGGTTCTCTTGTTTGATCTCTGAGCTAAAGATGGTCAAACAAGAGTACTCCAACAGCCAGATGAACAACAGGTTCCTCAGGTCATTGCCTGAGAGATGGGACACATATACCATTGTCCTACGCTCCAGTGCTGATCTGGAAACTCTATCTCTCACCCAACTTCATGGGAAACTGCTCACTTTTGAGAGAGAGATAGAGCAAAAGAGGAAGTTGTCCTCTTCTGGCAAGCTTGCTGATGACTTTGTCCAAGGTAATGCTGCCTTGATAAGTCATGAGTCAGAATATGCTTCATCAGAAAGTTCTTATGATGAGCATATTGATTTCTCTACCAACTCAGAACAAGCTTTTGTTGGTGTTAGTAGTTCAGGAGGTGGTGGTGACAACTTGTGTTTTCTGATGGAGGACTTGAAGGGCATTCCAGATGATGATCTGGAAGAGATGGATATTTTGAACCAAATGGCAATGATAAATATCCGCTCTCAAAAGTTCTACAAGAGAACTGGTAGGAAATTCCCAGGACTCTCTGGCAAAACCAAAGTTGGTTTTGACAAGAGCAAGTTGAGGTGTCACAAGTGCCAAAGGCTTGGACACTTTGCAAGAGAGTGTAGATCATCTGGATCTAACTCATCTGCTCCCTTTGTGACTTTTCCCCAGCAATAGCTCACAGCACAAAGGGCAACCTTCCTCCAGTTCTAGCTATCCATCTCAGGCACAGGCACCACCTGCTTATTTTGTGCCACAGGGTCATATGCCATATCCTTACCCCTGTTACTACATGCCTCAGCCTAGTCAAACTCAAGCACCCCGGCTCAACCACCTCATGCTCTTCCAGAGCCTCAATCTTCCCAATCTTATCATCACACACAACCTGTTACAACACAGCTTTTTCACCCCAAGGGTCATATGCCATATCCTTACCCCTGTTACAACACAGCTTTTTCACCCCAAGTGTTGTTGACTGGAGTAGTCTACCAGAAGAGCTATCTGGTCAGGAACAACTACTCTAAGGAGCTGGTCAACATGGTGGTGACCAACCTTTTGGAAATCTTGCTCTGATTGCCCTTGATTCTGCTGAAGGGTCATCATCCAATGCCTCATCTCAGGTATCCACTGAGGCAAAAGCCAAGCTTTGTTCAGAATCATGCATAGCAGCATTTGCTTCTATTAGAGAAGCAAATGTAGCTTTAATAGATAAAAATCTTGAGCTTGAGCACATTATTTCCAAAAGAAAAGCTGATTTTGAGGCTGCACTAAAAGATAAAAATGATGAGATTTACAAGCTTAAATGCCAAATCAAAGATGATAAAGCTAGGGAAGATGTACTTCTAGAGAAGTACAGAGACCTCAAGGAAACTCTTGCAACCACCCAAGTTGAGTGTGATCGATGGGTGCAATCATGCAAGGGTTTTGAAATGCTTCTTAGTAAGCAATCAGCTTCCAATGTGAAGTTTGGCATTGGTTATAATCACACTGCCCCTCCCACAGATTTCACTTCAAGAGCAGAAGTTGAATCTGATGGGGAGAGCAATAACCAATCCTTCTCATCATGTGACCTATTATCCTCTGAATCAGCATCATCAGAGATAGATGTCGGCATTTACTCCTGCCAAAACCAATCAGCTGATGCTACAACAGCTGATGGCTCAAATACTGACTGTCACATGACCAAAAGGCTGATCAACTCAGGTGTTGTCACTAGAAGTACTGAAGGTACTAGAGAGCAAGTCACAACATCTGAAGTTCAAACCTATAATACTGTTAGCAGTGAAGAGAAGAAAACTAACAGTAGAAAGGTTTGAAGACAGGTAGAGAGGATACCAGGAAAGCAGGCACTAGGAAGAAAACTGCTAGTACTGATGACAAACAGCTAAAGAACAAGTCTTCAGCAGTTAAATCCTCTTCAGCTGATGATCAGCATAAGATGAAGAAGAAGCCATGTGAGATATGTGGCTTGTTCAATCATCTTACAGATGATTGCTGGTACAAAAGGGGCTCCAAACTCAAACAGAAGGAGAAAATCAATGAGGACATCAATAAAATGAAGAATGAGTTTGAAACCAAGTTTGTACTAGCAACATCCAAGCCTGAAATCCCTAAGACCAAAGCTAAATCTAAAAAGAAGGTAGGGATTACTCAGGCAACAGCTGAGGTTGCTCAGAAAAAGATGGTACAACATAGGAACTCATCATCAGCAAACTCCAATGTGTCTGAAGAGCTGAAGGCTTTATCACAAAATCAGACACAGTTGGTGATGATGGTTCAGCAACTAGTGGGAAGAGTCAACCACTTAGATGCTCCTGTGTTGAAACCACAGAAAAGGAAGTCCAAGCCAAAGGGTTCCTCTTTTGTACCATCTTCTTCACCTCAGGCTGTCACACATAACACAACTGTTAGTGCTGCACCTGTAGTTGACAACAGACCCAAACCAAGCAGGTTTGGGTCTCCAAGACTAACTAACACATGGTTATGTTTGCAGGGTTCTTTAACATGCCATAGAAGCATCTGGTATGTAGACAGTGAAGGATCCATGCACATGACAGGAAGCAGCTCTCTTCTTAATGACTACTCTCAAGGAAAGAAGGGATTTGTTTCCTTTGGCAATGATGCAAAGGGTTACATCCTCGAAAAGGCTTTGTTTCCAATGGGGAGATAAGGTTTGATGATGTTAACCATGTGGAGAATCTCAAGTACAACCTCTTGAGTGTCAGTCAAATGTGTGACAAAGGCCATGTTGCCCTTTTCACAAGCCAGAACTGTCGGATTCTGTCATCCAAAGTTCTGAGTTTGATTGACAAGGCATTGGATGAACATACTCTCCTGAAGGCCAACAGGACAGGAAGAGTGTATGCCTTAGATCTTTCCAAAAAGATGGATCTAAAAGGCCATCCTTGTCTATTCTCCAAGGCATCTCCTCAAGAGTCTACACTATGGCATAGAAGGCTGGGTCATGTTAATTTCAAGAACATGAATCAGCTTATAAGCCATGGTTTAGTAAGAGGACTGCCTCAGAAGGAGTTCAAGTGTGAAGATGACCGCACTGCTTGCTTGAAAGGAAAACAACACAAAGTTTCATTCCCTTCAATAGAAGAACCAAAGTCCAATGCCTGCTTACAGCTTTTGCACATGGATCTCTTTGGTCCTGTCAGAGTGATGAGCATGGCAAAGAAGAAATACTGCCTAGTAATTGTGGATGATTACTCCAGGTTTGTATGGACTTTCTTCTTGCACTCCAAGGATGAAGCAGCCAAGACAATAATGAACTTTGTGTTACTTGTAGAAAAGCAGTATTCCCTACAGGTCAAGTGTGTGAGGAGTGACAATGGAACAGAGTTTAGAAACCACACACTTGATGACTTCTACCTGTCCAAGGGAATTAGAAGGCAGTATAGCATTCCTAGAACTCCTGAGCAGAATGGAGTGGTGGACAGAAAGAACAGGACTCTCATTGAAGCTGCAAGGTCTATGTTGGCTGACTCAGGGTTGCCACTGACCTTTTGGGCTGAAGCTGTCAATACAGCTTGCTATGTACAAAATAGAGCTTTAGTAAATAAGAGGTTGATGAAGACTCCTTATGAAGTTCTTCATCATTTGGCCCCTCTTATTTCATTCTTTAGAGCCTTTGGGTGTCCATGTTTCATTCTCAACACTAGCAACCCACTCCAGAAGTTTGCTAGTAACGTGGATGCAGGGTACTTTGTTGGTTATTCATCAACTTGCAAGGCATACAGAGTCTTCAACTGTAGAACTAAGGGGATTGAAGAAACTCTGCATGTTAAGTTCAATGAATCTCCAAAGGACAAGATTCCACAAAACCCTATGGAGTTGTTTGATCTGGACATACTGCAATATGTTCCTTATCAACCTCCATCTGTTGAGCCTGTCAACAAATCTCCACCTGGTGATACTGATGATGATGTAGTCAGTACTCACCTCTTCAGGATTAGTGACAACCTGCCTGAGTTCACTGAACCTGATGCTCCTGTAGCCTCAGCAGCTCTATCCACTACAAATGCTGATGAGATTTCTGCTTGCTCTACTTCGTTTGAGCTGCCATCCTCTACATGGTTTCAGGAATCACCATCACCATCTGTTGCTGCTGATGGGTCTCCAAACACTTGCAAAGATATCATAGTATATCAAGAGCTCAAGAATCACCCCACTTCACAAATCATTGGTGATATCCATGCTGGAGTTTCAACCAGAAATCAATTGTCCAACTTCTGCTTCTATGCTCTCTTCATCAGTCAGCAAGAGCCAAAGAACTACCATATTGCTTTAAGAGACAATGGATGGGTGGAAGCTATGTAGCTTGAGCTTCTTCAATTCACGAAACAGCAAGCGTGGGAGCTTGTTCCATTACCCAAAGGTAAGTGTGCTATAGGCACCAAGTGGGTATTCAGGAACAAAACAGATGAGAAGGGCCAAATTGTCAAGAACATGGCCAGACTGGTTGTTCAAGGGTTTGCACAGGAGGAAGGCATCGATTATGATGAGACCTTTGCACCTATGGCCAGACTGGAAGCAATCAGACTGTTCTTAGCTTATGCTGCCTTTCACAGTCTTAAGGTTTATCAAATGGATGTCAAAAGTGCCTTCCTATATGGGAAAATAAAAGAAGAGGTTTATGTGTGTCAACCACCAGGCTTTGAGGACAATAAACATCCTGATTGGGTGTACAAGCTTGATAAGGCTCTTTATGGGCTGAAGCAAGCACCAAGAGCCTGGTATGAGACACTCTCAACCTTTCTTCTAGAGAATAAATTCACTAGAGGCACCATTGATAAAAACTTATTCATCGAGACTGTGGGACAACATAAGCTCCTTGTTCAAATCTATGTAGATGACATCATCTTTGCATCCTCTGATCCAAAGTTGTGTGATAAATTTACAAAGCTCATGAAGCTTAGGTTTGAAATGAGTGCTATGGGAGAATTACAGTTCTTTCTAGGTTTGCAAATCAAACAACAGGATGATGGAATCTTCATCCATCAGTCCAAATATACCAAAGAGTTGTTGAATAAGTTTGATTTACAAACCTGTAAGCCCTGTTCTACTCCCATGAGTAGCATCACACAACTAGATGTAGATCCAAAAGGTAAAGCGGTAGATGAAACCCTTTACAGATGTATGATTGGGTCTTTGATGTACCTTACAGCTTCTAGACCAGACATCATGTTTTCAACATGTGCTTGTGCTAGATTTCAGGCTGCACCTAAAGAATCCCATTTGATTGCAGTCAAAAGGATCTTTAGATATCTGCAAGGTACCCAATCACTAGGACTTTGGTATTCAGATGGGCATTCTTGCAAATTAGTTGCTTTCTCTGATAGTGACTATGCGGGATGCAAAGTCACCAGAAAATCCACTTCTGGTGGTTGCCAATTCCTAGGCAATTGTTTAGTTTCTTGGCAGAGTAAGAAACAAACATCAATTGCTACATCCACTGCTGAAGCTGAGTATATTGTTGCTGCAAGTTGTACCTCTCAAATACTCTGGCTTCAGAACCAACTTCTGGATTATGGCATTACTGAGACTAAGACTCCATTATTAATGGATAGTGCTTCAGCTCTTTGTATTGTTAAGAATCCAGTCCAGCACTCTAGGACCAAACATATTGAGATCAGACATCATTTTATCAGGGATTGCTATGAGAAAGGTCTGAGTGATCCTAAGTTTGTGCCTAGTGCTGATGAGCTTGCAGACATTTTTACTAAGCCTTTAGATAGTGCCACATTCCAAAATTTGGTACTAAGGCTTGGTATGCTGCAGCTTGATTGATTTGACCTATGCTGGTGCTCTTACTTCACATCTACTGATGAGCATTAGGTCAAATACAAGTACTGATGAGTAATTTAGTCTTCAGCTCTTTCACAGCTACTGAAGACTAAAATGACTCAAAGTACTGATGTACATTATTTATTGAAAACAACTGATGTAGTGAGGTGATTACAACTACTTATGTATGATTTTCAAATAAATAAGTACTGAAGAACAAATTTTGCTCACAAGCACTGATGTGTAATCTTACACAAGTACTGAAGACAAAATTTGTTCACCAGCTTTGAAGCATATTTCATCAGCACTTGTGAACATCTGATTACAAGAGCTGAAGGCAAATATTCTCAAGAGCTGAAGGGTCAATGAAACATCTGAAAGTCAGCCAAAGATCTGATGAGTAAGTGTGGAGGCTAGTATGAAACAACTGATTTGACGGAAACAGCTGATGAGTAATTTCACATCAGCTGATACCAACAGCTGCTGTTTCATACCCAAACAACTGAAGGACAAAACCATGTCTTCAGTAGTTTCACAACTACTGATGACTAACACCAAGTCCTCAGTTGTTTACAACAACTGAAGCAATACCATGTCTTCAGTAGTTCACAACTACTAATCTCAGTAGTTTACAACTACTGAAGGCTAACACCAAGTCTTCAGTTGTTACAACGTCTGAAGAAGAATATGAGGTCATCAGTAGTTCATAACTACTGAAGACTGACAGTAACTCTTCAGACGTTTACAACATCTGAAGGACAAAACCAAGGTCTCAGTAGTTTCAACTACTGACGACTAATACCAAGTCCTCAGATGTTACAACCACTGAAGGTTAAAACCACGTCATCAGTCGATACAACAACTGATAACTAACACCAAAACCTTTAGTAGTTTTCTTTCAGCCTTTACCCTACCCTATAAATACCCCACCTTCAGAGCATTTACTCCTCACTTGACCTAATCTTATAAAACCTCTGAAATTCCCATACACCATTAATGGCGACCATGCAACTGAAACCTCGACACAACTGTTTCGCCCATCTCACCAAATCGCCATTATGGCCTAAATTTCACCAAGCCGTCGATCTTATGAACGACTCTCCCTGCAAAACAGATTTTCTCCTCAACCCCACTATATACCCCGACTCCTTGACGGAGTTTTGGACAAACATAACCGTCCAAACCGGAGAGCAGGATGGCGAGGTCTCTCTCCGGTCCTCCGTCAACAACCACCCGTGGTTATCACTCCAGCTACCCTGCGCCAAACCCTAAAGCTGGAGGATGCCACCTACCTAACCTCCTACCCCAAAGGTGCCCTGGATCTCTCATTCACATCCAACGACTACCAGGGTAACCTCTCCGCCTCCACCTTGTTGAAGAAACACTTCCCGGATCCTTAACGACTGATCTTCCACATGGTGAACGTATGTCTGGCTCCCAAAACCTCTTCGTGGGACCAGATGTCCACAAGGTGGCAACAGGTATTGTTTTCTATCTTTGAGAACCAACCCTTGAACTTAACTGATATAATCTTTTTGGAACTTAAAGACTTGGCCACGAAACCACTTTCTAACCGATGGATCTTGTATCCACGGTTCATAATGGCCATGATAGAAAACCAGCTTCAGGCTGAGGGACTAGTTGGCACTGGGGTCCCTGCTAGGCTGTTCTAGCCAAGGTATACTCCAGGCACAACACTGACCACACACTTAAACACGCTGGCCGGCTGCGAAAACCCACGCAGCAGGAACCCACAGCCTCCACCTCCAAATCCACAGTCCCCACCTCCAAATCCACAGTCCCCACCAAACCAAAAGCCAAAAAGAAGCCCAAAAAGGCTACTCAGGGAGATGAGTCCCCTGAGGATGCCCCTGCAACACAAAGGCAGGATGTGCTAGCTGGTTTGATTCTCCCAGCAGGTACCACGACTCCACCCACCACAACCGCACAGGCTTCCTCTCAACAGGAGCCTGATGCAACCAATACTGGGGCAACCACAATACTGGGGTCTATCTCACTTGAGAAGACTACCATTGAAATGCACAGTCCTCCCCCTGTGCAGCCTGCTTCGAGCCAATCTACTGATGAGGCCGCCCCACAAAGCCCTACATTGGCAATAGCCAAAGTGCTGACCCATCTGAGCATTCCACCCTCTCCCCAGAAACCTATTACACCTGGGGAGACTCCAACCGAAGAGGGGGTGGATACAAGTGCCGGTAGGAGCCCACAGCACAGAGAATCAGTCCAATCTCCCAGTGTGGCTAGGGAGATAGGACAATCTGGTGAGGCTGCCACTTCCCCTGCATCAACATCTGAGCAGGGTGAAGCTGCTAACATCACTAAGACCTCACCAGAGGCAATTGCCGATGATGGATCCAATCCGGAGGCTAGAAGTCCCCAGTACCATGAACAAGGGGCACATGCTATTACTGAGCCACACTCAGAGCATGTACATCCTGACATTGTTAGGAGGTCAGGTGATTCAGCTCATGCTGATGATGACCTGAGCTTTTTCTACGATGTAGTAGCTCAAAACACTATCTTAGAGGATGAGATAAGCAGACTCAAAGAGCTGCTTGCTCAAATGACTCAAGATAGAAGTCCATCTGCCACCACTACCCAACAGATGGCACCTTCACCCGAAGGTCTCATACACACTGAGCCACTCCCACAAACTCGGCCACCAGCCCCTGCTTCTGGCACTAGTTCTCAGGGTTAGAGCCCCCCTGAGCAGCTGGATGCTATCCTCCAGAAATCCCTGCCTCTCATCACACCCATACTTAAAGATATAGTCATTCAAACCCTTAATGAGAGGCTTCCCACTTACATACAACCTATGGTGGAGGTTGCCATTTCTAAGGCGCTTGCTGATAGTCAAACCCCAACCAATGCACCCAAAAGGGGGAGACATCAGTGCAAGCCAAGAGGAAGAGGGGAGAGGAGGAGTTAGAGGCAGAGAAAGAGGTGGTGGTTGAGAGGGTGATGGTTGAGGAGACTAGGAAGGTGAGGGAGAAAGGGAAGAGGAAAGAGAGGGAGGTTGAGCAAATAGAAGTGGCTGGAATCCAAAAGGATTTCAGTGTCACTTATAAGAAAAAGGGAGAGGAGAGGGAATGGACTCTGATCTAGCAGCCCTTGTCAAAGAGGCTGATGCTGAACAGAGCAAATCAATGGATTCTGCCATTAATCAGCTGTTTAGGCAAGGATTTGACAAGGACACTGCCCTGCTAGATCAGGAGCTCAGGAGGATGGAAACTAGGGAGATTGAACACCGATGGTCTACTTATAGCCAAGAGGAAAAAAAGAGACTCGAGGCTATGAGTAGATTCATTTCGAAGTATCTGGGCAGGCCAGTCCTTGATATTAAAGCATGGTCCAGGGATAGAATCTTGGCTATAACCACCAAGATCTGTTCAGCTGGTACTTTTACTAAAGGACTGGTTGCTGAGGCCCTCTCCAAAGCCGGTGCTGGGAACAGGACACTTCTAGCAAAACAGACTAAGCCTTCTCTCATATCTAGATTGCTAGAAGTGCCTGCCAAAATTCCCACACCAACCACCAAACCACAACCCACAAAACCAACCCCTTCACCATCAAAACCCGCAGCCAATGATCCACCCTTGGTGAAGAAGAGAAGGGTGTTGAGGCTGCAAGAAGAAGAAGAAGAGGAGGATGAGGAGGATAGTCTGCCCATTTCAGCAGTTATACCTCTACCTAAAGCCAAACCACAAACCATCACTACCACCTCACAGCAGGACACTGTGAGGGTAAAATTAGAAGAGGAGGAGCAGCAAAGGCTACACGATGAGGAAATGCTGAAAAGCATTGACAAATGCTACGCTGCTTCTACCTCTATATTGAATGTGCAAAAGGAAGCTCTGAGATTATTCACCCTCAAACAAACCTTTCAGTATGAAAAGGAGAGGGTGAGAACTTGGCCTGACCCAAGGGTATCTCACAGGATAGTCAAGAAGGACATGCCTGTGAGATACAAGAGCCAACTAAAGAGAATCGTAGATGAAGTGATCTCTGTGGCTCTTGTAATAACACCCTGGGAAATAGTAGAGGAGTTCGAGAAATCCTATAGAGCCAACCAATCACCCCAAACAATGCTAGAAAATAGGGTGATTAGGAAGAGTTTGGTCTATAAGAGGCTTGAGAACTTCCATAGGGATGAGCTCAACCTGATGTTGGAGGGAAAACATCCTGATGAATTTGCATACAGGCAAACCACAACAGTTGAGCTCAAAAATGGTAAACAGGCCAAGTACATCTCAGAGCTGTACGGTCGGGAGGGATTGTTCGATGGTGTGCCTGAAGACCTCTCCAAAGAAGAACAAATGATCTTTCTTCAGGCCTACACCCGAGAATCCTACCGGCTTGTACGTGGGAGGTAGATCTCATGGATGGGACAACAGCTCTGTGTCCAATTCCCCAAGACAGAGCTCCCATCCATACTTAGCCAAACAAACCCTAGAGACTACCTCTCAGGCCAGTGCTTATCTGGGTCAACTTCTAATCTGATCTAGAAGGAAATAGACCAATCATTATGCCACCAATAAGTGGGACAACCAATAATTAGAGGTTTTGGCTGCATTGGTTCAGGGGGAGTTTATTGGACCAAAGAACCAATGAGCCAAGATCAGGAAAACCTCTAAGTCCCACATGCCACTGCAACAACTGCTGAAGACTCCCATCAGCTGTTATGACAAAGTCTGAAAAACAAAGTATGAAGAATCAAAGAACTGAAGAACAACAGCTGAAGACTCCAAAGTACTGAAGACCAAGTACTGAAGTCTGAAGTACTGATCTTACAAGTACTGAAGACTTCAAGTACTGAAGACAAAGTACTGAAGTATCAAAAGCTGAAGTACTGAAGAACTGAAGATCTTCTACTGAAGCACAAAGTCTGAAGACAAAGACTGAAGACAACAGTTGATGATATCTACTGAAGTCATTAGCTGTTACATCATCTGAAGCCAAGACTGAAGACCAAGTGCTGAAGACTCAGAGTTTGTCACAACAGTTGAAGAAGTCTTCTTCAGTTGTTGTGATGGTCTTTCAGTAGTTTTATTATTTTGTTTCAGTAGTTGTACAACAGCTGAAGAGCTTGTTCTTCAGCTGTTATAGTATCAGTAGTTATAAACGACTAAAGAGTTTGTTCTTCAGTCGTTGTAGGATTTCAGTAGTTTTATTAGTACTTGTAAAAGGAACATTTTTGTAAGAAGATGTCAGCTGTTGACATCTTCAGTAGTTTCATGTTCCGTCAGTTGTAATTTTAATATTCAGTTGATGTCAGAAAAGGACATCACTACCATCCTTTTGCCGCCTATAAAAGGATGGTGAACCATGCTGTTTTAATGGCCGAAACGTGCTTAGCAATAAAACATTTAATGTTTCGCAGAACTCTTCTCTCTCTATGTTTATGCTTTTAATTGCAATATCTTTTATGTTCTTGAATAATTGCTAATTAATGTGCTAAAATCCGTTGCAAACATAATCTAATTGATCAAACGAGAGGCTAAGATCCTGTCACCCCCCCCCAAACGTTTTCATACGGGATTCCAGAACATAATCATGTGATGTAATCTTTCTACTATAATAAAAAATAACTAGAATTGACACGTGTCAGCATTATATTTCTTCTCGCCAATTTTTTCTCGCCTCTCTCTCTCTTCTATTAAATAGTTTTTAAGACGTTTGTAATACACGGGTTTACTAAAGATAGTTAGTTTAAAATAAATAATTATCACTCAGTTTTCTAGTTAAGTCATAGCCCTATGACTTTTAAAATGGGAGATCATGTGTTGGAGTTTCGCTTGGGACAATTTGTTCCGGGTTGAGCCGGAGAATTTTTTTCATTTGTGAATTTCCTCCCGGATGGGTGTGGGTGGGTCGGGTTATCTTGTTCTGTTCTTCGGGCGAAAGGATGATCCATTTGTCGGGCTAATTCCGGGTGTCCAGGCCTTTGTTGTTTAAAAAAATAGCTAAAAATAACTTTATAAGTGACATGGAAATAATATTTTGGGATGTAATGTATGTATCAGTATTTTTAACCTATATGATAGTTCCAACATTATACTACAACTTAAGATAAAAGTTTTGATACAAATGGCTCTAAAACTAAAAAGTGTAAAAAGTAATCTTGATCATTTATCTCCTTAATCAGTGATTGATATCAATATGTAGGAAAAGTTTATGGAGAATTTTAGTAATAACCAATTTTGTTTACTTTTTTACAAATTTTTTATTTTTTTAAACGTTCATAACTTTTATATATGTCATTATTTTTTATAAAATTACACCATTAAAGTGTGTGTTTTTATATCTTTAAAACGAATATTGTATTGTTATATAAAATTTTTAGTAATTTTTTTTATGTTTTAAGCTCATATTTCGTCATTGTGTATTTTATTGTAATTCATTGTGCCTAGTCTCACCGCCATCATCACCACCCCTGAACATCAAAAACCACCGGAAGGCTCAACCGTGACAACAAAGACATCCACCGCATGCAGAATAGGCACAACAGCGGGGTCGATGACTACCCTTTCTGAAAACCCTAAAGGGTACGGGCGGCGGGCATAATAAGCACCATCGCCAACAAAGACAAGCGGTGGCTAGGACGGGACGTTGCGGTGAAGACTATAGATGGCAGGAGGCAATGCCGGCAAGGTGCTAGTGACTTCTTTTTATACAAGTCCAACACAAGGGCCAAAACCGCAAAAGTACGAAAGAAGCGTGGTTAATTAACGAACATTACACTACTCCACCCGCTAATTTATTAATAGTATGTAATACAATATAGTTATGAAGCATAAATATGAAAAGTTAGACCCAATTAAAATGTAAGGACAATTGCTAGGACAAATGTATCGTATGGGTTTGTCGTTATTATTAAATAGTAATGAATATATTTAGAAAGAAACGTACTGACAGGATCTCAGCCTCTAGTTTGATCAATCAGATTATGTTTGTAGCGGATTTAGCATGAAATTAACAATTAAGGCAAGAACACAAAATGTTTTGCATGTAAAAGCACAATCATAGAGAGAGAGAGAGAGTTCTGCGAAAAATAAGATTTTCTATTACTCAACACGTTTCGGCACCTAATACAGCATGGTTCACCATCCTTTTATAGGCGGCAAAAGGATGGGTGATGATGTGACTTGTAGTCACATCAACCGATTATTAAAGTTACAACTGATAGAACATAAAACTACTGAAGATGTCAACAGCTGACATCTTCTTACAAAAATGTTCTAACAATTACAAGTACTGACAAAAGTAAACTAATGAAAAGCCTACAACGACTGAAGAACAAACTCTTCAGTCGTTTATAACTACTGATGCTATAACAGCTGAAGAACAAGCTCTTCAGCTGTTGTACAAACTAGTGAAACTAAATACAAAACTACTGAAAGGAAAAATCATCATAACAACTGAAGAAGACTTCTTCAGCTGTTGTGACAAACTCTGAATCTTCAGCACTTGGTTCTTCAGACAGGCTTCAGATGATGTATCAGCTGATGACTTCAGAGATGTCATCAGCTGTTGTCTTCAGTCTTTGTCTTCAAACTTTGATTCTTCAGACTTTGTCAGAACAGCTGATGGGAGTCTTCAGCAGTTGTTGCAGTGATATGTGGGACTTAGAGGTTTTCCTGATCTTGGCTTATTGGTTCTTTTGGTCCAACAAACTCCCCCTGAACCAATGCATCCAAAACCTCTAATTATATGTTGTCCCACTTATTGTTGGCATAAGGATTGGTCTATTTCCTTCTGGATCAGATCAGAAGTTAACCCTGATAAGCACTGGCGAGAGAGGTAGTCTCTAAATTTGATTGGCTAAGTATGGATGGGAGCTCTGTTTTGGGAATTGGACACAGAGCTGTTGTCCCATCCATGAGATCTACCTCCCTCGTACTAGCCGGTAGGATTCTCAGGTGTAGGCCTGAAGAAATATCATCTGCTCTTCTTTGGTTAGGTCTTCAGCCACACCTTCGAATAACCCCTCCCGGCCGTACAGCTCCGAGACATACTTGACCTGTTTTCCATTTTTGAGCTCAACTGTTGTGACTTGCCTGTATGCAAATTCATCAGGATGTTTTCCTTCCAACAACAGGTTGAGCTCATCCCTATGGAAATTCTCAAGCCTCTTATAGACCAACCCTTTCCTAATCGCCCTATTATCTAACATTGTTTGGGGTGATTGGTTGGCTCTATAGGCTTTCTCGAATTCCTCAACTATTTCCCAGGGTGTTATTACAAGAGCCACAGAGATTACTTTATCTACAACTCTCTTCAGTTGGCTCTTGTATCTCACAGGCATAGCTTTCTGAACTATCCTGTGAGCCACCCTAGGATCAGGCCAAGTCCTCACTCTTTCCTTTTCATATTGAAAGGTTTGCTTAAGAGTGAAGAGTCTCAGAGCCTCCTTCTGCATGTTTATGATAGAAGTAGAAGCAGCATATGCTTTGTCAATGCTTTTCAGCATTGCCTCATTGTGTAATTTTTGCTGCTCCTCTTCTTCTAGTTTTACCCTCACAGTGTCCATCTGTGAGGTGGGAGTGATGGTTTGTGGTTTGGCTTTTGGTGGAGGGATGACTGCTGAAAGGGGCAGCCTATCCTCCTCATCCTCCTCTTCTACTTCTTCTTGCAGCCTCAGCACCCTTCTCTTCTTCTGTAAGGGTGGATCATTGGCTGCGGGTTTTGATGGTGAAGGGATTGGTTTTGTGGGTTTTGGTTGGGTGGTTGGTGTGGGAATGTTGGCAGGCACTGCTAGCAATCTAGAAATAAGTGATGGTTTGGTCTGTTTTGCTAGCAGTGTCCTGTTCCCAACACCGGCTTCTGAGAGGGCCTCAGCGACCAGTCCTTTGGTGAAATTACCAGCTAAACAGATCTTGGTGGTTATAGCCAAGATTCTATCCCTGGTCCATGCTTTGACATCAAGGACTGGCCTGCCCAAATACTTCGAAATGAATCTACTCATAGCCTCGAGTCTCTTTATGTCCTCTTGGCTATAAGTAGACCATCGGTGGTCTATTTCTCTCATCTCCATCTTTCTGATCTCCTGATCTAGCATGGCAGTGTCCTTGTCAAAGCCTTGCCTGAACAGCTGATCAATGGCAGAGTCCATTGATTTGCTATGTTCAGCATCAGCCTCCTTGACAAGGGCTGCTAGATCGGAGTCAATCTTCTCTCCCTCCTTCTCTCCTACCTTCTTCTGATAAGTGACACTGAAATCCTTTTGGATTCCAGCCACTTCAATAGGCTCACTCTCCCTCACCCTCTTCCCTTTCTCCCTCACCCTACTACTCTCCTGAGCCTTCTCCCTCTTAACTACCTCCTCCCTTTCTACTTCTAACTCCTCCTTTCCCATCTTCCTCTTGGCTTGCACTGATGTCTCCCCCTTTTTGGGTGCATTGGTTGGGGTTTGACTATCAGCAAGCGCCTTAACTACGGCAACCTCCACCATGGGTTGGATATGAGTGGGAAGCCTCTCATTAATGGTTTTTATGATAATATCTGTTAGTATGGGTGTGATGAGAGGCAGGGATTTCTGGAGAATAGCATCTAGCTGCTCAGGGGGGTTCTGACCCTGAGAGCTAGTACCAGAAGTAGGGGCTGGTAGCCGAGTTTGTGGGAGCGGCTCAGTGTTTGTGAGACCTTCGGGTGAAGGTGCCATCTGTGGGTTTGTGGTGGCAGATGGACTTCTATCTTGAGTCATCTGAGCAAGCAGCTCTTTGAGTCTGCTTATCTCATCTTCTAAGATAGTGTTTTGAGCAACTACATCAAAGAAGAAGCTCAGGTCATCATCAGTGGAAACTGAATCACCTGACCTCCTGACTATGTCAGGATGTACATGCTCTGAGTGTGGCTCAGAAATAGCATGTGCCCCTTGGTCATGGTACTGGGGACTTCTAGCCTCCGGATTGGATCCATCATCGGCAGTTGCCTCTGGTGAGGTCTTATTGATGTTACCAGCTTCACCCTTCTCAGATGTTGATGCAGTGGAAGTGGCAGCCTCACCAGAATGTCCTGTCTCCCTAGCCACACTGGGAGACTGGACAGGTGATTCTCTGTGTTGTGGGCTCCCACCTGCACTTGTATCCACCCTCTCTTCGGTTGGAGTCTCCCCAGTTGTGATTGGTTTCTGGGGAGAGGGTGGAGTGCTCAGATGGGTCAGCACTTTGGCGATGATTATGGTTAGGCTTTGGGGGGCGGTCTTAGTGGGTGATGGGCTTGAAGCAGTGTGCACATGGGGAGGACTGTGCATTTCAATGGTAGTCTTCTCAAGTGAGATAGACCCCAGAATTGTGGCCGCCCCAGAAGTGGTTGCATCAGGCTCCTGTTGAGTGGAAGCCTGTGCGGTTGTGGTGGGTGGAGTCGTGGTAGCTGCTGGGAGAATCGAACCAGCAGCCACATCCTGCGTTTGTGTTGCAGGGGCATCCTCAGGGGACTCATTTCCCTGAGTAGCCTTTTTGGGCTTCTTTTTGGCTTTTGGCTTGGTGGGGACTTTGGATTTGGAGGTGGAGGCTGTGGGTTCCTGCTGCGTGGGTTTTCGCAGCCGGCCAGCCTGTTTTAATGTGTGGTCGGTGTTGCGCCTGGAGTATACCTCGGCTAGAACAGCCATGGCAGGGACCCCAGTGCCAACTAGTCCCTCAGCCTGAAGCTGGTCCTCTATTATGGCCATTATGAACCGAGGATACAAGATCCATCTGTTAGAAATTGGTTTTGTGGCCATATCCTTGATTTCCAAAAAGATAATATCAGTTAAGTTTAAAGGTTGTTTTTCAAGGATAAAGAACAATACCTGTTGCCACCTTGTTGACATCTGGTCCCATGAAGAGGTTTTTGGGGCCAGACACACATTCACCATATGAAAAATTAGTCTTTGAGGATCTGGGAAGTGCTTTTTCAACAAGGTGGAGGCGGAGAGGTCACCCCGATAGTCGTTGGCAGTGAAGGATAGATCAAGGGCGCCTTTGGGTAAGAGGTTGGGTAGGTGGCATCCTCCAGCTTTAGGGTTTGGCGCAATGTAGCTGGAGTGATAACCACTGGGTGGTTGTTGACGGATGACCGGAGAGAGACCTCGCCATCCTGCTCTCCGGTTTGGACGATGATATTGGTCCAGAACTCCGTCAGGGAGTCGGTGTAGATGGTGGGGTTCAACAGGAATGCCGTTTGGTAAGGTGAGTCGTGCATAAGATCGACGGCTTGGTGAAATTTTGGCCATAATGGCGATTTAGTGAGATGAGCGACACAGTTGTGTCGAGGTTTTAATTGCATGGTCGCCATTAATGGTGTATGGGAAGTTCAGAGGTTTTGAGAAGTTAGGTCAAGTGAGGAGTAAATTCTCTGAAGGTTGGGTATTTATAGGGTAGGGCAAAGGCTGAAAGAAAACTACTAAAGGTTTTTGTGTTAGTTATCAGTTGTTGTAACTACTGATGACGTGTTTTTAACCTTCAGTGGTTGTAACATCTGAGGACTTGGTGTTAGTCTTCAGTAGTTGAAACTACTGAGATCTTGGTTTTGTCCTTCAGATGTTGTAAATGGCTGAAGACTTGTTGTCAGTCTTCAGTAGTTATAAACTACTGAAGACCTAATTTTTCATCTTCAGACATTGTAACAACTGAAGACTTGGTGTTAGCCTTCAGTAGTTGTGAACTACTGATATCAGTAGTTGTAAACTACTGAAGACATGGTATTGCTTCAGTTGTTGTAAACAACTGAGGACTTGGTGTTAGTCATCAGTAGCTATGAAACTACTGAAGACATGGTTTTGTCCTTCAGTTGTTTGTGTATGAAACAGCAGCTGTTGGCATCAGCTGATGAGAGATTACTCATCAGCTATTTCCGTCAAATCAGTTGTTTCATGCTAGCCTTAAATTTTACTCATCTGCTCTTTGGCTGACTTTCAGATGTTTCATTGACCCTTCAGCTCTTGTGAGTATTTAAGCCTTCAGCTCTTGTGATCAGATGTTCACAAGTGCTGATGAAATACTCTTCAGAGCTGGTGAACAAATTTTGTCTTCAGTACTTGTGTAAGATTACACATCAGTACTTGTAAACAAAATTTGTTCTTCAGTACTTATTTGTTTGAAAATCATACCTCAGTAGTTGTAATCCACCTCACTACATCAGTTGTTTTCAACAAATAATGTACATCAGTACTTTGAGGCACTTTAGTCTTCAGTAGATGTGAAGGAGCTGAAGACTAAATTACTCATCAGTACTTATATTTGACCTAATGCTCATCAGTACTTGTGAATTGAAAGCATCAGCATTGGTCAAATTATTCTAGCTGCAGCATACCAAGCCTTAGTACCAAATTTTGGAATGTAGCACTGTCTAAAGGCTTAGTAAAAATGTATGCAAGCTCATCAGCACTAGGCACAAACTTAGGATCAATCAGACCTTTTTCATAGCAATCCCTGATAAAATGATGTCTGATCTCTATATGTTTGGTCCTAGAGTGCTGAACTGGATTTTTAACAATACAAAGAGCTGAAGCACTATCCATTAGCAATGGAGTCTTAGTCTCTGTAATGCCATAATCCAGAAGTTGGTTCTGAAGCCAGAGTATCTGAGAGGTACAACTTACAGCAGCAATGTACTCAGCTTCAGCAGTGGATGTAGCAATTGATGTTTGTTTCTTACTCTGCCAAGAAACTAAACAATTGCCTAGGAATTGGCAACCACCAGAAGTGGATTTTCTGGTGACTTTGCATCCTGCATAGTCACTATCAGAGAAAGAAACTAATTTGCAGGAATGCCCAGTTGAATACCAAAGACCTAGTGATTGGGTACCTTGCAAATATCTAAAGATCCTTTTGACTGCAATCAAATGGGATTCTTTAGGTGCAGCCTGAAATCTAGCACAAGCACATGTTGCAAACATGATGTCTGGCCTAGAAGCTGTAAGGTACATCAAGGACCCAATCATACATCTGTAAAGGGTTTCATCAACCGCTTTACCTTTCTGATCTACATCTAGTTGTGTGATGCTGCTTATGGGAGTAGAACAGGGCTTACAGGTTTGTAAATCAAACTTATTCAACAACTCTGTGGTATATTTGGACTGATGGATGAAGATTCCATCATCCTGTTGTTTGATTTGCAAACCTAGAAAGAACTGTAATTCTCCCATAGCACTCAATTCAAACCTTAGCTTCATGAGCTTTGTAAATTCATCACACAACTTTGGATCAGAGGATGCAAAGAAGATGTCATCTACATAAATTTGAACAAGGAGCTTATGTTGTCCCACAGTCTTGATGAATAAGGTTTTATCAATGGTGCCTCTAGTGAACTTATTCTCTAAAAGAAAAGTTGAGAGTGTCTCATACCAGGCTCTGGGTGCTTGCTTCAGCCCATAAAGAGCCTTATCAAGCTTGTATACCCAATCAAGATGTTTATTGTCCTCAAAGCCTGGTGGTTGACACACATACACTTCTTCTTTTATTTTGCCATATAAGAAAGCACTTTTGACATCCATTTGATAAACCTTAAGACTGTGAAAAGCAGCATAAGCTAGGAACAGTCTGATTGCTTCCAGTCTGGCCACAGGGGCAAAGGTCTCATCATAGTCGATGCCTTCCTCTTGTGCAAACCCTTGAACAACCAGCCTGGCCTTGTTCTTGACAATTTGGCCCTTCTCATCTGTTTTGTTCCTAAATACCCACTTGGTGCCTATAGCACACTTACCTTTGGGTAATGGAACAAGCTCCCACACTTGCTGTTTCTTGAACTGAAGAAGCTCAAGCTGCATAGCTTCCACCCAACCATTGTCTCTTAAAGCCACATGATAGTTCTTTGGCTCTTGCTGACTGATGAAGAGAGCATAGAAGCAGAAGTTGGACAATTGATTCCTGGTTGAAACTCCAGCCTGTATATCACCGATGATTTGAGATGTGGGGTGATTCTTGAGCTCTTGATAGACTATAATATCTGTGCAAGTGTTTGTAGACCCATCAGCAGCAACAGATGGTGATGGAGATTCCTGAAACCATGTAGAAGATGGCAGCTCAAACGAAGTAGAGCAAGCAGAGATCTCATCAGCATTTGTAGTGGATGGAGCTGCTGAGGCTACAGGAGCATCAGGTTCAGTGGACTCAGGCAGGTTGTCACTAAACCTGAAGAGGTGAGTACTGACTACATCATCATCAGTACCACCAGGTGGAGCACTGTTGATAGGCTCAACAGCTGGAGGTTGATAAGGAACATATTGCAGTATGTCCAGATCAAACAACTCCACAGGGTTTTGTGGAATCTTGTCCTTTGGAGATTCATTGAACTTAACATGTAGAGTTTCTTCAACCACCTTTGTTCTACAGTTGAAGACTCTGTATGCCTTGCAAGTTGATGAATAACCAACAAAATACCCTGCATCCACCTTACTAGCAAACTTCTGGAGTGGGTTGCTAGTATTGAGAATGAAACATGGACACCCAAAGGATCTAAGGAATGAAATCAGAGGAGCCAAATGATGAAGAACTTCATAAGGAGTCTTCATCAACCTCTTATTCACTAAAGCTATATTCTGTACATAGCAAGTTGTATTGACAGCTTCAGCCCAAAAGGTCAGTGGCAGTCCTGAGTCAGCCAACATTGACCTTGCTGCTTCAATGAGAGTTCTGTTCTTTCTCTCCACCACTCCATTCTGCTCAGGAGTTCTAGGAATACTAAACTGCCTTCTAATTCCCTTGGACAGGTAGAAGGGTCTAAACTCTGTTCCATTGTCACTTCTCACGCACTTGACTTGTAGGGAATACTACTTTCCTACAAGTAACACAAAGTTCATTATAGTCTTGGCTGCTTCATCCTTAGAGTGCAAGAAGAAAGTCCATACAAATCTGGAATAATCATCCACAATTACCAGGCAGTATTTCTTCTTGCCATGCTCATCACTCTGACAGGACCAAAGAGATCCATGTGAAGAAGCTATAAGCAGGCAGTGGACTTTGGTTCTTCTATTGAAGGGAATGAAACTTTGTGTTGTTTTCCTTTCAAGCAAGCAGTGCAGTCATCTTCACACTTGAACTCCTTCAAAGGCAATCCTCTTACTAAACCATGGCTTATCAGCTGATTCATGTTCTTGAAATTAACATGACCCAGCCTTCTATGCCATAGTGTAGACTTTTGAGGAGAGGCCATGGAGAATAGGCAAGGATGGCCTTTTAGATCTATCTTTATGGAAAGATCTAAGGCATACACTCTTCCTGTCCTGTTGGCCTTCAAGAGAGTGCGTTCATCCAACACCTTGTCAATCAAACTCAGAACTTTGGATGACAGAATCCGACAGTTCTGGCTTGTGAAAAGGGCAACATGGCCTTTGTCACACATTTGACTGACACTCAAGAGGTTGTACTTGAGATTCTCCACATGGTTAACATCATCAAACCTTATTTCCCCATTGGAAACAAAGCCTTTTCCAATGATGTAACCCTTTGCATCATTGCCAAAGGAGACAAATCCCTTCTTTCCTTGAGAGTAGTCATTAAGAAGGGAGTTGCTTCCTGTCATGTGCATAGATCCTCCACTGTCTACATACCAGATTCTTCTATGGCATGTTGAAGAACCCTGTATTCATAACCACATGTTAGTTAGTCTTGGAGACCCAAACCTGTTTGGTTTTGGGTCTGTTCTCAACTACAGGTGCAGCACTAACAGGTGTGTTATGTGTGACAGCTTGAGGTGAAGAAGATGGTGCAGAAGAGGAGCCCTTTGGCTTGGACTTCCTTTTCTGTGGTTTCAACACAGGAGCATCTAAATGGTTGACTCTTCCCATTACTTGCTGAACCATCATCACCAGCTGTGTCTGATTCTGAGATAAAGCTTTCAGCTCTTCAGACACATTGGAGTTTGCTGATGATGGATTCCTATGTTGTACCATCTTTTTCTGAGCAACCTCAGCTGTTTCCTGAGTAACCCCTACCTTCTGTTTAGATTTAGCTTTGGGCTCAGGGATTTCAGGCTTGGATGTTGCTAGTACAAACTTGGTTTCAAACTCATTCTTCATTTTATTGATGTCCTCATTGATTTTCTCCTTCTGCTTGAGTTTGGAACCCCTTTTGTACCAGCAATCATCAGTAAGATGATTGAACAAGCCACATATCTCACATGGCTTCTTCTTCATTTTATGCTGATCATCAGCTGAAGAGGATGAAACTGCTGAAGACTTGTTCTTCAGCTGTTTGCTATCAGTACTAGCAGTTTTCTTCCTAGTGCCTGCTTTCCTGGTATCCTCTTTAGCTGCCTTCAAACCTTTCCTACTGTTAGTTTTCGTCTCTTTAGTGCTAACAGTAGTTGAGGTTTGAACTTCAGATGTTGTCACTTGCTCTCCAGTACCTTCAGTACTTCTAGTGACAACACCTGAGTTGATCAGCCTTTTGGTCATGTGACAGTCAGCATTTGAACCGTCAGCTGTTGTAGCATCAGCTGATTGGTTTTGGCAGGAGTTAATGCTGACTTCTATCTCTGATGATGCTGAATCAGAAGATAGCAGGTCACATGATGAGAAGGATTGGTTATTGCTCTCCCCATCAGATTCAACTTCTGCTCTTAAAGTGAAATCTGTAGGAGGAGCAGTGTGATTATAACCAATGCCAAACTTCACATTGGAAGCTGATTGCTTACTAAGAAGCATTTCAAAACCCTTGCATGATTGCACCCATCGATCACACTCAACTTGGGTGGTTGCAAGAGTTTCCTTGAGGTCTCTGTACTTCTCTAGAAGTACATCTTCCCTAGCTTTATCATCTTTGATTTGGCATTTAAGCTTGTAAATCTCATCATTTTTCTCTTTTAGTGCAGCCTCAAAATCAGCTTTTCTTTTGGAAATAGTGTGCTCTAGCTCAAGATTTTTATCTATTAAAGCTACATTTGCTTCTCTAATAGAAGCAAATGCTGCTATGCATGATACAGAACAAAGCTTGGCTTTAGCCTCAGTGGATACCTGCGATGAGGTATTGGATGATGACCCTTCAGCAGAATCAAGGGCCATCAGAGCAAGATTTCCAAAAGGTTGGTCACCACCATGTTGACCAGCACCTTGGAGTAGTTGTTCCTGACCAGATAGATCATCTGGTAGACTACTCCAGTCAACAACACTTGGGGTGAAGAAGCTGTGTTGTTGAGGTTGTGTGTGATGATGAGATTGGGAAGATTGAGGCTCAGGAAGAGCATGAGGTGGTTGAGCCGAGGGTGCTTGAGTTTGACTAGGCTGAGGCACATAGTAACAGGGGTAAGGATATGGCATATGACCCTGAGGCACAAAATAAGCAGGTGGTGCCTGTGCTTGTGATGGATGGCTAGAACTGGAGGAATGTTGCCCTCTGTGCTGTGAGCTATTGCTGGGAAAAGTCACAAAGGGTGCAGAGGAGTTAGATCTAGATGATCTACACTCTCTAGCAAAGTGTCCAAGCCTTTGGCACTTGTGACACCTCGACTTGCTCTTGTCAAAACCAACTTTGGTTTTGCCAGAGAGTCCAGGGAATTTCCTACCAGTTCTCTTGTAGAACTTTTGAGAACGGATATTTATCATTGCCATTTGGTTCAAAATATCCATCTCTTCCAGATCATCATCTGGAATGCCCTTCAAGTCCTCCATCAGAAAACACAAGTTGTCACCACTACCTCCTGAACTACTAACACCAACAAAAGCTTGTTCTGAGTTGGTAGAGAAATCAATATGCTCATGATAAGAACTTTCTGATGTAGCATATTCTGACTCCTGACTTATCAAGGCAGCATTACCTTGAACAAAGTCATCAGCGAGCATGCCAGAAGTGGACAACTTCCTCTTTTGCTCTATCTCTCTCTCAAATGTGAGCAGTTTCCCATGAAGTTGGGTGAGAGATAGAGTTTCCAGATCAGCACTGGAGCGTAGGACAATAGTATAAGTGTCCCATCTCTCAGGCAGTGATCTGAGGAACCTGTTGTTCATCTAGCTGTTGGAGTACTCTTGTTTGACCATCTTCAGCTCAGAAATCAAACAAGAGAACCGCTCAAACTGCTGGGTTAGAGTCTCACCCTTTCTATATGAGAATGTCTCATATTGTTGGGCGAGGATTTCCCTATTGTTAGCTAAGACCGAATCAGTTCCTCCAAATTGTTCCTTTGGAGCAACCCATAGGTCATGAGTAGTCTCATGATGCAAGAGCCCTGAATAAATCTCGTTAGGAATAGCCATGGCTAAAATTCCATGGGCTCTAGCATCAATTTCGAACAGCTTCAGATCTTCATCCGAATATTGTTCAGGTTTCTTCGGAACCTGTTCATTAGATTCAGGGACGCTCACCATAGGCTTGTATGGTCCATGCACCACTGACTTCCAACAACCAGCACTGTTGACAGACAAGTGGTGAAGCATACGTCTTTGCCATATGTTATACTCGTTCCTCACAAGCATCGGAGGCTTGGTTGAGGAACCAGTATTGTGAGGATCATTAGTTGGTGTCGTCATCTCAGGTTTTAGTCAAAAACAAGTTTAAGCAAAACAAATGTAGCTCAAAACCACCAGAGAACCTCAAGATTTTGGCCAGAAACAGCAGAAACTCACTCTCTATGTCTAATTCTTGCAAATTGCTAATTCGATCAAACGTAGAGATCAAAAAAGCGGTTTCAAATGATCAATAGTGAAATCGATCAATGATTAACCTGCTCTGATACCATTTGACAGGATCTCAGCCTCTAGTTTGATCAATCAGATTATGTTTGCAGCGGATTTAGCATGAAATTAACAATTAAGGCAAGAACACAAAATGTTTTGCATGTAAAAGCACAATCATAGAGAGAGAGAGAGAGAGTTCTGCGAAAAATAAGATTTTCTATTATTCAACACGTTTCGGCACCTAATACAGCATGGTTCACCATCCTTTTATAGGCGGCAAAAGGATGGGTGATGATGTGACTTGTAGTCACATCAACCGATTATTAAAGTTACAACTGATAGAACATAAAACTACTGAAGATGTCAACAGCTGACATCTTCTTACAAAAATGTTCTAACTATTACAAGTACTGACAAAAGTAAACTACTAAAAAGCCTACAACGACTGAAGAACAAACTCTTCAGTCGTTTATAACTACTGATGCTATAACAGCTGAAGAACAAGCTCTTCAGCTGTTGTACAAACTACTGAAACTAAATACAAAACTACTGAAAGGAAAAATTATCACAACAACTGAAGAAGACTTCTTCAGCTGTTGTGACAAACTCTGAATCTTCAGCACTTGGTTCTTCAGACAGGCTTCAGATGATGTATCAGCTGATGACTTCAGCTGTTGTCTTCAGTCTTTGTCTTCAGACTTTGATTCTTCAGACTTTGTCAGAACAGCTGATGGGAGTCTTCAGCAGTTGTTGCAGTGATATGTGGGACTTAGAGGTTTTCCTGATCTTGGCTCATTGGTTCTTTTGGTCCAACACGTACAATTTTGCATTGCAGATGGTCTTATGTAACCGGTTAGCAAAACTAGTGGGATCAGAAGTAGACAACTCCTTTTAAATAGGAATTCTTATTCTTGCCCCTCCATAGTTCGTCTACCTTTATCGCATATCGCAAAACATAATGATGGTAGATTTCCCCTGTTGGAATTAGAGTTTAGGTAACCTTAGGTTCAAATATATTAGAACTGGGATTTGTGTTCTTTCATCGGCTAATGCTAATGGAAGGGGATAACACGAACAAAGCATGGTTGTGAAAGATTGCAAGTGTTACTAAAATGCTAACATTCTTTAACAATTGTGTTTTCATCTTTTTATATATTGATCTTAGTTTGTATAATTTTTCATAGCTTTAGTTGTGAACTTTGAATGGTTCCTTGTCCTTATTGATCATGTTGATGATTATTATAGGAATATCAATCTTCCTTGCCTTCACTAATGAGAGGATACATAATATATATACACATTCCTATTCTATGCATTTGCCAAATGATACAATTAATATTTAAAATATATAATCTAATACACTCCCTCAGTCTAAGGAGGAGGAAGCCGGATGCTTAGACTGGATCGAAATTCTTCAAATAAGATTCACGGTAGACCTTTTGTGAAGATGTCTGCCAGTTAGTAACGTGATGGTACATGAAGAACTTTGACTTGCCCCAAACGAACTTTTTCCCAAATGAAATGGATATCAATCTCGATGTGTTTTGTTCGGTGGTGTTAAATGGGGTTGCCTGACAAATAGATAGCCAACACATTGTCATAATAAACGAGAGACGCTCGTGCTGGTGGGCAACCTAGTTCAAGAAGCAAATTGCGTAACTAGCAAAGTTTTGAAACAACATGTGCGACCCCACGATATTCAGCTTCAGCACTGGAGCGCGAAATTGTTGTTTGACGTTTGGAAGACTATAAATGAGGTTATCTCCCAGAATACACAATAACCTGAGGTGGAGCGTCTACTATCGGGGCAACCAGCCCAGTCCGCGTCCGTGTAAGAGATCAATGTAGAAAGATTACCCGGGTGGAGGTACATACCCATGGTGGTAGTCCCTTTGACGTATCGTAAAATACGTTTTAGGGCATGGAAGTGAGTTGTGCGGGGTCATGCATGTGCATACAAACCTGTTGCACTGCGTACGATATGTCTGGCCGAGTGAAAGTGAGGTACTGAAGAGCACCAGCCAAACTTCTGTATAGGGTTAGATCTTTAACTAGATCGCCCGCCATTGCACTGATTTTCCCATTTGCATGAACAGGGGTGATGGTGGGGTTGCAACCAAACATTTTGGCACGACTAAGGATGTCTAATGCATACTTTTATTGATATAAGAACGTACCCTGACCGGTGCGTTGAACATAAATCCCAAGAAAATGTGATAGTTCTCCAAGGTCTTTCATAGCAAATTCAGCTGCTGGAGTCTTCATGATGAGCTGTGTAAGGATGACAGATGATGACGTGAGTATAATGTCATCTACATATAAGAGGAGGTATGTCGTATCCTGTCCGTGCCTATAAATGAATAAAGAGTTGTCACATACACTTTGAGTAAACCCAAAAGTGGTGATAAAATCTGTGAATCGTTGGTACCAGGCACATGGAGCTTGCTTAAGACCATAAAGAGATTTCTTCAAGAGACAAACATGATCCGGATGATTCTTGTCACAAAATCCTAACGGTTGATGCATGTAAACTATTTCATCTAAGTTGCCATATAGGAAGGCATTTTTGACATCAAGTTGGTTGATAGGGCAGTCGTTCGATAAAGCAATAGAAAGAACCGTCCGAATGGTAGCCGGTTTCACAACCGGACTAAAAGTCTCATCACAGTCAACTCGCACCTGTTGAGACCTGCCATCACAAACAAGACGTGCTTTATAGCGCTCTAGAGAGCCATCAGATTTGAATTTATGTTTAAATAACCACATGCTTCTAATGATGTTCATATCCCGTCTTTTAGGTACAAGCTCCCACGTCTTATTTTTGATAAGAGCCTTAAATTCATCATGCATGGCATGGGACCAAACGGGTGAGTTAAGGGCAAATATAGGATTCTCTGGTATGGGCTCAAGTGAGGGACTGGTGGAGGCATGTAGGTTAAATAAGGTTTTCAGTTTGTGTGTGCCTAAACGTGAACGAGTGATCATTGGATGGGAAGGTGGATGTTAGGGGGTTGTTTGAGTGGTGGAGGGTGTAGGCGAGCGGTTGGGTGGGTTAGGGAAGGTTGGTTGTGTACGGATGGGTTGGGTGGGTTGGGGAAGGTTGGCTGTGGATGGCGGTTGGGTGGGTTGGGGAAGGTTGGTTATGGACGGCTGGTTTGGCTGTGGCGGTGGTGGTTGGGCTGCTTAAGCAGGCTGCGAAGGTAGGAGGGATGGGTTGTGTAGGAATGGGTGGTGATGGGGGCGGTGTTAGCAAGGGCAAGGCAGTAGGTGGTGTGGTTGGGAAAGTTGTTTGAAGGTGGTCCCATATAGCCGGATGAGGTTCATCTTGAGTATCAAGAAAGTTGTACTTGGTGTTGGATGGTTTGATACGACTAAACGGAAAGATGGTTTCATTACAGATAACATGACGGTTTATGATGATTTTGCGAGTGGATATGTCGTAACATTTGTAACCCCTATGATTCGATGGACAGCCGAGAAAGATGCACGGGGTTGAACGTCGTTGTAGTTTATTGATAGAGGATGAAGGAAAAAGAGTGTAGCAAAGGCACCCGAAGTTACGAAGATGTGAGTACGAGGGATGCTTTTGGTATAGAAGAAAGGTAGAGGTGTTGTGATTTTTTAATTTTGATGGAAGAATGTTAGAAATGTAGGTAGCGAGTTGAAGAGCATGGTGCCAAAAGGATGTTGGAAGAGATGCATGTGATAAGAGTGTTCGAACAATGTTATTAATGGATCTTATTTTTCTCTCCGCTTTGCCATTTTGGGATGATGTGTATGGGCAAGAAAAACGAAAAGAGATACCATTTTGAGAACAAAAATTGTGAAAGGTCGTGTTGTTGTATTCCGTGTCGTTATCACATTGTATGTTCTTGATTTATTTGTTAAATTGAGTTTTAACATAGTTATGAAAATTAGACAAAATACTAAAAACCAATGATTTGTTTGTGATAGGAAATGTCCAAAGATAGTTTGTGTAATCATCAAGTAATAAAAGGTAATAACGATGACCTCCCGAGCTTGTAATCGGGGAGGTCCACAAGTCACTATGTATGATACCAAACGGTGCGCAAGTATTTGAAACAGAATCATAAAATGGAAGTTTAACTTTCTTCCCCAAAACACAAGATTCACAAAACAACTATTTAGAATTACTAGAAACAGAGATGTGTTTATGTTTATTTAAATGCTCTAATAGAGACTGTCCAGGGTGTCCTAGGCGTTGATGCCAGAGATCCCGAGAAAGAGTAGCAAAAGCAAAAGACTTGGTGGGGGTAGCAAGAGATGGCGGCAACGAGTAAAGGTCCCCGGTGCTATCACATCGGAGGATAGGAGTCTGCGTCCGGTAGTCCTTCACAAGAAAACCATATTTGTCAAATTCAATTGAAATATCATTTTCTCTAGTTAACCGTCTTACCGATAGGAGGTTTTTAATAAGGTATGGAGAGACAAGGATATTGTTTAGTTGAAGTGAAGGGTGTGGGGGTTTGGTTTGAATTTTAAGATTACCCATGCCCATTACTGGAATTTGTGTCCCGTTGCCAATAATGAAATGATTTAAATTGCTATTATTGAAATAAGAAGAGAGAGTACCTGACGAGTTTGCCATGTGTGACGTTGCCCCCGTGTTCAAGTACCACGTCGGATCCGGATTGTGTCATGGTGTTGAATGCTTGCTCAAGTTGGGTTGTAGTGTAGGATTGTTGGTATGTATGGTGGGCTTGTGGGTGTGGGTCGAGAATTCCAGGCGAGTTGGGCCTGGGGGAATAATTGTTGGGCCTGTTTGGGATGGTGGGGAATGGACATGGTGGTGGGTTGTAGGTCCAAGTGTAAGGGTTGTATGAAGTGGGGGCCCAAGGAAGGGGGTAGCCCAGTGGAGTATACGGGCTAGGCGAGCCACCATGGGGCCGGGAACGGCCACGGGAGCGTCCACGACCCCGACCGCGGGTGGTGTTGTCTGCGGTATAGGATTGGTGAGGCGGGGCAGCGGGTGGTGGGTTGTGGTGCGGTTGTGGTGCGGTTGTGATGGTGGGTTATGGTGGGCGGCGACCAAAGCCGTAGGGTTGGTGGTGGTTTGGTTGGCCTTGTGTGTTTCTTCTAATAGGAGTTGTGAACGGGCTTTGTTAAAGTCAAGGAGTGGGTCGGTTTGTTGAAGGAGCATAGCAACACCATCATATTGGTCGTTTAACCCGGCAATGAGTTGTAAAACCAATGATTGATCCGTGACGGGAGCGTTAACATTTGCCAATTGATCCGATATATCTTTCAAAGCTTGACAATAAGACGTAATGTTTGGAAAAGACTTGAGCTTGGTGTTTGAAAATTTGTTTTGCAAATATAAAGCTCGAGTTTGTTTGTTGTCATTGAAAATACCTTGAATGGCCGTCCATGCGGAGTGAGCGGTGGAACTCTGTTTTAGAATCGTTTGGAGGAGATCCGGAGAAATGGTACCATATATCCATTATCGAACGATCGCATCGATCTACTTCCACAGTTTGGCGGCATCGGCGGCCGCGGCTGTTATGGCTGCATCAGTTGTCGTCGGTTGACGTGGTGGTTCGAATGATTCAAGGTGGTCATCACAATCGAATGCCTCGCAATGAAAGCGAAACAATTCCACCCAAGAAGTATATTTGCTTTGATCCATGTCAAGAGTAATGGGGATGAAGTTCTTGATGTTAGTGACGGTGAGTGCGGGATGTAGCAGGGAAGACGTGATGGAGAGGAGGGTTGCGGTTATGATGGAGAGCAGGGCTGCGGTGGCGGTATGACTGGCGACGGCAGCCGGGAGGTGATCTGTAGGGTTAGGAGAAAAGATTAGGGTTAGGAGAAAAGGTGGCGGTATGACAGGCGACGACAGCCGACAGCCGGCAGCCGCGGCTGTTGTGGCTGCATTTGCCAAATGATCCCTAAACAATTAATATTTATAATATATAATCTAATAATTATTGACATTAGCCCAACCTAATTTGTCTTCAAAATAATCTACTCGACTCTATCAGATGCAAAGCTGGGGTATTCATTGTCAGGTTCCATAAGTTTTGATAGGCATTCTAGGCCTGATTGTTTATTACGCTTTTACAAATCAATAAATCAATCCGGATGTGTTGGATAGGTCAACCAAGTGGTTTTAGCGGTCGAACATATAGTCTGTATAATTATTCTCACCTAGGAGTCGAGTCACAGAACCCTCTCTATGTGGTAAGAGTGACTAGTGTTGAAGTGTTACTAGTTTTGCTAGGGATCTTCTATAGTTTTCATCATCGACTGGATTAGTCAGTGAAGTATGAGTTCATAAAAACTACAACCATGTTCTTTTTAAACTTTGAGCTTCAGCTCAAACAAGAACCATGACCAAAGTTTTATTTAACATGATTTTTGTAGACATTTTCAAGCTTTGTATACTAATATTTCTACCTATGTACAATTTCAATTATGCAAAACACAACCATAAAAACTCTATTCCTACTTGGGATTATATTCATTAGTTGTTCAATCCAATCTACAAAACTTCAAACAAAAATTCTACATAGACTACAAACAGATTTCAAAAGACGTTCTTCCTCACTATCAACTCAAACTTGTCCTGACATTTCATCTTTACCTTCTCTTGAAGTCAAAAACAGACCCAAGTTTGAGACAAATTGGCAAAAACTGTTAGGGCTGACTTTGACCAACCAAAAAATCAGACTGTCGTATAACTGGAGAAAAGATCAATCATGGTTTCCAAAGCATACCTTTTTATTGCTTGTTTAATAAACACTTTTCGTGATATGCACGAGACACAAAACCAGAATGAGTTAAGAAACTAGAAACAGGATGGACGGCCGTTGTATTACAATTTAACCGTCTGATTCTGATTATTCATTATCATATAATCACTTTAAAAATGCATATCTGAATCAATTATAAAAAACAGGCTAATATTTGGCAAAAGGAACAATTGCAGGAAATCGAGAACTAACACTGAAAGATTATTAATTAGCCGCAAAGAAAGATCCTTTAGCCCATATGATTTTGGATGACATTTTTGTTCTGATTAATCAACATATGTCACAGACCAATTTGCAATCCCGCTAGGATCAAACATCTAAATGTTTAAGACTTTAAGTCGTAAAATTCAGTAGTTACCAAGAGTCAACATTTGACTTTTTCCAAAATTAAGTTAGGAAGGCTGAATCAGTAGATAAAAATAACAGACACTTCATACAAAGGAGTAAACATCTCACATGAAAAAAAAATGGCAAATAAAGTTCATCCGTGTAGCAATTATGCCCATCCGTATGAGGCTGTAGTACAAAGAAGGCACTTAAGAATTGAAATTAATGTCAAACTTTGAAAACAGAAATGTAAAATTTTAACTGCATAATCGGTAACTAGAAACTAGAGGGGTTAGCTAGTATTATGGTATGCATTTGACCCTATACATTTTTGTGTGCAAAGTGTTTAAGCCTTTTATTTAGGGAAAATTATAAAAATGTCCCTTTGACTACGTGTTCCTCACAATATGTCCCTTTGACTACGTGTTCCTCTCAATATGTCCCTTTGACTATATGTTTCTCACAAAATGTCTCTTTGACTAATTTATCCTAAAAAGTATCCCCGCCAAACAGAATCGCCTCATCCGAACCCAAAATAAGCGGCTCGGATGAAGACACGTGACTAGATATGGTCGTTATGAAATACATGTTTTCATTCGTCCGAACTTTTGTAAGTTCACTCGAACAAACATACGGTTATTTGAACCTCTGTAAGTTCGTCCGAACCTTCATAACGATTCTATTTAGACACATTGCTTCGTCGGAACCACTCATCGTGGATTCAAATGAACTTGTTTTGCTGTCGGGATGTCTTGTTGGGGTGGGGAGAACTTGTTTTGCTGTCGGGACGTCGTGTTGGGGTGGGGACGGTATAGGGAATGAGCTGGTCAAATGAACAATTTAAGGGAAAAAGTTGGTGAAAAGGACATTTTTAAATTTTCCTTTTTATTAATAATTATTGTGTAGCATTATTAGTGGACATGTTTTATTATTTTATTAATAGCTAGGTTAGAAATCAATGTGTGGAATAAATTCAATATATTAAAGCTATTAGTTTTTATGAATGTTCTATGTATTACATGTCATTAGTCATTGGTGAAATAAAAAATAAAAAATATATAAGAAATTATATATAAAAATTAGAAATTATAAAATTGTATTTCAAGATAAGATATAATATAAATCATATAGTTTAGTCTGTTTAATAGTTTATTAGAATAAGAAAATTTTTAATTTAAATATTTGATTGTTTAGTTTATATAGTTAAAATCATTATCATTTAATAAGATAGATGAGCGAAAAACATAAATTTAGAGTTAACAAAAAAATCGCCATGAGTCCGCTCTAATATATCATTTATTATATACTAGGTTATTACTCCGTGTATTACAATGATTGATTAATAAATATTAAATAGTTAATAATAAAAATTTATTAATTATAAAATAATATTTTAAGATAAGATATGATTAATATTACATATGAGTAAAGACTATAAGTACATTTTCTTTAACTTTTGGTTTCTTAAAAAAATATATATACTTTGTTCCAAATCCAACCATTTTAAAAGATCTTATTTTTTAAAAAATTCTTATTATAACTCCGAATTTTAGTTATTTAGTTTATAAAAATTTTGTTTTTTAAAATCAAATTTAAAATACTTCATAGTTTTAAAAAAGGTTTGATGTTCTAGAATAATGTTTAATTTAATAAAAGACCTTTTTAACTTATACTAAAGCTATATTTTGTAGGATTTTATATGCCCAAGACATGTAGAATATTGATGCGGTTAGTACGTTATGATCCAAGTCGGGTTATACCCAATAACAAGCTTAGCAAACACCAATTAATATTTAATTGATAATATGATCATACAATTAAATATTTACACCAATTTAGAACATGAGTTTTCTAAATAAGTTGCATATGAGATGGAACAACTTATTAGAATATTTTGTTCAATAATATTATTTGTAGTGTTATTTAAGTAAGTTAGATAACATCAAATAATAATAGGAGTGTATAACTTATATAATTAAAAGGTTAATTGTATAACTAATTAGATGACTAGTTAAATAATGTGTGTTTAGTTTAAGGGGGGAAACCCTTTTGAAATAATAAAATTCGGCCGCCCCCCCTTATTTTGGTTGGCTATTTTGCTTTCTTGAAAACACACATCATAACTAGTCTTGCACTCATCACTACTCTCATCATAATACATGCAAACTTGATCAAAAACTCTCCTCTCTCTCTCTCCAAAACTCACGGCAGCAGCAAGGAAAAAGGGAGAGTTTTGAGTTCTTTTGGTGATATATTCTCCTTAACAAGAAGTGTTTGCTATAGAGCTTGGGGTATACAAGCTTGAGAGGACCTCCTTTGGTGCCTTGGTCGGTTTCTTGATCAAGAACATTCTCCATTTTCGATCCTCTTGCTGCTAAAAGGTAGATTATGGCAGCTTCTTTATGGCTGTCCATAATGTGTTGTTTGTGATTTCATAGCTAGCATCATTCACATATATAAGATCCTTTTGTTCTTGGGTTTGTTTATAACTTATAACATCAAAATAAAACCTGAAATTTCAGTTTATAAACCATGTTATAATGTTCACTTCCGCTGCGTTTTTCATAGTGTTTAAATGGTTAAACTATGTTCATGTTCTAACAAACCTAACATTGGCATCTAGAGCCGGTTATGTGGATAGCAAGCTTGTTTTGTCCTTGAAAATTCGTTTTAAGGGACTTTAAAACCCCTTTAGGGGCTGCTATGTTCTTGTATTATGAATCCCCAAACTTTCAAAGTTATATCACACATGCTTGTGATTAAACTTTGAAAGACATGAATGTTATATAGTTTGTTTTGTTTGGACAAAAATAAAACCCGAAATTTTAGTTTGTGTTGGCTGAAATTTCGTGGTTTTAGTGGGGATTCATTGTTACTTTGGATGATATGATCACTGTTTATTATGGTGCATAACCTAGCCTTTACCTTGTGTTATTTGGATGAATGATATGTTATAGTTGATTTCATTTTTCATGGGTTGTAATAATTATTATTTTCTGCTTGTATTTGGGTGTACATTATTCATTCATTCATTTGTAATGTAATAGATAGATTAAGTGTGTTTTCTTTATTAGAAAATTTGTACTAGGATATAAATTTTGTAAATGAAGATGCACAAGATGGAAGCACTAAAGGAAGACACAAAGAGGACTTGAAGCATATGGATGCAAGTTCAAGTGGGGGTCTTTGGAGATCTCATCTTTGTGTTGTATTCAACCCTTAGGAAAGACCAAATGACAACACTTGTGATGGCAAACAAGTGTTGTCAACATAGTGGTTATGGTTATGCACATGTGGTTGTTTAGTATATGCTTGTTTGTTTATCCTTTGGTTGATTGTTTGATATTTGATATGCTTAACAATCTTAATAAATGATCATAACAAGCTGAATTTTCATGGTCCTTAATCATTAAAAGATAATAAAAGGTTATTAATATTGTTTAATGATTTTAAAGATTAAAAGGTTTTAATCAATGTACCATAGGGTATCTTATATTTGAAAGCATGCAAATATGGATACATAGAGTTTTCTTAACTAGAATTATGAATTCTCTAAATATTTTAAAATAAGATCAACACCGTCCTTTTACACAACACTTGAGTCACTCGGGAACTCTTAGTGGGATAAAGGTCACTAACCATTTTGAGGGAACTTATGACTTGAGGTGAGAATGTCATATTCGTGGGATAAAGGTCACCTAACCGCTTATTTTAGCAAACTCACACGTGTGTGTAAGTAGGATCTCTTGATTTGCAAATCATGTCAAATGGATCACCTACGATGTGGTTTCCAAATGGTGTTGATCGGATTAACATGACGACTTTACATATGATGTTACAAGTCGATCCCATACCTCTAGAAGTTGCAAATGGTTGCAACCGTCAATCGTTGACCACCTTATTAATTTAAATCGTGGGATAAAGGTCACCTAACCACAATTTAAATGTAATGTTGGGTTCTAGATTTTAATATGAAAATGACCTTAAAAGGCATTAATTAATTATTAAAAAATAGTAATATCGAAAATACTAAAATAGATCTTTGTTAAATTTTGTAGATGGCCACCAATAATGATAATCATGATAACTCATCCACACCCGCCCATTCTTTACGAGCGATTCTCCAAAAGGAACGTTTAAATCATAACAATTTCATTGATTGGTATCGAAACTTGAGAATCGTTCTCAAGCAAGAGAGACGATCATATGTTTTAGACGACCCTATCCCCGATCAACCTACCGAGGATGATGAGGAGGCCTAAACAATTGGCTGAAGTACACTGAGGACTCCATCCAAGTGTCTTGCCTCATGCTAGCAAGCATGACTCTGGATCTCCAAAAGGAGTATGAACATCACGGAGCTTATGACATGATAACCCAGCTGAAGGAAACGTTCCAACAGCAAGCGAGGGTTGAGCGCTTCGAAATGGTTCGAGCACTCCATGCATGTCGTATGGACGACAACTAATCGGTTTCATCTTATGTACTTAAGATGAAAAGCCACATTGACCGCCTCAAAAGGCTTAATTGTCCCGTCTCGAAGGAATTGGCCACGGATTTGATCCTCAATGGCCTTACCAAGAAGTTTGAGATGTTCGTGTTGAACTACAACATGAATGCTTGGGACAAAAGCATTGGTGAGCTTCACTCAATGCTCAAAACAACCGAGGCGGCCATGGGTAAAAGGGTGTTACCCGTTCTCACCATCAATGAAAGTGGGAACAAGAAAAGGCCTCATCCCGCACCCAAGGCAAAAGTTGCCAAGGGTAAGGGACCCGTATGGGGAAAGGGGAAAGGCGTGGCAAGGGTACCACCCAAACCACAAGAAAAGAAGCAAAAGGTTGCTACTAATGACCCATGCTTCAAGTGTGGGGAGATTGGACATTGGGCAAGAAATTGTCCTGTCCATCTCCAAGAGTTGAAAGCAAAGAGGGATGTCGGGCAAACCTCAGGTACAATATACATGATCCATATTGATTTAAACATAATATCCTCTAACACATGGGTATTAGATACCGGATGTGGAACTCACATTTGCAATTTGTTGTAGGGGTTCAAAAGAAGTAGCAACTTCAACAAAGGGGATGTTAGCCTCTACATGGGCAATGGGGCTAAAGTTCAAGTTGAAGCCCGTGGTGACTACATCTTGAAACTTCCAAATGGTTTGGAAGTAATCTTGTACAATGTTTTGTATGCTCCTAGTTTGACTAGGAACATTATATCTGTAGCCCTATTAAAACATTTTGGATATGTATTATCATTTATTGGAAATGAAATCCATGTTACTTTGAATGACATGTTTTACTTTAAAGCTATTCCCATCAATGGAATCTATGAATTGGTTCGTGAAAATACATTGAATGATAGCTTATTGTACTAAACTGTTGGTACACATGTCCCCAGTTCTAGTCTAGTGAGCTGAATGTAATAGAACTTCTTCTTGTAACAAATATGTAATGTTTAATCAATATAATGAGAATCTCTTCTATATATGTTTGTTGGTTGTTTAATGTTATATCCATTTATATTATTTATTGTTACACACATATATGACAATGTTAAATAGGTTTACAGTTGTTAGACATACTCTGAACCATTAAAGGTTTAAGAACGTGTTTATCTAAGTATCCTGATTCAGTCGCACGACTAGACCATGCGAATGGGCCAATCGCACGACTGAACTAGGAGATTGAATCAATCGCACGATTGATTCATAAGACTGACTCAGTCGCACGAATGGTTCAGTAGTATGACTCAGTCACACGACTGAGCCAGTCGCTTGGCTCAGTCGTACGAATGAGAGCTGTAACCTATAAATACCACTTAATTCGTGATAAAATGGGAGACTTCGATTATTATCAACCCTAGCCGTCCCAGATCGCACAGAGCGTCCCTTCCAACTTCATAGAGTGTTCCTGATAATTGCTAATCGATTTCTAACATTTTTCAATCGTTAGTATTGATCCGGATTACGTTCTCCCTGATTGGATCGCCAATCAAATAGAATTCCGTGCTATTTGATTCGGTATCACGTTGAATCAGTTAGTACTCCGTCGTACACGGTCCTAACAAGTGGTATCAGAGCTTTGGCTCTTGATTCTTCGTGGATTCAATCGTTTTTGTGAAAAAGTCAACGTTTTTAAGCAAAAAGATCCTTTCTTTCTGCTCAAAATCAAGTTTTTACGTGTGCATGCCTTGAAAACTGAGTCTTTTTCGAGTTTCAGCCGATTAGGGTATTCAAAACATCGTTTTTAGGTCAAATTGTGTGAAAAAGGTTAAAAATTTCGAAGTCAGCAGTTTCAGTCGCCCGATTGACTTAATCGCACGACCGAACTCCAATCGTTTCTTTCAATAGCATGATTAAATCATTCGTTCGTTCAATCGCACGACTGATCCAATCGTTCCTTTCAATCGCACAGCTACCTAAATCGCCTGCACAGTCGTACGACTAAGCTCAATCGCACGATTGTGTCTCAGTCGTTCCCCAGTCGTCCTTCCAGTCGCATACTCAGTTTGTGTTTCTCAAGTTTAAGTTAAATTCACCATGGACTCAGAGAATTTCGCATTCTCAGCAAGGAAAGACTCCAGGATACAGAACTTACTTCTACTTGAGAATGAGATTGGTAACCACAATAAGCCACCTAAACTTCTGTCGATTGATGAGTTTCCACAATGGAAACAAAGGTTTGAGATTCATCTCAATGGCGTGGACAATAATCTTTGGAATGCAATCGAGACTGGTTACACCATGACAGTTGGTACTGATGGTATACCCTTAACATTGAGTGGCTTGACTGATGCTCAGAAAATTGCCTACAATGCAGAAAAGAAAGCTTATGCGATGTTAACTCAGTCTATACCTAAAGAAATCTTCCATCAGTACTCAGAGCACAAGCAAAGTAAGAAATTCTGGAAGGCTCTTGAGAAAAGGTATAAAGGGAGCTCAACTCTTAAGTCCTTGAAGACCAAAGCACTTAAGAAAGAGTTTGATAATTTTTCGGCTATTGGGAATGAGAGTTTGGACGACATCATTGACCGATTCTATCTTCTGATGAGTGAACTTCACACTCATGGGGTAACCACGTCTAAAGAAGAAAAGGTGTCAAGTTTGGCTGACGGGCTTCCAGGAAAGTGGGATTCGTTTATTTCCACCTTGAGATACAATTCAGTTCTTGAGACATTTGATATAAATGACTTTATCCTGAAACTGTGAGAGGAAGAAGTCAGACACAAGTACAAGGCAAAGAAGGGTTCTTATGCTCAGGATCCATCACTCTACAATGTCACTCCTACTTCTACTTCTACTTCCAAAGCATCCAGCGCTCCTCAGCAAACTGCGTTTGTGTCAAATGCATCACCATCAGCTGATCAAGGCTCATCATCTGCTAGTGAGTCACATGGTGCATCTGGGGTTTCTCACAGTCCTATAGCTACTCAATCAACGATGTTGATGACTGAGAATTTAGGAAAAGTAACCGTGGAGGTTGCAAAGGAACACATGGATCTACTTGCTGCGATAGTTCATTCCTATGATGGTTTAGTGGCTGTGAAGATTGGAAACTGCCACCTGGCTGATGAAGACTACGAGCAGGTGGATGAGAATGAGTTGGAGAGAATGGATATTATGTGGGCTCTCGCAAATGCTGTGCGACGAGTAAAGAAGTTTGTGAAGAAAACGGGTCAGAATTTGGTGGCTACAAAAGATACTACTTTTGGTTTTGACAAGTCAAAAGTCACCTGTTTCAACTGTGGGGAGAAAGGACACTTCAAGCGGGAATGTGTCAAACCAAAGAAGACTGGAAATGGAAACCCATTCTCATCCTTCACAAAACAAGAGAAAGAGAAAAGGCCAGCTTCAACCAGCAGTGACTCAAAGGCTATGGTGGCGCAAGGTGATGAAGGACAGGACTGGTCCTTCCGTTTCTTTTCTGATGGTGAGGCAAACATTGCTTCTGTTGCGGACTTGAATGAAGACTCAGCGAGTGAGGGGAGAACTCAGCTGAGCCTGACACTGCTGAATTGGATGATGATATAGCTGCTGTTGATCAAATCATTGAAGATGAACTGAATGCTGAATCTGAAGCACAATCTAAACCCCAAAATGCTTTCATGGCTGGAACGTCTACTTCAGCACAGGTAGAATCTAAAGATGAGTTATTTACTAAACATGCTTGTGTTGAATGTGAAAAATTTAGGGGAAACATTGACCTGAAATTTGCTAGGCTATTAGATCATAATGATAACTTAGTAAATGACCTAAAATTGTGCACTGAGGCAAACAGGATCTTAAAACAAAATGAAAACTGCTATAAAGAAAAAATTGAAGCTTTAAAGAAACAGTTAAAAGAAACGGAAGTTGTTGCCTTTAACCAAGAAAATGATATCAAGTTTTACTTAAAAACAATCAAAGAAACTAAGAAGGAACGAGCGATTTTACAAGTTGAAAACGAGTCTTTGAAACAAAAACTTCACAGTCTAGCCAGTTCCTCACACATTTTGAAAAACTTAGTTAAAGAACGCAACAACGGGGAAGGTTTGGGATACAAAGTTGTGCCTCCACCACATGAGATCCTTTTGAACACCAAACAACGTCCAATCAATAATAACCCAATAAAGGATCATGTGGTGACAACTCCTCTGGTCAGCGATCCGGACACAACAGTTAAGTCTGCCCCTTCTGCTTCTGACCAGAAAGCATCAACAACAGGCACAACTGGCACACAACTCACTGGGAACCGGGTGGAAGAGAATGTTCAAGCATCTCATGGGTTGGGTCAAAAATCGACTACAACAACCTAAGATTTCCAAAACCACTCAAGCTAAATCAGTGAAGCAAGATATCCACCATCTTCTAAGACAAAACACACATAATGTTAAACAAGTTAAATTTGTCAAGGAAGGTGAAAGTCTTAAAAGTGAGAACAAAAAGGAAGTATCTGAAGTTTATTCACCGCCCCACAAGAGATCTCCTAGCCCTGATGAATGGAGGTCCTGCTATACTTGTGGACAGCGTGGTCACATTTCTACAAATTGTCCTCGCTATCAGACTCCAAAAATTAAGATTGAGCTAATCAACGAAGTTAAACAAGGTTCAAAACAAAGATCTAAGACTCCCGTTAGATCAAAAACTCCTATTAGGTCTAAAACACCTTCTAGGTTGTTTCCATCTCCTCCACGCCGAAAGCAACACAGACAAGTCACTGACAAATCTGTGAAGCCAGAGGCAAAACTTGATTTTGAAACTAAACCAAATGCTCAAACTGTAAATCAGTCTAAGGTTTACCACAAACAATCCTTTCACAGGGACGGTATGTGGAAAGCCAAAACAATTGATGTGTCTGAAAGCAAGGACAAGTTGAAAGTTGATATTCCACCCACTGATAAAGAACAGTGGGTCGAGTTCATGATGGTTGATGCCTCTGGGAAACCCAAGCCAGTCAAGGCTTGGGTCCCCCTCCTTAACTGATTATTTGCTATTATGTGCAGAGTGTCCGCTATAGTGCATCTACAAATACATGGATAGTAGATAGCGGAGCTTCCAGGCACATGACGGGAAATAAGTCCCTCCTTTACAATGTCAAACAAATTAAAGGGGGACACGTGTCTTTTGCTGGAAACAAAGGAGGATACATTACTGCTCAGGGAGAAGTAGGTAATGAAAAGGTAAGGTTCGACAAAGTTAATTTTGTTCAGCAATTAGAAAACAATCTGCTTTCAGTGTCTTAGATTTGTGACAAGGGTTTCAAAGTCATGTTTGACAATCAGAAATGTTACATTCTGAAGAAAGAGATAGAAATTCCAGAGGAGCAGGTATTAATGTCAGCATCTAGATATAATGACTTGTATGTTCTAGATATGTCTAATGCTTCTACTAGTGCTTCTACCGTTCAATGTTTCTTATCGAAAGCTACAAAGAAGGACTCCATTTCGTGGCATAGAAGAATGGGACACATTAATCATAGGAAGATAAATCATCTGATTCATAAGAACTTAGTTGATGGAGTTCCTCTAAAGAACTTCAAACTTCCTGATTTTTGTGTCTCATGCAAGAAAGGAAAGCAGACCAGGAAATCTCACATGACCAAGCACGTCAATTCTATCGAGATGCCCCTGGAGCTACTGCACATAGATCTATTCGGTCCAGTCAACACTAAGAGTATCGCTGGAGACTGGTACTGTTTCATAGTCACTGATGACTACTCACGATTCTCGTGGGTGATGTTTCTGAAAGCCAAGTTAGAAACCTTTGAATCATTCAAAGTGCTGGTCACGACACTGGAATCGCTTTACAAGCTAAAGGTTAGGAAGATTCGCTTAGACAACAGAACAGAGTTTAAGAATCAGTGGATGGATGCTTTCTACAAAGAAAAAGGAATTGTTCATCAATTCACCTCTGCATACACACCACAGATGAATGGGGTTGTTGAGCGAAAGAACAGGAGCTTGATCGAGACCGCCAGGACTATGTTGGCAGACTCAAAACTATAGTGCAGTTCTGGAACGAAGCTGTTGCCAATGCATGCTACACACTCAATCATGTGTCAATAGTGAAAAGGCATGGGAAGACCTGCTATGAGTTACTACAGAAGCGTAAGCCTAACCTGGAGTATCTGGAACCTTTCGGTGCTCCTTGTACGCTACTGAAGAAAACTAATGAGGGCAAGTTTAATGAAAAGGCAGATCAGGGGATCTTTCTAGGATACAGCATACCAGACAAGCGAGTTTACAACAACTCTACTGGTCAGGTAGAAGTATGGTGCAATGTTGACGTTCAATGGTTCACCATTCCCCCTACTGGAAAAGGTCCATCATCATTCTTTGACTATGATGGCTTTTTCAAATCATTCAATCTTCCTCAGACTGATTCAGATGATGATATTGCTACTCAGATTATGCACGATGTTCTAAACACACCGAATCTGGATGCTAGCAATACAACACCTGCAAGTGGTTTATCGGGATCTGCCATAGCTAATCAGGATGAAAGTGAGGACTCATCAGCGGATGAAGAAGCAACTGAACCAGGCCAGACGCAAAATGTTGATCAAGAAGGAAGCTCTTCGGCTGCTGAACCTGCATCCGAACGTACAGATACTGAACCTCCAGTCACGAATATGGACTCTGAAGTTGTTGTTCCTACAACACCCATGACTAGGATCAGTACGAATCATCCGCCAGATGCTATCATTGGTGATCTCCACTCCGACGTGCAGACAAGAAATCGATTGTATACTACGGATTACGCTGAAGTTATGGAAAAGGGCTATGTGAATGATGGGGCTTACAGATGCTTTGTTTCTCAAGTTGAACCCAAACACGTAAGCGATGCCCTTAAGGATGAAGCCTGGGTCAATGCTATGCAAGAGGAGTTGCTACAGTTCAAGAAACTTGGAGTGTGGACACTCGTTGATCGACCCAGAGGAGTCAAAGTGATTGGTACCAAATGGGTTCTAAAGTGCAAGAAGGATGACCAGGGTGTTGTTATCAGAAACAAGGCACGGTTGGTTGTTTAGGGCTTCAGACAAGTCGAGGGAGTAGACTACAATGAAGTCTTCGCTCCAGTAGCTAGAATGGAAGCTATCCGCATCTTTCTAGCCTACGCCTCTTACATGAAGATCAAAGTCTATCAACTAGATGTTAAGAGTGCGTTCTTGCATGGGGAAATCCGTGAAGAGGTATATGTCAGTCAACCCGAAGGATTCGAAGATCCCTATCATCAGGACAAAGTCTACAAGTTAGACAAGGCTCTGTATGGGCTACATCAAGCTCCTCGAGCTTGGTATGAAAAGCTCTCCACCCATCTGTTGAAACATGGATTTCGCAGGGGTGTGATTGACTGTACGTTGTTCATTAAAGAAAAGGATGGTGATTTGCTTCTAGTGCAGATCTATGTGGATGACATCATCTTCGGTTCCAGAAACGAAGAGTTGTGCAAAGACTTTGAATCTGTGATGAAGGCAGAGTTTGAAATGAGCGCCATGGGAGAAATGAAGTTCTTCCTAGGATTACAGGTGGATCAAACTCCAACCGGTATTTTTCTACATCAGACTAAGTATGTCGGTGACATCCTAAGTAGGTTTGATATGGAAAACCTCACTGTTGCCGGTACCCCTCTCGCCACAAATCATGATATGGCTCCTGATGAGAATGGGGATTTGGTGGATGCCACTATGTATCGTGGGATGATCGGATCTCTTATGTACCTCACTGCCTCATGTCCAGATATCATGTATGCCACATGTTTATGTTCTAGATATCAAGCGAAGCCAAAAGTGAATCACTTGATTGGGGTGAAGAGGATCTTCCGTTATCTGAAGGGTACTCCAACACTGGGGTTGTGGAATCCTCATGATGATGACTTTGAGCTAACGGCGTATAGTGACTCGGATTATGGAGGCTGCAAAATGAATTACAAGTCTACGTCAGCAGGATGTCAATTTTTCGGGAGGAGATTGGTGACTTGGCAGTGTAAGAAGCAGACATCAGTTGCTCTATCTACCTGTGAAGCCGAATATGTTGCCGCCGCTAGCTGCTATTCTCAGATCATATGGATACAACAGCAAATGCAGGACTACGGTTTGCATTTCTCTTCTACTCCTATATTTGTTGATAATTTTGCTGCAATCGCAGTAACTAAAAATCCGGTCCAACATCGTAAGACCAAACACATCGGAATTAAATATCCACTTTATACGTGACTGTTTCGAAAAGAATTTAACCGATGTGATAAAAATTAATACAGATTTTCAACGTGCTGACCTCTATACAAAAGCCTTTGATAAACCCAGTTTTTTATATCTGTTAGAGGTCTACGGCGTTAAAAAGAAAAATGACGTTATATCAGAAGACACAGACGCGTAGTCCGACACATGTTTTAATTTCCTTTTAATTTTTCTTATTATTTTCTAGTTTTATTTCATTTAATTTCCTTGTCGATTAAAAATCCAAAAACACAAAAACATTTTCTGTTTTAGTATTTTAGGGGGAGATTAGGCTATGTTCAGTAATCATTTACTTAAAAAAAAGGGGGAAGGTTAGTTAATCTGAAAAGGCAAAGACAGAAATACGGGAAATGTGATTCAGCAAAATGGAAAGTGATAGTACACAGGCGTCATGTTACTTGGAACACCAAAAAGTTTTCTATGGTTTGCAAGGCTAATTAAATCACAGAAAATTATAAATCAGAGAAGTCTAGGTCTAACATATTGGGAAAATGATAGTACGCTTGGTTGGTACTATAACTACCCGAAGAAAGTAGATCTAGGGTGGTGCCAGGGCATTAGAAGATGTGTCGGTAGATTCAACACAATAGATCAGTAGACATCATCAGTGATTTGGCTTATACTTAAATAATTCAACAAGTTGTGGGTTTTCATGGTATCCCTGGTCTGCACAATCAATCAATTTCCAATAAGGGGTGAGGAGCAAGCAAATGCCACAAATGTGAGCAAAGACCTGAAAAACAGAGCAAAAGATGACAAAAGTCACAGAAAACAATGTATATTCAAATATACTGCTCTAAGAAGAAAATAGGTATGCGCCTCTCTGCTGTGCGATGGCACTGACCTGAGGCTTAGCATAACCTATCTGTTCTAAGAATTCATTGCTGTTTGCGCCCCTCTGCTGTGCGATGGCACTAACCTGAGGCTTAGCATCTCTTTGAAAATTCTTAGAACCAAATCTTCTAAGTCCAAAGACCGCTAAAAAATCTCCTGAGGAAGATTGATTACCATATACCTGTGGACAACACAAACACTTGTTGACCTAATTCACCTAATTAATCACTGATGTGTGTCAAAAGTCTGTGTATGGATTTAAGTGACAAGTATACTGACAATCGTCGTGACTGCATTGCCTGATGCTCAAAATCAATGGGTGTTACGTATCATATCAAGCATGATTCCCAGTTAGATCCTAGAAGTCTTAGATGAGTGAAAAACTATGATATGAAAGTCTTGCAAGTGTTTAAAATTCGCTACAATTCAAAGGTTCCAAGTAATGGTGTTTATGCCTGTCTGATTCCATATGATTCTGTCCTTTATATGCTGTTAATGCTAATAAGCCACACTAACCTGCCCTAACAAAAATCATAAAAAGATGTTTATTTTGTTCGTAGTATAAAATTTTCAAGTTATATGTATTGTGTGTCAATGTCGGACTAGGCATAATGTTCTCTGTAAACGTCATCAAATGAGCTTAATGTTTATCTAAACCAATTGTTTCTAAAAGGTTAAAAGGATCACGTATGAGGTGATCGGGTGGATAAATGGATCACGTCTGAGGCGATCGGGTGGATAAATGGGTCATGTCTGAGATGATCGGGTGGATAAATGGGTCATGTCTGAGATGATCGGGTGGATAAATGGATCACATCTGAGGTGATCAAAAAATTGTATTTTAAATGGTCATGTTTGAGATGATCAACCTGCTCATAATGTTTATCTACTGTTAAATGGAACTAAGTGTCGTATGGTAAGAAGGTCAAAATGTCACAAGTATGGCAGTCGCACGACTGAACCATAAGTATGATCCAGTCATACGACTGGAGCATACGAATGAGTCAAATCGTACGAATGGTTAATGCGAATGAATCCAATCGCACGATTGGAGGTGACCGACTGTGACAGTCGTTCGGATGAGCCTCAATCGCACGATTAGAGATGAACGATTGGGTAAATCGCACGACTGAGACTCAGTCGCATGACTCACTCATGCGACTAGGGTCAGTCGCGCGACTGACCTATACGACTAGGCTCAATCGCCCGACTGGGATTTGCCCTAGTATAAATACAGGTCGAATCGGCATCAATCGCTCATTCACCCAAATCGCCCCCTATTCGCACGACCTAAATGAACCGTTGCCAAAATTCTGTTTGATTCATTTCTACCATCTATTTGTGTGTTCTAACCTTCGATTGTCCTTAGACAGTTAATGCTCGAGTTGTTTCATCTATAAAATCGATCAATGCAATCTCGAATCACTCGAATTTTAACATAACAGTAACTGAGACAATAATGGACAAATAAACCATCCAAACTAAGCTAAAAGTTCAAACAAGATGGATAATATGCTTAATCGGTCGTTTCTGAGTATAATGAGCCTGAGTTCAACGTTTAACATCAATTATAGCTCAAAACAAGAATTTGAATGGACAAACTGTCGAATAGGCGACTGGACACACTGATGAACTTCAATCGCCCGACTGAGCAGCCGACTAGACTCAGTCGCACGACTGAGATGGACGAATGGCTCCTTCGCATGACTGAGTCCAATCGTTTGACTTAGTCGCACGTATGAACTCATTCGCACGTATAGAACTCAGTCGTCCAACTCAGTCGCTCGACTAGATTCAGTCGTGTGCTTAGTCGCACGACTAAAACAAAGTGTAAAGCTCATTGACTATATTTAGCTATCTTCGAAATGCACTAATGTTTATTTACTTTATGTGACAGATGGCAAGTCGTTGGATCATGAGCACGAAGCATAACATCTGTGCTCATCTTGATCTGACCTCCAGGAACGCAACGGAGTTTGCGGGCATAATTTCATTCTTACGGAGATCGAGGATCTTCAGGGCTATATCTACTCCCTGCACTCCGTATCATTCCTTACAGCAGGCATTCTGGGAGAATGCTGCTGTAGACAGATCAGTCGAGCCCTATCGTATCAGGAGCTCTATCCTTGGCCATGCCATAGAAATAACAGAGGAGGATCTAAGGACAGTCCTCGAGTTTGGGGATGACAGTGACTGTCCCACTCGGCTACACCCGCTGACTGTTAGAGGGTGTTTTCTACGGGCAAAGTATTCTGGGGACATCAACTCAGGTATGCTCAACAAGAGTAATCTGTGCCCACAGTTCAAGTATCTAGCCCACGTGTTGCTCAGATGCATTGCCTCAAGGAAAGGAGGCTTTTGATGAACTATCTGAGCAGATGCAGAACGCATATGTTGCGTTAGTGCTGAACCATCCGTTCAGCTTCTCGCGGATGATCTTCACTTACTTAGTGGAGAACATAGAGGCGAAGGGCAAGGAGAGCTTTTGCATGTACCCTCGCTTCATGCAAATGATTATTGATCAGAAGCTCCCGATGCTGCCCAGGGAAAAGGAAGACACAGTGGTGGTCGAGGTGATGGATGATACCACCTTGGGAAGGATGAAGGTTTACAGGGGGAAACACGTAAAACCCCCTATTAGGCGACTACTTGGGCATCTGGCCCGGGAAGATTATGTGGCGCCTTCGAAGAGGAAGTGGCGCCACGATGAGAGTGATTCTGATGTAGAGCAGGTGGCTCTACCCTCCGATGACTCTGATGACAATCACGACTCTGATCAAGGAGGGGATGGTCAGGGGGGACCAGAACAAGCTCTGATACACCCTGATTTTCACATGCAAGAGGAGGAGGAGTCCGATGAAGAGCCGCTAACCCGGACTGTGGGATGTCGGGTAGTGGCAACTGAGCAGGGAATCAGGGCGGTTGGTGGATGCCCGGGAGAGTCTGGGAGCTCTTCAGCCGATCCATCTTACACCCCAGCCTCTCCTAGCAGTCGAGGGGGAGCCTCTATGTCCAGGGGGACACGGAGGAAACGCATGGCTCATCCTCATGGGCTGAAGCCTAAACGCAGGAGCATCACACTTATTACTACCTCCTCCGCTACCACCACAACCATTCCTCCACACACCACTACCCAAACCACCCAAACCACCCAAGCTACCATAACCAACACTACACCCATTCCACCACCTGTCACCTCCACCCAACCTACTACCTCAGTACATCCCACTCCACAACCCACTCACATTCCACCTATAATATTCACCACCACAACTAGCCACCGAGCTGGCCCGTCCTCAGCCACCACAAGTTCACCCCTCCCTCCCATTGGAGTGGAGGAACAGCTAGCAGCACTGAACAGGATGGTGCTAAAGCTGCTAGCTGCTGATGAAAAGAAGTCAGCGAGGCTGCTTCAGCTTGAGGAGCAAAATGCTTCTCAAGCAACTTAGATTGCCCAACTCTAGGAACGGAATGTCCTGTCAACCCAAAAGATTGAGGAGTTGGAGTCTTCAAACAAGAAGATCTTGCTGAAGCTGAAAGGGTCCCAATCAGATCCATTGAAGATAAAGGAAGGAGACGGTGATGCTAGTGATGATGATGATGAGGAGGAGGAGGACGAAGATGATGATAGTGATGATGATGATGATGAGGGAGGTGATGATAAGGATAGAGGAAAGGATGGTGATGAAGATGAAGGAGATGCATCTGCCCATGGTCACGAGCAGCGCACTAAGAAAAGACAAGACCAGGGAGCATCAGCTGCTGCCCCACCGACCTCCCCATCTGCAGAAGACACAGCCAGGATCCAGGACAAAAGTATTGATTAGACGTTTTACTATTCTTAAACTTTTGTACTAGATTCTTCTTTTGATGTATTTGAAACTCATGTAAATATTCAATGATTAATGTTTATTTAACTTGTGTTTATACTAATGATTGCTACTCTACATGTTGATATTAAACAGATAAGGGATTTCAGCAAGATGAGCATGATGTTGCTCCCCTCCAATAGATTAAGTCTCAATTCACAATGATTCTTGATCTGTAGGAGATCGTCAGAAGGTCGGTGAGTTATACTCCTGAAGAAGGAGAAATAATTCATGACCTTACTGATGAGCAGCTTGCTGAAATATTTCGTCTAAATCCAGACGAAATTGTTAAGGATGCTCCAGTTTTTGATGATGCTAACGATGACGAGCTCAACGACATTGAAGAAATAGAAATTGAAGACATCACAGATCAGCACTACCTAGAATACACTGACAGAGAGGGAAACGTGTTTCCAGATTTGGTAAACACTCTCGACAGTGATATTCTGGGTAAACTCAGTGAGAAAGAGAAGGGAGCAGAAGCTTCAACAAGCCAAACCCAAGCCTCAGACGCTGATGTCGATATCAGAAAGGCTGAATGGGCGGCTTGCTTCGCCGAGGTTCGAGCTCAACGTGCTACAGCAACACAAAGTACCTACACCAAACTTTACAAAGTCAAGAAGAACATGAAGGTGTCAGGGAAAATCATTGCTTGGGCATATTTTGAAGACCTTGGAGTGTATGCAGTTAAGAGGGAGAGGGGAATCGAGTACTTCAGATTCCCTCATGATCTGAAGACTCTCCCTGGTATTGAGCTCAACCAGCTTGCGCGCCTGAAGTTGTTATACGCTGATCCGAAGAAAATGTCAGGCTGGTTTGAAGCTACCCTGAGAAAAGAATACAGGACGAGATGGGTCAACTTCAGACCACAGCAGGCCACACGTTATATCAAAAGGTCTGAAGTGAGTCCCATTACTGGATTACCTAAGATTGTCCTGAAGTGGCGCCCTCCGCTTACTATGTCCAGAATTCCACTGAGGGAGTTGCCACAGGACTTTACCCCACATTTTAAGTGGTGGTATTATGACTGGCGCTCAGGAGAGGCAGTCATCGTTTTGGAAAGGGACGGGTCTATGTACACAATAAGGGTGTTTGACCCCATGTGGCTAATCAACTTGTCAGCTTCCGATGTTTATACGCTTTACAAGTGGCCACTATTTTTTGACACGCAGGATATAGTGCAAGCACTATAGTTTCAGCATATCATACGTCTATGCTTTGCACTTAATATCCATGCTGGGGTTTCCAAAGAGGAGAGAATAAAGAGATTTGAAGAGTTCAAGAAAGAAATCAAAGTTTAGATAGAACTAGGTCCCAGGGGGAGTTTGTTGGTACACATGTCCCCAGTTCTAGTCTAGTGAGCTGAATGTAATAGAACTTCTTCTTGTAACAAATATGTAATGTTTAATCAATATAATGAGAATCTCTTCTATATATGTTTGTTGGTTGTTTAATGTTATATCCATTTATATTATTTATTGTTACACACATATATGACAATGTTAAATAGGTTTACAGTTGTTAGACATAGTCTGAACCATTAAAGGTTTAAGAATGCGTTTATCTAAGTATCCTGATTCAGTCGCACGAATGGACCATGCGAATGGGCCAATCGCACGACTGAACCAGATGATTGAATCAATCGCATGATTGAGTCATAAGACTGACTCAGTCGCACGAATGGTTCAGTAGTATGACTCAGTCGCACGACTAAGCCAGTCGCTTGGCTCAGTCATACGAATGAGAGCTGTAACCTATAAATACCACTTAATTCGTGGAAAAATGGGAGACTTCGATTATTATCAACCCTAGCCATCCCAGATCGCACAGAGCGTCCCTTCCAACTTCATAGAGCGTTCCTGATCATTGCTAATCAATTTCTAACGTTTTTCAATCGTTAGTATTGATCCGGATTACGTTCTCCCTGATTGGATCGCCAATCAAATAGAATTCCACGCTATTTGATTCGGTATCATGTTGAATCAGTTAGTACTCCGTCATACACGGTCCTAACACAAACTAGTACCAAGAAACTCAAATCGGATTTGAATGACACTTACCTTTGGCATTGCCGTCTTGGTCATATAAATAAGAAAAGAATACATGCACTACAAAATAATGGTCTTTTAACAACAAGTGAATGTGATTCATTTGATGTATGTGAATCTTGTTTACAAGGTAAAATGACCAAGGTACCTTTTAGTGGCAAAGCCGAAAGGGCAAAAGATTTATTAGGTATCATACATTCGAATGTATGTGGTCCTTTTATACCTATGATAAGGTATAATGAAAGATACTTCATTACCTTTACTGACGACTATAGTCGATATGGGTATGTGTACTTGTTAAGACACAAAGATGAAGCTTTTGAAATGTTCAAGATCTTTCAAAATGAAGTACAAAATCAACTCAATAAGTCAATTAAAATTCTTCGCACCGATAGAGGAGGTGAATACCTGAATGATGCTTTTAGGGACCATCTTAGAAGTTGTGGGATTGTCTCACAACTATCTCCACCGGGAACACCACAACATAATGGCGTGTCCGAGCGGAGAAATCGAACTCTATTGGATATGGTTCGATCTATGATGGCTAGAAGCTCATTACCTCTGTCATTTTAGGGTTTTGCTCTGCTCTCTGCGGCCTTTATTTTGAATATGGCCCCAACCAAGAAAGTGGAAACGACACCTTTTGAAATATGGCATGGAAGGGTTCCATCGCTTTCATATTTAAAAGTATGGGGTTGTGAGGCTTATGTTAAGACTCCCAACTCAAACAAGCTAGAAAGCCGTTTCACTAAGTGTATCTTCATTGGATATCCTAGAGATTCTATGGGATACTATTTCTATGATCCATTAGAACAAAAGGAGTTTGTTGCCAGAAAAGCTGAGTTTTTAGAAGCTAAGTTCCTTACGGAAGGAACTAGCAGTAGAACTGTGGATCTTGAGGAGGATCAAGAACCACAAATCGATACACGTTTGGTTGACACAGGCACTCAACATGAGAATGTTGAGAATGATCAAGTGGTTGACCAAAACACATAAAACGTTCGCAGATCTGGTAGAATTAGTAATCCACCTGAAAGATATGGATTTTTCGTAGATGGATGCTATGTGGTAGATTCCGATGAACCAACCACCTATCGTGATGATTGGTCCAATTTGGATTGTGACAAATGGCTTGAAGCCATGAACGTTGAGATGCAATCCATGTATGACAATCAAGCATAGGACTTGGTTGTACCACCTCTTAACTTCAAAATAGTTGGAAGTAAGTGGGTTTTCAAGAAAAAACCGATATGCATGGAAACTTGGATACTTATAAAGCTAGACTTGTAGGAAAAGGTTTCACTCAAACTTAAGGGGTTGACTATGATGAAACTTTCTCACCAGTAGCAATGCTAAAGTCTATTAGGATATTGTTCGCCATAGCTGCTCATTATGATTATGAGATTTGGCAAATGGATGTCAAAACCGCTTTCCTAAATGGATATCTTGAGAAAGATGCCTATATGGTTCAGCCTGAAGGTTTTGTCGATCCAAAACATCCTAACAAAGTATGCAAGTTAAAAAAATCAATCTATGGATTGAAACAAGCATCGAGAAGTTGGAATCACCGTTTTGATGAAGAAGTAATTAAATTTGGATTCATCAAGAAAGCTGATGAAGCTTGTGTGTATAAGAAAGCTAGTGGGAGCATCATCACTTTCCTAGTATTGTATGTTGATGACATACTACTATTTGGAAATGACATTCCAACCTTGGAATGTGTAAAAACCTGGCTTGGAAGTTGTTTTTCCATCAAGGATCTTGGTGAAGCTGCCTATATTCTGGGAATAAAGATCTATAGGGATAGATCAAGGTGGTTGATTGGTTTAAATCAAAGTGCATACATTGATAAAATCTTGAAAAGGTTCAAGATGGATAACTCTAAGAAAGGTACGGTACCTATTTAAAGAGGAACGATATTGAGTATGACTCAATGTCCTAGCTCAAAGGATGAGCAAGATAACATGAAGGCAATCCCATACGCATCTGCTATTGGATCCATCATGTATGCAATGATATGCACTCGACCGGACGTTTCATGCGCCTTAAGCATGACAAGCCGATACCAGCAAAATCCTGGAAACAGTCATTGGATGGATGTTAAGAACATACTTAAGTACCTGAGGAGGACTAAAGATATGTTCCTAATCTATGGATCTGGTGATGAGGAACTCGTTGTAAAAGGTTACACGGATGCGAGTTTCTAAACCGATCGTGATGATTCACGATCACAATCGGGATACATTTTCATTCTGAATGGAGGAGCGGTCTCTTGGAAGAGCTCTAAACAGGATGTGGTGGCTTTATCAACTACAGAATCTGAATACATCGCCGCCTCACTGGCAGCTCAAGAAGCTGCATGGTTGAAGAAATTCATTGCCGATCTAGGGGTTGTCCCTTCTATTCAGGACCCCCTAGAGATCTTTTATGATAACGAGGGTGCGATTGCTCAAATCAAGGAACCTCGTGCTCATCAAAAGACTAGGCACATTGAGCGGAGATTCAACTACATACTAAGGGATGAAGTTGAGAAAGGAAAGATATGTATTCGCAAGGTTCACATAGATCAAAATATTGCTGATCCTCTTACGAAGCTCCTACAAAAGGCAAAGCATAAAGGTCATACCTGTGCCATGGGACTTTGATATTCTAGTGATTGGATTTGATCTGTAATTTTGTATTTGGATATTTGGAACTCCCTTATTACTAGAATAAAGTTATTTGGTTATAATATTTCAATAAATGTTCCAATTTAGCATGTTTAATCCATGGGTAAATTGTTTACTCTAAATGCCCGTAGTCGTTCATACTTGTGGGAACAAGTATGAGAGTAAGATTATTATGAATTTGGATTGGTAGATATTCATATGGATGAATATAAAGCAAAAGGTTGCTGTCAAAGTTCATAGATATTTGTGGGATACAAATATTGGACCGACCCACATCTCAAATTTTACTACATGGAATCTTGTAGATTGATCATAAGTAATTTTGAGTAAAAGGCGAATATCATTTGGTATCCTTAGACCTGAGATACATATTGGGTTTTGATATTCACCAAATGCTATACCTTGAGCTAGTTCTTCACTGCCCTGAAATAATGGACAGTACGTAAGGCTATGTTCAGGTGTGACACGAGGTGTTTGTGAGAAACGTATGTAGTCAAGATGGGATTTGTTTCTCTTATTCGTTGAGAGCAAGATGTCTAAGGCCTGATTAAGTTAAATCAACAAGGAATGATCATTCTGTGTCCTTGGATTTAACATGACGTCTGTAACAAAATGATAAATGATTGATTCATCTAAATCATTTCAAGTAGGATACTTGAATAGGATGATGTTATTGAATGGCTATAAGTCATGCGTATTAAGGGTAGTAAACCGTTGTTAGGCGGTATTTACTGCTTGCATCAATCTTCAATGAATCTTGTGCAAGTGGGAGATTGTAGGATTCTATATGCCCAAGACACGTAGAATATTGATGCGGTTAGTACGTTATGATCCAAGTCGGGTTATACCCAATAACAAGCTTAGCAAACACCAATTAATATTTAATTGATGATATGATCATGCAATTAAATATTTACACCAATTTAGAAAATGGGTTTTCTAAATAAGTTGTATATGAGATGGAACAACTTATTAGAAAATTTTGTTCAATAATATATTTGTAGTGTTATTTAAGTAAGTTAGATAAAATCAAATAATAATAGGAGTGCATAACCTATACAATTAAAAGATTAATTGTATAACTAATTAGATGACTAGTTAAATAATGTGTGTTTAGTTTAAGGGGGGAAACCCTTTTGAAATAATAAAATTCGGTCGCCCCCCCTTATTTTGGTTGGCTCTTTTGCTTTCTTGAAAACACACATCATAACTAGTCTTGCACTCATCACTACTCTCATCTCAATACATGCAAACTTGATTAAAAGCTCTCCTCTCTCTCTCCAAAACTGGCGGCAGCAGCAAGGAAAAAGGGAGAGTTTTGAGTTCTTTTGGTGATATATTCTCCCTAACAAGAAGTGTTTACTATAGAGCTTGGGGTATACAAGCTTGAGAGGACCTCCTTTGGTGCCTTGGTCGGTTTCTTGGTCAAGAACATTCTCCATTTTCGATCCTCTTGCTGCTGAAAGGTAGATTATGGCAGCTTCTTTATGGCTGTCCATAATGTGTTATTTGTGATTTCATTGCTAGCATCATTCACATATATAAGATACTTTTGTTCTTGGGTTTGTTTATAACTTATAACATCAAAATAAAACCTGAAATTTCAGTTTATAAACCATGTTATAATGTTCACTTCCGCTGCGTTTTTCATAGTGTTTAAATGGTTAAACTATATTCATGTTCTAACAAACCCAACATATTTGATATAAAAAAATAAATATCATGATTAGTAGTTAATGTAATAATTTAATAGGAGAGAGAAGCAGGAAAAATAAAATTAATATGCCTAGAATTTTGCTAAGTGTCTACCCAAAACCTTCTTTTATTATAATAGATAGATACCAAGTGTAACAGTCATCAAACAATGATCATTTGCTTAAATGCTTAAGTCGAGGTACCCAAGAAAAAATTAAATGTAGAGATCTTGATGTCACGTATCATTTTAAGCAAAAATACTTAGAGTTGAGGCAGAATGATTTTCTAATTGTGGGCTTCCTACTAAAGGGGCTAGACTTACAGGTGCGGTCCCAACTAGGAAACAAAATGTGGATCTGATTAAGATAACACATATTATCCGAACCAATGTCGTACATTTGTTGTTCAAAAAATGTAAAAGTTATAATAATATTTCAATATTGCTCTAAACTTTTTAAAAGATTATTAAAAAAAATTATGCTTGAAAAATACTCTGAGGGTGACTAGACTCCTCTTAATTGATAAAGATAATAATAATCGAAAAGAGAATCATTCACAATGTGATGGATTAAAATTGACCTCTACTACAAATTTATCCGACATAAAATTTGAAGAATAGAGATTTCCTTAACAATAGTCTGTGATTATTTTTATAATAGAGACTATCAACCAGAACTATGATGGCATGTTGACACTATGTAACATTACATGTAATTCAAAATTACAACTTAGGTTTTCTTTTAATTTTCAAAATAGTTTGAAACTATCAAATTTCACTGAATACGAAATTAATATTAGATAAGTAGGAATGGCAATCTGACACATTTTATTCCATAGCCATTTGTAAACCGTATCCTATACCTATTTGTAAAATCATATCCTATACTCGTGGGGCACCCGGTTACTCATTACCATCAGGCTCGAAGGTTTCCTAGTTGATATTATGGAACCTGTTTATAAACTTATTTGGTTAAAAGTTTTCCATTGTAATTCCCATGGCAAGAAACCTAGTATCCTACGAACCTCAAATCCAACTTGAGATATCACATATTCAAATTTAATCCTATCAATTCCATATTTTAAAAGTTTCTAACAACTTTAAAATACTATTGTTATGACTTTTAAGACTATATAATATATTAATATATACTGCATAAAGGCGAGTGAATGGGTATCAGATTGATTTTAAGTAATCCAGGGATATTACCTAATACCCTGCATGTTTAAAACTATAAGAAGTTTAATCATTAATCTGATGCTTAGTAATGTCCCAAATGTTTTGGAGCACAGGTTTTCTTGTCGGGTTCAATTTTACGCCATCCCTAATGTGGACTACAATGAAGGATAAACTCCTTACCTCGTTAACCTTGCCTAGGGTTACTTTACATCACCTCATCTTAAGATGCCTTGCCTCGTAATATGGTAATTTTGTCTAGCATGACATCAGACAAGCTTTAACTAAGGAGATTCTACTCGATCTCACAACAAGAATTATTAGTAGAGTGACTTGCGTAATCTGGTTCAAGAAAATTCTATCTATGAAGTCTAACCACTCAAAGGATCTATAACACAAAAACCCTTAGACGATAAAGATAAATAAAAAGTTAAGAACCCTTCCTAGATAGTTTTTTCGACTTTAGGTACAATATGGGTTGAGTACTGCCTGCTACAAGGTGGACAATGATCCTTAAAACTATCTCTACTACTATATGATACAAAACTACAGGACCGGTTAAGGGATGACCAATACGATCAGTATTATAATGAGGAGAGTGTTAGAACACTTAACAGTTCAAATAGGGAACCTGATTTAAGAACAATATGCAAAGAACACAAGTAAACAATGAGACGTAACTCAAGAACAATATATATGGTTTTCAAGAATTATGTGTATTAATCTCAAGTTCTCTTACAAGAGTTATAATGCATAAGTTGAATAAGTTACAAGACCCTGAGATACTTTATACTACATCCTACAACCGGCCATACTTGAAAAGCCAGTTGGAATATTGAAAGACAACAAATCAATGTAGAGTCAAAAGGCAGATTGTCTTTTGACTAATGACTATGACATGTCCTAGCTCACATCCTATTATATTACAAAAAAGATAAAAGTACATAAAGTAGAAAGTTACAGACCCAAGACCTCAATGTACAGTTGCAAAATCATGGACCTTTTCACCATCTCATGCAAGTTGGTGGGTCTTCAGAGTTGCAGCGGAAAGTGGTTCAGCTTTATGCAAAAGTACATCCGAGAAAGCATGTTTTTCTCTGTATTTGGAAGAAATCAGTCTTCACTTCATTTGGATTTGGAAGACTTTGTCTTTGAAGCTATGGAAGACTTCATCTTTGTCTTTGGAAGATTTGGTCTTTGGCTTCAGAAGATTTTATACTTAGAATTATACTTGTGCAGAGTATAAAACTTCCGGAGTAACTTTGGCTTCGGAAGGTTTTATATTTAGCATAATTCTTATGCAAAGTATAAAACTTCCGGAGCAACTTCTACTTAGTACTAAGTGCATGCATGCAGGAAACCTTTGGTTGCTTTGGTTGAATCAGCTTTTATATAAAACCTTACAAACTCCCACTAGGCTAATGCTACCAAAACAGAGAAGGTTGTTCAGCAGTTGACAGTCCTCATTAGCATCAAGACCATTCCCTTCTTCATTATTTGGCCAGGATCCTTCAGACTCTCATAGTACATTCTCATGTCATGGAGATCATGCATAGATAGATCAAGCATGTCTTGCCAGAAGTAGACATCTTGATCACCTTGATCTCTGATGACGTACCATGTGACATCTCATAATTTTGTTAACTTGAAAGATAACTTTGTTAAATTCTAAAAGGACCTTTTATGTCAATATTGAAACTTTGTAGAATTAATATGCTTGATAATTAATTTGGTGGATAACAAATTAATTTAATAAATAATGATAACATTATAAGTATTATAATGTTTACTTATTATTATAAAATTTAAGATGATAATAATCTTAAATATAATAATTAACATTATTATTATTATTATTATTATTATTATTATTATTATTATTATTATTATTATTATTATTATAACAACAATATTAATAATAACAACAATAATAATGTTAATAATAATAATATTAATAATAATGAAAATATAAGTTTGTTGTATTAAAACTTGTAATTAACTAGTTTTTACATAAAATGATAACATCTTAAAACCTCAGGGACCAAACTGTAAATTTAATTAAAACTGAAAATTAAGTTTCAGTGACAATTAGACAAACACATAACTACAGGGACCAAATTATAATTTTAATAAAAACCCAACGTTCCCACTCCCCTCTCTCTCTTCGTACTTCCGGCAAAGGAGGTCCGGCCACTCCGGCCGCGACTCCGGCGAGTCCAAACCCACCCAATTAATGCACGATTCGACTTCAAATCGGTCCCAAACGTTTCGTGAACTCATTTCCAACTCAATGAAGGGAATTAATCTGAACTTAATTGCGATTTCAAAGCTTCCAATTGAAACTGAAACCCATTCAACACTTTGACAACTAATTGACATGAAACGGATGAAATCACATGTATTCAACGAGGGTTAATCATCATAAAGACTTATCTAAACTGTACACACTCTCAATTTAACTAAAACAATACACAATCATCGATTAATCAACCGGGAAGTTATCGGACCTGCAACTTAGTCAATTCCTATCTTTTGAGTTCCATTACATGAAATTGATAGAGGGCTATTGTTCAGAGAAGACATTCGAAGTTTCCTATACATGGAATTCGATTATGATCATCATTCACACCCCGAACCATTTCTTCCTCTATCGCGACTTATTCTTCACCGTTTCTCATCCAATCGATCTTAAACCAGGTAATTGAACACATTGATTTGCTGGGTTTTACTTGGGGATTCAAAGCCCCAAGTTTGTTTTCCTTAACATTAACGAATTGGGGTTCAATTGGATCGAAATCGGTTTAGGGTTCATATGAATTGGGGATGTTCTCGTGTTTCTGTTTTTAAATATCAGAAACCAAGTTAAACCGCGGCTGAGGCCTTGGTTTACTGGTTCTGCACTCACATTCCATACTAGAGGTCCCGGGTTCGAACCCGGGCAACCTCACTTAAATTTTTTGGGGCTTTTTAGCCTTTAAAAATATATAAAAATTTCTAAAAATTATAAAAATAAGTTTTATAAATTTTCCTCATTTTAAAAGTTACCTAACCATTTTCTGTAAATTTATTTATTTAAACACCTTAATAATTTTTTTAAAATATTATTTATAAATGTTATAAATAATATTTTTATAAAAAATAAACTCTAAGTAATAATTTAAATCATTAATTTATTACTGGACACTATATTATCTTTAATTATGGATTAATCATGATAATTGTGAAAATTATAAAGATTTTATAATTTCATAAATTATTTACAAACGTTATTTTAGGTTATTTCTTATAAAATGTACTTTAACTAATAGTTTAGGTTAACAAATTGTTATTGGTCAATACGTTATTTTAATCATTGTTAAATAATGTTTATTTCTAAATAATATAAAGATTTATTTACATTACACATTTAAACCTTATCAATTATTATGCTTAATTACTTTTATATATTAAAGACACTTAAATATTATAATTCCTTTCATTTAACCAAAATATAAATGATTCCATCATATAAAGTTAATTACTTGTCAAAAAACCCCACAGTCCTATAGAAACCCTAGTTCTTGTTAGAACGTTAATCTTATCATTAAAACTTTAACCTTGTGAATGTATATATATATATTTAGGGCCTTGTGACGATTCATCTTGAAACGACGTTTAATATTCTTATTAATCTTAATTGCATACTTATTTTCCATGTGAGTATTTCCATACCCTTTTTCTTATTTTCACACTTTGGGGTGAAACATGTTAACTTATATCATTGCACTTGTAAACTTATTTGAGACTTGTAAACTTTATGGCAATTCATCATGTAAAGTTGTGGTTAGTTGAACTTTTGTGGTTACCATGTTATGACTTTATATGTACAGTCATTACCTATTGCTAGCCCAACGA